>OW240913.1:21093522-21108275 GCA_933207985.1 Pelobates cultripes | reverse complement strand
CATTTTGAAAAAACCTCATAGGTGAAACGCGTAAATGGTTTTAAAAAGTGTATTTTAAATCAATAAAAGTTATTTTTGGTTAGCCTTTTATACGAGGACCAATCTTATACTTATTTTTATTGTATTTTATACATTTCAACTACTCCTGGTACTTTCATATATTGTTTTTATACTATATCTTTTTATTTTCATTTTTAATTTTTATTTTTAATATTTATTTCTTAAAACACCATAACCCTGAAGTGTATCCTGTCCAAAGAAATCCTCAGGTGGGGATAATTCCACCAGTGCTGTGGTAATAGAGCAGTATTTGTCTGCTCTATTCTTGTAAGTATAACTTATTTTCTTAAAATATTTTTACTGTTCATACTGAGAGCACTATCTACTGTTTTATATATTTCGTGGATACCCATTATTCCAACTGGAGAGGCGGACCTATCTCCCCAAGCACCATAGAACTACGCACATCTGAGTCTCCAGTCTACATCAAGGAAATCCAAAGTTGTGACAGACGGACCCATCACTAAAGTGTATCCGATAGTGGGGATTAAACCACTAAGTGCCTCTTCTCCTAGAGCTGGGTCAAGCTCCATCAAATGTGAGTGGATTACTTTTCTCTTGATTTATACATCACATCTAGACGTACTATATTTCACCATTGGAAGTTCTCTATCTGTTTTTATTTCCACATATATGGACTATCTGCCACCACACGGACGGATCAACACCTGAGGAATATTACCCTACCATCACATATCAGTGAGACTGTCTTTATCCATTTTTAGACGAACTTTGTCTATTAACTATATTCTATTTTTTTAATTATATATTTTATTTTTTATTTATTTTTAGCGCAGCCTTTTCCCCCCTTTTTTGTATTTTAAGGTATATTGTGGACCCATAGTCCTGAGGCAAGAGGTTGGCCAGCAGGCCCCTCCAAGAACCCTTGACAAGGTTCAGTTTGTCACAGGGCCATAATAAAAGGGTAGGAAATATATCATATTAAATATGATGAACATTTTTTTAAAAACACACTTTTTCTAACTTTGACCCCCAAAATCTGTTACGCAACTACAACTGCCAAAAAACCCTGTGCTAAATAGTTTCTACATTTTGTCCTGAATTTAGAAATACCCAATGTTAACATGTTCTTAGCTTTTTTTTGCAAGTCATAGGGCTTTAAGTACAAGTAGGACATTGATGTTTCAAAATATATATTTTTTAAATGAATCAATAATGACATTGTAACACAGTTATCTGTCATAAATCACTGAATCACACCTCACATGTACATATTTTTTTCTTAATGTAGGCAACTCAGGGTATTCAATATGTGGTATGTCCAGTCTTTTTTTGTAGCCACTTCATCACAAACACAGGCCAAAGTTAGCATTTATATTTATTTGTATGTTAAAATGCAAAAAACTATTATGAACGCTAACTTTGGCCAGTGTTTGTGACTAAGTGGCTACTAAAAAATACTGAACATATCCAATTTGCAATACCTTGGGTTGTCTTCTTTTGCAAATGGTATGCCATCATGGGGTAATTCTCATTCCTGGCCTACCATACGGTCTCGAAGGCAACATAATCAATCTGTCAAATTTCAATGTGAAAAAACAGAAAATCAAGGCTTATATTTGACCCTATAACTTTCAAAATCACTATAAAACCTGTACAGGGCAGGTACTGTTATACTTGGAAGACTTTGTTGAACACAAAAATTAGTTTTTCAAAACAATGAAATGTATCACAACAATGATAACAGTGAAAGTGATGTTTGTGGGTAAAAAATTCTAAAAACTTGATATGTTTTACTGTTGAAACACTAATATTTGTGTTTAGCGCAGTCTACCATGCAAAACAGTACCTCTCAAGTGCAGGTTTTATGGTGTCTTGGAAAGTAACAGGGTTAAATATAGTGCTAGCAAATTAAATTCTCTGGACTTCCTGCCTGTGTTTTCAGGCAGGTCCCGCAAATTGCAATCAATAAAATTACTTAATTATGTAAAAATATTACATAAATACCGTATATACTCGAGTATAAGCCGAGTTTTTCAGCACATTTTTTGTGCTGAAAAACCCCAACTCGGCTTATACTCGAGTCACTGTCTGTATTATGTAAATTTACATTGCCATAATACAGACTGGGGGCTGGCAGCGAGCGCTTACCTCTCCTGCAGCTCCTGTCAGCTCCCTCCTCCTCCGCGCCGGTCCGGTCAGCACCTCGGTCAGCTCCCAGTGTAAGTCTCGCGAGAGCCGCGGGGTCATAGTGCGGCTCTCGCGAGACTTACAGTGTGAGCTGACCGAGGAGCTGCACGGACCGGCGCGGAGGAGGAGAGAGCTGACAGGAGCTGCAGGAGAGGTAAGTAACAGCTCTGCCAGCCCCCCTCCTCCCCCCACTGAACTGCTAATGCCACTGGACCACCAGGGAAGGAGAGCCATGTATCAAGCAGGGAGGGGGGACAAAAAATAAATAAATTAATAATATATAAAAAATAATAATAAAAAAATAATAATATAACAAAAAATTAAAATAATAATAATTTTTTTTTTAATAAAAATGCCCACCCCCGACCATGGCTCTGCAACACAAACGCACACTGCATCACACACTGCACTCATACACACACACTGCACTCATACACACACACTGCATTCAGACACACCCTGCACTCATACACACCCTGCATTCATACACACCCTGCATTCATACACACACTGCACTCATACACACACACTGCACTCATACACACACCCTGCATTCATACACACCCTGCATTCATACACACACTGCACTCATACACACACACTGCACTCATACACACCCTGCATTCATACACACACTGCACTCATACACACCCTGCATTCATACACACACACTGCACTCATACACACACACTGCACTCATACACACCCTGCACTCATACACACACACTGCACTCATACACACCCTGCACTCATACACACACACTGCACTCATACACACACTGCATCACACACACACTGCATCACACACACAAACACTGCATTCATACACATACACACTGCACTCATACACACACTGCACTCATATACACACACTGCACTTATACACACACTGCACTTATACACACACTCTGCATTCATACACACACACACACTGCACTCATACACACACACACTGCATTCATACACACACACTGTACTCATACACACACTGCACTTATGCACACACACTGCACTCATACACAAACACTGCATTCATACACACACACCACTCATACACACACTGCATTCATATACACACTGCATTCATACACACACACTGCATTCATCATATACACACTGTAAATAAATATTCAATTAATATAATTTTTTTAGGATCTAATTTTATTTAGAAATTTACCAGTAGCTGCTGCATTTCCCACCCTAGTCTTATACTCGAGTCAATATGTTTTCCCAGTTTTTTGGGGTAAAATTAGGGGCCTCGGCTTATATTCGGGTCGGCTTATACTCGAGTATATACGTAAGCATTATATAAATAAATATATATATATATATATATATATATATATATATATATATATATATATATATTTTTTTTTTTTTTTTTTAAATGTTCATCATATTTTAAAAAATCAATAAACATTTTTTTTTTAAAAATACATACCCCCAGGACCCCAACGATGCGGACTATGGGGGTATGTATTTTTTTTAAAAATGTTTATTGATTTGTTTGCTTTAAAAAAAAAAAAAAAAAATCTTCACTAATTGCCTCGACCGCTCAAGGGACTCAGCACACAGGCACACACTGCCGGGCGCCACGTGGGGCAACCCGGAAGTGGTCGCTCTGAGGGAGAGATCACCCAGCAACCCGGCAGCCAGGGATAGTATTGCAGGATGCCTCGATATCAAGGTATTGCTGCAATACCATTAGAGTGGCTGGAAGCGATCATGATCGCTTGCTGTGCTCAAATTTGCTGTTGACGTATCAGGTACGTCCGAGGTCGTTAATGACAGTTTTTTGTCAAACTTACCTGATGCGTCCGCGGTCACTAAGGGGTTAAAGCCAAATACAGTAAGGATTCAGTTGGTCAGACAGATTTTGTAACATTAGTTTAGAAAGTAAGTTATTTCCACATGTGAACCAATCTACAGCACCAGAATTGCAATCAATGACTACATGGGGGCTTGTGATAAACTGAATGCATCCAGCCAGATGCCCATTCGCAAATTATCATTCACTTTCTATTTGCAAGTCGATTGATCATTTTAAGTACTATTTGCTCGTTAGCAATGCTAGCAGTCAGCGGGCAAATAGTTAAAAACCCTCAAAAGAGTGAGGATTAATTATGTGGCGTCTCTGACTGCAAAGTATAATTTTTCTTGAGACTTGACTATTAGAGTGATCTAATTGGTAGATTTACTAACCAACCAATCAAAGCACTCTTGTTCATATTGAAAAGTGTACATTTTAATGGCATGGGTAGCCTATGAAAGGACTGTCTCTGCTAGCAGCCTATGAAATGACTGTCCCATGAAGGGCTCATTCTGCAGTGAGCCCTTCATGAATGAAGACAGATTATTTTTTTTGCTGCAGTTCAGTTGATTTATGTGGTGTTTTTTTTGTGATCAGGTTTTTTTTAATTTTAATTAGTAGTGATAGGAATTATGGATTTTTATTTGGCCTTTTTTGGGACCGAAGAAAAGAATAAAGATGACTTCTGATGGTAAATATAATGTTTGTTACAGGTTTTAAGTTTTATGACACTCTCCTCACTATTAATAGGTTGGGGTGAAAGTAGGGACTTTATTTTAGGGGGTCGCTGACCCGTAGCCGCTTGGGGGGGGTTATTGTAAAATGGGGGATGGACAATGTCATGGTCCATTTGGGGCATAAATTAGAAAATCAACAAAATCAGCAATGTAGGGAATTTGCAGTCTGAATGACACCATATGCAGTTAATTTTGGTTTTTGGCCCATGTGGTATGCAGCCCTCCAGACTTCAGTCAATACCCTGTATATGTACATTTGACGAACGCCCTTCAGCATGGTCATTCGCCACGAGCTCCTGGAGGAGCCTGCTAGCCAGCCAGTCACTATGGGCCATGGAACAGGCTCATAAAAGACTTGGTTTGTGGGATTTATTTATACTGTTCAGGAACCGAACCACCTTACAAACTATGGACCACCTCTGTGCTTGTTAACCTCTCCTGACACTTCAATCAGTGTGGGTTGCATTATGTGGTTGGGTGGCCACTGTTTGTACGCACGAACATGTGGGAACTGTGTCGGCGGCCATCTTGTTCACGAGAATGCGGGCAGTGGTGTTTGGGTGTCGAGTTCATGGAAGTAAAATCGGACACTGAAACTCCTGAACACCGCTGAGCTTTGACGAACGCCTGCTTCTTTCCCACACATGTCAGGAGAGTGCCAGTCAGTAGGTTTGGTCATATGAACCATAAGAACAAACGCTACAAACAAGCCAGAGTGTGCATTTGATATTTCTTTCACAGAGACCAGCAAAAGCACCAAATGCCCTGGAACAGTTTTGGGCATAGGGCCATGTGTGCGGCCAGTGGCGTTTCGGCTGTGTTCATGGGATCTGAGCACTTTTTGGATATGTTAAAGCTCAGATCCAGGCTACTGGGGATGTATAGACTGTGGGGGTTTCTATGTGGAAAATATGTACAGGGCCTTGCAACCCTTGGCATTTTTTGTGTTTTGTTGCCTCACAACCTGGAATTAACATGGATTGTTTGAGGATTTGCATCCTTTAATTTATAGAACATGCCCAAAACTTTGAAGATTTTTTTTTTATTGTGAAGCAAACAACAAATAGGACAAAATAACAGAAAAAGTAAATGTGCATAACTATTCACCACCCTAAAGTCAATACTTTGTAGAGCCACCTTTTGCGGCAATCACAGTTCCAAGTCACTTTGAGATAAGTCTCTATGAGCTTTCCACAGCTAACCACTGGGATTTTTGTCCATTCCTCCTTGCAAAACTGCTCCAGCTCCTTCAAGTTTGGATGGTTTGCGCTTATGAACAGCAATCTTTAAGTCTGACCACAGATTTTCTATTGGATTGAGGTCTGGGCTTTGACTAGGCCATTCCAACACATTTACATGTTTCCCCTTAAACCACACAAGTGTTGCTTTAGCAGTGTGTTTGGGATCATTGTCCTGCTGGAGGGTGAACCTCCGTCCTAGCCTCAAATCACGCACAGAGAGGTACAGGTTTTGCTCAAGAATATCCCTGTATTTGGCACCATCCATCTTTCCCTCAACTCTGACCAGTTTCCCAGTCTCGGCTGCTGAAAAACATCCCCACAGCATGATGCTGCCACCATCATGCCTCACTGTAGGGATGGTGTTCTTTGGGTGATGTGATAGCATTTTCCTTGATGGCCAAAAAGTTCAATTTTAGTCTCATCAGACCACAGCACCTTCCTCCATGCATTTTGGGAGTCTCCCACATGCCTTTTCGCAAACTCAAAACGTACCATTTTGTTTTTTGCTGAAAGTAATGGCTTTCTTCTGGCCACCCTGCCATAATGCCCAACTCTATGGAGCGTACGGCTTATTGTCATCCCAAGTACAGATACTACAGTCTCTGCTGTGGAACTCTGCAGCTCCTCCAGGGTTACCTTAGGTCTCTGTGCTGCCTCTCCGATTAATGCCCTCCTTGCTCGGTCCATGCATTTTGGTGGGCAGCCGTCTCTTGGCAAGTTTGCTGTTGTGCCATGTTCTTTCCATTTGGTTATGAAAGATTTGATGGTGCTCCTGGGGGATCATCAAAGATTTTGATATTTTTTTATAACCTACTTGTACTTCTCAACAACATTGTCCCTTAATTGTTTGGAGAGTTCCTTGGTATTTATGGTAGTGTTTGGTTAATGGTGCCTCTTGCTTAGGTGTTGCAGCCTCTGGGGCCTTTCAAAAAAGGTGTGTATTTGTAATGACAGATCATGTGAAACTTAGATTGCACACAGGTGGACATCATTTCACTAATTATGTGACTTCTGAAGGTAATTGTTTGCACCAGAGCTGTTATGGACAGATGAATTAAAATAAAATGGCTATTTACTAATGTCTATTTATTCTCTGTTCACTATGTTAAAACTGGCTTCTAGAGTAAATATTCCCTTCCCCCCCTACAATGTGGTCAGCTGCTGTTTACTATGTAAATTCCTCACATCCTGCTAGCCTCCCCTCCCCCACTACCTTTGTGCCAGTTAACAGCTATATGCCATATATAGCTAAATGGAGGATCATTGGTTTAGAACTGATAGATACCACTCACTCCCCCTCCCATCGTGTATCCAAAAGTGTGTAATGATGACACTACATTCTGTAGGGGGGTTTAAACAAGAGCCCCCTTTCTCTGTTAACCAATTGGTGAATGTATACTGTATGTTTAAACTGTGACGTATTTTTGCTTTAAGAAGGAGCCCCCACTCCGGGGAATAAAGCATTCCTGGGTTTTTCACTGATCAGAAACTTTGTCTCCGGTGTGAATTACTTCTAGGGAAAGCGTGCACGCATTAATTAATCAATTTGGAAGGTGTAGATAGACAAATAATCAAAGTTTTCTTTGATCCAAAACAATTTGGTGGAGAATGCGGGCATTTAAGGGATACGTTACTAAGGCAGCCGTCAGATCCCAAGACAGGAGAGCAAAGGATTCCCAGAGATTGGAAACGGAGCCTGATCACCTCTGCATATGGTAAATGAGTTACTTACCTATATTTTCCTTTCTTTGGATTTCTCTTGTTCTCCGTGCCTTCACATTCGGCTTCCGGTGTTTAACGTCTTCAGACAGGTAATATATATATGCCCGAATGTCCCCTTTTATATAGAACCTGTCACTTGTCTATCTACAGCCTGAGTCCTGAGTGAGAGTTTTATGTGTGAAAGTGTCTGTTTGAGAATCTGTTTTACTACTTGCTTAATACTGTTATATAATGCTGCCAAGTGTGGTTAAGCACTTGCAGGTTTAGCCAAGTTCGGGTTTGGTGGAAAACCTCTGGCTCTATATTTATTTTAGCTAAGCTTCGGTAAAGAAGTTATTGCGAGACTCGGTCAAGAGTTTAAAAATAAATAAATAAAATAATTAAAAAAAAATAAATAAAAATAAAAAAAAATAAAAAATTATTTTAGCTAAGCTTTGGTAAAGAAGCTAGTGAGTGATGTTTTGGCCTCGTTTGGTAAAAAACCTGGCGGTTCCTTTGTTTTATTAAGACTCGGTCAAGAGTTTAAATAGCTAAGCTTCGGTAAAGGAGCGGTTTATGTGCTTGAGTGTTTCTGTGTGTGTGATTTGATTTATTATAAGCCGGCATTTATTTTAAGAACTTTGTGATTTAATTACATCTGTATTTTGTGCTTTTGTCTGTGTATGTCTTGTTGGGTACCATATATGTTAATTGTAATCTATACAATTTGTATCGTTACTCTCCTATTCTATCTTTTGTCCTAAGGAGAGCTGTGCTTAGGCAATCACATGGTTAAAAAACTTTGTGCTTGCAAGTCTTCCTCCCCCCTCCTTCTTTGTTGCTTTCTCTTGCTCTGACTGCTATGAGTATTGGCTACAGGGGGTGGGGTGAATGGGTGAAATGCTTGTAAACTCAGTGAGGAATGTGAGGGAAACAAGGTATATTTGCTGGACGAATAACCTAGTTAGGAACTTTGTGTAATCTTGTATATGTTGTTAAGCAAGAGGTTATTGGCATGTTGGAATAAGGAAAGTTAGATTTTGTTGGAACAAATGAATTGTGGAATTTATAAATGAATATCGCAGAGAAAAGTAAATTGCAGTTTGCATTTAATAGCAGCTATTCAGATGCTGTTTTGTGGCAATCTTTATACACACAATGTGAAATTGCCAATAGTGAAATTGACAAGAAATTGTTAAAAAAAAAAAAAAAAAAAGATCAGAAATGTTATGAAACTAGTCTGTACTTACAATGCATTGATTTGTAAACGAAATGCAGGTCAAGAAAATTTAGAATCATCAGAAAAATAAGTAGATTTGAATGGGTTAACAGAAGACAAATCAGATTTAAATGAACAGTGTAACAATGTAACAGAGAGCACATTGTCAGAAACAGTCTGTGAATTAGAGGATAGAGTTGAACTAAGAAATTATCTTATTTGCCAGCTTAGAAATGAAGTAAAGCTAGTGTGTGTTAATACAAGAAAAATACAGGCACAGAATCTAATCCCAGAACCAATAGATACTGAAAATGTATCCTCACAGAGTGATTTGCAGAAATATAAATTTCAAGACAGAGCTGCAAAACTTAATTTGAAGATCCATGAACAATTAATGAAAATTGTGAAATGTATTCCAGTTTATGACACGTCAGTGGATGCATTCACTAATGCTGAAATGTTTGAGTCTAATTTAGACAAATACAGCCTAAATGACGTACAAAGGAATAGACTATTTCAAATATGGCTGCTGACTCAAATGGCATGTAGGCTGACCGCGATTGTAAAATTTGAGGACAATGGTGAAATAATATATGGAAATAAGCGAGACAGATTAACACAATTAATAAAATTAACAACAGGGAATGATTTTGCAGACACTGAAATGTTGGAAAAACTAAAACCACACAAGGGGGAGGATATATTTAGTTTTCTTGTAAAATTTGAAAATGCATATAGACTTGTTGCTGATTTTTCTGAAGATCAGTTAATTAATGAATTTGTGAAAAAATTTCAAGATCTAGATCCAACTGCAATTGTGGTAGCTAGAGAAAAAAGCACTTTGACAGAAGTAGCTTTGTTCTTGGATAACTTAAGGAGGGAAACCAAGAATGAAGGGGTTAAAACGACTTGTGGCTTTAGGCAGAGAAAGAAGTGCAGATGTTACAGCCCCCGTCCTCCTCCTCCTTCTTCTTCTTCTTCTTCTAGGACAGAGTGTAGAGTGATACAGACAGCTGAGCCCCTCCCAATTTATTCAACTAAATATAGGGCAGTTGATAATATAGGGCAGAATATAACTCCTAAAGTTATTTGTTTTTGGTGCAATAAACAACATTATTTAAGATCTTGCAGATATTTTATCCGAGATATCAAATCAAAAGCAAATGAGAAATTAAATTTGTTGATTGAAAATTTTGACAGAGAAAATACATGTGGAGATAAATCAATTAAAGCCTTTCCTTGTAAACTTATAATCAGACAAATAAAAGCAATTTTAGCTAAATCGAAATTAGGAGACAGACAAGCAATGCAGCGTAACACAGAAAGTTATAAGAATCAGATAACTTCAAGAGATATGATCAGTTTAGGGAATGAGCATGGATATGTCTGCCAACAGAGGTACACAGGCTGATTCCAGAATTAAGAACAGCCAAGAATAGAGTTCTATGTTAGTTTGTTTTAATGAAATGTTAGTTTGAACTGTTTTTTCATTGTTTTATATGTATTTTAAGAAAGTATTAGGTTAATTAATTAAAATAAAAATGTACATCAAGTTTGCAAATATGGCAGAATGAAATACACTAATGTAGCAGTGAGGAACATGCAATGTATGTTATATTGGGTGTATGCAATTATACAGTAACTCCAATCATTTTACAGAAGGTAAAAACAATGTTGTTACTTCTGAGGTTGATTTAAAATCTTTGATTTAATTAATGAGAATGAGATTTTAATATCATGACTGATAATGGATTACTGTATATTGCAACGCCTGGACATACACATGGTTTGGATATACTGAAGACAAAAGGAATAATATATGGGAATGGATAAGGCTGATTTCCCCCTATCCACAGCCACGCCTACTCCTAAAGTAACATCGCGTACATCCTTACTATGCCCTTTTACTGTAGAATTTCCCGAATCCTAATGACCCATTCCACTACATGGTGTGACTTGTTTAAGCCTAAGATAAATTGGCTGATCAGGCTACCTGTATTAACAATGTCATCAACGATGAGTTAGCATCTGTGGAGAAGCATCACTTCAGGTTGTCCCAAATTTTCTTTTAACTTAAGTTTTAGTACATAGTAAGGCCCATGCCCAATAACTATATGCAGCCTTGTATAGCAGGCCACATGACATCTATTTGTACCAAGCAAGGCCTGCCTGACTCCTCATTCCTGTCTAACATTGTTGTCTCCTGCATAAGTGTAGATGGCTCTCCTTGGAGTAGCCTGTTAACTAAGCCTTGCTTTGTGGTTACCTTCACCTGTCCAATTAATCTGCTAGGTGCAGATGTCCTTCCCCCACTTGCAGGCCCCTATCACCTTATTATTCATTTTGTTCCACACAGTGAAACCTGACCAAGAGGCAAGGGTCCTAGCTAGTTCCCCCAATACCTTTACCTGAATTATACAGGCCCCAAAGCCTGTCCAAGCTCTTACTATTCCCTAACAGGTTGAGGCTCTGGTGTCGAATGTTGCCCTGGTTACCTGAGACTTTCCATGCAATATCCCACCTCTCCTTGTGATGGACGAATTCTGTGCAGGATAATGTCACCCTGCAGGGATGATACTCTATTTACCTGGCCACTCTTCTGCCACTTCCCAAGGGGGGAAATGATAAGACACTGACTATTATCTTTTTTTTAGCCTTTTTCTTATGTTCTGTTCCGGATTTGCTGTCACTACAGTGGACCAAGTATCTCACCTCAACAATGTCTGCACAAGAAGCTGAGCTATAGACTCCCATCACACCATGCAAGATCTCTGAAGGAAGACTGAACTCAGAGGAAGCATGTGGCAGCTCTCTGGCTGACTAAGTTGTTCAAAAAGTTGTAAGTGCACTAAGGGAAGTGGACAGAAAAGTGTCTGCTGAAGAAACTCCCATATTCACCATGTAAGATCCTACCCACAGACATCAAGCTCCCGAAGGAATAACAAGCAAGCTACTGACCCTGGAAAGAAAGAAAAAAACAAACAAACCACAAGCTGGAAACAGAAAGGGGCAACTCTTAAAGACAGGCTGTACTTCAACAATCTCAAGTTATACTTGCCCAAGAACATATACTCAGCAGTGGTCCAGTGGGCCTACGGAGCATCTGTCCATAACCCTCATGAACTCTTTTGATCAATAAATACTCTGAAGTACCAGGAATTGCCTCTCTGACCAACAGTTACTGTAAATCTTGTGCCATTTGTGCCAAGGGCAACTCAAGAAGAATGGATGAAAGCCCCAAGCATCTAGCCAAACCTCATTATCTCTTCCAGAGGAGTCAAGTCGCCAGAATGCCAAAGAATGGCTGATTCAAATATGCACTAATTATAGCAGACATGTTTTCAGGATGGCCAGAGGCCTATCCAGCCACCAAAGTGATAACCAAGACCACATGCTGAGTAGTGCACCGTGAAAGATACAGAGATCACCCCGTGGGTTCATCATTCCAGAATCAAGCCTGCCTCTGCATCATGTGAAGTAACATTTGTTGATCTTGACAACCCTTTTTGAAACTCCATTCTTAGAGAACAAAGATACTTGTTGAAAATAAATAAATAAATATCAACAAGTGGGTGTTTTGATGGCCATAATAATGCCTGACCACCTGCCATCGATGGAAAGCTGAATACCCCAAAAGGGGACCTCGTGAAACTAAAGAGAAACAAACATACTCCTTACCCTGCAGCCCTCACGTCTGAGGTGCCATACGCACAGTCAAAGCTTCTTCAAGATCATCTGCTTATCTTGAGTTTGTGGTGATATTAATATTGAATGTTTAAATGATCTGAATCTGCCAGTACTAGGGTAGCATGAGACAAGATTTCTAAGAATAAGTAAATGTGCCCTAGCCTAGGTTATTATGTCCATACACATAACACATGACAATCCCCAAGGTACTCTTGACACACCTCATTCATGCTTCAGGACAAAAAGGAGTACCCCTATAAAGGGTGGTTTTACCCACACATATATATATATATGTATATTAATGCCATAGGGGTGTCAAGGGGGGTACCAAATAATTTTAAGGTAAGAAACTAAGTTTGAATCTATTCTCCCAAGCATTACGGCTAATAAAATCTGAATTGGAAGGGAAGAGGTTTATACAATAAACAGGAGACCTTTTTCTTACAGGACATGTATGACTCAGCTGAATGGGTAGGTGCCACGCACATGACTGTTAATCCCCTCAAACCACACATTAGGACTTTAAAAGACATGGTAGTCATCCCATATTTGAGGATAAGAGGGCTGTAGAGACAGGTTTCTCTGACACTAACTTGTGACTTGAATGGATGAAATACAATGCTACTAAACATAACAAGTCTAACTGCTATGTCTGCAGAGGAGCGAGGCCTCACCCAGGTACAGTATCCCTGAACCTTCCTCCGGATATGAAGTATGCGTTTTAAGTCTCTACACTGTATTTAAACCTAAGCGGTCAGCATGCGAGTCATGGAAACTTAATACCCAATCATTACTAAAAATATTAACCCAGACGAAGGCATTACTATATAGCCCGGGAACTATACTTGTTATGGGATATATGGTGGGATAGGGCGGTTACAAACTATCTCTCAGATGACCTTCCAGAATAGAATAAGCTTGGAAATGATTTTAGCAGAAAAAGGGAGAGTATGTAAAATACTCCCAGACACCATGACATGCTGTACCTATATTCCAGATAATACAGGCCCTAATGGTAAGGTAACGTTGGCAATAGAAAAGTTAAAGAGTTTGTCCAATGAACTGAAACGAAATTCTGGGGCCACAGATCCATGGGAAAGATGGTTTGGATGGATGTCTGGATGGCAAGGTGCTTTGGCCCAAATAGGTGTTGCCATTTTAATAACGATAATCATCCTCGCTCTTCTTGTTTGTTGTGTGTTACCCTGTCTTAAGAAATGCCTACAAAAGACAGTTGATCAGACAATCGACCAGACCACCCCGACCTTCCTTCACCAAGAGATTGACGACATCGACCTTGATACACCACATACACCCTTACAGTCCCACCGCACTAAATCAACAGCTACTTCCTCTTAAGGACATTTAGGGATAGCGTCTGTCTCTACGGGCAGAAGTCTGCCGCGGGAGAAGTAGTGGACAAGCTGCTATGGGGTACCCGCGCAGTGAAGTGTTCGAGGCCTGTTCAGACAGATGTGCAAGATAGCCTTTTGTTATTTTTCTATAGGGACAGTATTAGAATGAGAGATAGTAGTTTTAGTAAAAATTGCCATTTTAAGGGGGGACTGTTATGGACAGATGAATTAAAATAAAATGGCTATTTACTAATGTCTATTTATTCTCTGTTCACTATGTTAAAACTGGCTTCTAGAGTAAATATTCCCTTCCCCCCCTACAATGTGGTCAGCTGCTGTTTACTATGTAAATTCCTCACATCCTGCTAGCCTCCCCTCCCCCACTACCTTTGTGCCAGTTAACAGCTATATGCCATATATAGCTAAATGGAGGATCATTGGTTTAGAACTGATAGATACCACTCACTCCCCCTCCCATCGTGTATCCAAAAGTGTGTAATGATGACACTACATTCTGTAGGGGGGTTTAAACAAGAGCCCCCTTTCTCTGTTAACCAATTGGTGAATGTATACTGTATGTTTAAACTGTGACGTATTTTTGCTTTAAGAAGGAGCCCCCACTCCGGGGAATAAAGCATTCCTGGGTTTTTCACTGATCAGAAACTTTGTCTCCGGTGTGAATTACTTCTAGGGAAAGCGTGCACGCATTAATTAATCAATTTGGAAGGTGTAGATAGACAAATAATCAAAGTTTTCTTTGATCCAAAACAGAGCTTTTTATGGGCTTCATAA
>OW240913.1:21059170-21091135 GCA_933207985.1 Pelobates cultripes | reverse complement strand
AGGCACACAGAAGACTGAGCGGACAGGCACATAATGGGCTGCAAGGAGGGAAGGGGTACACAGAGGGCTGAGTGAGGGATGAGGCACACAGAGGGCTAAGTGGAGGAAGAGGCACACAGAGTGCTGGGCCAGAAAAAGAGGCATACAATGTGCTGGCCCGGGGAAAGAGGCACACACATGGGCGTAGGAACCAGGGGGGATGGGGGGGGACACATCCCCCACATTAAATCAAGTGGGGGGGACAGGTTATAGTGAAATCCCCCCCAGCTCCACCGGCCGTGGGTGCCCTCAGGCTGTGTGCGGCTCCATCAGGGAACCGCACGAGCTGCAGACTGGGAAGGGGAGCACCTCCCCCTCTGCGCAGGAGCGCCGGGTGTCACGTGATTACCCAGCGCTCAGTCTGACACTGCGCCTGCCGGACGTCCAGAGGTCCCCCTGCTATGTCAGGTAAAAGGGGGGACAACAGTTTGTAGGAGGGAGAAAAGAAAAAAAAACTGCTGATTTTTTTTGTGTTAATTAATAGAAGGGTTAAATAAGGGGGAGAGGGGGAGGTAGAAAAAATTAATGTAAGCAGTTAGGGGGGCTTCTTATATGGATGGGAGGAAGGGGGAGGTAGGAAATTAATTGGAAGGGGTTAGGGTGGCTACTAATATGGATGGGGGGAGAGGGGTAGGTAGAAAAAGAATTGGAAGGTGTTAGGGGGGAGGTAGAAAAATAATTGGAAGGGGTTGGGGGGCTACTAATATGGATGGGAGGAGGGGGAGGTAGAAAAATAATTGGAAGGGGTTAGGGGGGCTACTAATATGGATAGGAGGAGGGGGTAGGTAGAAAAATAATTGGAAGGGTTTAGGGGGGTTACTAATATGGATGGGAGGAGGGGGGAGGTAGAACAATAATAGGAAGAGGTTAGGAGAGTACTAATATGAATGGAAGGGGCAGGGTGGGTTCTAATATGCATTGAAGGGGTAGGTGGGATTCTTATGTGCATGGAAGGGGTAGGGGTGGTTCTAATATTCATGGAAGGGGTAGGGGTGGTTCCAATATTCTTGGAAGGGGTAGGTGGGGTTCTAATATAAATGGAAGGGGTAGATACGGATAGTAAAATGTATGGAATGCACTTCTGAAAGTGTCACTGAATGGCAGTTAGGCCCCCTAAGTCAGGGGCAGTATTACACAATCTGTGTATGTATAAAAAAAAAAATATAAAAAGTAATCTGCAAAGTACAAAATGTTTGTGTCATATGTTGTGCTAAAAATTAAGCTAGGAATGTGCAGATTTTTTTAAAATAATTTTTAGAATAATGATACAGACATTTTATTTCTTACATTTGTGATGATTCTTTTTTACCCTCTCTATATTTAAGGGACACTATAGTCACCAGAACCACAACAGCTAAACGTAGTAGTTCTGGTGTCTATAGCATGTCTTTGCAGGCTTTTTAATGTAAGCACTGCCATTTTGTAAAATGGCAGTATTTACATTACTGCTGAGGAATACCTCTAGTGGACACTCAGATGGCCACTAGAGGTGCTTCCTAGTCGAGACATCAATGCCGCCCTATGAAGTATCTGCATGCGCACCAGGGAGAAATGACGCTTCTGAATAGAAGCGTTTTTTTTCTCCCTGCTCGCACCCTCAAAATGATGAAATAGGGGGTGCGGCATCAGGAGGTTCCCGCCGCTGTATCCGGGTAAGTAAAATCCCTTCCCTGTAGTGACCCTTTACTGTTATTATTTTTTCATTTATATAGCGCCCAGCAAATTCCGTAGCGCTGTACAATGGGATAAACAACTCCTAGTTTACGGAATAAGAATATACCCGGTGTAACAAACCACCTCTTTTACAGGTAGGATTGTCACCGATCTTGCAGTAACCACAGCCTTCTAGGGTATACAAAGTCCAGGACACCTTCAGCTCAGTTTTTCTTTTTATTAAGTAAGAAAACAGGTTCTTTAAATAATAACAAAAACAAACAAAATCCCTTGCTCTTACTTGAGCTCTTACTAGACAGTAATTGCTATCTGCAATTGGGTGGCTTTCCCACTTACCAATTTTCCAAACAAAAGAAATGTCTTTGCAATAAACACACTTGTCTTTCACTCTCCTAGCTGTCTTTTCCTCCCTCACTCTGCTGCAGGCTGCCCTCTTCTTTTAAAGGCCTGTCTACTAATTGACTGGCTACAGGTGAGTGCCAATTAACTAACTTGTAAGTCAGATCCAAATAGTGGTCTGTTACACAGCAACTAATGCTGTTGGAGCATTGACCCACCCTGCTCTCCAAATACTCCGCCCCAGGGACCCATACCATGTTTTGCAGAGCATCAGATATGCATATTGCAAACTTTAACATCTCTCCCTGGGGCATTTAACTGAAAAATCCTCTGGTTGCTGTTTAGCAAATCAGGTCTGATGTATCTCCCATCAACCACTATTCCACCTTTACGCTCACACCGGCAAGTAAAAATGCTATCCCCCCAGATTTTTTGGGGTTCCTACGCCCATGGGCACAGAGTGCTGAGAGGGGGAAAAAGGCACACAGAGTGCTGAGAGTGGGGAAGAAGTACACATGGTGTTGAGGGGGACACAGAGTACAGAGGACGGTGGGAGCATCACAAATAGGACTGGGGAGAGGCACAGAGGGCTGAGGGGGGCAAACAGAAGGCTTGGGGAGTAGATACATGCAGAGGGGTTTAAAGGATAGACACACAAACATGCTTTGGGGGGGAAGACACACAGGGGGGCTGAGGAAGGGGAGAAAGAGACACACAAAGGGGCTGAGTGGAGAATGACACAAAGTTGGCAATTTTTGTTTGGGGGGGTGCAAGAAGCTGGTCTTGCCTATGAAGCAAAATTGTTAGCATCAGAATTTGGCTTCTGCAGCTCCACACTGAGCGGGTCATTTTGGAATTGTGTCACAGTCTTTTACTAATTCTAGTAAAAAAAAAAAAAAGATAAATCACAGTCTAGGATTGAGCATTTGTTGGCAGAAGATTGTGTTAAAATCACATCCGGGTAAAATAATCAATGCTTTTGCTGCCTCTTATAAAAACACTTTACAATATGGCATTAGATCCAACTGTGCAGCAGCCCACATTGGATAAAATTAACTCTTTCCTAGATAAAATTGCTTTGAAAAAGAAATCAACTGATAAATTGGAAACTTTAAATTCTTCCATATCCCATAAAGAAATTATGGATGCTATTAACATGATTCCGGCTGGCAAGTGACCGGGACCTGACGGTTTCACGATGGCATAATATAAGTCCTTTTCTGGTTTCTTCACTCTTCATCTACTTAAGTTATTTAATCATTACTGGTCTCAAGGAGAAATGCCAGAGATGGCGTTAAATGCCCAAATTTAAACATTACCTAAACCTGACAAAGCACCTAATTTGTGTTCAAATTTCCACCCGATCTCGCTTATTAATAATGATACTAAATTATACTCTAAAATATTAGCAAATAGATTAGCTCAAATACCTCCATTTCTAATCGATCAAGACCAAGTGGGCTTTGTTTTAAACCATCAGGCCCCGGATAGCACAAGACGTTACATTACATTACATTTGATTCACTATATTAAAGCAAATCACACGCCTTCTCTGCTCTTATCTTTAGATGCAGAGAAGGCGTTCGATAGGTTGCATTGGGATTTTTTAAAAGAGGTTATATCGAGGTTTCATATTCCAGATTCCTTTGTCAGGGCTGTGTTTGCAATTTACTGCAACCCAACGACCACGGTGTCCGCGACTGGCTTTGTTTTATCTAACGGGACCAGACAGGGCTGCTCCTTGTCACTGCTGTTATTCATGCTATCAATGGAGCCTTTGGCTGAGTTTATAAGATTATGTGCGGAAATTGAGGGAATTGTTGTAGGAGAGAGGGAGCATAAAATAGGCCTGTTCGCAGATGACATTATGTTATCAGTAAAGAATCCTTTGACCTCGGTCCCATCACTAATGTCTATCCTGCAAGGATTTAGAGAAATGTCTCATTATAAACTAAAAATGAATAAAACTCAGGTGCTCTCCTTTTTTATCCCACAGCAAGCATTGAATACTTTAAAAGAAGACTTTGATTTTGACTGGAGGGATACATAGATCTCCTATTTAGGTATTAATCTCTGTAAGAAACGGTCAAGAATGCTTGCATATAATTTAGCTAAGGTCTGGCCCACTTTTATGGACAACATAGAGAAATGGTGTAGTCTGGAAATTTCTTGGTTGGACAGAATAAATTCAGTTAAAATGACTCTCCTTCCTAAAATGTTACACTTTATTAGAACCATCCCTCTCACCATACTTCTTTTTTTAAGAAGGTCCACTCTGCCCTTCTGGCATTTGTCTGGAATACAAAACCCTGCAGAATTTAATTAGCTATCTTACAAAAACCTTAGAGTTAGCAGGGGTATGGGTTTGCCAAATTTGAGTCAATATTATTTAGCAACTAATGCAGCTAACGCTTTTAAATTTAATTTGGAGCGTGGTCGTCCACTGGTTGGAGATGGAGGTTACTAAGATCTCTCCTTATAATTAACTGAAGTGTTATGGTCACCCCCCTCTCTTCGGCCTCGGGTGGCGAACATGTTCCCTACCATCAAGACCACTGTTAAGGCTTGGGATGCTGTATTTAGAAAATTAAATCCTCTGCTTTTTGGTCCAGGGCCGCTCCTCTGTCGGTGTTGTGATCCTCATTACCTGATCTGGACGTGGAATATTGGCTCTCATTTTGTCAAACATATTAATGACTTGTTTTTGTCTAATACATTTTTATCTTTTGACCAGTTACAGACAAAATGTGGTTTAGCTGCCTCTGATGCCCTGATGCACAGACAGATGGTAGAAAAAAAAAATAGTGATCACTTTAAGGTGTCTGATCATGATTTAGATGCTCGTATAATTGATATGTCTTCATTAGAAATAACGTATAGTTCAAATCCTGGCCAGAGACAAACCATCTTGATTTGCAACACTTATTTTGCCGGGATACTTGGTCCAAAATTAGACTACATGACAAAATGTGAGAGCGAACAGAACAAAACTTTCACAGTTGAGAAAAGGCTTGATATTCTGTTAGTTTTATGAGGAGTCACACAGTCCACTGCCCTATTAGAATCACACTATAAACTCATATTTAGGTGGTAATAAACATAATTTTCAATTTCAAACTATTAAATATGAACAAATGCTGGAGGGAGTGTGGACAGGTGGGCACACTTTACCATATCTTTTGGTCATGCCCAAAACTCACACAATATTGGAAAGATATACACACACTAATTGGAATCCTTACCACTTTAATTCCAACTTTGTCATCCACAATGTGTCTCCTGAAGAAACTCCCAGACGATTTGTCCAAAACTACAGAAATTATATTATGCCATATCCTCATATCAGCGACTTCGGTCATTATTAGATACTTAAAGTCAGGTACCATTAATACTATGACTGAGGTGATAAATAACAGAGATCAAGAGGTGTGAATTGGCCTCCAGAGCACCCTCATACACTCTAGTAACCCTAAGGCATGAATGAGGACTCTGGGAGCGGGACGTCAGAAAGAGATATTCACTTTGATACCTGCTTCACTTGAGTAGACACTAAAACAGATAATTTCCATTATTATAATTTTTTTGTTTTTTTATAATAAAACAAATCTAGACAAATTAGATATGAGATCTTTTTATTTGATATATTGCATAACTGGCACAATGACTGTAATACAAACAATACCATTTACATATACAATGAATATTGGTTAACATTTATTCTTTATATTCCCCAGTTATGTTTTTTTTGTTTTTTGTTAAGTCAATCAATCTAATTCATACAATGTTATTGAATAATTTTTAATAAAAATAAAAAAGTTTGAAAAGACAAAAACAAGTGATAAAAATAGTGATTTGATGCCAGTAGCCAGTGTCAGTAGCTATTATCACAATTAACTATTTGTTGAGTTGGTCTCAGATTTTCATTGTGTCACGGACATTGAATATTGTTTGAATAATGATATTAGCCCACTGTGCCCCAAATATACTAAATGAAGAAACACCTAGAACAATATATATCTTGTTCCGTTTCCAGAGATGAATGGGTTTAAAATTATTTGGTTATGCAATAGACCATTTTTATTTATATATAGGTTGAGGTAGAGGCAAAAAGTGCCTACAAAATTCAAAATATAAACAAAGAAAAATTAGACCTGTACTGCACATATGCCACACTGAAGTCCCAACAGTGTATATATCACCAAAAAACAAACAAGAGTCCTGCGCATCCAGTATAGGTGTGCACACCCAGGTGCTACCACAATTTATTTGAGGACAAAGTTAAAGCAGCAAACGTTTCGAGCAGCAGCCCTTTCTCAATGCTAATGTCTTGGATGTTTGCTGCTTTAACTTTGTCCTCAAATAAATTGTGGTAGCACCTGGGTGTGCACACCTATACTGGATGTGTAGGACTCGTGTTTGTTTTTTGGCTTATAAGATTACATTTTACCCACCCTGAGAATCCAATTATCTATGGAGGGCACCTCTCTCTTCTTTCAGTAAGTATATATAAGACTACAGACGGCATTAATCAAGTGAGGAAGTACTGATTTCTGGAAGGACTTTACAGAAATGGAGTTAAGATGTAGCAGATATGTCTCCTTAGCAAACATTGACTCTTGACCATTTGTATTTAGCTGTTTAGGGGTATGCAGAAACCTTCATATGACAGAGCCATATTAATAAAGATATATTTCTTGTAATATGTTTCAAAAAGTTTTGTTTCTTTAGCATAGCTTTGGACATGGAATAATTTATCTGATATTTTACACCCTTGGAACAATGATAACAATAACAAAATACAATCTTCTATTTTTATTAATTTTCAAAATGTAAAAACTGCTCAATTAACAATTAAGAGCTGCATCATGCAATTAAGTTTAAAAGTGCAGATGCAGAACATTCCATGCTGACGGTCAAGGTAGTCTTTATGAACCAACATAATGACCTAAAAGATTGCCATGACTATTTAAAGGGTTAAATAACCTATTGATTGTTCTTGATCTAATATACTAATATTTAATACATATGTGTATGTTGTTTATTTAGGTGCTGGTCAACTATGGGAAGAGTTGGTGGCAAACAGACTGTGAGCCTGAATAAAGATGGCTGTTTATCCACCGGAACAGTCCAGCATGAAATGATGCATGCAATGGGATTTTATCATGAGCAGAGTAGGAGTGACAGGGCTACTTATGTAGATATCATATGGGACAACATTGATCCAGGTAAGCAATTAACAAAAAGCAAAATACAAGAGAAGAAGACAAGTTCAAATGGGCTGTGAGAGGATGTCAGGAGCCCTATTTAGCTTTATCTTCTCACTCTGTGCACGATGGACTAGCTTTGCTCTAACCAGTAGGTTCTAGACTTAATATATACCAAAAAATACACAGTGCAATGTCATGCAATGTGCATATCACTTGTTCATTTTAAGTGTCACAATGTACAAGTGTTAAAACTTATAAAGGACAATTCCACAACACAAAAGCACTTCAGCTTGCTCTGGTTCAGGCTTCCCCAAACTCCGGCCCTCCAGATGTTGCTGAACTACAACTCCCGTGATTCTATGAATGAAATAGATAGGCTGAGAATCATAGGAGTTGTAGTTCAGCAACATGTGGAGGGCCAGAGTTTGGGTAAGCCTGCGCTAGTTCAACCCCAGTTTATAAAAGTGCAGATTTCTACAAGAAATCTGCATTTTTACAAGTTAACTAGGGAGCACACCCCTGGCTGTCAATCTACTTCATTGTACCTGCCTCCTCCCACACAGCCCTTAGCCTAGACTTTACAATGGGGGGAAAAAGGGAGGGTTTGCTAAAACTGCAGTTCATATTATCTGAAGCCTTTGCAAGCTCTTATAATATTTACCCACACTGAGTACTTGCATTAAAAATAATGTGATGTGTTAGAATTAATCGTTTGTCTTGGTTTACATAGAATACTGCACTTCAGAATATGTAGGTGCTGTATATGTGATTGTAATAATTGCGTTTGTGTGTGTGTGTAAGGAGGCTGTATGCAGTAGTGCAAAGGTAGTGATGCTGTTTATGATGTGTGTCTAAGGAGGTTGCATGTGATTTTGCATGAGTAGGGATGCTGCTTGTGGGATTGTTTGCACATACTATGTGTGTGTCTTTGTGGGTTTGCCGTGTAGTATGTGAGTGAAGAGGGCTGGTTGTGTTGCAGAGTGTGAGTGGATAGGGGATGTTGCATGTGCATGGGATAAAGGCTGTAGTAGGCAGGATACTGGGACTTGTATAGATAATATAGATTCTACTGTGTGGGGGGGATATAGAGGCTGCAGTGTGTGCGTGGAGAATAGTGGCTGCAGTGTGTGTGTGGGGGGATAGGGGCTGCAGTGTGTGCATGGGTGGAATATTGACTGTAGTATGTGCAGAAAGGCATGGGAGCTGGAGGGGTTGAGGTGTGTATAGGGAGGGATAGAGGCTGTAGTGCATGTATAGAGGGATAGAGGCTGTCGTGGGTGAAGGAGGGTCATAGGGACTGTAGTGTGTGAGGTGGTGTGAGCAGGAAGCACCAGGCATGCATACATACCTGCTCAGTGCTCTCTGCTGGGTTGCTCCTCTCTTCACAGTGCTCACAGATCGTGAGCCCTTAGCAGAGAGGAGAGAAGAGGCAGGAAGTGAGGTCACTTCCCATCTCCTATAGAGCTCCACACAGAAAAACATGGAGGAGACAAAAAAAAAAAGTGACAGGACTGCTGCCAGGTCTCACTCAAAAGGTGGTGGGTTCCTTACTCGTTAAAAGACTGCAGGGACAATCACTGTAATATGTGAGGAATTATGACCAAACCATGACTGTTCAGCCGAGCCCCTGACCGACTCAGGCCCTTGGTACATGACTGATTTGACCAAATCACCCCTGGGTGAAGTGTTCCTTTAAAGAGACAATGTGCAAAACTATTTTATAGTGCCAGTTTTCCACACAAGACTCATTTATGCTTAAAATATTATTTCAATACACAAAATTATTTTCTCTGGAAAAAGAACATATGTATAAAGTGCAAAATAAATGTAAATTCACTTCAAAATCCCCTAAACGCACATGTATCACTTATGTTCTCCACTTGCTCCATCACATTTAGTGCAGCAGTATAAAAAGGAGAAAGATACTGGGTGCAGGAGGGAGAGGGGGCACTTTTATTTATAGACAGCATCGCGTGGAAGAGGCTATGGATCATGTGAGTTGTTTCTTTCAGGGGATTTTACATTTATTTTATTTGCACTATGTACATATGTTATTTTTGCAATGAGAACCATTTTGTGGATTGAAAGAATATTTGATGTTTGAGTGTGTTTGAAGAACTGGCATATTAAATATTTTTTTTTGCACATTGTGAAATGTTGAAACTTTTAAAGTGACATTGTTATACTTTGTATTTATAAGTTGTGTGCACATTGTATGGAATGACACCGCAGGTTTTTTAAAGTGCTCAGTACTGTAATTTTTGTTTTATATTAGATCATTTGTACTTGGTGTGTCAGGTGTCTGCTGTACAATTAAACAAACAACAAAACAATTAAAAAAAAATAATAATAATTTTGACTGCAACATTTTGGGAAGCCCAAATATGAAGGAAACATGGTGCATATTGTGTACCTTTAATTAAAAAAAAACAAAAAAAACACACACTTCTAAAACTGTAAATAAGTGGTCCAAAGTTAGTATTCAGAATTCCGAATCAACTGAAATGGCTCACCTATTGCACGGTTTGGTTAATTTGTGATTTGGGGATTACAGTTGTGCTCAAATGTTCTTGTAGCTGCCCATTCATCTCAGCAAAACACCTCCAAGTCATGCAAGTCTTTTGACTTCTTACAATGAACTGCAAGTTTGAGAGCTCCCCAGAGTGATTTGGTGATATTGTGGTCAGGAAACTGATGGCCATTCCAGAACCTTCACCTTTCTCTGCTGTAACCACTGGAGCGTTAATTTGGCCTTGTGCTTAGGGTCCAAGAGCGTCCTATGCACGCTTCTGTGCAGAAGAATGCAAATTGTCTGCCAGTATCTTCTGATAACATGCTGCACTCATCTTGCCCTCAATTTTCACAAGATCCCCCGTGCCATTAGAGCTCACACCCCCCCAAAACATTAATCAGCCACCACACTGCTTCACAGTGGGGATGGTATTTCACTATAAAAAATTTTGACCCCTCTCCAAAAATAGCGTTTATGGTTGTGACCATAAAGCTCTATTATGGTCTCTTCACTCCAAATTACAGTGTGCCAGAAGCTGTGAGGCATGTCAAGGTATTCGGCTGATGTTTCAATAGTGTTAGACACAAAAATGGAGGGTCACAACCGCAGAATTAATAGGTATTAATATACCTTTAAGAAAAATAAAAAGAACTTTCAGTATGATTTCTTGAGAGATTTTATTTTTCTCTTAATGAATCAAGTTGAAGACAATTTATCTCATACTTCCAGTTTTGGCATGAAGGAAAACAGATATATATTTAAACTTGATTAGTGGCACAGACATTGATTATCCTTATATGCAGGTTGCAGCAATATTTAGATTAGATAGAAGTGATACTTAAGGTTTCTCGTGAACTTCCTGTAACTGTTGTAGAATTTGAAGGAATCAGCAAGATTTAGAATGATCTTGGTTTGGTTATGTCACGGTAGTTTACCCCTACACGCAGGATTTAGTTCAACAATTGACAGAGCAGATACGGCTTACCGGACCTTAGAATGGCCGGACTCGCCGTAAAGCAGAGAATAGACAGAGTCAAGAATAAGCCGAGGTCAAGGGAACAAAGACAGCGAGAACAAAAACTAGCCAAGGTCTGGTACACAGTAGTCAGTAAGCCGGCAAACAAGACAAAACAGGGATAGATAGATAAACGGAGTCAGAACAAAGCCAAGGTCAAGCACGAAAATCACAACTGAACACAACTAGCGCTAAAGGGAACTGAAACAGAAACCACGATAGGGCAGGGAGTTAAGGGAGAGGTAAGTATAAATACCCTAAACTTTACTTTGATTGGCCCCTGTCATATCCACGCCCCCAAAATGTGAGTGTCTGGGGAACGTGGGATGACAGGGGCCAATGGGAGCACATTTCATTTTTTGGCTCCCACTGCCCCTTTAAGAGCGTGCCCGAGACACGTGGCACGCTCTTAGAGCTAGGCGGAACACATGACTGCATCTCGCGGTCTGTGCCCACCTGCATTTGGGAGCTGCGTGCGGCGGGAAGTGAGGACCTCGGCCGGCCCCCGGGTGAGGTAAGTCCCGCTACAGGTTGAAGTTCATTAATACAGGAGTCCTTTCTGGTGTAAGCAGATGCTGAAGAAAACAAGGTGAACGAGGGCTGGTAGAAGTGAAAGAGGTAGCTCAGCGTGGAGTCTGAGGTCGGATCAAAATAACTCAATTTGAGTTTGGCTCAGCTTCCCTATAAGGCAGGTGAGTGGAGCGTCATCGGAATGGGAGGAGCTTGCTTCCAAACTCGGAAGTAACTTGAGCTTACATGCTAGAGGGAGTGGGGTAAATATGGAGGGGCAGAGATAGCCTACAGATCAGGGAATTGAGGCATATGGAGGGGCAGAGATAGCCTACAGATCAGGGAAGTGAGGAATATGGAGGGGCAGAGATAGCCTACAGATCAGGAAAGTCAGGCATATGGAGGGGCAGAGATAGCCTACAGATCAGGAAAGTCAGGCATATGGAGGGGCAGAGATAGCCTACAGGAAGGATCAGCAAGGATCAGAAAGGAGAAGAAATACAAATTAGCAGAAAGGGGAAGCAAGGAGACGGAGCACAAAGGAACACAAATGAGCAGGAAGGGTCCGCAAGGAGCACAAATGAGTCAACAATGAGAAGGAAGGGTCTACAAGGGGCTGCAAGGAGCAGGAAGGGTCTGCAAGGAGAAGGAAGGGTCTGCAAGGAGAAGGAAGGGACAGAAGGAGCACAAAGGTAAAGTAGGAGAAGGAGCAGAAAAGGGTAGCAAGGAGCAGAAAGGGACAGCAAGCAGCACAAAGGTAAAGTAGGAGAAGGAGCAGAAAGGGTCTGCAAGGAGCAGAAAGGGATCAGAAAGAGAAAGGAGCAGAAGGGGGCGCACAATAAGCAGAAAGTAGCAGAAAGGTAGAGGAGCAGAAGAAGCCAAGGAGGAGAGAAGACAGTGTCAGTAGAAAAAGAAGACTGTGTCAAATGAAGGAGAAGAAAAGGAGATAGAAACATAGAATGTGATGGCAGATAAGAACCAGTCGGCCCATCTAGTCTACCCAATTTTCTAAATACTTTCATTAGTCCCTAGCCTTATCTTATAGTTAGGATAGCCTTATGCCTATCCCATGCATGCTTAAACTCCTTTACTGTGTTAACCTCTATCACTTCAGCTGGAAGGCTATTCCATGCATCCACTACCCTCTCAGTAAAGTAATACTTCCTGATATTTTTAAACCTTTGTCCCTCTAATTTAAGACTATGTCCTCTTGTTGTGGTAGTTTTTCTTCTCTTAAATATATAGTCTCCTCCTTTACGGTGTTGATTCCTTTTATATATTAAAATGTTTCTATCATATCCTCCTGTCTTGTCTTTCCTCCAAGCTATACATGTTAAGATCCTTTAACCTTTCCTGGTAAGTTTTACCCGCAATCCATGAACCAGTTTAGTAGCCCTTTTCTGAACCCTCTCTAAAGGTATCAACATCCTTCTGAAGATACGGTCTCCAGTACTGTGTACAATACTCCAAGTGAGATTGGAGCAGGAAGGATAAGTGGAGTGAACCCTCCACTTTATTCTGGACACCACATCATAAGGCTTTGGTACCTGGGCCTGGCAGGAAAACTTTGGATCTCATCATCTCCCCAGATAAAAAAAATAAAATATCAGTGTTAATGTGTTCACTTTTATTTACTGAGTGTCAGGAAGCACAGAGGGACGCTGGGGAGGGGTGTCGCTGATTGGCTAGAGCGGTCAGCTGGCACTCTAAGCCAATCAGTAGCTCCCCATTCATAAGAAAGTAAAACATTTTTATGAACCGGGAACTAGCGATTGGCTTAGAGCGTTAACTGACACTCTAGCCAATCCGTAGCACCCATGCCTGATGTCAATCTGCACTTCCTGACACTCCGTTTCAGAAGCTGAATACCACTGAGCAACCTGGAAATCTGGAGCTGGAGGAAGCCGTTGGAGTTAAACCACTTGAGAGCGGTTTAACCCCTTAAAGGAAAGAGAGCACCCATGGGGCTTCCTGGTATTATAGCATTTTAATTTAGATGAAGTGGTTATGGTGACCAGAATGTTCCTTTAATTTGCTTAAAGAAACACTATAGTGTCAGGAATACAAACATGTATTACTGACACCATAGTTGTGAAAACACTATTCACCCTGGCTTTATATGATAATGACTATGCACCTCCCCTTCATGACACTGTCAAAAAGGGACCAAGCACGGATGTCAGTACAATTATGCCCCTCCTGGAAAAATTCCTGTGGACGCCCATGGGCACATTAAAGGCTTCTTTCTGGCAACTCGACCATGCAGCTTATTTTTGTCCAAGTATCGTTGTATTGTGCTCCTTGAAACAACCACACCATCGTTTTCCAGATCAGCCTATATTTCTCCTGAGGTTATCCATTTGTTTTTCTTTGTATCCTGAACAATTATTCTGGCAGTTGTGGCTGAAATCTTTCTTGATCTACCTGGCCTTGGCTTGGTATCAAAAGATCCCTGAATTTTCCACTTCTTAATATGTGATTGAATAGTACTGACTGGCATTTTCAAGGCTTTGGATATCTTTATATGTCCTTTTCCATTGTTATAAAGTTCCATTACCTTGTTACACAGGTCTTTTGACAGTTCTTTTCTGCTCCCCATGGCTCAGTATCTAGACTGCTCAGTGCATCCACGTGAGAGAGAGTTAACAACACATTGACAATTTATACACAGGCACCAATTGCAATTTAAAAAGCCACAGGTGTGGGAAATTAACCTTTAATTGCCATTTTAAACTGTGTGTGTCATCTTGTGTGTCTAACAAGGCCAAACATTCAAGGGTATGTAAACTTTTGATCAGGGCCATTTGGGGGATTTCTGTTATTACTATTTAACCCCTCAAGGACTTTGGCAGTTGTACAAATTCAGATCAAAACAAAACTTGAATTTGCTCTCTACATCTGTTCAACCATAATTAACTTCTTTCATATTAAATGCACCCACACTTATTAAATATAATTTTGCTCAGGAGAAACAGGGGAGAAAAACAAGAAGCAAGAGAGGGGATAATGGGTCCCCGCTCAGATCGCAAGCTGGTTTTAGCTCAACGTGTGCCATTACAGAGAGAACCTATCTAAAGCATATCAGACTGGTCCCACCCTCATGGGCAGTCCAGGTCTGAAATGCCAGCAAGTCCCCTCTGCACAAGAGATACAGCAACCCCAAACAATAATTTCAACCTTGTAAGGTATTATCAGTGAGGTATAACCAATATCCCTCTAGGCACTGTGAACAAGGGAGCTTTCATGTCACAAATATGTTTCTAAGAAACAATCTAATGTGAATAAAATATAAAAAAAATAAAATAAAATTCTCAAATTTTTTTTTATAAGTTTTGCTTGTCATTTTAACTGTGAATGCCATAATACTGTTAGCTGCTACTGAAATATAATACACATATTTGTATTTAGCGATGTCTCCCAAGTAGAATAGTACCCACATGAACAGGTGTTATGGTGTTTTGGAAAGTTACAAAGTCAAATATAGCATGTTACATTTTTCGGTTTATACACATTAAAATTTATCAGACTGGTTATGTTGCAAAAGTAGATAACCTGAGGTATTACAAATGTAAAGTCTTTAGTACCCACTTATTCACAAGCACTGGCCAAAGTTAGCGTTCATATTTCTTTGTGCATGAAAAAAAAATCAAATATGAACGCTAATTTTGGCTACTGTTTGTGACTTTGCGATTAAGTGGCTACTAAAGAGACTGGACATACCTCATTTGCAATACCATGGGTTGTCTACTTTTGCAAAGGGTATGCTATCATGGGGGTCATTCTCACCCTTGCTCTCAAAGACAAAATAACCAATCTGGCAAATGTAAATTTGAAAAAAGGAAATGCAAGCCTTGCATTTGAACATGTAATTTTCAAAAATAATATTAACCTGTACATGGGGGGATGCTGTTCTACTCGAGAGACTTCACTATACTCAAATATTAGTGTTTCAAAACAGTACAACATACTGGAAGGTTACATAGTTAAGTATAGTGCTAGCAAATTAAATTATCTGGACTTTCTGCCTGGATTGTCAGGTAGGTCCCTCAAATTGTACTCAATAAAATTTAAATATGTAAAAATATTACATAAATATGCATGCATAATTTAAATATATACATATTTATATATTTGAAGTCTACGTGTATATTTATGAAGTTATTTATGTAATCATGTATATGGATATATTTATATTTTTTATTATTTTATTTATATATAATTTCATTCTAAGTGCGTTTTTATATTAATAAATGTATATTTACTTAACATATTTTTTTTTTATTTTTTTTTACAGGAGCAGGGAGACTGCTTGACAGCCCAGGCAGTCCCCTTGCAGGAACAAGCATGGACTCCTATTGCGGCCATGTGACCGCTCTTTCAGAGCGATCACATGGCCCGTGGAGGCCTAATTTGCTGAGGGGGAACTGTCTGTCAGGCAGTCCCCCCCAGACCGGAAGCAACGCTGGTTGCCTGCGGGGGAATGGCGGGGATCAGGTAAGTGCATAGGACAGCAGGGATGTTCTATTACACTCGCTGACTTTTAGGCTCGGCTCCTTAAGGATGCCATAGAATGCCCGCCGTCCTTTAAAAAAAAAAAAAAAAATTATAATAATACCAGGAAGTAAACAATACCCTAAACCAGGGGTAGGCAACCTTTTAGCACCACTGTGCTAAAATAGGATTGTGATGTCCTGTAGCGTGCCGGTCCTATTTTTTTTTTTTTTTTAAATTGAGGTGTCTATGTTGCTGTATTCTGCTTGTTACGTATACTGTAGTTGATTTGTATCGTTGTATTTGTGCGTATATGAGCTATTATATTGTATATGTTTATGAGTAGTTTGTGGTATTGTGGGGCTGTTTAGGGACTGCATGTGGGGTTGTGTGCATGTATGTGGAGCAAGTCAGTGGTAAGTTTGTGCGGATTGTGTGTTGTGTTAGTGTGTGGGCTGTTCGTATTATTTGTATGAGGGGAGGATTATTCTGCAGCTCTGTGTATATCTAGCAGTGTGGGTGGCTTCCCTGGGTTCCAGTGGGGACCAGGACGGCCAGGTACAGCTCAAGGACAGGAGTTGCAACAGCAGTTGCGGGCTTCTCTACTCCAGTGTGGATTCCCATTCACAAGTGCTGGAATGAAGTGATCTGAGATAACTTCCTCTACGTGCTGCAATGCATAAATTAAGTATTTCCCTTCACCACCTTTGTGCATTAGTAGATATCTGAAGTTTACCTGGGACTCCTGATAGTCTAGAGCCTGTTTGGCTCTAGTAGCCCTGAGTGCCGTGCAAAGACACCCCGAGTGCCATGCATGGCACTTGTGCCGTAGGTTGCATACCCCTGCCCTAAACCAATTATTTGCAGACAGACACTTGGAACTCCTGATTGGCTAATTAATTCACAAAATGTAGACCTAACGAGGCTGAAGTAACAGGAAATATGATAAATATATGATACATTTGAGTTTGAACGTACAAGTTGTAGGAGCTATAGTGTATATAAGAGAACCCGTGAAACCAACAGTCCTGATTAAATAGAAATAAACCACAATCAGGAAAAACACAGAAACAGACATTACACAAATCAATTGCTGTAACCAAGGTCACAAGGTGGCGATATTAGCTCAAAAAGGCTGAAATCCAGCTGAAATGAGGGGAATTAAACCGAAAGCCCATACCCTTAAAGTTAAAAAAAAAAAATCATAAAATGAAATTAAAGTGCTCAACACGGCACTAAATAGAATGACTCATGTGAACTGTATTGTATGTACGTTAGGTAGTGGCATCTGGATCGTCAAACTGCCAAACAACTTGTTCTGTTAAACAAAAGCAGACACGTGGCAAGTTTAAAAAGAAATTGAATTTGTGCATGCGAACCAAGTGTGTAGTCCGTGGGGGGTTTCGACCTACAACAATGCGGTGCCGGGGAAACCCGGTGAGTATGTGGGCTCCCGAGCCCCGGTCATACTCCGCGTGGGGAATGCTAGAGATGGTGTGCTGAGGGGACTGTGACGAGAGCAATCTCACCACATTGCATTGGAGAAGCCTGGTTGCTCGCCTGCTGCCTTTGGACTATGGCCCCCATGTTAAAAGACTTTGTTTCACCTGCAGAAAAGATTTATTCGCTCTTTTCTGCCTGGTGTTCGGTAGATTCAATCTACCGAACAACTGCACGAATGACTGGACCACCTGGGAGCTGGAGTGTGCCGGCAATTAGCCTCCCTGAAGCTGCGGTTAACCGCAGCTTAATTGACGAATGCTGGGTGGCCGCCATTCGGATCACGAACACGAGGTCGCGGCCATTTTAAACATGCGAATGCACAGCGGTGTTCGATGCTTAATTCATGGAACTGAAATCGGGTGTTTGGAGTGCTATATTGTATGCTGTTCGGGAGTTTGGAGCATTCACTTATTGGCGGTTCGGGTGTTTGGTGTTCTACAATAGCTGTGCCTGCATCTCTGGAAAGGGGGACGATCGCCTAAGCGTTTTTTTGGACTCTCAGCATGGTGGACAAGGAACTTAGCGGAAGCAGGACCTCCTTGAAGGGGTGCCAGTCAGAACCTCCAGAAGTGAAAACCCACAGCGTCGCTGGAACGCGAGTGCAGGTAAGGGAAAGGAGGTCTGGAGTTAATTTGGCCGGACAACTACTCCCACAACTACTGGCTGTCACCTTTACGTGTATATAGATTATATATGTCCAAGCTTTTGCACTCCTATCTCCACCCAAAAGATACCTGGTGCCAAGGCACACTTGTAGATATATAGTAGAAAAATACTGGCACTCCTGTATTTGTAATCAGCGGAATGGAGGCTCTAACTACACTGTTATTCCCTTTTGTTTGGGTGTATGTACACCCCCGTCCATTTACCAAATCAACTTTGAGTGATATTTCGACAAAGTGGGCGCTCAGACCCAAGCTACTCAGTGACATGACTTTCGTAAGGTTCCTATGTTATTAAAATATATTTTTATTTAAAAATGTAAAATATTTTGTTTCCTGTATCTGAGGGATAATTCAGTTATAGTTTTCTCACTCAATTATCTGTTAGAAACAGAGACTCTTGGAAGGAAAACCCTTGTGATTTTGATGTGGAAACCACATGCTAGGGGTCAGTGCATAAAAGCTGTGTGCGGTCAAAATAAACTCAATTGACTCCCAGAACTATATGTTGCTGGGGAAAAGGTCTTAGATTACTGCAGTGCTGTATACACTGCTCAAAAAAATAAAGGGAACACAAAAATAACATCCTAGCTCTGAATTAAATATTACATAGTGTGCTGACAACAAAATCACACAATTAAAAAATGGAAATCAAATTTTTCAACCCATGGAGGTCTGGATTTGGAGTCACACTCAAAATTGATGTAATGTCCTTAAAACAAGTCAAAATGAGGCTCAGTAGTTTGTGTGGCCTCCACGTGCCTGTATGACTGATGAAGTGGCGGATGGTCTCCTGAGGGATCTCCTCCGAGACCTGGACTAAAGCATCTGCCAACTCCAACAGTCCGTGGTGCAACATGACATTGGTGAATGGAGCAAGACATGATGTGCTCAATTGAATTCAGGTCTGGGGAACGGGTGGGCCAGTCCATAGCATCAATTCCTTCGTCTTGCAGGAACTGCTGACACTCCAGCCACATGAGGTCTAGCATTGTCTTGCATTAGGAGGAACCCAGGGCCAACCGCACCAGCATAAGGTCTCACAAGGGGTCTGAGGATCTCATCTCGGTACCTAATGGCAGTCAGGCTACCTCTGGTGAGCACATGGAGGGCTGTGCGGCCCCCCAAAGAAATGCCACCCCACACCATTACTGACCCACTGCCAAACCGGTCATGCTGGAGGATATGGCAGGCAGCAGAACGTTCTCCACGGCGTCTCCAGACTCTGTCACATCCGTCACATGTGCTCAGTATGAACCTGCTTTCATCTGCGAAGAGCACAGGGTGCCAGTGGCGAATTTGCCAATCTTGGTGTTCTCTGGCAAATGCCAAACGTCCTGCATGGTGTTAGGCTGTAAGCACAACCCCCGCCTGTGGACGTCGGGTCCTCATACCACTCTCATGTAGTCTGTTTCTAACCGTTTGAGCAGACACATGCCTGCTGGAGGCCATTTTGCAGGGCTCTGGCAGTGCTCCTCCTGTTCCTCCTTGCACAAAGGCGGAGGTAGTGGTCCTGCTGCCGAGTTGCCTCCTCCACGTCTCCTGATGTACTGGCCTGTCTCCTGGTAGCGCATTCATGCTCTGGACACTACGCTGAAAGACACAGCAAACCTTCTTGCTGCAGCTCACACTGATGTGCCTTCCTGGATGAGCTGCACTACCTGAGCCATTTGTGTTGGTTGTAGACTCTCATGCTAGCACTAGAGTGAAAGCACCGCCAGCATTCAAAAGTGACCAAAACATCAGCTAGGAAGCATAGGAACTGAGAAGTGGTCTGTGGTCACCACCTGCAGAACCACTCTTTGGGGGTGTCTTGCTAATTGCCTGTAATTTCCACCTGTTGTCTATCCCATTTGCACAACAGCATGTGAAATTAATTGTCACTCAGTGTTGCTTCCTAAGTGGACCATTTGATTTCACAGAAGTGTAATTGACTTCGAGTTACATTGTGTTGTTTAAGTGTTCCCTTTATTTTTTGAGCAGTGTATATATTTTATTTTTTTATTTTTAGGTATACATATATTATATCTGTAGAAAGGCCATTAGGCCTGACTTTGTGGGAGGAGTAAGTCCCCTAGTTAAACTCCCAGCCCCTACTCACCTCTGATGTTCACGATCGATTGTTGGACATTCAAGTTTGATTCTTGCTGATCGACTTCCGGTTCGACTGACTTCCGGTCCGGGGCGTCCTATCCAACAGCTGCAGTCTCTGGCTGAATTCTCTGTTCGTTTCTGTGGTCCGGCTTCTCTCCGGCATGGCTTCCGGCTATCCCGGGTGACAGCTAACCGTAAGTCATACTTGCATCCATGTTCCGGTCCCCTCCACGCTGCTCGGTGGTCTTGTCGAAGGGGCCAGGACGCACAGCCTTCAGCTGAGTCCACTCACAGCTCCACGCTATGGCACCTCGTGGATCGGTTTTGCTGCATTTTTCCATTGGTACGTATAGCCTGCTCCCTCATGAACTCGTAGGGTTTTGCGGTGTGTAAATCACCTTCATGGTTGCTACATACCGGCTTCGTTGCCGATACTCTTGTTTCCAGAGGTGACGTTTAGACTACAGTATTTTGAGTAGTAAAACGCAGTCTGCATTAATAATAAATTTCACTGTACATTGCATTATGCGGGTAATATATTGTTAAAGTGCTTTGTACCTACATGGTCGGGTTTATTAATGTTGCTGGCATACCTTGTACTTTTGTCCTAGTGTATGAAATAAATATTTGCATTTAACATCGGTGGTGAGGTAGTGCTGATTTGCAGTTATATCAAAAGGGAGCTTTGTTAGACATGACGTGCATTGTTTAAACAAGGTTACAATTATGCTCAGTTTCTACACATATTGCATCATAGATTTCACGGCATGGTGCTTCTATCTGTTGACACTCATACATGCTATCCCATTTCGGCTAGTCAGTTTTTGCATATGAATAATTTTTGGCCTGATATCGCCACCTCGTGGTTTAAGTTATTGGTTGGTCTCCTTTAAATTTTGTTTTGTCTTTCTGTAGCCTGAGCAGACGTTAATGTTAGCTCTGTTAAAATTTCTCCGGTCTCCACAGATTGGCCGTTTTTTTCGTATATTACAGCTAAAAGTTGCCAAATCCTGGTTCTTGTCGTACATTCCAGGTACAGTATTTATTCACTTCAGTTTCTATCCTATCAAGGCCTCAGGCAGCCTTCACTCTAAATTTATCACTGTCTCGAACCACTCATTCAGACCCCCCAGGATCTTACATTACGCTCATACGTCACTCTCACACAGATCAACATCTGTTTTAAACCCTTAGGCTTCCTCAATATCGCCAACTGCTGTGCCTTTCTTCTAAATTACTCGAAGGTTCAAGTTCCTGAGTATAACCACTATCAAGGTTAGTAACCGCCCAGGACATAAGTTCACAATTATCCCTTAGAAGGTGCGTAAACTGGCTTACAGGGTCTGGACTCCTAACCTAGCTTACCAAGGTTTCTTCAGTTCCCGCAAGGCCATCTCCCACATCAACATGGAGGTACGGCCCCACACCAAGTCAGAGGTGATAGATACCTTGCTCGCCCTTCTTCAGGGAACAGACAGGGCCTCACTTTCCATTGCTACACGTTTTGAATCTCTTAGCTGTCACCGAGAGGCCAACATCCCACCACCACATCTGTGGCAACATACTTACCTCGGCCAAATCATAGGTAGAGCCTCTCACCACCATTTATGTTCTTCACCACCACCACATTTCTAGAATGTCTCAAGAGTCAGCTCCCATCGACGAGTTGCCTATAGAGGAGATTCCGTTCACTCCTATCAGACCCGAGTACCCAGGTGAATCTCTCGCCCCTCTATGCCTATGTCCTTGAGAGCATGGACTATTCCTTACGACCAAACTTAGGCGTAGGGGCACCCCCTTTACAGCTACGGCTAGAAAGGCGGAACTCTACAGACTTCTGACCTATCAAGCCCCCGAGCCTAGGTCAGGCACTAGCTCTCAAGGCCAGCCAACTGGCAATTGCACAGCCACCCAGGATACCCTTGCAGCAATCCTGGCCAATCTGCAGACCTTGAACAGCAGGTTAAGCAAGGTGGAGAGTGCCATCGCCTCCCCAGGTAACCTCCCTGGCCTCTCAACACTCACCCCGGCAGTCTCTGTTGCACCACAACCCTCCCCCATACTTCCCCCTTCAGCTCCTGCCACAGATACGTCACCTTTTGTGTCACCAGCTCGCTCTGTCCCAGACTCCATTAGGAAAGAAATCCTGGACGGAAAGGATGCGTGTCTGGTGTCATTGCTTATAGCCTCCCAAGACGTGCTGGAGAACTGAGCTTATAACCTCTGGGATATTTCTGTGGTGCTTAAAACCTGAGACCCTAGGCTTAACAAAAAATTATCTATTCCCAATTTCGTTTTAGCTTTCGGGATATACCGCGACATCATTTGCTCGGTATATCCCCACAGGAGAGAGGAACTAGAGGATTTCTATCTTCATAAAGTGGTGGATTTGGGCATCAAGTACGGGGGCTCATCTTTTTATGATTATCATAAATTGATTTCAGCAAAAGCTGCAACCCATCTGAAGCAGTTCAACATAAGAATTAACTGGTGTCAGATGGATACGGAATTATTCTGACGCCACTTCGCTGGTCTTGTGCTATATGTAATTCTTCAACCAATTTGGCTGATTTGTGCCTTCTGTGGCTGATCCATCCGAGTGGGACGGTATCTCCATGCTTATTCCCCCTCTCTCCGACTCCTCACCCTTCATTCACACTGATGCTGCAATCAACACGAGTTTCTTCAGTGATCACTGGTTTAGGGGTCACTGGCCTTCTGAGACGGATGCCTTGCCAGGTTTCAGAGAAACTTCAGCTCTATTTGAAATTTACCCCATCGTGGGGCCGCACACACCCGGTTTCATCTCTGGTCCAGCAAGGCAGTAAAATGCTATTCCGACAACTTGTCAGCTTGCGATATCATTAACAAGGGGCGCTCTTCCTCCCTTACCATCATGCGGCTGATTCGCAAACTGACCTGGCTGGCAGCAACCATCCAGTTCCACTTAATTTTGTCTCGCTCTCAATTCCAGGCATTCTTCCAGGCACTTCCTATGGCCCACCGTCAACCATCCAGGACATCAAGGTTTCACAAACTAATCCTGGATTGAACGCACTAATGCACCACGCTAGGATTCTTACACACCAAAACACTATCACCGAACATGGCTGTCATCTATAGTAGGGCACTTACCATTTGTAATAAATTCACAGCTGAATTCGGATTAAAAGGTTATTTTTCTACCCAAACTATGGTGGCTTTTGCCTCCTTTTGCCACTTACATTTAAAACTTTCCCACAATACCATTAAAATATCTCTCACGGGGGTGCAGCATCACAGCCTCACAAATTTCCCTAACACTCCCTTCTTGTCATCATACCCCATCAAGAAAGTCTTAAAGGGTATCTCTAAGGTTTCTGTGACACTTACCACCACCAGACTACCAAAAGATGGTCCTATCTTTAGATTACTCAGCAATCTACTCGACAAATCCCTGTTCGATCCCAACACTAACCTGGTGATCAAATCTGCTATTTATGTAGCTTTTTATGGTTTCCTAAGACCCAGGGAATTTACCATTGTGTGTCATGGAGATATCACACACAGCCTCAAAACCTCACAACTCACTAAAATAGAGGATTATTACGTTCTCACAATCCCATCTACCAAAACTAATCATTCACTACACCCCACTATCAATCCCCTCTTTCCAACAGATAATGCTTGGTGTCTGGTTAAGGCACTAGACCAACTGAGGTCAACTCATACCACGCACTTACCAGACTCTCCGCTCTTACAAGGGCACCCACTCACCACAGCTAAATTCACGATCCATGTCAGAATCTTATTGACAAAACTGGGTTATAACCCGGCTTCGTTCTCTGAGCACTCCTTCCACATAGGAGCCGCTTCATTGGCCTCTAGTACAAACACCCTGGTCCACATCATCAAGAGATTGGGTAGATGGAAATCCTTCTATATACCATACGTACATACCACGACCTGAAAGAGCTTCACCAAGCCTTCAGTAATTTAGTTATGTAATAAATGCAATAAAGTGTGTTTTCTTCAAACTTCTCTTTGCCCTCTTTTATTTACAGGCCCACTCGGACGTTGGTTTTGGCACACAACCAACTTTCATCTTATACACTGTCCATTACATATTAAATTCCAAGCACATGTAGAAAGGCCATTAGGCCTGAATTTGTGGGAGGAGTAAATCCCCTACTTAAACTCCCAGCCCCTACTCACCTCTGACATTCAAGTTTGATTGTTCCCACCCACCTGCACCCTTATAACATTACAAGTCTCCTTGGCGGGCCCTCTTATTTACAGGCCCACTCGGACGTTGGTTTCGGCACACCACAACCAACTTTCATCTCATACACAATCCATTATATATTAAATTTGTAGCACAAACTAGATATAGAGATATATATACATAATGCACCATACCAGTAGAGAGCAATCAGGAGTCTTTCAAGGTAAATTTCATCTGTTGCTTTATTGAGCAATTACAAATTCACACAACATTCCAGTTGACATTTCAGTCTGTAAAATACTTTTTTAAAGACCTTTCAAGGTCCTGAGTGCTCTCTACTGTTATCGTATACAAACTGTTTGCTTGACAGCACCGGAGCATTAAAAGACCAGGAGTATTGAGTGCTGGGACATATCTATATACTGCTATTTTTACTCATCTGGTTCCAGCGCCGGGAGCCTCGTGAAACCGCGCCCCCTATTTCGTCAAAATGACGAAATAGGTGGGCGCGAGCAGGGAGCAATCAGACGCTTCCATTTGTGTAGTTTTTTCAGGTGACTATAGTGTCCCTTTAATTTATTGAAAAATAATTAAAACGTGGATCGACGTTTCAGTCCCAGTTCAGGATCAAAGACAAGCTGGTGACATAAAACACATTTAAGCTAAAATAATTAGAATAATTGATCTTACCACCAGAGCCGTGCAGTTTTCACAGCGTTCTCCCATGTGCAGTGCGCATACGTGAACGTCGTCTGTGTGCGCTCCGTGATGACGTACCCAGTGTTGCTGTGGTAACTTCTACTACAAGCAGTCACAAGGGAAACCCGTGTGTACCAGTAGCTGAAAATTAATAAAAGTGAATATTATATTCAATCGACTAAATGTTACAAAGTGCAAATGTGCCCATACAGTATATGTCCATAAACACCTTAAGACTTAATACTGTGCATGGAAAATAGTAATTGCCATGTAAGTGCGGTGTGCAATATAGTTCAGGTAAGGGATGGATGAGGATAGTGAGCAATAAAGTTATATATGCATTTAAGTAATAAGATTTATCAAATGCCATTTATATTTATGAGAAGTGGGTTTACATCATCCCATGCACAAACACTTTTCACTTTATTTACATTTTTGCTATTTAAGTGGAATATTTATCTGGGGACACGATGGAGGATTTTTTTGATGCAAGCATGGGTATGACGAGAGCAATCTCGCCACATTGCATTGGAGAAGCCTGGTTGCTCGCCTGTTGCCTTTAGACTATGGCCCCATGTTAAAAGACCTATTTTTTACCTGCAGAAAAGATTTATTCGTTCTTTTCTGCCTGGTGTTCGGTAGATTCAATCTACCGAACAACCGCACTCATGACTGGACCACCTGGGAGCTGGAGTGTGCCGGCAATTAGCCTCCCTGAAGCTGCGGTTAACCGCAGCTTAATTGACGAATGCTGGGTGGCCGCCATTCGTATCACGAACACGAGGTCGCGGCCATTTTAAACATGCGAATGCACAGCGGTGTTCGATGCTTAATTCATGGAACTGAAATCGGGTGTTTGGAGTGCTATATTGTATGCCGTTCGGGAGTTTGGAGCATTCACTTATTGGCGGTTCGGGTGTTTGGTGTTCTACAATAGCTGTGCCTGCATCTCTGGAAAGGGGGACGATCGCCTAAACGGTTTTAACCCCCTGTGTGCAAAATGGTCCGTTACAAGCACATATATTACAGTTTACCCAAGAAGATGCAAAAGCGATACGGTGTTAACAAAGTAGTCTGGAAATTTTACATCAAATTATATAGACTTCCAGCTACTACGACTACATAAGCGACAAATAGATCTGGACCTACACAGATTGTTCTTATGCGACTATTATAAAGTGAAAAGGATTCCTTGTGATTTTAGAATTTTGAACATCCCTACTATTGGACGCGGAAAAGCCAGGGTATGCAGAGGTTAGACAACAGTTCTCAACAAAACATCACTTGACTTATGGTTAAATATAATACAAGATGTAAAAACAGACATGGAGGACATTAACCCTTTAAGGACCAAACCTCTGGAATAAAAGGGAATCATGACATGTCACATGTCCTAAGGGGGTTAAACAGAAAATTGTGAATATGGAAAAGGAATATGCAGTACTGTTGTCCATTCCAGATAGTACAAAATTACAACACAAATTAAAAGAAGAACTACTCAAATGCAAGAATGAATCAATAACTTAAAAAAAAAAAAAAAAAAAGTGAGATAGTCCAGCAGGACTACCTGGAACACCGGGTTTACAAATGGTGACAATAACCGCAGACCCAAACAACAAAGAAGAAGAATTAAACGTCCAAATTGATATTTATCAATTTGAAATTACCAATTGATATTACCTTCGGTGAATCTGAGATGGGTACAACCTGGCTTTCAAAACAAGCAGCCACTAATGAAATAATTCTCCATCTTTAACCTTTCAGAAATAGTATTGAACCAAGATGAAATTGATATTTTGAGTCTAGGACTTTTTTTGTTCCTACCCCTATCCCTAATCGCTTTCAATGGAATGTGGATTTATTCCACTTTGGGAGGAACATGCACTTGAAATAATTTTTTGATAAACCAGGCATACATCAACCACGAGAAAGTGAACAAACACAATAAATTTAAAATCGAAATCAACATTTGATCCCCATACTAATAAAGCTTCCATCAAGACATAGTTACATAGTTACATAGTTACATAGCTGAAAAGAGACTTGCGTCCATCAAGTTCAGCCTTCCTCACATTTGTTTTTTGCTGTTGATCCAAAAGAAGGCAAAAAAACCCAGTTTGAAGCACAATTTTGCAACAAGCTAGGAAAAAAATTCCTTCTTGACCCCAGAATGGCAGTCAGATTTATCCTTGGATCAAGCAGTTATTACCCTACATTGAAAGATTATATCCTTGAATATTCTGTTCTTGCAAGTATGCATCTAGTAGCCGTTTGAACATCTGTATGGACTCTGATAAAACCACTTCTTCAGGCAGAGAATTCCACATCCTGATTGTTCTTACAGTAAAAAAACCTTTCCTTTGCCTTAGACGAAATCTTCTTTCTTCCAGTCTAAACGCATGGCCTCGTGTCCTATGTAAAGTCCGGTTTGTGAATAGATTTCCACACAATGGTTTGTATTGGCCCCGAATATATTTGTATAATGTTATCATATCCCCTCTCAGGCGACGTTTTTCTAAACTAAATAGGTTTAAATTTGTTAACCTTTCTTCATAGCCGATATGTTCCATTCCTTTTATTAATTTTGTAGCCCGCCTCTGCACTTTTTCTAGTGCCATAATATCCTTCTTTAGAACAGGTGCCCAAAATTGCACAGCATATTCAATATGGGGTCTTACCAGTGATTTATAAAGAGGCAAAATTATATTCTTGTCCCGAGAATGAATGCCCTTTTTCATGCATGACAATACCTTACTGGCCTTGGCCACTGCTGATTGACATTGCACATTGTTGCATAGTTTGTTGTCTATAACAATTCCCAAGTCCTTTTCATGTGTTGTTATCCCTAATTCGCTTCCATTAAGGGTATACGTTGCTTGTGTATTCTTTACGCCGAAGTGCATAACTTTGCATTTTTCAACATTAAATTTCATCTGCCATTTGAGTGCCCAGTCTCCCAGTCTATCTAAATCCCTCTGCAGCAAAGTAATATCTTGCTCACATTGTATTGTTTTACAAAGTTTTGTGTCATCTGCAAACACTGAAACATGACTTTCAATGCGGTCTTCAAGATCATTTATAAACATGTTAAATAGAAGGGGTCCCAGAACAGACCCCTGAGGGACACCACTTGCCACCTCTGTCCAGCTTGAAAATTTACCATTAATGACAACTCTTTGTACTCTGTTTTTAAGCCAATGTTCTACCCAAGAACAAGCATTTTCATCTAGACCGATTTCCTTGAGTTTGAACACTAATCTATTGTGTGGAACTGTATCAAATGCCTTGGCAAAATCCAAAAAGATCACATCCACGGCAACACCCTGATCTATACTTCTACTTACTTCTTCGTAGAACGCAATCAAGTTAGTTTGACATGACCTGTGCTTCATAAAACCATGCTGATTTTTGCTGATAACCATGTTCTTCTCAAGGAATTCTTGAATATTATCCCTTAATAAACTTTCAAATATTTTACCAGCCACAGAAGTTAAGCTCACAGGTCTATAATTTCCAGGCAAGGATTTTGAACCCTTTTTGAATATAGGAACCACATCTGCCTTCCTCCAATCCTCCGGAACACTTCCTGAAAGAAAAGAATCTTGAAAGATTAAAAACAGAGGTTCACTTATTTCTGCACTTAGTTCCTTAAGTACACGTGGATGGATACCGTCAGGCCCTGGAGCTTTGTTTATATTAACTTTCTTTAGTTGCTGCAGCACCTTGTCTTGAGTTAACCAATTACAATTATTCTGCAAGTTTTTAGTAGCAATCATTTGCACATCTATTGCCATGGGTTCTTCCTTAATATATACGGAGGAGAAAAAGTTATTTAAAATTCCTGCCTTTTCCTGGTCTTCATTAACTAACACCCCCGTTTCAGTTTTTAGTGTACCTACACTTTCATTTTGTTTTTTTTTAGAATTTATGTACTTAAAAAATGCTTTGGGGTTGGTTTTGCTCTCTTCAGCTATCATTATTTCATTTTGAAGTTTAGCAAGTCTAATTGCCTTTTTGCACGCATTATTTGCATCCTTATATCTTTTATAAGATGCATCTGATTTGTCCGATTTAAATGCTTTAAATGCCCTTCTCTTAGTTGTAATCTCTTGTTTTACTTCTCTACTAAGCCATGTTGGTTTTAATTTGTTTCTTTTATATTTATTTCCCAATGGTACATACTGAGAAATGTACCTTTGTAATATTTGTTGGAAGATGATCCATTTATCCTCAGTGTTCTTTTCACTAAAGAGTTTATGCCAGTCAATATATTGTAAAGCTTCCCTTAACTTATTGAAATTGGCCTTTTTAAAATTATATGTTTTAGTATTCCCCATGTGCTTTTGTTTTTTTGAGTTTATTTCAAAGGACACTATATTGTGATCACTATTTCCCAAGTGCTCACCTACTTGAATGTTGGTCAAAAGATCAACGTTGTTTGTTAAAACCAGGTCCAGACAAGCATCCATTCTAGTTGGTGCTTGTACAAGTTGTGACATGAAGGTGTCATTTAACAAGTTTAAAAACCTAATTCCCTTTGCTGAGGCACTAGTCCCTCTGTCCCAATTTATATAATGGTAATTAAAATCTCCAATAATTAAAGTGTTACCCAGATTTGCAGCTTTCTCAATTTGCTCAAACAGCTGTTGTTCCTCGTCAATATTAACATTAGGTGGTTTATAACATATCCCAACCAATAGTTGGTTTCCCTTCTTTTCCCCCAAGCAGATATTTACCCATAAAGCTTCCACATTATCCTCCTCGCATTCCATTTGCTTAACATTTGGCTTTAAATCATGTTTGACATACAAACATACCCCACCACCCTTCTTGTTTTTCCTATCCTTCCTAAATAACATGTACCCATTTAAGTTAGCTGCCCAGTCATGTGTCTCATCCCACCATGTTTCAGTTATGCCTATTATATCATATTGTTTAGTGTATGCTAATGCCTCTAGTTCCCCCATTTTGTTATTTAGGCTCCTTGCATTAGTAAGCATACATTTAATATTATGCGCCACTTGTATATTTTGTGAATTTTCAACATTACACAGCTTCTCTGTTCTGAGCTTGCCCCTCCCCCCGTTTCCACCCCCCTTATACTGTGCTAAAGCCCATCTCCTTTCTGTCCTATCTCCATTTTGTAGATTGCTATGACCCTCCCCCCCTACTACTAGTTTAAAATCTCCTCCAACCTTCTAGCCATCCTATCCCCAGCACTGCAGACCCTCTCCCGTTTAGGTGCAATCCATCACCACTATAAAGGTTGTACCCAATCGCAAAGTCGGCCCAGTGCTCTAAAAACCCAAAACCCTCCTTCCTGCACCAAGACTTAAGCCACGCATTGACCTCTCTAATCTCCCGCTGCCTTTCCACTGTAGCGCGTGGCACAGGTAATATCTCAGAGAATACCACCTTGGAGGTCCTTTTCTTAAGTTTGCTACCTAATTCCCTGAAATCATTCTTTAGGACCTTCCATCTTCCTCTTACTTTGTCATTGGTACCAACATGGACCATGACCGCTGGGTCATCCCCAGCCCCTCCCAATAATCCATCCACTCTGTCAGCAACATGCCGGACCCGAGCACCCGGGAGACAGCAAACTGTCCGGTTGAGCCGATCAGAGCGGCAGATTGCCCTATCTGCTCTCCTAATGATAGAGTCCCCTACCACCACAACCTGTCTTGCCTTCCTTACATTTTGATCCCCACCCGTACTAGGGGGGCTGTTAGCTCGGCTGTTAGAAGTAACAGCTTCCTCTAATACAGCTACTCCTGAGCTGATGCTCCCAACATCTTCCCTCAAGCGGGCAAATCTGCTAGGTTGCACCAAATCAGGACTAGCTAGCCCTTTCCTCTTCCCTCCCCCCCTGCTTCCTCGCCCCACTGTCACCCAGCTACATGCCTGTTCCCCATCTGTCTTATCTCCTCCCTCTCCACTACCTGTCCCCACTAAACTCTGCTCAGTGAGCAGTAGACTCCTCTCAAGATTATCAATCTCCCTCAATGTTGCGATTTGCTTCTCAAGATCTCCAATCTGAGCTTCCAGAGAAGCCACTCGCACACAACCATCACAGAGGTATGGACCCTGGATGGGTACATCCAGGCATCCATACATGCAACAAGATGTGCATTGAGTTAAACCAGCAATCTTGCTAACACTCATTTCCCCTTTAAACAGTAAATAAAAACAGTTACCTTGATAGTTTAAACCCTCTTGTTGTTTCAACTCCTGGTTTTCTAACTCCTACTTGAAAGAGTCTACTTAATAGAGGCTGCTTTCAAATAATGTGAGCAAGCTCAGTGAGTTAGGGGTGTGCCTTTATGGGGATACAAATCCCACACAGGTGTAATTAATAAACACTCCCCCAATCAATCAAGCAGCAGCACACAAAAAAGGGGGGGAAAACCAGAACACAAAAAAAAAAGTAAATTTAAAAAAACAAAAATAAACAATACAAACCACTCTCCACAGTATACAAACCACTCTCCACAGTATACAAACCACTCCAAGTAACTCCTGGTTTTCTAACTCCTACTTGAAAGAGTCTACTTAATAGAGGCTGCTTTCAAATAATGTGAGGATACTTATCTACTGTAGACCATGAGGCACAGCACCAAATTAAATCACCTAATATCTCCAAACAACAATGTAAATTCATTAAAGATTTGGCCAAAGATCTGTCTATTGTTGTGACAGCTCCTCTGCCCCTGGATTTTAAAGTTTATTTTATTCTCTTCTGTTCGGCCAAATACGTTGAGTGCCTATATTAACATTGCCCGTTCAACTAACGAAAAAAACTACAGAATGACCGGCCACCCAGGTGCAGAGTGTGCCACTTTAACCTTATTGACCTCTACTAACACCTCCATAACTGCAAACACCTCGACTGTTTTGGATCAAAGAAAACTGATTATTTGTCTATCTACTCCTTCCAAATTGATTAATTAATGCGTGCACGCTTTTCCTAGAAGTAATTCACACCGGAGACAAAAAGTTTCTGATCAGTGAAAAAC
>OW240913.1:21046483-21059070 GCA_933207985.1 Pelobates cultripes | reverse complement strand
CAAGGAATGCTTTATTCCCCGGAGTGGGGGCTGCTTCTTAAAGCAAAAATACGTCACAGTTTAAACATACAGTATACATTCAACAATTGGTTAACAGTCTAAGGGGTCTGGTCTAAACCCCCCCCTACAGGATGTAGTGTCATCATTACAGACTTCTCCTGCCTATATTCCAGCTCCTGGATACACGATGGGAGGGGGAGTGAGTAGTTTCTTTCAGTTACTTTAACAGTGATTCTCCATTTTGTTACACGTTGCATATAGCTGTTAACTGGCACAAAGGAAGTGGGGGAGGAGTTAGTAAAGGAAGCTGTTATCACAGGAATTTTGGTTACACAAGGTTTGCTTGATGGGAAAGGGGATGCTAGCAGGATGAAGGAATTACATAGGAAACAGCAACTGAACACATTGTAGGGGGGGGAAGGGAATATTTACTCTAGCAGCTAGTTTTAACATAGTGAACACAGAATAAATAGACATTAGTAAATAGCCATTTTATTTTAATTCATCTGTCCATAACAGTCCCCCCTTAAAATGGTAATTTTTACTAAAAACTACTCTCTCATTCTAATACTGTCCCTATAGAAAAATAACAAAAGGCTATCTTGCACATCTGTCTGAACAGGCCTCGAACACTTCACTGCGCGGGTAACCCGTAGCAGCTTGTCCACTATTTCTTCCCGCGACAGACTTCTGGCCGTAGAGACAGACGCTATCCCTGAATGTCCTTAAGAGGAAGTAGCTGTTGATTTAGTGCGGTGGGACTGTAAGGGTGTATGTGGTGTATCACGGTCTATGTCGTCAATCTCTTGGTGAAGGAAGGTCGGGGTGGTCTGGTCGATTGTCTGATCAACTGTCTTTTGTAGGCATTTCTTAAGACAAGGTAACACACAACAAACAAGAGCGAGGATGATTGTCGTTATTAAAATGGCAACACCTATTTGGGCCAGAGCACCTTGCCATCCAGTCATCCATCCCCAGAATTTCGTTTCAGCTCGTTGGACAAACTCTTTAACTTTTCTATTGCCAACGTTACCTTACCATTAGGGCCTGTATTATCTGGAATATAGGTACAGCATGTAATGGTGTCTGGGAGTATTTTACATACTCTCCCTTTTTCTGCCAAAATCATTTCCAAGCTTATTTCCAAGCTTATTCTATTCTATTCTGGAAGTGTAGCGTTACTTACCTTAACCGGGGGCCGGTCGCGGTCCTCTCTTCAAGCCGCGCGCGGTCCTGCGGCTCATCCGACTACTTTAGATGGAAGGCGGGCAGTGACCGCGTGAAGCGGTCACGTGTCCCGCCTGAAACTAAGAGCGCGCCGCGAGTCTCGGGCGCGCTCTTAAAGAGACAGTGGGAGCCTAATTGCCAAAAGGCTCCCATTGGCTCCTGTCATACCACACTCCCTGTACAATTACCTATAGGGGGTGTGGAAGTGACAGGAGCCAATCACTTTCGTTTAAAAGCTATTTAAACTTACCTTTTTCCCTTAGCTCGTTGCCCTATCGTGGTTTCTGTTTCAGTTCCCTTTAGCGCTTTTGGTGTTCAGTTGTGTTTTCTCGTATTGACTTTGGCTTCGTATTCTGACTTCGTTTTCGCTTTATCCTTATCTGTACTGTTTGCCGGCTTGCTGTTTTCCGTGTACCAGACCCGGCTTGTCCTAGTTTACGCTGTCTCTCTGTGCCCTTGACCTCGGTTTGTTCCTGGCTCTGTCTCCTCTCATATACGTCGAGTCCGGCCATTCTAAGGTCCGGTAGACGTATCTCTCCTCTGTATTTGCCTCTGTTTAGCTGGATCCTGCGTGTAGGGGTATATTCTCGTTACATTACGATAGGGCCATGGACCCCGCAGATTTAGCTCAACAGATGGCGTCCCATGAGGCAAGATTTGTAGAGCAGGATCACCGTATGGATCAGATAGCTCAGGCTCTCCAGACGCTCCTAGCTAGAACCGTTCCAGCAACCACACCTAACCCTCCTACGCCCCTTCTCCCTGAAGTATCTACTTTGCCTAATACTTCGGCCCATTTAACACCTCCTCCTAGGTATGGAGGGGACTCTAAGACTTGCTAAAACTCTCTGATACTGAGAAATTACATAGGAGAAGGGAGGGACTCTGCCTATACTGTGGTAGGAGAGACCATATGGTAAAGGAATGTCCTTTACTCCCGGAAAACTCTCGCACCTAAGACCTTATAGGGGACTGGCCTTGGGTGTGATATCTAAGTCTCCTAAATTGCCTCCTAACCGCTTGCTTCTCCCGGTTTCTTTATATATGGGAGAGATTTGTATAGTTGACAACATATATGCTCTGGTTGACTCTGGGGCAGCTGAAAATTTTATAGACTCTGGCTTTATAAAGAGAAACAACATTCCCATCAGAGAGAAGGAGATACCCTTGGCCGTTGAGGCCATAGATGGTAGACCATTAAGTTCTCCAGTTGTTACTCATGAGACTGTACCATTACACATGTACACAGGGGTTTTACACTATGAAACCATTCGATTCCAGGTCATCACCTCTCCCTCTTCACAGTTAGTATTAGGGTATCCATGGTTACGTGCTCACAATCCCATTTTTGACTGGGAGACAGGGCAAATAAAATCATGGAGTGAGACCTGCCACGAGTCTTGTACGTTGGAAGTCACACCTTTGAATTCTATTGAGGTACCTACCAGTCCTCCTTTGTCTACGGTTATACCCCCTCAGTATTTATCTCTAAAGACTGTTTTCGATAAAAGGGAGGCTGAGAAATTACCGCCTCACAGACCCTATGATTGCGCTATTGACTTGTTGCCTGGCACTATACCTCCAAAGGGCAGGGTGTACCCCTTATCGGTTCAAGAAAACCGTGTCATGGAGGAGTATATTAAGGAATCATTAGAAAAGGGGTTTATTAGGAGATCCTCTTCTCCAGCTGGAGCAGGGTTCTTCTTTGTATCGAAGAAAGAAGGTGATTTAAGACCGTGTATAGATTATAGAGGTCTAAACAAAATCACTATCAAAAATGCATACCCTATACCTTTAATTACAGAATTATTTGACAGGCTGAAACATGCCACTGTGTTCACTAAATTAGACCTTAGGAGTGCATACAATTTGATACGTATAAAGGAAAATCACGAATGGAAGACTGCATTCAACACTAGATCCGGTCATTACGAATATACTGTTATGCCATTTGGGCTTTGCAATGCCCCAGCAGTATTCCAAGAATTTATTAATGATGTCTTAAGAGATTTTATTCACACATTTGTTATCGTATACTTGGACGACATTTTAATATACTCTACAGATATACACACTCATCACAGACATGTTACGACAGTTTTGAAGACCCTTCTTGCTAATGGTCTTTATTGCAAGCTAGAAAAATGTCTGTTTGACCAAACCGAAGTCCAGTTCTTGGGGTATTTGATTTCCAGCTAAAGGTTTTCGTATGGATCCCCAGAAGCTTGCTGCTGTAATAGAATGGCCTCTACCACAAGGTCTGAAAGCTATTCAGCGTTTTCTTGGGTTCTCCAATTATTATAGACGTTTTATCAAAGGTTTCTCGTCCATTGTAGCACCTATTACCCGTATGACTAAAAAGGATGGCAATACTCGTGTTTGGTCTACCGAGGCACTTCAGGCTTTTGAATTTCTTAAAACTACGTTCGCCTCTGCACCTATTTTACAGCATCCTGTCCCCTCACTGCCCTATATTCTTGAAGTTGATGCTTCGGATATTGGGGTAGGTGCTGTCTTATCCCAAAGAGAGTCGCCTGAAAAGCCATTGCATCCATGCGGCTTCTTTTCTAAACAAATGTCCAAAGCAGAGAAAAATTATGATGTGGGTAATCGCGAACTCCTTGCTATTATTTTAGCACTTAAAGAGTGGAGACATTTGTTAGAAGGAACTAAGGATCCTATCCTCATTTTTACGGATCACAAGAACCTATCCTACCTTAGCGAAGCCAAAAGATTGTCTTCCAGGCAGGCTAGGTGGTCACTATTTTTGTCCCGTTTCAATTTTATTATCACCTATAGGCCAGGTGATCGCAACACTAAAGCAGACGCTCTGTCAGACAGTTCGAAACTACTGACAAACAGGAGATTGATGTTACTCCTGTCATTTCCCCAGACAGGATAATAGCTACTACTATTTTGTCTATTTCCTCGTCCCTCTTGCAGGCCATACAAGCGAAACAAAGCATGGCACCTAGCGAGAGGCCTAATGATAAACTGTTCGTTGATGTTCCTGAGAGACGGGATATTATGTCATTATATCATGATACTAAGACTGCTGGACATCCTGGTATTTCCAAAACGGTGTCAGCTGTTTCTCGGTATTTTTGGTGGGATTCCTTACGAAAGGATGTCACTGACTATATAAGTGCTTGTACTACTTGTGCCTGTATGAAATCCTCCCGTAGAGTTCCTTGTGGGCTGTTGCATCCGTTACCCGTTCCCGAGAGACCTTGGTCTAACCTGTCCATGGATTTTATTGTTGAATTACCCCCTTCAAATGGTAACACAGTAATCCTGATGATAGTGGATCGGTTCTCCAAAATGGCTCACTTCGTGTCTCTTCACAAGTTGCCCACATCCAAGGAACTGGCTCATATCTTCGCTAGAGAAGTATTTAGATTACATGGGATTCCCGTATCTATTGTATCCGATAGGGGTAGCCAATTTATTTCCAGGTTCTGGAGGGCCTTTTGTTCAGAAATGGGTATTTCTCTCTCATTTTCTTCCGCTTATCATCCCCAGTCTAATGGGGCTGCTGAACGTGCCAACCAGTCTCTGGAGCAATACCTCCGTTGTTTTGTGTCTCACCATCAGGACAATTGGTCTGACCTGCTTCCTTGGGCTGAATTTGCTCGGAATAACGCCACTCATGATTCTTCCGGCAAGAGCCCTTTTTACGTTGTCTATGGCCAGCATCCCGTTGTTCTTCCGGCTGCATTCTCCTCACAGGGCATGCCAGTTCTGGATGAGCATTTGGCTGGTTTGCGTAATACTTGGGAGCAGGTTCAGCGTTCTTTGGTGGACTCTGCTACTCGCCAGAAGGCTCAGGCTGACAAGCATCGCAGAGCAGCTCCGTCCTATGTTGTGGGGGACAGGGTTTTGCTTTCCACGCGGAATATTCGTCTCCGGGTGCCTTCTATGAAATTGGCTCCCCGCTTCATTGGACCTTATCGTATTATACATAAGGTTAATCCTGTTTCTTATGCCTTAGGCCTGCCTAAGAATCTACGTATTCCTAATGTTTTTCACACCTCATTGTTGAAACCTTTCGTGCGCAACCGCTATACCCGGCATTCTCCTCCTCCCCCTCCTATCTCGGTGGAGGGTCATGAGGAGTTTGAAGTGTCTGCTGTTCTTGACTCTCGTTTCCTTAGGGGTCGACTTCAGTACTTGGTACATTGGAAGGGTTATGGACCTGAGGAGCACAGTTGGATTTCGGCTGATGCTGTCCATGCTCCCCGTCTTGTGCGCTCTTTCCATTCTCGTTTTCCTGCCAGGCCTGGTCCTACCCGCCCGGGGGGCGTGTCCTCAGGGGGGGGTACTGTAGCGTTACTTACCTTAACCGGGGGCCGGTCGCGGTCCTCTCTTCAAGCCGCGCGCGGTCCTGCGGCTGCACGAGCCGCGCGCGGCTCATCCGACTACTTTAGATGGAAGGCGGGCAGTGACCGCGTGAAGCGGTCACGTGTCCTGCCTGAAACTAAGAGCGCGCCGCGAGTCTCGGGCGCGCTCTTAAAGAGACAGTGGGAGCCTAATTGCCAAAAGGCTCCCATTGGCTCCTGTCATACCACACTCCCTATACAATTACCTATAGGGGGTGTGGAAGTGACAGGAGCCAATCACTTTCGTTTAAAAGCTATTTAAACTTACCTTTTTCCCTTAGCTCGTTGCCCTATCGTGGTTTCTGTTTCAGTTCCCTTTAGCGCTTTTGGTGTTCAGTTGTGTTTTCTCGTATTGACTTTGGCTTCGTATTCTGACTTCGTTTTCGCTTTATCCTTATCTGTACTGTTTGCCGGCTTGCTGTTTTCCGTGTACCAGACCCCGGCTTGTCCTAGTTTACGCTGTCTCTCTGTGCCCTTGACCTCGGTTTGTTCCTGGCTCTGTCTCCTCTCATATACGTCGAGTCCGGCCATTCTAAGGTCCGGTAGACGTATCTCTCCTCTGTATTTGCCTCTGTTTAGCTGGATCCTGCGTGTAGGGGTATATTCTCGTTACAGGAAGGTCATCTGAGAGGTAGTTTGTAACCGCCCTATCCCACCATATATCCCATAACAAGTATAGTTCCCGGGATATATAGTAATGCCTTCGTCTGGGTTAATATTTTTAGTAATGATTGGGTATTAAGTTTCCATGACTCGCATGCTGACCGCTTAGGTTTAAATACAGTGTAGAGACTTAAAACACATACTTCATATCCGGAGGAAGGTTCAGGGATACAGTACCTGGGTGAGGCCTCGCTCCTCCGCAGACATAGCATTTAGACTTGCTATGTTTAGTAGCATTGTATTTCATCCATTCAAGTCACAAGTTAGTGTCAGAGAAACCTGTCTCTACAGCCCTAGTATCCTCAAATATGGGATGACTACCATGTCTTTTAAAGTCCTAATGTGTGGTTTGAGGGGATTAACAGTCATGTGCGTGGCACCTACCCATTCAGCTGAGTCATACATGTCCTGTAAGAAAAAGGTCTCCTGTTTATTGTATAAACCTCTTCCCTTCCAATTCAGATTTTATTAGCCGTAATGCTTGGGAGAATAGATTCAAACTTAGTTTCTTACCTTAAAATCATTTGGTACCCCCCTTGACACCCCTATGGCATATATATATATATATATATATATATATATAAAACCACCCTTTATAGGGGTACTCCTTTTTGTCCTGAAGCATGAATGAGGTGTGTCAAGAGTACCTTGGGGATTGTCATGTGTTATGTGTATGGACAAATAACCTAGGCTAGGGCACATTTACTTATTCTTAGAAATCTTGTCTCATGCTACCCTAGTACTGGCAGATTCAGATCATTTAAACATTCAATATTAATATCACCACAAACTCAAGATAAGCAGATGATCCTGAAGAAGCTTTGACTGTGCGTATGGCACCTCAGACGTGAGGGCTGCAGGGTAAAAAGTATGTCTGTTTCTCTTTAGTTTCACGAGGTCCCCTTTTGGGGTATTCGACTTTCCATCGATGGCAGGTGGTCAGGCATTATTATGGCCATCAAAAACACCCACTTGTTGATATTTATTTATTCTTTCAACAAGTATCTTTGTTCTCTAAGAATGGAGTTTCAAAAATGGTTGTCAAGATCAACAAATGCTACTTCACATGATGCAGAGGCAGGCTTGATTCTGGAATGATGAATCCACGGGGTGATCTCTGTAACTTTCACGGTGCACTACTCAGCATGAGGTCATGGTTATCACTTTGGTGGCTGGATAGGCCTCTGGCCATCCTGAAAACATGTCTGCTATAATCAGTGCATATTTGAATCAGCCATTCTTTGGCATTCTGGATGTAGTCGACTTGACTCCTCTGGAAGAGATAATGAGGTTTGGCTAGATCCTTAGGGCTTTCCTCCATTCTTCCTGAGTTGCCCTTGGCACAAATGGCACAAGATTTACAGTAACTGTTGGTCAGAGAGGCAACTCCTGGTACTTCAGAGTATTTATTGATCAAAAGAGTTCATGAGGGTTCTGGACAGATGCTCCGTAGGCCCACTGGATCACTGCTGAGTATATGTTCTTGGGCAAGCAGAACTTGAGATTGTTGAAGTACAGCCTGTCTTTAAGGGTTGCCCCTTTCTGTTTCCAGCTAGTGTTTTTTTTTTTTTTTTCCCTTTCCAGGGTCAGTAGCTGCTTGTTATTCCTTCGGGAGCTTGATGTCTGTGGGTAGGATCTTACATGGTGAATATGGGAGTTTCTTCAGCAGACACTTTTCTGTCCACTTCCCTTAGTGCACTTACAACTTCTTGAACAACTTGGTCAGCCAGAGAGTTGCCACATGCTTCCTCTGAGTTCAGTCTTCCATAAGAGATCTTCCATGCTGTGATGGGAGCCTATAGCTCAGCTTCTTGTGCAGACATTGTTGAGGTGAGATACTTGGTCCACTGTAGTGACAGCAAATCCAGAACAGATCATAAGAAAAAGGCTAAAAAAAAAAAGTCAGTGTCTTATCATTTCCCCCCCTGGGAAGTGGTAGAAGAGTGGCCAGGTAAATAGACTATCATCCCTGCAGGGTGACACTATCCTGCACAGAATTCGTCCATCACAAGGAGAGGTGGGATATTGCATGGAAAGTCTCAGGGCACCATTCGACACCAGAGCCTTAACCTGTTAGGGAATAGTAAGAGCTTGGACAGGCTTTGGGGCCTGTATAATTCAGGTAAAGGTATTGGGGGAACTAGCTAGGACCCTTGCCTCTTGGTCAGGTTTCACTGTGTGGAACAAAAGAATTAATAAGGTGATAGGGGCCTGCAAGTGGGGGGAAGGACATCTGCACCTAGCAGATTAATTGGACAGGTGAAGGTAACCACAAAGCAAGGCTTAGTTAACAGGCTACTCCAAGGAGAGCCATCTACACTTGTGCAGGAGACAACAATTTTAGACAGGAATGAGCAGTCAGGCATGCCTTGCTTGGTACAAATAGATGTCATGTGGCCTGCTATACAAGGCTGCATATAGTTGTTGGGCATGGGCCTTACTATGTACTAAAACTTAAGTTAAAAGAAAATTTGGGACAACCTGAAGTGATACTTCTCCACAGATGCTAACTCATCGTTGATGACATTGTTAATACAGGTAGCCTGATCAGCCAATTTATCCTAAGCTTAAACAAGTCACACCATATAGTGGAATGGGTCATTAGGATTCGGGCAATTCTACAGTAAAAGGGCATAGTAAGGATAGATGCGATGTTACTTTAGGAGTAGGCGTGGCTGTGGATAGGGGGAAATCAGCCTTATCCATTCCCATATTATTCCTTTTGTCTTCAGTATATCCAAAACATGTGTATGTCCAGGCGTTGCAATATACAGTAATCCATTATCAGTCATGATATTAAAATCTCATTCTTATGAATTAAATCAAAGATTTTAAATCAACCTCAGAAGCAACAAAGAATAAATCTATTGTTTTTTAATTCTGTAAAATGATTGGAGTTACTGTATAATAGCATACATCCAATATAAAATAGATTGCATGTTCCTAACTGCTACATTAGTGTATTTCATTCTGCCATATTTGCAAACTTGATGTAAATTTTTATTTTAATTACCTAATACTTTCTTATAACACATAAAAACAATGAAAGACAGTACAGACTAACAATTCATTTAAAACAATAAACTAACATAGATCTCTATTCTTGTGCGGTTCTTAATTCTGGAATCAGCCTGTGTACATCTGTTGGCACACATATCCATGCTCATTCCCTAAACTAATCATATCTATTGAAGTTATCTGATTCTTATAACTTTCTGTGTTACACTGCATTGCTTGTCTGTCTCGTAATTTTGATTTAGCTAAAATTGTTCTTATTTGTCTGATTATCAGTTTACAAGGAAAGGCTTTAATTGATTTATCTCCACATGTATTTTCTCTGTCAAAATTTTCAATCAACAAATTTAATTTCTCATTTGCTTTTGATTTGATATCTCGGATAAAATATCTGCAAGATCTTAAATAATGTTGTTTATTGCACCAAAAACAAATCATTTTAGGAGTTATATTCTGTTTTTCATTAACTCTACAGTTTTTAGTTGAACACATTGGGAGGGGCTCAGCTGTCTGTATCACTCTTTTACACTCTATCCTAGGAGAAGGAGGACGACGGGTGTAAAATCTGCACTTCTTTCTCTGCGTCTAACAAGTCAGTGTAACCCCTTCATGTCTGGATATTTCCTTACTTTATCTAAGAATAAAGCAACTTCCTTCAAAGTACTTTTTTCTCTAGCAATTACAATTGCAGTTGAATCTAGATCTTGTCATTTTTTCACAAATTCATTAATTAACTGATCCTCAGGATAATTACCAATAAGTCTATATGCATTTGAGTCGGCAGCCATGTTTTAAATAGTCTATTCCTTTGTTCGTAATTTAGGCTATATTTGTCCAAATTTGACTCAAATATTTCAGCATTAGTAAATGCATCCACTGACATGTCAAACTGGAATACATTTCACAATTTTCATTAATTGTTAATGGATTTTCAAATTAAGTTTTACAGCTCTGTTACTTTGTTACACTGGTCATTTAAATCTGATTTGTCTTCTGTTAACATATTCAAATTTATTTCTTTATCTGCTGATTCTAAATTTTCTTGACCTGCATCTCGTTTACAAATCAATGCATTGTAAGTACAGACTAGTTTCATAACATTTCTGATCTTTGTTTTTTTTTTTTTCAACAGCTAATGGCCAGTTAATGGCCAGCAGCTGGAAGATTTCCCTTACATTCCTCATCCCCCCCTGTAGCCAATACTCATAGCAGTCAGAGCAAGAGAAAGCAACCAAGAAGGAGGGGGGGGAGGGGAGAAGACTTGCAAGCACAAAGTTTTTTAACCATGTGATTGCCTAAGCACAGCTCTCCTTAGGACAAAAGATAGAATAGGAGAGTAACGATACAGATTGTATAGATTACAATTAACATATATGGTACCCAACAAGACATACACAGACAAAAGCACAAAATACAGATGTAATTAAATCACAAAGTTCTTAAAATAAATGCCGGCTTATAATAACTCAAATCACACACACAGAAACACTCAAGCACATAAACATTAACTTTTCCTTTTCTTTTCTTTGTAACTCTACACCGAGCTTTACTAAAAGAAAAGGCACCAGTTCTTACTTTGCCAAATAAACTTAGCTAAAACAAATAAAACCTTTAAACTCTAAAACAGAGTTAAATTAAAACAAAATTCACTAGTTTCTTCACCGAAACCTAGCTAAAACAAATAAAATAAGCCTTTAAACTCTTAACCGAGTCACTCACTAGCTTCTTTACCGAAGCTTAGCTAAAACAACAAAAGAAATCATTAGACACTCACATGAGTAACTAAAACAAACAACCAGCCAGGGTTTTTCCACCAAACCCGAACTTGGCTAAATCTGCAAGCGCTTAACCACACTTGGCAGCATTATATAACAGTATTAAGCAAGTAGTAAAACAGATTCTCAAGCAGACACTTTCACACATAAAACTCACACACAGGACGTAGATAGACAAATTGACAGGTTCTATTCAAATAAAGGGGACATGTGGGCATACTATATACCTGTCGAAGACGTTAACAGGAATCAGAGTGAAGGAACGGAGAGTAAACGAAGTCCAAAGAAAGGAAAATATAGGGTTAGTAACTCATTTACCATATGCAGAGGTGATCAGGCTCTTTTTTTTTCTCCAATCTCTGGGAGTCTCCTCTCCGGTCCTGGGATTTTACGGCTTCCTTATTAACGTAACCCTCACATCCTGGACGAGCCCCCAAATTGTTTTGGATCAAAAGAAAACTTTGATTATTTGTCTATCTACTCCTTCCAAATTGATTAATTAATGCGTGCACGCTTTTCCTAGAAGTAATTCACACCGGAGACAACGTTTCTGATCAGTGAAAAACCAAGGAATGCTTTATTCCCCGGAGTGGGGGCTCCTTCTTAAAGCAAAAATACGTCACAGTTTAAACATACAGTATACATTCAACAATTGGTTAACAGTCTAAGGGGTCTTGTCTAAACCCCCCCTACAGGATGTAGTGTCATCATTACAGACTTCTCCCGCCTATATTCCCGCTCCTGGATACACGATGGGAGGGGGAGTGAGTAGTTTCTTTCAGTTACTTTAACAGTGATTCTCCATTTTGTTACACGTTGCATATAGCTGTTAACTGGCACAAAGGAAGTGGGGGAGGAGTTAGTAAAGGAAGCTGTTATCACAGGAATTTTGGTTACACAAGGTTTGCTTGATGGGAAGGAATTACATAGGAAACAGCAACTGAACACATTGTAGGGGGGAAGGGAATATTTACTCTAACAGCTAGTTTTAACATAGTGAACACAGAATAAATAGACATTAGTAAATAGCCATTTTATTTTAATTCATCTGTCCATAACACGACGTTCTAAGCGGTTGGCTGGGTGGTTGTCATTCGTATGAACGAACACGTGGCGAGGGCCATCTTGAGATACGAACACAGCCAGTGGTTTTGATCATTGAGTACATGGAACTAAAATTGGATACTCAATGGTGCGAACACCACTGAGACTTCAATGTTCCAGTATATTTGACACTATTCACATGAACAGAACGGCGTTCGGTAGAAACATCTCCCGAACCACAGGGACTATGGGAACGTACACACAAACTGCTATTTACCTGTATAGGCTGTATTTTGATACTCCCAAAAGAGACCGACCGCACAGCCTGATAGTTTTACTCAAACTTCAGCACTGTTTGAAGTCTTTCCCATAGTAGGAGAAGCACATATATGGAGTAATGAGTGGAAAGGGAAAGCAGTTAAATGTTTTTTCTGATAACATGGCAGCAACAAAATCATTACTAAAGGCCGGTCCAAATCTCTTA
>OW240913.1:21035841-21046116 GCA_933207985.1 Pelobates cultripes | reverse complement strand
GATCCTCCACAGTTCAAAGACCTAATAATGCCTTAAGTTTTTTGTTCAGTCAGAGTATATCACTTCTGCAGGCAGATTTGTCTACCAACACTTAGAAAGCTTACACTAGAGCTCATGGTATATTCAAGAAATTTGTCTGTGCCTTCAATATAATAAATGTGTTTTTAATTGAAACTATGGTTGTTTTCACAACTTTTGCCACATCTCTTTAAATTAGCCTACAATACAATTAAACTATACTTAACAGGAATAGAACATTACATGTTGACACCATACCCCCAAAAAACTTCCATTTTGTCTTCTTATCCGGCTTAAAATGTGATGAGAGGTGGGGGCGGAGCTAGCGGCCATCGTTCTAAGTCACACTCCCTGAAAGCTCCAGGAAATCAGCTGCATTAAGCCCATTTTTAGCCACACAGAGCCAATACTGGAGCCCGATGAATACCAACTGACTCTGAACGCCATGAGGAAAAAGACATGCAAGTCCCGGCCAGATAGGAGTGAGAGATCCCACAATATCAGAGGCCCCCTTGCGAAGATATCCTTCCTGCTCCTTGGGAGATCTAGAGTATGACGCTCTAGATCCTTGAAGCCACGTTTGTTAGGACGAATAACAGAGCTCCTAAAGGTAGATGAAGACAGTGCCCCAACGACCAAGAGCGACCTGAAACACCTCCTGAATAAGCTCCGTACAATATTTATAACTGTGCAAAGATACCGGAGGATATGCATACTCTCACCGACTGCTTAAAATCAGTGGAGGAAGAAGGTGTGACAGCTCTTCAGACTTAACATGATACTGCCACAGTCACCCAGCAGCTCACGCAGCAACATGCAGAGCTCACACACCGGGTAGCAGGCCTGGAATATACCCTGCACGGGCAAAACCTGAAGATCAGTGGGTGTGCAGTGACATTGGCACTGCAGGACTGTCTCAGTATTTCTAATGCCTACTCTCCTCCCTACTGCCACTTAAGCAGGTGAAACGGACCGTGCCCATGGTTCCACGACAGCTTCCCTGCGAGTCGTGATGGTGACTTTCCGTTCTCTTGCTGACAAACGGGCAGTGCTGTATGCCATTTGTGACAGACAACCACTGTACTTTGAAAGCTCAAATTGGTCTGTCTTTCTATGAAGACCTCAGCAGAGCCACTCACATGGAGACTATCACTCTGTCCAGTTACTCAATGCCTACAGGCTGTCAGGATTCTGTACCGATGGGGCCTGCCACACCACTGTGCGCTACTCGAGAGGGCAACGACTACAGACTGGAGGATATCACTGGGACACACGGCTTCTTCCAAGCACTCGGTCTGTCCGACCAACCAGCTCCAGCAGCCACCCCTGCCTAATCTCCACAATGGGACGTTGATAACGTAGTACCATTCACGCCCAGGTATACCCCAGGCAGCGGCGTACATACCTCGGTTGCAGGGGTCGAGGCTGCAACCGGGCCCGTCACTCCAGGGGGCCCAGCCGCCCTGCGGACCCCTGCGACCAGGTACCCGCCATCACCATTTGTGGCTCGGGCCGCCGTCCAAGCGGTCCATCGGGTGGTCCATGCTGTCAGGGTCACCCGATGGATATGGATTGTAAGGGGGCCCGGTCAGCACTTGTCGCTTTAACAGGGTGATTACATCGCAGAGCTGGCAGGAAGTGACCGCATGTCACTCCTCCCAGCTAACACACAGACCGTGCGGGAGGAAGGAGGAGGGAGTCAGAGTGGGAACTCTGACTTCCATCAACCTGAGCCACCACTGGACCCCAGGGAATGTCATCCTCCTGCACCTAAAAGGTAGGAAACAGGAGGGTGACTAAAATAATTTTGTGTGTGTTTGTGTTATGTGTCTTTGCATGTATCTTTGTATGTATGTCGTGTGCGTGTCTGTATGCATGTATGTGTTGTGTGTGTGTCTTTGCATGTATGTATTTTGTATGTCTTTGTATGTATGTATGTATGTATGCCTGCCGGTTCGTATGTATGTTTGCCCGTTTGAATGTATGTGTGTCGGTCTGTATGTATGTATGTATGTATGTATGTGTCTGTCTATGTATGTCGGGATGTGAAGGGGGAGAACGGGAGGGGGGCTATTGATCAGTTTGGCACCGGGGCCCCTGGATTGTGTGTACGCCACTGACCCCAGGCAATGGGTTAAGAGTATCCTGATAGCCCTGTGTTAATTTAGGACGTTGAACAGCTCATGCAGTTCCTCATGTTACATGTTGTTCTTTGGCTCAATTTACTTTTGCTTTTTTACTTATCCGTTCCTGTTAGTTAAAAAAGAAAAGTCTGGGTGCTAAATTAAAACAGTCAAATTGCTTCACACTCTGGTGCAATCCCCAAATTCACCAAACAAAAGGAATAGTGTGTGATAGTGAGTGGAGCAAAGTACCACTAAGAGACAGTAAATTAAAAAATATGTATACAAACTATTCTGATGAATGGAGGTTCTTCCAATAAAAGATGTTATACATAAAAGAGAAGGGAAAACACAGGTAATAGTGCAGATTGTTTGTATAAAAATACAAATATATAAGTATACATCTATTTATAGATCAGAAGTCATCTCTGCAATAATAAGCCTGAGAGGCTCCAGTAGAAAAAATGACAATGATTTATTTTCTGCCACATGCAGAGTTAAAATCCATAAATACATAAACAAGAATAAAAAGTGGTAGAGAGAAAGGGTGGTTAGCCCTTTACTGGATTTGATGGTGAGTATGACAGATATCTGTCTACCGGCAGCACTGTGGAGTGTTCTCCCTGTTCGGCTGGATGTTACTGTATAATGCCGGTCTCCAAACTCTGGTCTATAGGCTCCTCCCCCTGTATGACGTCAACACGTTTCACCGGATGGCTTCCTCAGGACGTGCTCACAACCTCTATATTGGTTGTGGGCATATATAGGGCATCAGTTACTTGTAATTGGTTGTTCAGTGATGCAGATGAATTACACACAGTATAGACGCAATTACACACTTACATATTTTAACCAGTAAATGACTAACCTATATTGTGTTGACAATTGAAAACGGACAGAATATATTACTAAATGCATGTATCCAAAAATTAATATATCTAAAAACAAAGATTGTGCATTTATAATATTCAATTAAAGTGATAGTAGCATATGACAATCCTGGAATATTACTACAACAGATATAAATCAAAGTTGCAAGTTACATATAGATAGACTATAATAGACATATAGAAATTAACAGCATATCTTATATGAATTTACCACATCCTAAAGGCAGATTAAAACAGTATTGGCTTAAAAGGAAAAAGAGGGAGGACAAATAGTTAGTATATGATAAATACATCATGATATTCTAAAATGAATAATTAAGAAAATATATATTCAAAAATATATATGTATATTTCCATATAGAAAATCTATATCCATTTAGAAAATATATGTATATAAATAAAATATATTTAAAATATATTTTGAATAAAAAAGGCTTGGCTCATTCTAAAAAGATATATATGAAACAATATAAATGAAAAAACATTTTTAAAAAAGACATCCTATATAGAAATATAAAAAGATCGTATATTAAAATCGTTTATTAAAAATGACCATATTTAAGAAGGACCATTTTTAAAAAAGGGAAGACATAAGAAAAAGTAAGTCATGGAAAAGTGGAGTAAATGAAACATGTTTTTTTTTGTTTTGTTTTTTTTTTTCCTTCCAAGAATAAATTAAATTTAATATGTTGACTAATTTCTTTAAAAAAAATGACAAATTTCAAAATCCTTGTTCAGGCCATGTGGAATCATAGTATTTAATTCAAAGATTAATTTCCGCCTTTCCTATTTTTCTATTTTTTCATTAAAATCTCCACCCCTCCATGTTTTTTGAATTTGTTGAATCCCTATAAAACTTAATTGTGTGGGGTCAGCCTGATGGTATTGTGTGAAATGTGCTGATACAACGCATATTTTCTTTTTATGTTATAAACATGTTCACCTATACGTGTATGTAAAGATCTCGTTGTACGTCCTATATAGTGTAGACCACACGTACAGGTGAGCATGTAAACAACATTTTTTGAACTACACGTAATAGCTTCCTTTATTTTATACATAGTATTATTTACAGTAAAATATTTAATGTATTATTTTCTATTCTAGTACATGCATTGCAATAACCACATCTAAAAAAAAACAAAAAAAACTTGCTGTTGATTTAAAAAATATTTTTCCTGTCTTTTTGGTTCATCCAAGGTCCTGTCTTTTTGGTTCATTCAGGGATAATCATTTGCCTATACACAATAGGTTTGAGGCATTAATTAATTAATGATAGTAATAATCCCTCACCCTCTCCTTTTTTAGAGAGGAGAACCAGGAAAAGGGACATACAGTCTCCTCCGCCTATAAACAAAAGGTTCAGGAAAAGAGCAAAGGAAGAAGAAGAGGGGGAAAGAGATTAAATAGAAATAAAATAAAAGCCAAACAAGATAATTATGATCAAATACAAAGAGTAGGAATAAAAAAAACTCCCAATGGCATTTTTAATATATCCAAAAAAAAGTTTTAAAAGGGGAACAAATAGAACTACTAGCGAAGGGTTTAAAATCCACTCCCTCAAAGGGAATAGATAAATTTAAATTCCATATAGATCTTCTTAAATTTATTAGAAAACTAGGTTTGAAAAAAAAAAAATCATTTTTTATAAAGAAGAGAAAAGTAATATATATCCATTAGGGCCACATCAAAATACATCTGATGGTATAATACATACTGATCTTAAAGATAAATCCCTTTTTTTTTTTCAAAATGGCATTCATCAGATGAAATGATAACTTTCCAAAAGATAGTAAATAAAGAGATTCAAAATTTAAAACCATTAAATAAATGTCAATTAAATCTCTCACCACAGGAATACAAAGCATTGAAATAATTGAGACAAGATAAAGAGATAGTGATAAAACCAACGGACAAAGGGGGAGGCTTCATAATTATGGACAAAGAGTATTATCTTGCAGAAGCTTTGAGGTTGGAGATTTAGTCCAAATTATCTAAAGATCCAACTAATGACATAAAAGATAAATGTAATGCTTTAATAACTCAGGGATTTGAAACAGGTATTTTAAGTAAAATCAGGGAAAGAGTATATAAACATTAAATTTGAAAAAATCCCGGTATTTTACTTCTTACCCAAGATCCATAAAAATATTGAAAAACCCCCTGGCCGCCCAATAGTCTCAGGCATCAATTCTATCTCATGCAGATTATCTGAATATGTAGACTGCATGCTTCAACCCTTGGTACAAAAGACACCTTCATATTTAAAAGATACCACAAATATACTCCAAATATTAAAAGATATCACATGGGAAGATGACTATTAGTCACAGCAGATGTGGCCTCCTTATATACGAATATTAGACATGATTTAGGTGTGCAGGCGGTAGAACATTTTTTGAAATCCTCCTCTTTATACCCACCCAAGCAAATTGAGTTTATTTTAGAATCTATTACTCTCATTTTAGAGAATAATTATTTTTGGTTCCAGGGAGATTTTTATCTTCAATTATGCGGTAATGCTATGGGCACCAAGTTCGCCCCCAGCTACGCCAACCTCTTCATGGCGCATTGGGAATATATCCATGTTGAGGAGGTGGGTAGCTGGAGATCGAACTTGGTGCTATATAGAAGATACATAGATGACCTAATTATGATTTGGAAGGGGGGAGAGGAATCCCTCCACAATTTTATTAACTCACTTAATTCTAACAAATGGGGTATACGTCTAACTTCAGAAATAAGCAAGAGAGAAATACATATTCTGGACCTTACTATATATTGAAAATCAACAAATTAAAACTAAAACATATTTAAGCCAGTGGACGTGAACAGCTATATTCAACATAATAGCTGTCACTTCAGTCCCTGGTTAAATAATGTGCCTGGCAGCCAGCTTATTAGAATGAAAAAAAAAAAAAAATTGCACTGATTAATGTATTTATTTAGAACAGAGTCAGAAGGTTATACAAGATTTTAAGGAAAGGGGATATGGAGAGGAGATCTTAAATGAAGCCATAAGGAAAGTATACAAATTAGAAAGAACAGAAATTCTAAAATACAAAGATAAAGAAACTAAAGAAATATTTAATGTTCCATTTATATGTCAGTACTCAGGAGGACAAAACTATAAAGTATGCAATATTATTAAAAAAATATTGGCCCATTCTAATGGATGATCCTATTTTAAAAGAAATTTTAACAGATGCACCAAAAATAATACATAAAGGGGTCCCTAATCTTAGAAGAATTTTATTGAATAATGTCTTGGATGAACCCAAAAAAACCAGGAAAACTAATTTTTTTTAAATCATCAGCAAAGTTTTTTTAGATGTGGTTATTGCAACGCATGTACTAGAACAGAAAATAGAAAACAATACATTAAAGATTTTACTGTAAATAATACTACGTATAAAATAAAGGAAGCTATTACGTGTAGTTCAAAAAATGTTGTTTACATGCTCACCTGTACGTGTGGTCTACACTAAATAGGACGTACAACGAGATCTTTACATACACGTATAGGTGAACATGTTTATAACATAAAAAGAAAATATGCGTTGCATCAGGTATCAGCACATTTCACACAATACCATCAGGCTGACCCCACACAATTAAGTTTTATAGGGATTCAACAAATTCAAAAAACATGGAGGGGTGGAGATTTTAATGAAAAAAATAGAAAAATAGGAAAGGCGGAAATTAATCTTTGAATTAAATACTATGATTCCACATGGCCTGAACAAGGATTTTGAAATTTGTCATTTTTTTTAAAGAAATTAGTCAACATATTAAATTAATTTATTCTTGGAAGAAAAAAAAAAAAAAATCCATGTTTCATTTACTCCACTTTCCATTACTTACTTTTTCTTATGTCTTCCTTTTTTAAAATGGTCCTTCTTAAATATGGTCATTTTTAATAAACGATTTTAATATACAATCTTTTTATATAGGATGTCTTTTTAAAAAATGTTTTTATCTATCTATATCCATCTCTCAATAGCTATCTCTCAATCTTTTAGAATGAGCCAAGCCTTTTTTATTCAAAATATATTTTAAATATATTTTATTTATAAAAATATATTTTCTAAATGGATATAGATTTTCTATATGGAAATATACATATATATATTTTTGAATATATATTTTCTTAATTATTCATTTTAGAATATCATGATGTATTTATCATATACTAACTCTTTGTCCTCCCTCTTTTTCCTTTTAAGCCAATACTGTTTTAATCTGCCTTTAGGATGTGGTATATTCATATAAGATATGCTGTTAATTTCTATATGTCTATTATAGTCTATCTATATGTAACTTGCAACTTTGATTTATATCTGTTGTAGTAATATTCCAGGATTGTCATATGCTACTATCACTTTAATTGAATATTATAAATGCACAATCTTTGTTTTTAGATATATTAATTTTTGGATACATGCATACATATATTCTGTCCGTTTTCAATTGTCAACTAGTGATGTCGTGAACCCGAAATTTTCGGTTCGCGAACGGCGAACGCGAACTTCCGCAAATGTTCGCGAACCGGCGAACCGCCCGAAACGCCATTGACTTACAATGGGGAGGCGAATTTTAAAACACACAGGGACTCTTTCTGGCCACAATAGGGATGGAAAAGTTGTTTCAAGGGGACTAACACCTGGACTGTGGCATGCCGGAGGAGGATCCATGGCAAAACTCCCATGGAAAATTAAACAGTTGATACAGAGTATGGTTTTAATCCATAAAGGGCAGAAATCACCTAACATTCCTAAATCACAATCAATATGGATTGACACCTGACATATTGACACCTTGACATATGGATTGACACCTGTCCTCAGAGCCCCTGATGCACACGGACACAGAGCAGAATAGAGACTGGTCCCCCTACATCGGGTCACTTGGCAGATATGGATTGACACCTTGTTACAAACTGCTATTTGTAACGGGCCCTTTAAATGGCAAATTGCCCTGTTTCCCTGGGTTGTGGAGAAGCCTCTTTGCCAGCCTCCTCCCGCATGACTATGGCCCCTGGGAGATTGTGAAAATGTATGCACTTTTATTTGGTGTGTATGGCCCTTTAAGACTGTCGGTGGGCATATTGGGGCTTATGGACTCTTTATGTGACTGGTGCTGGCCCTTTAAACACCTTTTTTGGGACATCAGGAAGATTGGGACACTGCCCCTTTAAGGCCGTGTCCCCAGACTTGTTGGGGACACGGCCCCTTTAAGACGGTGTCCCCTGTGTCCCCAGACCTGGTGCAAACCCTTTGTGCCTGCCTTGCTATTTCCCACTTGGTTCAGTAAATGGGAAATTATTTCAGCTGCAGAGACTAAGTCCCATTCGCGATGGGACTTAGTCGTTTTTTCAGCCTGAAATAGACCGACCTCACAGCCCAAATCTATGGAACTGTTTTGGGCAGGAAAATGTGCTTGCGGTCGGTCATAAAGGGACCTCCAGCTAACTTTTTAACCCCTGGATGGATTTGGCTGATTTTTGGTTATGTTTATGTTTTAAGTGTGCTGATTCCAAATATGTAATTATGAAGATGGGATGTGTAGTTTTAAAGTTACAGGGTATGGCTAAAAACTGTATTTTTACTGCCTGTGTTTAATTATGTTAATCTCTTCCCAAACGTCATTTCGTTCAAAGTGGAGAGAATGTTAAAAAAATATATTTTTGTTCTGAGTGTGAGAAATGCTTTTCAGCCGCTTCTAATCTTAAGCATCATTTGAGGAGCCATACAGGAGAGAAACCTTATTTGTGGTGTGTTTAGTATTGTTCTGATCAGTTTAATACCTTCCGCGTCTCCTATCAGTGGACGTGTATATGGCAGCCATTTTAGGAACCGTACACCTGGGACCCGAGCAAGGTCACCTCGTTCAACAGGCTTGCAGCGTATCCTCCAGGAAGAAGAGCCTGAACCCTTACCGGCTGCACGTGTCTTACCTGTACATGGAAAGCTGCTGTGGTTCCTTGATGAGCCAGCTGCCCGTGAGTTAACATGTCCCGTGGAGAAGCACTCTGTCCTGTAAAGCCTCACCAAAAAAAAGGAGTGGTGTGTTTAGTATTGTTCTGATCAGTTTAATACCTTCCGCGTCTCCTATCAGTGGACGTGTACACGGCATTGATTTTTGTAACAGGGAGATGGAAGAAGAGGCTTGGTCGGTCCTCTTACTGCAAATTTGGGGCACTGCGCGTCAAGCTAATGTGACACCAGATAGGAGTGGTGTGTTTAGTACTATTTTTATCAGTTTAATACCTTCCGCGTCTCCTATCAGTGGACGTGTACACGGCATTGATTTTTGTAACAGGGAGATGGAAGAAGAGGCTTGGTCGGTCCTCTTACTGCAAATTTGGGGCACTGCGCGGTCAAGCTAATGTGACACCAGATAGGAGTGGTGTGTTTAGTACTATTTTTATCAGTTTAATACCTTCCGCGTCTCCTATCAGTGGACGTGTACACGGCATTGATTTTTGTAACAGGGAGATGGAAGAAGAGGCTTGGTCGGTCCTCTTACTGCAAATTTGGGGCACTGCGCGGTCAAGCTAAAGTGACACCAGATAGGAGTGGTGTGTTTAGTACTATTTTTATCAGTTTAATACCTTCCGCGTCTCCTATCAGTGGACGTGTACACGGCAGTGATTTCTGTAACAGGGAGATGGAAGAAGATGCTTGGTCGGTCCTCTTACTTCAAATTTAGGGCACTGCTTGGTCAAGCTAATGTGACACCAGATAGGAGTGGTGTGTTTAGTACTATTTTTATCAGTTTAATACCTTCCGCGTCTCCTATCAGTGGACGTGTACACGGCATTGATTTTTGTAACAGGGAGATGGAAGAAGAGGCTTGGGTGGTCCTCTTACTGCAAATTTGGGGCACTGCGCGGTCAAGCTAATGTGACACCAGATAGGAGTCGTGTGTTTAGTACTATTTTTATCAGTTTAATACCTTCCGCGTCTCCTATCAGTGGTCGTGTACACGGCAGTAATTTCTGTAACAGGCAGATGGAAGAAGATGCTTGGTTGGTCCTCCTAACTGGAGACTGTGTTGCTGTACGGGTGGCAGGTGGAGCCATTTTATAAAGTACACACTGCTTTATAGAGCCATTTATAAAGTACACACTGGCGACTTGAACCCTAGTTGGTGGCGGATAAGTCACGCAAGTCAACAGGCATTCAGAGCTAAAATACAGCAGTGTGTGGACCATTTTTAGCCCAAGGCAGCTCATCTCATCA
>OW240913.1:20885557-21035741 GCA_933207985.1 Pelobates cultripes | reverse complement strand
ATTCTCATAGAGGAATATTGGGCAAGCGCCGCACACACATTGATACTTTCCCATAGGAAAGCATTGAACAAATGTTTTTCTATGAGGCTTCTGCGTCTTGTGACGGAGTTTTACTTTTATCATACGCATTTTAAAGCGGCACTGTCATGCCGAATCCCGTTTTTAACCCCTCTCCCGCCTCCACTACATCCAATAGACCCACTAGTCACCCCCAAATGCCCCTAAGCCCCCCACATTACCAATTTTTAAATCCTTATTTTCTGCCCCGATCTTGATTCAGGGCGCCGCCATCTTTGTGTGGGTAGGTGAAGTCCTTCAGGGACACGTCATCAGCCCACACTAGGCAGACACTGAGATTCCCGCACATGCCCAGTGAAACACCTGGACATGCGAACGGGAATTTCATCTATTCACTCATTCATCAGACAGACGAATGAGTGAATAGGTATATCAGCCGAACAAACAAACAAACACAATGTATCAGTGTATCTGAGTATCAGTGTATGTTTGTTCGTTTAGTTTATTACAAGGAGGGAGCTACCGGCATGCAGCTCCCTCCTTGTAATATGTAACTATTGAAGCGGCAGGGAGCAGTGCTCCCCACCACTTCATAAGCCCCCCAGTACCCCCTCTCACTCTATGGGGGTCAATATGACCCCCATAATAGCACAAGGGAGATTAAAATCTCCCAAATGCCCCTACTCGCTATACCGCGAGTAGGGGCATGTCTACTAAACAGTGAGCAGCCTATGGTGGGTGGGGGCCCTAATAAAACAATAAGGGGGGGGGACCTACTGTCCTCCCCCCCTGGCGGTGGGTGGGGGCCCTAAATGAAACACCTCCCCCAATCAAGGTGACTAGGGGTCCCAAGCCCCTAGTCACCACCCCCCCACCCAAAAAAACCTATCCCCTACCTACCCCCCTCACCCTACAAATAGTGAGGGGGGGAATAAAATAACTAACCTGTAAAAAAAAATAATTAAACTTACCATTTGACGTCTTCTTTTTTCTAAAATCTTCTTTCTTCAGCCCCCAAAAAGGCCAAATAAAAATCCATTATACCCGTCGCACTTTAAAAAAAAAAAAAAACGAGCGCAAAAAAAAATTAATCCATGTTCGCCCTTCGAGGGCACGCTGAGTACTGAGCTCCGCAGGGCGGGTCAAGGCTTATAAAGCCTTGCCCCGCCCTGCAATTAGGCTTAGAACACTCTGATTGGTGAAGCCAATCAGAGTGTTATGAGTCATTTTACACAGCGTGGGAAAATTCAAAAGAACTTTCCCATGCTGTGTAAAATGACACAGAGCACTCTGATTGGGTGGCTTGAAAGTGTGCCATCAGAGCCATCAGAGTGTTATGAGTCATTTTACACAGTGTGGGAAAATTCAAAAGAAATTTCCCACGCTGTGTAAAATGACTCATAACACTCTGATTGGTGGATAACCAATCAGAGTGTTATGAGTCATTTTACACATAGTGGGAAAATTCAAAAGAACTTTCCCATGCTGTGTAAAATGACACAGAGCACTCTGATTGGGTGGCTTGAAAGCCACCCAATTAGAGTGCTCTGTGTCATTTTACACAGCATGGGAAAGTTCTTTTGAATTTTCCCACTATGTGTAAAATGACTCAGAGCACTCTGATTGGCTTAAACCCACCAATCAGAGTGTTCTAAGCCTAATTGCAGGGCGGGGCAAGGCTTTATAAGCCTTGACCCGCCCTGCGGAGCTCAGTCTGCGGCGTGCCCTCGAAGGGCGAACATGGATTAATTTTTTTTTTTATTTATTTATTTATTTTTTTAAAGTGCGACGGGTATAATGGATTTTTATTTGGCCTTTTTGGGGGCTGAAGAAAGAAGATTTTAGAAAAAAGAAGACGTCAAATGGTAAGTTTTTTTTTTTTTTCTTACAGGTTAGTTATTTTATTCCCCCCTCACTATTTTTAGGGTGAGGGGGGTAGGTAGGGGATAAGTTTTTTTTGGGTGGGGGGGGTGACTAGGGGCTTGGGACCCCTAGTCACCTTGATTTGGGGGGGGTGTTTCATTTAGGGCCCCCACCCACCGCTCAGGGGTGGGGGCCAGGGGGGGAGGACAGTAGGTCCACCCCCCTTATTGTTTTATTAGGGCCCCCACCCACCGCTCAGGGGTGGGGGCGGGGGGGTTGACAGTAGGTCCCCCCCCTTATTGTTTTATTAGGGCCCCCACCCACCGCTCAGGGGTGGGGGCGGGGGGGAGGACAGTAGGTCCCCCCCCCTTATTGTTTTATTAGGTCCCCCACCCACCGCGCAGGGGTGGGGGCCAGGGGGGGAGGACAGTAGGTACCCCCCCCTTATTGTTTTACTGGGGCCCCCACCCACCGCTCAGGGGTGGGGGTCAGGGGGGGAGGACAGTAGGTCCCCCCCCTTATTGTTTTACAAGGGCCCCCACCCACTGTGCAGGGGTGGGGGCCAGGGGGGGGGACAGAAGTTCCCCCCCCATATCTTTATTTAGGGCCCCACCCACCGCTCAGGGGTGGGGGCCGGGGGGGGAGGACAGTAGGTCCCTCCCCCCCTTATTGTTTTATTAGGGCCCCCACCCACTGCTCAAGGGTGGGGGCCAGGGGGGGAGGACAGTAGGTCCCCCCCCTTATTGTTTTATTAGGGCCCCACCCACCGCGCAGGGGTGGGGGCCAGGGGGGGAGGACACTAGGTCCCCCCCCTATTGTTTTATTAGGGCCCCCACCCACCGCGCAGGGGTGGGGGCCAGAAGTTCCCCCCCATATCTTTATTTAGGGCCCCCACCCACCGCTCAGGGGTGGGGGCCAGGGGGGACCAGGTTCCCCCCCATCTTTATTTAGGGCCCCCACGGGCATGGGGGGGGTATTAGTTTTTTTTTGTTTTTTTACAGTGAGCAGCTATATGCTGCTCACTGCTTACTACACATGCCCCTACTCGCGGTATAGCGAGTAGGGGCATTTAATTACTAATACTAAGTAATCTTTACTTAGTATTAGTAAATTGGCTGAAGACCAATTTAGGTCTTTCAGCCTTTTAGTAGATAACTCCCTGATACCGTGGGAATTAGGGAGTTATCTACTAAGCGGCTGCAAGATGCAGCCACAGCAATGAATAGGATCAGAGTTTCATTCATTAGAATGAAATTCCGATCCGAATAAAGTGCCGAATTGCGTTCTAAAAGAAACGAACAGACTGTTCTCATTCAGTTAGAACGCAATTCGGCAGTTTCATGTAAAATGACAGGAAGCATCGTGGGAACACAGAGGGAAGGTAAGGATCATGGGAAAATTGCTCTGACCAGCGGAAATGAAGCACACTTTGCTCCTCCGCTGGTCAGAGCTGGTCAGAGCTGGTCAAGCGGAGGAATCCTCCATAAGGCAAAGAGTCCCTACTTTGTCTTATGATTTTAAAGAAAACTAAAGAAGACAGGAAGAAAAGAATAACAGATCCTGAGAGAGGGGGAGAAGAGGAAGAGATTGAGGAAAGGTAAGTTTGGCATGACAGTGCCGCTTTAAAAGAGCTAAGTGATTAAAAGCTCAGGGGAATATGCAGAGCATAGCAATCCCCAGTGTGATATAGCAGTTCCCTCCAATAACGAGACAAGGCTACGTATTGAGGGTCAAGAAGATCTGTTTACTTGGCACCAAAGGGCCTTCTTTTATGCAGGTTTCCCTGAGATAGGACCACCCACAGGGGTTTACAGAATAACCAATCACAAACGTACATTACAGAAACACTCCCAGCAATTACACACAAGAATCCTCCCCTCTGCCTGTGATCTAATTATGGCACACAATGGGTTAACATAATTAAACACTGTAACGGACCGTTTTGCACAAAAGGGGTAAAAACCGTTTAGGCGATTGGCCCCCTTTCCAGAGATACAGGCACAGCTACTGCAGAACACCAAACTCCCGAACTGGATACAAAATAGCACTCCAACTCCCGAACTGGAACCTCCCAAATAGCTGCTAGCAGACGAACAGGAAAAGCAGACAATCAGCTTACACTCCTGGCAATCAGTCTCTAACAGCATACAGTGAATCCCCCCAAGAACGAGACAAGGCTCTGTGTTGAGGGTCAAGCAGTGGTCTGAGGTGCTGGCACACCCAGCCTGGTTTTTATTACAGTCTTGCAAATACAGGACCGCCCACAGGGAGGTATAAAATATCCAGTAACATATTAGTTACAACCCACAGATTCCCTCCCCCTTATCCTGAGAGGTAACCCAATACACATACCTTTTACCACAATGCATCCTGGCTTCCTCTCCTCTGCCCTGGAGATAAGTGAGAAGTAATTCAATTATCTCCCAGGACAGGGACAAGACTCCATTATGCACATGGTGACACAAAGACAGTAAAACACTTTAAAATACATAAAGTCACCTTTTACACATAACACACAGACATTTTAACATATCCCCAGATAGCTCAGGTCTGAGCGCACATTATTAAGTGAATGGCGCTCAGACCACACGAATACAGTTTAATCGCCATGGAGCCAAAGTCTTTACAGTCAGTTTCATATGAATGGGCTCCATGGGATTCCTATCTGGGGTATAACACATTCAAACAAATCTACCGAACCCCAGGCAGAAAAGCACGAATAAGCTTTTCTGCAGGTAAAAAAGATGTCTTTTAACAGGGGGCCATAGTCCAAAGGCAGCAGGCGAGCAACCAGGCTTCTCCAATGCAATGTGGCGAGATTGGTCTCGTCACAAACACAGGCAGTAAAAATACAGTTTTTATCCATACACTGTAACTTTAAAACTACACATCCCATAACAATTACATATTTGGAATCAGCACACTTAAAACATAAACATAACCAAAAATCAGCCAAATCCATCCAGGGGTTACAAAGTTAGCTGGAGGTCCCTTAATGACCGACCGCAAGCACATTTTCCTGCCCAAAACAGTTCCATAGATTTAGGCTGTGCGTTAGGTCTATTTCAGGCTGAAAAAACGACTAAGTCCCATCGCCGAATGGGACTTAGTCTCTGCAGCTGTAAAACCAGTAGGGGAGAAGGTAGAGCTCAGCGGTGTTCGCGGAAATGTGTAGCCGATTTTAGTTCCATGAATTTGGCTACACATACCGCTGAACTTGTCGAATGATCAAAGATGGCCGGCGCCACGTGTTCGGCAAACGAACAAAGACCTCCCAGCATTGTCAATTAAGCTGCGGTTAACCGCAGCTTCTGGGAGATAAATTGCCTGCACACTTCCACTTCTGGGTGGTCTGCCTGTATGGTACTTGGTTCAGTAAGCCCTATTTACTGAACCAAGTGGGAAATAGCCAGGCAGGCACAATTGGTTTGCACCAGGTCTGGGGACACAGGGGACACCGTCTTAAAGGGGCAGTGTCCCCAACAAGTCTGGGGACACTGTCTTAAAGGGGCAGTGTCCCAATCTTCCTGATGTCCCAAAAAGGTGCTTAAAGGGCCAGCACCAGTCACATAAAGAGTCCATAAGCCCCAATATGCCCACCGACAGTCTTAAAGGGCCATACACACCAAATAAAAGTGCATACACTTTCACAGTCTCCCAGGGGCCATAGTCATGTGGAAGGAGGCTGGCAAATAGGCTTCTCCACAACCCAGAGAAGCAGGGCAATTTGCCATTTAAAGGGCCAGTTACAAATAGCAGTTTGTAACACATACTAATAGGTTTACACTCCTAGCATTTGAATTGGAACAGCATAGAATAAATCCCCCCAAGAACGAGACAAAGCTCCGTGTTGAGGGTCAAGCAGTGAACAGACAGAGCTGTGGGTTTATTCTGCTTATGTACACATTCTTACACATTAGTACCACCCACAGGGTTTTGGAACACAACCAATAAACACATACAACACACAAATTCCTCCCCTCTGCATGTGATTCAATTACCTTACACAATGGGTAATGTAATTTAGCACAAGCAGAGAAATAACATTTTTCCACATTATTCATAACTTGAAAAGTATGCATCACATTCACATAAAAACATTAACATAAAACATTTTCAGAATCAGCATTCTCCAAATACAAACATACGTCAAAATCATACAAATTGGTCCAGTGGTTCAAAAGATAGATCGTAGTCCTTTGTGACCACAGGAAGCATGGCTTTTCTGCCCAAAACCAGTTCCACAGAGTCTTCTATCCTGGAGATAATTAGAAGTAATCCAATTATCTCCAAAGACAGAGGCAAAACTCCATTGAACACATGGCAGCAAAAAGACAGTAAAATACAATAAAATACACAAGGTTACATTTATGACATAAAATACAGACATGCAACATATGCCCAGATAGCTTAGATCTGAGCGCACATTATTACTGAATGGCGCTCAGAGCACACACATACAGTTCAATTGCCATGGAGCCAAAGTCTTTCCCATAGTCTTTCATTATACGAATGGGCTCCATGGCATAGCTATCTGGGGTATCACTGCTCAAACAGGGCAAGCACCAAATGACCCGGCTTTCTTGTCTTTGCAGGGGAAAATCAAGCCTTTTAACATGGGGCCATAATCCAAAGGCAACAGGCGAGCAACCAGGCTTCTCCAATTCAATGTGGCGAGATTGCTCTCGTCACACACAGAAATCTAATCACATTCAGTGTGTGGATGTCTGACTTCCTAAAATGAGTCTCCTGAAGGCAGATGACGCCTCCCTTTAACCGTGTGATTTCTCGATATAAAGCATGATGTTTGAATGGGGCATAAAGCCCTTTAACATTATGTGATACCAATCTCATGGTGCGTAAACCTGAACTTCCCCTCCTTCACCCTCCAGCTCACTTCTAGGTTGCCTTGTAAGGGAAATGGATTGTAAGGGAAATGGATAGAAAGGATAGGAAATATAGTGTAGAGAAGGATCTATGTACCCAACATAAACCAACATCTTAGTATAACACATGGCTGCTCCTACGGGAGTCAGCCCTCTACACCCACCAGCGAATCGGTTTCGGATTCGAAAGTATTGAGCATGACATGCAGCTCCCTTGGGGTTTTTCACAGGGGGAAAAGCTGAGCTTGCCATACTCCCCACCGGCTACCTTTTTAGCTCGACATTGTGCAAGTGAAGTAAACCAAAAGTTAAATCAGAACATTCCTCTTTAGGATTAACTAGAACATCTTTCATAGCCCTCCCATTGGGTAAATTCTCCGGCCCCCAATTCCCAGCCTGCATTCGACAAAGCTGCTTCCCCCATCCAAGCAAAATTATAGGTAGCTATAAAGGTCCTCAATAATAAGATTGGACCCCAGGTCCTCCTGGCACTACCTCCTCAGGTTCTCCTTTTTATGTATTTATTTATTTATTTATTTTCTTCTCCCCCCCAACCCAGGGGTGCTCATCTGTGCATTCTGGGGTGTTGGGGAACCTGGACCATCCACCCTGGGGCGATAGCTCTATAAATTTGGATCAGGTCTCTCCCCCCCATTCTTGCCTGCTTGGATCCAACCCCCCTCAGACTTGTGGTACGGCACCTTGTTGATGCCTCTACGGCCTTCTAGAGCGAAGATGTACTCCTGCCCCCATACATACAGTTCCATGCCTCTGTGTATAAACGGGAGCTTGCAGTCCGTGCAGAACTCCCGAGCGTTCGGTAAGTCCAGGGTCAATAAAGCGTAGGAGAGTTCCTCCCTCCCGGGGAGACTATCCAGACCCCAGACCTCCTATCAGTCTGGGTCTGTGATAGTCTGGTGGCCTTTCCCAAAAGGTGTAGTCATCCAGACGGCCTCCTGCCACAAGTGCCCATTTGTACATCCAGTGTCCTGCGGTGAAACAACCCGGATACACTTCCCCCTGGTTGGACCAAGTACTCGCTAGGAATGGAGGGTGCAGTTTCCCTGATCTGTGCCTGGTGAACAGAGGCCAGGTTGGTTGCTGGGTCATCAGGTCCCAAAACAAAGGGGTAGGTAGGGCAGAGACCAGCTGCGTTCTGCCCAGATGCCAGCTCTTCTGCTGGAAGGGGGTCAATAGAGGCCTTTGTTCCATCTCCTGCACCCGGGACCATGGATGGGAATGGGCAGTTTGGGATCTGGGTAGCTGCCCAGCATCCCTGTCGGGTTAGTGCAGAGACCTCGGTCCCATCAGAACCATCCATGCAAGGCTGGATGACAGCCCCATATTCCGTTCCTTCCCAAGGTCTCTCTGGCGGCCGCTGGGGAGACCAACTGTCTCCATTCCCTGTAACACACTGCGATCTCAGTAAGGTCCCAGTTTCTTCCAGCTCAGCTCGGATGGACCAGAAGCGAGCAATGTCGGTTTCTCCAAACCAGAGACTAGTTTCAATAGTATCCCACAACAAACCAGGGCCGTCGAAGTCTCCCCCCTCAATACACTTGTACTCAATCAGCCACGGGTACGGTGGTAAGCATGCCACCGCAGGGCCCGGTAGGAATCATCTAGCCTCATCTCCAGTTCGCTTACCCATTCCTCTGAGGGCTGGTTTCCTCTAGCTGTTCTGCTTGACGCTGGTTGGTGGTCAGGATTTCCTCACTCCAGAAGGGTCGATTTTGGAGACAGAGAGAGAGACAGAGATGCTGCTCCATTTTCTCATGAATGAGAGAGGTTGATATATTCAGGAGTGTTATTCTATTTTACTTATATTGTAAGCATATACTTTAATCTTATAAACTCTGCTATACGTTATTGTAATGGTTTTTATATGTCTATATTTATATTTTTCTTTATTAAAATATTTTAAAAGACAAAACTTTATTGCTTCCAAGACAATCCCTATTTTATATTGTATTCTGAATCTCAACACTCTGACCGGCCAGAGCACGGAAGACAGCTACATATTGCATTTTGTATGACAGAACTCCGCTATTATAAATCTCATAATAATATGATGTAGTGTGTGTGGTGTCTGTGTGTGATATGTATGATATGTGTAATATTTGTAATGGTTGTATTGACTGCATGTAATATATGTGTGTGTTGGATGTCTGACATTTGTGCTGGGTTCATTGGCTGTGTGTGTGATGGTATTTCATTCAGATAAAAATATGTGTGTAGACTCATGTGTTACAGGTATATAGTCACACACACAATTACAAACAGTCACACACACAGTTAAAGGTAGCCATACACACAAGGTTACAGATAGTCAATGATGCACACACACAGATAGAAACAGATACAGGCAGTCACACACAGTCACAGGTAGACAATCATACACACACTGCTACAGGCACTCGTACACACACACACTGCTACAGGCAGATAGTCATACAAACAGTTACAGACATACACACAAAGTTGCAGGCAGTCACACAAAGTTACAGGGAGAGACACAGTTACAACGAGAAACATACATAACAGTTACAGACAGACTATTACCTCTTTCCATTATAGACTGGAGGAGGGAGCAGGGGAACAGTGGAGGTGGGTGGGGGAGCAGACATAGTGTAGTAGTAGGTGGGGGAGCAGCAGGCACAGTGGAGGAGGGTAGGGGAGCAGGGGCAGTGTAGTGAAAGGTGGGGGAGCAAGGGACACAGTGATAGTTGGGGGATCAGGTGTAGTGTATTGATAGCTTGGGGAGCACTGACACAGTAATGGTAGGTGGGGGCGCAAAGGTAGTGTAGTGGTAGATGGGGAGCAGGGGTAGTGTAGTGGTAGGTGGGGGAGCAGGGGTAGTGTAGTATGTAGCGGAGCGGCAATATTAAATCCCACGATCTCTGCTGTTTCAGAAGGTAATCCACAGTCAAGCGCTGAAAAGCAAGGCGATATCCCAAATCTCCCAGTAACCGGACGAGACACAGTTCTGAGAGTCAACTGCAGGCTTTATTCACAGGCTCCACAATTTATACAATTCCCCATGCAAGGGGTTTCCTGAGTCCCATCCCAGGGGTATTCCCAGAGTAGACTACATGGGGAACTTACATTACAGAGCCTTTCCCCCATCAGGCACTGCTGCACGAGAGGGATCCTCCCACTGGAATATACTGTTAAGTGGATTATCCCTCCGTGCAGCAGAACCGGCAATTTACTTTAAAATACACAGTTTTTCGACTATTAGGTCTATTTGCACAAATGGACGTTCGGTAGATAGCTGGGGTCTGAGTGCATCATTCGTGAGCTTACCGCTCAGATCCCAGCTAAAACAACCGAACGCCGCACGAAAAACATATTCATTGAAACACACATTCAAAAGACCGATTGATGTTAAGGGAATAAAATACTGAACGGCCCGGAACTCCCGAACGGCCTGGAAGCTCAGCGGTGTTCGTGCAGTCGAGTAGCAGTTTTTAGTACCACGCGCTCGACGACCAAACACCGCTGGGGAACAAAGGATCCAAGATGGCCGACAGCCGCATGGTCGGTAGCCGAACGACGGCCACCTAGGAGAGCCTCTAATTACCACATTTCTCTAAATGTGTGGGCTATTACAGGGTGGTTATTTCGGTTCACGAACGGCCCGCAAAGGTGCCATTCGTGAAACGAAATGGAATACAGCTATCTGCTTTTGGCAGATAGCCAATACAGGTAATACAAGGTTATACAGCCAGCCTACATTATACCTAGGCACACACATATCCCCACAACCATACAGGCAACCCTTAAAGGCACAGTCTCTTTATATTGTCCAAGTGGCTAGGTTTGCCACATAGTATAATGTGGGGAGCAGAGGCAATATAGTGGTAGGTGTGGGACAGGGGGCACAGTGGGTAGCTGGGAGAGCAGGGGGCACAATGGGGGAGCAGGGGGCACAGTGGGTAGCTGAGTAAGCAGAGGCATAGTGGGTAGCTGGGGAGCAGGGGCCACAGTTGGTAGCTGGGGGAGCAGGGGCACAGTGGGCAGCTGTGGGAGCAGGGGCTCGGTGGTCGAGGGTCGTTTTTCCCTGCTTCTCCTCACCAAGTATGGGGTTTGGCTGAATTTAGCTCCGTCCCACCTGTCATTTAGCTCCGCCCCAAATGCCACTTAACTCTGCCCCTTTGAATTTACTTATAGACCCGAGTGGAGGATAATTAAATCCTTCACCCAGGTGCCGTGCGGCCACTTACACAGCGTGCCCTGCATTATAGGAGTGCTCTGAACACCACTCGCAGCTGTCACTTGGGGCATGTGTGAGCTTTGTCGGCCCAATGGCGCCCCTGCTGCCATGGCACCCTGTGCGGCAACACAGCTCGCACACCCCTAAGGCCGGCCCTGGACAGGAGTCCCAGAACCAATAGGTACAATAAGTACTATGTAAATCCACATAAGCCTCGTTCCCCACACTATACCTTTCAACCTCACCACCTTTCCCACTTCCCCCAGTATAAATCAAACTATCACAAACATCACTACAATGATCAGATTCCTACTTCACACGTGTAACGGCACCCCGGGCAGAAAAAGGGGTTAAACGCTGTTTAGAGGATATTCCCCTTCCAGATACACCAGCAGCTACCAAAGACACCAATCTGCTGAACAGAAAACCATATGAATGCCGTAAACAGCAGAACCGGAACCATATGAATGCCCTAAACAGTCGAATAGGAAAAACCATACGAAAGGTTTACACTCCCAGCAGTCGAATTGGCAGGGCTGCCATCAGAAATTTTAGGGCCCCTGACACAGCTCAAGATCTGGGCCCCCGGGGCCAGCCCCGAGTCCGCCCTCAAGTGTGTGTGTATAGTGGATGTAGAATGTGTGTCATGGATGCAGTGTGTATAGTGGATGTAGAATGTGTGTAGTGGATGTGGTATGTGTGTCATGGATGCAGTGTGTATAGTGGATGCAGATTGTACGTTTTGTGTAATATATGTAATGTTTGTATGCATGCATTAGATGTAGAGTGTGTGTAGTGAATGTAGGTGTCGATAGTGAATGCAGAGTGTGTTTTTGTAGTGGATGTAGTGTGTATAGTGAATGTAGTGTGTTTGTAGTGTGTTTGTAGGGAGTGCAAAGTGTGCTTAGTGAATGCAGTGTTATTGTAGTGAATGCAAAGTGTGTATAGTGAATGTAGTGTGTTTGTAGTGAGTGCAAAATGTGTATAGTGAATGTAGTGTGATTGTGGTGAATGCAAAATGTGTATAGTGAATGTACGTTTTGTGTAATGTATGTAATGTTTGTATGCATGCATTAGATGCAAAGTGTGTGTGTAGTGAATGTAGGTGTGTATAGTGAATGCAGAGTGTGTTTTTGTAGTGGATGTGGTGTGTATAGTGAATGTAGTGTGTTAGTAGTGAATGTAGTGTGTTTTTGTGAGTGCAAAGTGTGTATAGTGCATGTAGTGTGTATAGTGCATGTAGAGTGCAAAGTGTGTATAGTGCATGTAGTGTGATTGTGAGTGCAAAGTGTGTTTAGTGAATGTAGTGTTATTGTAGTGAATGCAAAGTGTGTATAGTGAATGTAGTGTGTTTGTAGTGAGTGCAAAATGTGTATAATGAATGTAGTGTGATTGTGGTGAATGCAAAATGTGTATAGTGAATGTAGTGTGATTTTGGTGAATGCAAAATGTGTATAGTGAATGTAGTGTGAATGTAGTGTGATTGTGGTGAATGCAGAGTGTGTGTGTAGTGTATGTGTGTGTAGTGGAGAGTGTGTTTAGTAAATGTAGTGTGCTTGTAGTGAGTGCAGAGTGTGTTTAGTAAATGTAGTGTGTGTAGTGCAGAATGTGTTTAGTGAATGTAGTGTGTGAGTGTAGTGCAGAGTGTATTGAGTGAATGTAGTGTGTGTGTGTAGTGCAGAGTGTGTTTAGTGAATGTAGTGTGTGTGTGTAGTGCAGAGCGTGTGCTTGTAAGGATGCAGTGTGTGTGTAAAATAGGAGGGACGGGAGTATTTATTTTTATTTATTTGTGTATATTTTAATTTTATTCCCCCCTCCCTGGTTCTTACCTTGGGAGGGGAGAGATCTCATTCCCAGTGGCATGGTGGAGGGAGCCAGCCACGGTACATCGCAGAGGGGGGCCCAGCAGCACACACTGTCTTCCTTTCCAGCTCCACTCTGACGAACTCTCGCGAGACTGGCCTGCGTGCTGTGCGAAGCGTTGCCATGGTAACCCGTGGCAACGCTCTGGTGGCCGCAGGAAAGTTAGACAGAGAGCAGCTGGAAAGGAGGACATAGTGTGCTACTGGGCCCCCTCTGCAATGTACAGGTAGCAGGGGGCACACAGTGCAATGTGGGGCTCGGAATGCCAGGGTAGTCTGGGCCCCCCAGGACCGCAGGGCCCATGACAACAGTTATGGTTGTCATGCCCTGATGGCGGCCCTGCGAACTGGAACAGCATACAATAAATCCCCCCAAGAACGAGACAAGTGTCTGTGTTGAGGGTCAAAACAGGAACAGACAGAGCTGTGGGTTTATTGTTCTTATATACACATTCTTACACATTAGTACCACCCATAGGGTTTTGTAAAACAACCAATAAACGTTCAATACACTCAGACACTCCCACACAAAATCCTCCCCACTGTGATACAATTACCTTACACAATGGGTTAATGTAATTATCACAGGCAGAAAAATACAGTTTTTTCACATTATTCTTATCTTTAAAAGTATGCATCACATTCACATACATTTTCAGAATCAGCATACTCCAAATACAAACATATGTCAAAATCATCCACATTGGTCCATTGGTTCAAAAGATAGATCCAAGCATGGCTTTTCTGCCCCAAACCAGTTCCGCAGAGTCTTCTATCCTGGAGATAATTGGGAAGTAATCCAATTATCTCCAAGGACAGAGGCAAAACTCCATTAAGCACATGGCAGTAAAAAGACAGTAAAATACAATAAAATACACAAGGTTACATTTATTACATAAAATACAGACATGCAACATATCCCAGATAGCTTAGGTCTGAGCACACATTATTACTGAATGGCACTCAGACCACACACATACAGTTCAATTGCCATGGAGCCAAAGTCTTTTATTACACGAATAGGCTCCATGGCATAGCTACCTGGGTTATATGAGTTCATTCAGTAAATCCGAGAATCTACTGAACACCAGGGCAGAAAACATGAATAGACCTTTCTGCATAGGAAAATAAAGTATTTAAATGCCGGTCCATAGTCAAAAGGCAGCAGGCAGGCAACCAGGCTCCTCCAATATATAGTGGCGAGATTGGTCTCGTCACAACACGCACCGAGGGAACAAAAATATCCCCATCCACATTTCAATATCGAAATCAATTTTCAACAACCAATTACTTTAACCCCTTCAGGACGGGTGACGGACGAGGTCCGTCACACAGGGGAGACCCTTAACGACGGGTGACGGACCTCGTCCGTCACGCGGTAAAATTAACCCCGGATCGCCGCTATCGCGGCGATCGCGGGGTTAATGGTGCTCCCGGTATGCCTCTGCATTGGAGGCATACCGGGAGCACCCGGTCAAGCTGCCCAGCACATGTGCTCGCTCTGACCACAAGTCGGAGCGAGCACATGTGCTCTGAATACTTACCTACCGGCTCCCTGCACTTCCGGGTTCTGTGTGAAGTGCAGGGAGCCGGATCAGTGCTGATCCTGCCCCCTGCTGTAAAAAAAAAATAAAGTTAATTTAAAGTGTCCCCCCCCTTACCCATTTTAATAAAAAATTAACCCCTTCCCTGCCAATTGATCACTGACTACAGTGATCAATTGGCAGGGATTACATTTTACTATGATCTGATTTTTTTTTTTAACCCCTGAGGGTTAATTCTTTTTTTTTTTAACCCTCAGGGGTTAAATTAATTAAATTAATTAATTAAATTATTTTTAAATTATATATTTAGATAGCTGGGGTAGGTGGAAGTTAGTGGGGAATTGGGGGATTTGACGTTAGGCTAACTAGGGGTTAACGTTAAAAAAAAGTTTTAAAAGAAACTTTAAAAAGTTAAAAATTAAGCTTAAAAAATGTTTTAATAACATTTAAGTAATAAAAACAAAAAAACACACTTTACCTAGTCCAAATAAAAATTAACCCCTTCCCTGCCAGTCGATCACTGCCTACAGCGATCAAATAGAGATCACAGTATTATACTGTGATCTAATTTTTTTTAACCCCTGAGGATTAACTTTTATTTATTTTTTTAACCCTCAGGGGTTCAATTTATTTAATTAATTAATTTAAATATTTTATAACTATATATTTTGCTAGCTGGGGTGGGTGGGAGTTATGGGAAAATGGGGAATTTACTGTTAGTGCTGCGTACTGCTAGTTAGGGGTTAACAGTAAAAAAAATAGCTTAGAAAAATGTTAAATCTGTAAAAAAGTTTTAAGAAAGTTTAGGAAAGTTTAAAAAAAATTTATAAGCAAAACAAAAGTTTAAAAACTAGTTTTTAAAAGTAAAAAAGTTATAAAAAGTAAAAAAATACATTTTAAAAACGCTCATTACCACTACACCTGGAACAAACTAGAGAAAAAATTATCCCACGCCAAGGTTCAAAATATGCCTTTTGAATTACCCCAGGGTGTATTCTTTAATAAATAGTATGTGTTTGTGGGGAAGTTTCAATAACCAACCGTCTAAACTATTCCAAATTGGAACATGGACACAGCGTAAAACTTCAAAGTTAGAAAAAAACTGAATGGCTGCGTCTCAAATGCGCCCCTTCAACATCCACATATACCTGGCAAAGGTACATACGGGGGTATTGCTGTACTCAGCCGACATAGCTGAGCAACATATGAAGTATTATACAGTCATAGTACACATAAGGTTTGCAAAATATGCTGCGCAAACTCACTTTGTATGTCAAAAAGGCAGAAAAATGCTTATTACCACTACACTTGGTACAAGCTAGCGGAAAAATGATCCCACACTAAGGTTCAAAATATGCCTTTTTAAATACCCTGGGATGTCTTCTTTAAGAAATGGTATGGCTTTATGGGGAATTTGGATTATATAGCCTGGTAAAATACTCTAAAATGGGACATAGGCACAGCATAAAAATTCAAAGTTTGAAAAAAAACTGGAATGGCTGTGTCCCAAATGTGCCCCTCCGATGTCCACACATACCTGGCAAAGGTACATACGGGGGTATTGCTGTACTCAGCCGACATAGCTGAGCAACATATGAAGTATTATACAGTCGTAGCACACATAAGGTTTGCAAAATATGCTGTGCAAACTCACTTTGTATGTCAAAAAGGCAGAAAAAATGCTTATTACCACTACATCTGGTACAAGCTAGCGGAAAAATGATCCCACGCTAAGGTTCAAACTATACCTTTTGAAACACCCTGGGGTGTTTACTTTAAGAAATGGTAGGCCTTTGTGGGGTAGATTGAATTTAAAACCTGCGAAGATGCTTGGAAATTGCATATAGGCCCAGCGTCAAAATTCAAAGTTTGGTAAAAACGGATATGGCTTGGTCTCCTATATGGCACTGTAGCTTCACAAAATAGTGACAAAGACATTCATTGGGGTGTATTTTTACTCAAAAGACTTAGCTGAGCATAATTTGGGAGGTTTGAACTTAGTGGCACATATGAAATATACAAAACGCCCAGCAAAAATGCAATCCGTATGTAAAAAATGCACAAAATAATTTTTTTACCACATACTTTGGCATATATTGGTGAAAAAATGGGGGTATGTTAAGGCACAATATGCACCTTATGAGATACCCTGGAGTGTCTACTTTTACAAATGGTAGGCCTTTGTGGGGGGTTTTTGAACAGTCAAACTGTTATAATACCCCAAATGGAAGCTAAGGCTCATTAAATTCATCTCTCAAAATTCTACTGTGAATACTGAAAAGGACAGGTATCCTATATGGCACTGTAGCTTCACGAAATAGTGCCAAAGACATTCATATGGGGTGTCATTTTACTCAGAAGACTTAGCTGAGCATAATTTGGGGGGTTTGAACTTAGTGGCACATATGAAATATACAAAACGCCCAGCAAAAATGCAATCCGTATGTAAAAAATGCACAAAATTTTTTTTTACCACATACTTTGGCATATATTGGTGAAAAAATGGGGGCATGTTAAGGCACAATATGCACCTTATAAGATACCCTGGAGTGTCTACTTTTACAAATGGTAGGCCTTTGTGGGGGTTTTTTGAACAGTCAAACTGTTATAATACCCCAAATGGAAGCTAAGGCTCATTAAATTCATCTCTCAAAATTCTACTGTGAATACTGAAAAGGACAGGTATCCTGTATGGCACTGTAACTTCACGAAATAGTGCAAAAGACATACAATGGGGGTGTCATTTTACTCAGCAGATGTAACTGAACACAAAATAAAACTTTGTACAGGAATAGCACACACCAACTTTACAAAATATACACGAGAATTTCTCTGTTATAAGTTTGTGTGCCAAAAACCAAAAAGAACACAATTTTACTCCAATATTTAGCAGAGGTTGGCGGTGAAATGGCTACGTAGAAAGTGTCAAAACAACCTTAGGTAAATAGCCCGTGATGTCTACTTTATATAAATATATACTTTTGTGTGGCAATTTTGTTTTCTTTTATGGCTATTAAGCTTACAAGACAAACATACCAAATTCTAAAATCGCTCCACATTAAAATTTTATTTTACTCCTTGTGCTTTGTGACCTGTAACTACCAAAAAAAACTTAAAATCCCAGACACATTATATATTCTGTAAATCAGAACAAATAAATAAATTTATTTTTAATTACTTTCCTTAACCTGCACTAATTATGCACACATTATTATTGCAAAAACTGTAAAAAAAAACAATATTTTTCATTTTTTTTGCATTTTTCTGTATTTTTTTTATAATAAGTAAGCATTTATATATATATATGTTATATCAAATTAAAGCCCTTTCTGTCCTTTAAAAAACAGTATATAATATGTGTCGGTGCAATAAATGAGAGAGATGCAAATTGCAGTTGAACGCAAACAGCAAGAAAATGCAAAAATTGCTTGTGTCATTAAGCGTAAGTCAAGCTTCTGAAGCTGTGTCCTTAAGGGGTTAAACCTTTAAAGCCTTTTTGGATATTAATGAATTTACCAGAAAGGCCACTCTAAAACAACTCCTTCCATCAATTTAGCTGAAGATTAACACAACTCACCTTAAAGAAAATTCCAAATTGTATCCCTCTAGTTTTAAATTCGGCCCAATACATGTCTTTGAGAAGCTTGTTGTACAGTAATGATTTGAATAAGATTAAAATACACAAATTGGATCATTTTAATTTGAACCATCAAGAAAAACAAGTCCTTAACTAGGATCAAGAAGATGAGGACATTGTTATTAAATCAGCCGGTAAGGGTGGAGGCCTAGTTATACTTTTTAAAGAAATGAACATAGAAGAAGCACTCAAACAACTTAATGACCGCACCACCTATGACAAATTAACGTATGGTCCCACTTCACAAACAAAAAGGAATTTTAACACAGTTTTTAAACAAAGGTAGGTAAAGAATATGAAATCCTACCTCAAGGACTCCATGTCATTCCTTAGGTTTTTAAACAATTTTCTATGGCACCCCAATTATATCCTGGTGACTTGCTATGCACCATCTCTTTACACTTGTATTCCTTAGCATATAGGATGCAAAGCAGTCACCAGGATACTAAAAGAAGAAAAAATAATTCACAATTTATAAATTGATTTTATTAAGGAAGGTATTGAGATTATTTTAAATAACTATGTTTGGTTCTTAGATGTTTTTATCTTTAAAAACAGGGAGCAGCTATGGGCTTGCCCCAAGTTATGCCTGATTTATTTATGGCAGATTGGGAATCTCATGCCATTTGGAGCAACCATACTTGGGGTGCAAACCTAGCCACCTATTTCCGTTTCATAGACGATCTATTCTTTATTTGGGATGGTCCAGAAGAATCCCTGCTTACTTTTTTAAACTACCTCAACAGCAATGATGAAGGCATTATCCTCACATTCAAATACAGTAAAGAAGAGATTAATTTTTACGACATACAGATTTTTATTCAAAACGGAGAGATAAATACTAAAACATGTTTTTAAAAAGTATGCACAAATACAGTTAAAAATCGTTCAAGTTGCCATTATAAACCATAGCTTGAAAGTGCTCCTAAAAGCCACTTTCTAAGGCTCAGGAGAAACTGCTCTAAACTTGAAGCCTTCAAACAACAGTCCTCTGTGTTAAGAGATAAATTTGTTGAAAAAAACTCTCCAGAGAAATACCTCAATGCTGTTATTGATTAAATTTAAACACACAATAGAAATACCCTTCTAACTTAAAAGGAGAAAAATATTGATGCCCTTTCCATCCCCATTATTTCTAATTATAATACTAAGAATAAAGAAATAAAAAAAGATCATCAAGGGGGCGTGTCCGGAACTCGAATCGGATAAACGGATAGTGGTGAAGCTCTGTACCTCGAAGCTCATAAACGGCAAAGTACAAAGCAACCAGGCAAAGTTCTGACTCACCACAACTAAGACTGACGATGTCTCAACACCGAGCACGAAAAAATCCTGACTCCCGGGACAAAAGTGCCTTCTTTACATTGAGAGCTCAAGCAGCAAAACCCCCTCCATCACCGACCCAAGATGGAGGCAAGGAAGAGGAGGGAGAAGGCCTGTCACAGCCTGACCCTGACCCAATTACGAAAGATGTCTTGCAAACACTCCTGGCAAAACTGCAGAACACCCTGACAGATGCTATGTCTGAAATTAAAAAAGACCTCCGTGTACTGAGCATCAAAACGGCACATTCTTAATACAAAATGGAGGAATTCACCACAGCACATAATGACCTTGCTGAACACGTGGAACAGCTCTAGCAACAACTAGCACACTATGAAACTAAAATCATGGACCTGGAAGATAGGTCCAGATGGAGATACATCCATATAAGAGGGAACTCTGAGGATGTGATCCAACAGGGCCTGACTGCTTATCTCACAGGCCCCTTCCACACCTTACTCCCTGATTTACCTGTGGAAATGCTTCTGATGGACAACTATACACGGATTTATCAGCAGAGACCCACAGAGACTCTAAGGAAGCACCAAGTACCCTACAGGTGGGGTTTCCCAACTATACTTCTTATTCTGAAGGAGGGCAAAGTGGTCCCAACAGCATCGGCCGAAGAGGGCCTGCATCTACTCCGACTATGGGGTTACCACGCAGACTCAAACCCGAAGCCTTCTAACAAGCTGAATGCCTTGCAACCAGAATGGAAGACACCGAGTAAGAGGTCCCCATCAAGGTTGACACACCGCGCCACCATACCAGTGGATACTTAAGCATCACCCACATGCCTTAGACAAACAGGCCTCAAGAGACACTAAAGGGGAAAGTTTACCCCACATTGTTGACTCTCCATAGTTTATTTTTTAATTTTCATGAATATGCTTTAAGCTAATTTATGGTGCTGGGGGGGTTGGGGATAGAGGTTGATGCACAAAGCGTATTACTCATGTTTCCCTTCAGATTTTATACCTGGGGTTGAGTTCGGAGGCAGGTCTGGCAGGCCATACCCTCTGCTGCACCTCATGCCACATCTGGTAACTCAATGTAAGGGGAACTGCTTTTTCCACCCCATTATCCATGGTCCCTTCCCTCTCGGTGACTCAAATGCAATTGGTCACTAACAGACCACTGGAGTGCAAGTAGGGATGGGATTGGTTGGTTAATCTAAATCACATTGCGGGGTTGTTTTTGCTCCAAATGAGGTAATGTTATACTACAAAGTGACAGCGGGACAAGGTGTTGTATTATGCATCACTCTAGTATACCAGTGAAGTTCTATCTCGGGCCCCACGGGGGGTGAGATGAGCAAGTGTCGATGTGAAACTTGACAGCAGCACCCCAACCCAGTCGCCTATACATCAGGGTAAATTGAGATCCATGTCTTCAACAGTAAAGGACGGGAAAATACAGTTTATAAATATACAAACATAAAAATAATGTATTCTCAAAAAAAAAAAAGTTATTACAACCACATTAGTCTATATGGTACAAAGAAACTGCACTAAGCTGAACTGGGAGTAACCTCCTTGATTTGAATTGGAGCGGATCAGCCACTTGAAGCCCATTGGGCTCAACCCGACCTGCACATCCCCTCGGTCGGGTGCCATTGTTAACTTTCAATGAAAGTATGTTTCAATGTTGTAATTTTTTAATGTATTTACTCAAGTTATGTACTTTTCTTACTGCCTGCCCAACCTGTACCCTCAGACCATATACCAAAATGAACTACAATTTCCACACTACACAGAGCGTGCAATACCAGCCGAAACCTCACACCTACCTAGTCTCACTTCATTCCCTACAGACCACAATAATATACGTAAAACAATTAACGCACCATAACACCTCCACATTACCATAGCATGAAAATATACTCCCACAATGTGCAGGGCTTGATTACCCCATTTAAACATCAGGTATTACTGAAAGACCTCGAATAGGTACATGCAGACATTATATGTCTACAAGAAACCCATTTTAAATCTGGGACAAACTCCACATTAGGCCTCTCCTCGTTCCCACACCAATGCCATGCCACCTCTCTGTCAAAAAGCAAAGGTATCTCAAAACTCCTGAGTAGACGCTGGCTGTCACTCAGATTACCCAAATCCCAGATCCGCAGGGCAGATTTCTGATCCTGAAGTGCTCAATTAACAGCTTGTTCTACATAATAGCTAATATATACATTTTGGACACAAACCAAAGAAACATCTTGCACAATATGTTTATCAAACGAGACCAGATCAAAATGGGTCTCACTATAATCTGTGGGGTCTTTAACCATGTATTTGATATGAAACTAGACTCCACCATCTCGCATACCACTCTACTTTACAAAAACTACTAACACAGTGTAAAGCCGTAATGGGACCGAATCACCAATCTATCACTGCTTCACTATGTGCTTGCCTTGGAACCATTGGCAATAGTGGTGAGACAAATCACCAATGGCGTGAGGGTCAGTGATAGAGAATACAAACTAAACTAAATTTATTTGCGAATGATGTACTGCTGACCCTGACACAGCCACTTCAGACATACGGTGCGCTATCATACTACAAAATAAACATTTCAAAGGCCCAAGCTCTGTGCGTAAAAACCCTAAACGCCTCCTTGACCGCCTAAAGGCATCCTTTACCTTCTACTGGTGGACTGATTTCCTCACATTTCTCTGAGTTAAAATTCCCAACAACCCACAATCAATATTTAAACTAAACTTCCATAACCTATGAACTAAAATAAAACAAAAAATACAAAATAGTGTACAGCGCAAGGAACAATATGAGGTATATTATAGATCCATATCTTTAGCCATAAAGTGCATCACAGTGGCCCAAAAGGTGTAAAAAAGTAAATATATATAATATATATATACCCTATGTTCTGTAGCAGGTATCACTGCAGGGATAAAAAAAAAACAGAGCACTTTCATAGGGCAATATAGTTACTATAATATATAAAACAATCACAATTGGAGTCTTATAGTTATCACACTCACATTTTTCTGAGCCTGTCTATATAACTGGAATATGAAATCCTACCTCAAGGACTCCATGTCATTCCTTGGGTTTTTAAACAATTTTCTATGGCACCCCAATTATATCCTGGTGACTTGCTATGCACCATCTCTTTACACTATTATTCCTCAGCAAATAGGATGTGAAGCAGTCACCAGGATACTAAAAGAAGAAAAAATTATTCACAATTTATAAATTGATTTTATTAAGGAAGGTATTGAGATTATTTAAAATAATTATGTTTGGTTCTTAGATGTTTTTATCTTTAAAAACAGGGAGCTATGGGGACTAGGCTTGCCCCAAGTTATGCCTGATTTTTTTATGGCAGATTGGGAATCTCATGCCATTTGGAGCAACCATACTTGGGGTGCAAACCTAGTCACCTATTTCCGTTTCATAGACGATCTATTCTTTATTTGGGATGGTCCAGAAGAATCCCTGCTTACTTTTTTAAACTACCTCAACAGCAATGATGAAGGCATTATCCTCACATTCAAATACAGTAAAGAAGAGATTAATTTTTACGACATACAGATTTTTATTCAAAACGGAGAGATAAATACTAAAACATGTTTTTAAAAAGTATACACAAATACAGTTAAAAATCGTTCAAGTTGCCATTATAAACCATAGCTTGAAAGTGCTCCTAAAAGCCACTTTCTAAGGCTCAGGAGAAACTGCTCTAAACTTGAAGCCTTCAAACAACAGTCCTCTGTGTTAAGAGATAAATTTGTTGAAAAAAAACTCTCCAGGGAAATACCTCAATGCTGTTATTGATTAAATTTAAACACACAATAGAAATACCCTTCTAACTTAAAAGGAGAAAAATATTGATGCCCTTTCCATCCCCATCATTTCTAATTATAATACTAAGAATAAAGAAATAAAAAAAGATTATCAAGGGGGCGTGTCCGGAACGCAAATCGGATAAACGGATAGTGGTGAAGCTCTGTACCTTGAAGCTCGTAAACGGCAAAGTACAAAGCAAGCAGGCAAAGTTCTGACTCACCACAACTAAGACTGAAGATGTCTCAACACCGAGCACAAAAAAATCCTGACTCCCGGGACAAAAGTGCCTTCTTTACATTGAGAGCTCAAGCAGCAAAACCCCCTCTATCACCGACCCAAGATGGAGGCAAGGAAGAGGAGGGAGAAGGCCTGTCACAGCCTGACCCAATTACGAAAGACATCTTGCAAACACTTCTGGACGGTATGGCTGCAAAACTGCAGAACACCCTGACAGATGCTATGTCTGAAATTAAAAAAGACCTCCGTGTACTGAGAATCAAAATGGCCCATTCTTAATACAAAATGGAGGAATTCACCACAGCACACAATGACCTTGCTGAACACGTGGAACAGCTCTAGCAACAACTAGCACACTATGAAACTAAAATCATGGACCTGGAAGATAGGTCCAGATGGAGATACATCCATATAAGAGGGAACTCTGAGGATGTGATCCAACAGGGCCTGACTGCTTATCTCACAGGCCCCTTCCACACCTTACTCCCTGATTTACCTGTGGAAATGCTTCTGATGGACAACTATACATGGATTTATCAGCGGAGACCCACAGAGACTCTAAGGAAGCACCAAGTACCCTACAGGTGGGGTTTCCCAACTATACTTCTTATTCTGAAGGAGGGCAAAGTGGTCCCAACAGCATCGGCCGAAGAGGGCCTGCATCTACTCCGACTATGGGGTTACCACGCAGACTCAAACCCGAAGCCTTCTAACAAGCTGCATGCCTTGCAACCAGAATGGAAGACACCGAGTAAGAGGTCCCCATCAAGGTTGACACACTGCGCCACCATACCAGTGGACACTTAAGTATCACCCCCCTTATTATCATTATGACCCCCACCCACCGCCCAGGGGTGGGGGCCGGAGAGGGGGAGGACAGTAGGTCCCCCCCTCATTATCTTTATGGCCCCCACCTGCCGAATGCGGAAGTTCGCGTTCGCGGTCCGCGAACCAAAAATTTTATGTTCACGACATCACTAGTTATCACACTCACATTTTTCTGAGCCTGTCTGTATAACTGGCTCAGGTAACTCAGCTTTTTGGTGTGATACTGGGATTCCACTGGCGTGTTAGGAGTAACTTTATCCTCAATGAAAAAAGACAGGAAAGGCAAAACCAGTTAGGATAAAAAATAAGTAACATTTATTTCAAATCAATATAAAAACCTTACATAAAGGTAACTGGTATGCAACAGTCTAAATTCACAGCAAGCACAAAGTGTTTCGACACTCATCCTGTGTTTTCCTCAGGTGCATAAAATACTGTATAAAGTTCACACATACATACAAAAATACAGACACACATACATACATAGAGACACACACATACATACAGCCACATACACACACACACACACAAGACACACACACATACAAGCAGACAGGCACACATACAGACACACAAACAGACTGACACAAACAGACAGGCACACATACAGACACACATGCAGACTGACACACACAGAGAGGCACACACACACAAGACACATACATACATGCAAACAGACAGGCACACATACATACACATACATACACACGCACAATACACACACACACACACACACACACAAGACACACATACAAAGACACATACAGACAGACACACACACACACACACACACATACAGGTAGTGGATGAATGGAATAGCCTTCCAGCTGAAGTGGTAGAGGTTAACACAGTAAAGGAGTTTAAGCATGCGTGGGATAGGCATAAGGCTATCCTAACTATAAGATAAGGCCAGGGACTAATGAAAGTATTTAGAAAATTGGGCAGACTAAATGGGCCAAATGGTTCTTATCTGCCGTCACATTCTATGTTTCTATGTTTCTATACAAACAAACAAACACACACACACAATGTTTAAGTCACCCTCCTGTTTCCTACCTTTTAGGTGCAGAAGTTTTCAGAAACCTTCATCCTGTGATGTGTGCAAAACAAAGTTTTGCAATCCACATAGGCTGTATACAATAACAATTAGTCTCTGTATTGTAACAAGTTCATTGAAAAAATACAAAGTAACATAACTGCAGCATTAGAAAGAAAGATGTAATAACAGACTATCTAAATAGAGCTGAAATAATAGTAAGCTATGTGCCAAGCGATATTAGACGCTGCACATAAAGTCTGATAATCGGTACACTATGTACATGATCATATATAATGCAGAGCACTGCTGCAGAAAGCACAGAATCTAGCCACAGTGGAAGGTAGTGGTAAGAATAACCGCTCTTACTGTAGGGGTAATAAACACTATAAGTTCCAAATAAATCTGAAAGGATGGCTTAAAGTCTGATCCTCAATGTGTATAACTTCAAAGTCGAACCTGAAGTATTAGCGGTTAAACTCTGGATTTTTTATTTGTTACACTTGAAGAGAATTTTTCTGTTTTTCTAGATAAAACCTTTGTATTCTTACATGCTTTACACTGACTACAATTATAAAAACCTTTTAGTGCTTCTCCCTGCATATCTCTATCTTGTTTTTGTTTTTCAGGGATGTAACTTTTAGTTAAAACATTTTTTACATTTTCAGTTCCTCTATGTACAATCTTAGGTTTTTCTCCTATAAAAGCTTTAAGATCCTCATCTTGCTATAAAATATGCCAGTGTTTAGATAAAACTGTTTTTAAACTTTGACTGTGGGAATTAAAATTACATATAAAAGCAACTTGATTTTCCATAGGTGTTTGTTCTTTAGTATTGTATTTTAAAAGATCTTTCCTAGGATTTTCATATACCTCTTTAAATTGTTTTACTACTTCCCTCTTTTTATATCACTTTTTAAAAAAAGTGTTTTTTAAAAAAAAGAGAAGATTGTTCTATAAAAGTGCTTTCTTCCGTACAATTCAATTTAAATCTTGTGAACTGTCCTTTCGGGACATTTGACAGCCAGGGAGAAAAATGACAACTGTCACTGTCTATGTAAGAATGGATGTCTACTGTTTTGAAGAACTTGTTCATTCTTATCGCATCTTTCTCTGCACGTATCTTTAAGTCCAAGAAGTGTACCTATTGGGTGCTAATTTCTAATGTCAACTTTATGCCCGAAGCAGTAGAATTTTAAAAGGTTAGAAAAATATCTAAGGAGGCGCTGTCTCCTTTCCAAATAAAAAAATATGTAATCTATAAATCTTTTATAGAGGACCAAGTTCACCACCCAATCATGTTGGGGAAAAAACAAAAGAGTTTTCCCAAAAAGACATAAATAAATTAGCATAACTGGGTGCGAATTTGGTCGCCATAGTCGTGCCTCTTTTCTGTAGATAGTATTAACTCTCAAACCAAAAAAAAATATTATTCAGGATGAGAAAGATACCATCTAAAATAAAATTCACCTGCTCTTCTTTAAAATAACCTGCATTCTCCAAAAAAAAGGCACTGCCTCACATCCTCTTTGATGTACTTTGATCTTCTTGTTTAATCACGAGTGTAATAGAGGCTGCTTGTTGATTTACTACTCCCAATATGGCCATCTTTGAAAAGAGAGAGAGATGGAATGAAAATGTAAATGAGAAATTCAATTATATTGGAGAAGTAGAAGGTGTACAAATTAGAGAGCGCTAATTTAGACACCGTGTGTGAGGAAATAGAAAAACTTCTAATCAGAGAGTTAAAAATTAAGTTGGAGGTATTTACTTTAGAAAAATACTTGAAAGACCAAATTATCCCGAGAGGTCTAAGATTTAGTAAATTCATCAAGTTTGACAGAGATAATGATGCCTTCACCACTATTTGCAATAATGCCCTTTAATCATTTTCATTCACAATGATCAATATTATAATTGAGCAAATAACTATTACCCTGAGTAAACTTGATGTAGCAATTAAAAGCATGAAGGAAAAATGTAATCCTTTCATAGGCACATAGGACTTTGAGGACCTATCTGAAGGGATAAGTAAAAAAATTAGAAATAATAGAACAAACGATTTTAAAAACTAAACAGAGAAAATATATGAGAGATACTGATGATTACAAAAAAGGGAATATAAGAAAGATTCCAAGTAAAAAACTGGGGAAAAAATTAAGACACACAGTTCCTATCAAGAAGGTAGATCCAACAAACACATAACTGAAATCCCACCTAAGAGAAGAAATGAGTCAGTAGATCACCACAGAGAACCTAATAAAGAGATATGTAGAATGAATGAGAATTAATGGATAGAGTTAAGAAGGAATATATACAGAAAAAGAAACTATAACTCTGAGTCACCCAGATACCCTAAAAAAAGAGATCATAATTCTAATTCACCCATATATTGTAGAGAAAGAAATTACAGCTCACCAACTCACCAAGACATTTCAATGGAAGAACCACCTCCAAAAAACATATCCCACAACAAATAGAGGAGTCTACCAATGAAAGAACAAATAATAGGCATCTTTTTTCTAAAAATCAGTTTGAACCTACACGCACATTAGGAGAGGATGTGTTTTTAGGAACCCCCAATACCCTCAATACCTGGTCCAGAATCCCTCACTCACCATTAAAAAGAAGGAGGCACCCAATAGAAGAGGGACTAGAGGAGGAAAGAAGAAGAAGGAGATTAAGGGAGAATTAAAAGATCCAAAGGAACATAAAGAAGAAATAGAACCAATAAAGATTTTTAACCTTTCAGGAAACGTTTTAGATGACAATCATATTAAGGTTTTACAAAAAGGTTTTAAATAGGCCCTTAGTTGCAATTTGAAAAAAACTGAGACTTTACTAGATATTAATAGATATACCAGAAAATAGTTTTTAAAGAAATATTTTTTGAACATGAATAATACTCCCCAAATTAGTGAGGGAGAGGATTTTTAACACAAAGCCTTAAAACCAAAATCAGACTTCTCCCCATACTATCTTAAAACACTAAGTATGAAAACCTTTAAAAAAGCTTTTGTTGTAGATTTAAAGAGAATAAAACCTATCTCAAAATGTCAACAAAATCTGAGCTGGGAAGAGAGAAAGGCCTCGAAGGATCTTGCTGACGATAAAACTGTAATTATAAAACCAGCAGACAAGGGAGGAATAGTTATTTTAGATAAAACTGCTTATACTGATGACATTTTTAAACAATTAGCTGATCCAGAAACATTTATGAAATTAAAGAAAAATACAGAACTAGATATATAGAAAAAACTGGTTGAATTTTTAGACAAAAGACACCAAGCTGGGATTTTAAATAAACACGAAAATAACTTTAAATAAAGTAAATTCTGTAATCCCTGTTATATAAATTCTACCTAAACCCACCTGGGAGACCTAGTGTGACAGGGGTGGATTCATTGTTGTCACCTCTGTCACAATATATTGACACTTTACTACAACCATTGGTGGTGACTACTAATGCATACCTCAAAGATACTTTTAATCTTCTCCAAATTGTGGATGATTTTAAGTGGTGTGTAAACTAATTTTTAGTAACTAGCGATGTCAGAAGTCTCTACACCATCACAGAACATCAAAGAGGATGCGAGGCAGTTAACTTTTTTTTGAGAATACAGGTTATTTTAAAAAAAGAGCAGATGAATTTGATTTTAGATGGTATCTCTATCATCCAGAATAATATTTTTTTTTGGTTTGAGAGTGAATACTATCTACAGAAAAGAGGCATGGCTATGGGGACCAAGTTTGCAACCAGTTATGCTAATTTATGTATTTTTGGGAAAACTCTTTTCCCAACATGATTCGGTGGAGAACTTGGTCCTCTATGAAAGATATATAGATGACATATTTTTTATTTGGAAAGGAGACCCTGCCTCATTAGTGATTTTTTTCTACTATTTTTAAATTCTAATTCTTGGGGCATAAAGCTGACATCAGAAATTAGCACACAAGAGGTATACTTCTTGGATTTGAAGATACGTGCAGAGAAAGATGCGATAAGAACGAGCACATTCTTCAAAACAGTAGACATCAATTCTTACATAGACAGAGATAGTTGTAATTTTTCTCCCTGGCTGTCAAATATCCCAAAAGCACAGTTCAGAAGACTTAAAAGAAATTGTACAGAAGAAAGCACTTTAATTTAATGAATTTCACAATGGTGATTTTAGACAAATGCACTTTATGGGAATACAAAGAGTTAAAAAGCTATCGAAAGGAGGTGAATATATGAAGATAATAAATAAAATACATATTAAATGGATCTTCGATATGGAAACCCTCTCTGCAAATGGCTTACATATAGATTTTGATCTTTGTAATTATAGTTAAGAATAGATATTTTATCTTCTTTGTTTGATGACCATAGCCTTTTAGGTACTTAATTATAAAATAAAGTTTTTTTAAACAAAGCCTTTTATGTGTATATTTTTATGCTTATTTGTATAGGATGTCATATATAACTTTTTTATACCCTCTGTTTACACTGTTATATTTTTGTTTCTATTCTATATACTACTGCCCTCATCTAATATGGAATATGGACATACTGTGGGAAGGGAGATGAAAATGGCAGGTGTTTTCTATGTTGAAAGGGACTCTAAACGAGTGTGGAATGCAGTGTTCCCAAAAAATGCCCGCTGGAATGCAAGCACTAAAGAAATGGAACGCATGCGTAGAAAAATGGCCACCAGAACCAGACGTGTTGTCAAATACACTCACAAGCCTCAGGATGGTGGCCGCGAGTGTACAAAACAAAGCTCTGCAGGTGGGGGGGGGGGTGGAACATAGCGCCGAATATGGTGGGAAAAAACTTTTAAACGCAGGAACTTTATACAGTATTTTATGCACCTCAGGAAAACACAGGACGAGTGTCGAAACGCGTTGTGCTTGCTGTGAATTTGGACTGTGGCATACCAGTTACCTTTATGTAAGGTTTTTATATTGATTTGAAATAAATGTTACTTATTTTTTATCCTAACTGGTTTTGAATCCCAGTATCACACCAAAAATCTGAATTACCTGAACCAGTTATTTAGACAAGCTTAGAAAAATGTGAGTGTGATAACTATAAAACTCCAGTTGTGATTTTTTTATGTATTATAATAACTATATTGCCTTATGAAAGTACTTTTTTTTTTTTTTTATCCCTGCAGTGATATCTGCTACAGAACATAGGGTATATATATCTTTCTACTTATTTACACCTTTTGGGCCACTGTGATGCACTTTCTGACTAAGGATATGATCTATAATATACCCCATGTTGTTCTATGCGCTGTACACTATTTTGTATTTCTTGTTTTTATTCTTGGTGGGGTTCACGTGATTAATCCCACAGTGTATTCTAGCTGCAATTTTAAACTTGTATTAGCGCCATTTTATTACACACCAATAGAGTTGAGCGGACACCTGGATGTTCGGGTCTGGCGGTTTCGGCCGAACGTTGAAAAAAAGTCCGGGTTCAGGCTCGAGCTTGACCCCGAACCTGAACCCCATTGAAGTCAATGGGGACCCGAACTTTTGGGCACAAAAATGCCTCTAAAAAAGTCCTGGAAAGGGCTAGGGGGCTGTAAAAGGAAGTAAAATGGGGGTAAGCGTAGGACAAGTGCCCTGCAAAGAAATGTGGATAGGGAAATCACTTAAAATAACATAAAATACATAAAATAAGCAGCCGCTTAGTAGATAACTCCCTAATTCCCACGGTATTAGGGAGCTATCTACCAAAAGGCTGAAAGACCTAAATTGGTCTTTCAGCCAAATTTACTAATACTAAGTAAAGATTACTTAGTATTAGTAAATTCAGCCCCTACTCGCTATACCGCGAGTAGGGGTGTGCAAGGCAAAATAAAAATCCATAATAACCAGATGTACCGATGCAAAAAAACAAGCGCAAAAAAAATAGTTTTACCCATGGAGGGCTCTGCACAGACTGAGCTCTGCAGGGCGGGGGAAGGTTTATAAAGCCTTGCCCCACCCTGCAATTAGGCTCAGAGCACTCTGATTGCTGGGTTTAAGTCATCCAATCAGAGTGCTCTGACAGGCAAATGAAGAGACTGACAGGTAAGTCTGTAAATTTACCTGTCACAGCACTCTGATTGGTTGGCTTGACATCCACCAATCAGAGTGCTCTGTGTAATTTTAGACAGTGTGGGAAAATTCCAAAGAACTTTCCCACTCTGTGTAAAATGACACAGAGCACTCTGATTGGTTATCTTGAAATCCAGCCAATCAGAGTGCTCTGTGTCATTTTACACAGCGTGGGAAAGTTCTTTGGAACTTTCCTACGCTGTGTAATTTGACTCCTAACACTCTGATTGGTTACTTAATCCACCAATCAGAGTGCTCTTTGTCATTTTACACAGTGAAGGAAAATTCCAAAGAACTTTCCCACGCTGTGTAAAATGACACAGAGCACTCTAATTGGTGGATTTCAAGCCAAATGTAGAGACTTACCTGTCAGTCTCTTCATTTACCTGTCAGAGCCAGTGGCGGATCCAGGAGGGGGCAACGGGGCAATTGCCCACCCCCCCCCCCGAGAAAACCGAGGGTCTCCCTCTTCCATGCCGGCTAATGCAGGGCTGGCATTGTCTAAGCGCCAGTCCTGCAATGTGCCTTCAAGGACCGGAGGGGAGATCAGAGATCTCCCTCCTCGGTCCGCAGGCACTGTGCTGGCAGCCGGTGGGGGGAGGGAGAGAGAGAGGACTCGGGAGCTCTTACCTGAAGCTCCTCCGGGTCCTACTCTCGCAAGCATGAAGTGTAGCCGCGGTTACCACGGCAACGCTCCAAATCTCGCGAGAGTGTACTCTAGCCCTATAGCGCGGGCTAGAGTTCACTGTAATCACCACTGGAACCACCAGGAATTCCCCACCAGACCACCAGGGATCGAAATATGTCCCCCCTCCTCCCAGTAAAGGTAAGAAGGGAGGGGGGACATAAAATATATATGTTTTAATTAAATTTAAATTTAAAAAAACAGATATAAGAAGGGTAGGGGGGGGCTTTTACTATTTTAATATATGTGTTGTTTTACTTTTTTTTTTATTAATATGTATGTATGGGGGCAGTGTATGTGTGTGTGTGGGGGTGGCAATGTGTGTGATAAGAAGGGTAGGGGGCTTTTTTTATAATCACACACACATTGCTCCTCCCCCTCACACACACATACACTGCCCCCCATACACACACACACTGCCCCCCACACATACACACACACTGCCCCACACATACACACACACTTTCCCACATTCACACACACTGCCCCCATATACACACACTGTCCCACATACACACACACTGCCCCCATACACACATACTGCACCCCTTACACATTGCACCACTCACACACCCCACTGCTCCTATGCCCTACTACAGCCCCATTTCCCAGCAGACCTCAGGTAAGTTGTCAAACTGTTATTAAATGGTTTGACTACTTACTCTGGGAGGATGTCCCGGCACTATTGCTACACTGATCTGTAGTGGTTATTGTGTCTGGATTATTTCTTTAAATGATCTACAAGTGCCCTTCCCGAGATCAGGCTCTGGATCCGCCACTGGTCAGAGCACTCTGATTGGTTGGCTTTAACCCACCAATCAGAGTGCTCTGAGCCTAATTGCAGGGAGGGGGAAGGCTTTATAAACCTTCCCCCTCCCTGCAGAGCTCAGTCTGTGCAGAGCCCTCCATGGGTGAAAATGGATTTTTATTTTTTTATGCGCTAATTTTAAAAAAAAAATTTTTAAAGTGCGTCTGTTATAATGGATTTTTATTTGGCCTTTTTTGGGCTGAAAAAAGAAGAGTTTAGAAGAAAGAAGACATCAAATGGTAAGTCTATTTTTTTTTTTTTTTACAGGTATTTAGATAATGGTCCCCCCTCATTCTCTTTAGGATGAGGGGGGTAGGTAGGTGTTATTTTTTTGGGGGGAGGGGGTGACTAGGGGTTTGGGGACCCATTTTGGGGGCGGTTAAATTTTTATTTAGGGCCCCCACCCGCCGCTCAGGGGTGGAGGCCGGGGAGGTGGACATTAGTTCCCCCCCCCCAATTTTTATTTATGGCCCCCACCCACTTCTCAAGGGTGGGGGCCGGAGGAGAAGGACAGTAGGTCCCCCCCCAATTTTTATTTATGGCCCCCACCCGCCGTGCAAGGGTGGGGTCCGGGGGGTAGGACAGTAGGTCCTCTCCCCAATTTTTATTTATGGCCCCCACCCATCCCCCCCAAAATTTTTATTTAGGGCCCCCACCCACCGCTCAGGGGTGGAGGATGGGGGGGAGGACAGTAGGTTCCCCCCAATTTTTATTTATGGCCCCCACCCACCACTCAGGGATGGGGGCCGGGGGGAGGACATTAGTTCCCCCTCCCAATTTTTATTTATGGCCCCCACCCACCGCTCAGGGGTGGGGGACGGGGTGAGGACATTAGTTCCCCCCCCCAATTTTTATTTATGGCCACCACCCACAGCTCCGGGGTGGGGGCCGGGAGGGGAAGGACAGTAGTTCCCCCCCAATTTTTATTTATGGCCCCCACCCACTGCTCAGGGGTGGGGTCCGGGGGGGAGGACAGTAGGTCCTCCCCCCAATTTTTATTTATGGCCCCCATCCACCCACCACTCAGGGATGGGGGCTGGGGGGGTGGACATTAGTTCCCCCCCCCCAAATTTTTATTTATGGCCACCACCCACAGCTCCGGGGTGGGGGCCGGGAGGGGGAGGACAGTAGGACAGTAGGTCCCCCCCAATTTTTATTTATGGCCCCCACCCACTGCTCAGCGGTGGGGGCCGGGGGTGGAGGACAGTAGGTTCCCCCCCCTTATTGTTATTTAGGGCCCCCACCTGCCACGCAGGGGTGGGGTCCGGAGGGGAGGAAAATAGGTCCTCCCCCCAATTTTTATTTCTGGCCCCCACCCATCCCCCAATAAAAATTGGGGGGACCTACTGTCCCCCCTTATTGTTATTTAGGGCCCCCACCCACCGCTCAGGGGTGGGGGACGGGGGAGAGGACAGTAGGTCCCCCCACAATTTTTATTTATGGCCCCCACCCACCACTCAGGGATGGGGGCTGGGGGGAGGACATTAGGTCCCCCCCAATTTTTATTTATGGCCCCCACCCACCGTTCAGGGGTGGGGGCCGGGGGGAGGACATTAGTTCCCCCTCCCAATTTTTATTTATGGCCCCCACCCACCGCTCAGGGGTGGGGGACAGGGTGAGGACATTAGTTCCCCCCCCCCAAATTTGTATTTATGGCAACCACCCACAGCTCCGGGGTGGGGGCCGGGAGGGGGAGGACAGTAGGTCCCCCCCATTTTTATTTATGGCCCCCACCCACCGCTCAGGGGTGGGGGCCAGGGGGGAGGACAGTAGGTCCCCACCCCTTATTGTTATTTAGGGCCCCCACCCGCCGCACAGGGGTGGGGGCCGGGGGGTGGACAGTAGGTCCACCCATTGATATTTAGGGCCCCAACCACCACTCAGGGGTGGGAGCCGGGGGGGACAATAGGTCCCCCTTATTAGTATTTAGGGTCCCCACCCGATGCTCAGGGGTGGGGGCCAGGGGGGGCAATAGGTCCTTCCTTTAGTTTAAAAGCCCCCACTCGCGCATCGTGGGTGGGGGCTCAGGAGAGGGGAATGTTTTACTGTTACTCACTGTTTAATAGACATGCCCCTACTCATGGTATAGCGAGAAGGGGCATAATTTAATAATACTAAGTAACCAGCTTATATAGAGGCTGGGTCACATGTTGCACTGGCCAATCACAGCCATGCCATCAGTAGGCATGGCTGTGATGGCTTCTAAGGGCAAACGAGTCAAACGCTTGTTGATTGGATGCCCTGCAGCCTTTCAAAATGCGTCATTAAATCGCCGAACACCGAACTCCAACCCGAACATACAGTGATATGTCTGTGTTCGGGTCCGGGGTCCAAAAAACGTAATATTCGGTACGAACCCGAATGTTACAGTCCGGGTTTGCTCAACTCTACACACCAATAAACCATGTTTATAAATGATCTTGAAGACCGCATTGAAAGTCATGTTTCAGTGTTTGCAGATGACACAAAACTTTGTAAAACAATACAATGTGAGCAAGATATTACTTTGCTGCAGAGGGATTTAGATAGACTAGGGAACTGGGCACTCAAATGGCAGATGAAATTTAATGTAGAAAAATGCAAAGTTATGCACTTCGGCGTAAAGAATACACATGCAACGTATTCCCTTAATGGAAGCGAATTAGGGATAACAACACACGAAAAGGACTTGGGAATTGTTATAGACAACAAACTATGCAACAATGTGCAATGTCAATCAGCAGTGGCCAAGGCCAGTAAGGTATTGTCATGCATGAAAAAAGGGCATTCATTCTCGGGACAAGAATATAATTTTGCCTCTTTATAAATCACTGGTAAGACCCCATATTGAATATGCTGTGCAATTTTGGGCACCTGTTCTAAAGAAGGATATTATGGCACTAGAAAAAGTGCAGAGGCGGGCTACAAAATTAATAAAAGGAATGGAACATATCGGCTATGAAGAAAGGTTAACAAATTTAAACCTATTTAGTTTAGAAAAACGTCGCCTGAGAGGGGATATGATAACATTATACAAATATATTCGGGGCCAATACAAACCATTGTGTGGAAATCTATTCACAAACCGGACTTTACATAGGACACGAGGCCATGCGTTTAGACTGGAAGAAAGAAGATTTCGTCTAAGGCAAAGGAAAGGTTTTTTTACTGTAAGAACAATCAGGATGTGGAATTCTCTGCCTGAAGAAGTAGTTTTATCAGAGTCCATACAGATGTTCAAATGGCTACTAGATGCATACTTGCAAGAACAGAATATTCAAGGATATAATCTTTCAATGTAGGGTAATAACTGCTTGATCCAAGGATAAATCTGACTGCCATTCTGGGGTCAAGAAGGAATTTTTTTCCTAGCTTGTTGCAAAATTGTGCTTCAAACTGGGTTTTTTTGCCTTCTTTTGGATCAACAGCAAAAAACAAATGTGAGGTAGGCTGAACTTGATGGACGCAAGTCTCTTTTCAGCTATGTAACTATGTAACTATGTAATATTGTATCAAATAGAACAAACCCTGAAGAACTGGAGGTGAAATACCTCTAATGGGTGGGCAGGTGTGCAGCCATAAAAACATCTATCTTACCCCAAATCTTATACCTATTCAGGTCAATACATATCCCAATCCAGATGCAACATCTTACCAGATTCCAATCCCTTTTGCTTAAATTATATTGGGGTAGGAAGCGACCAAAATTTCCGAAAGCTCTTTTCATGCATCCAATAAACAATGGAGGTCTAGGTTTCCCGAACCCAAGGGCATATTAATATGTGGCACAGGTACCCAACATTATAGCAGCGCATTCCCAAGACTCCTCACCACAATGGTGTCAGGTAGAATCTCAAAAAATACAAACAATTTACCGGGTCCCAAGCATATGGTTACAAAAAGGTACAGAAATTTACCACAAACTGCCCTGCCAACAACTAAGCTGTTATTGGTGATATGGGACAAGACTAATGGCAAACTTATCAGCTCTCAGCCCTGGTCACTCGCCACATCTCTCGCTTCCATATACAAACACAACCCGATGTTTAACTATCAAGCATGGGCAAGGTGCGGAATATACTACCTGTATCAATTTTACTCGGGTGCAAAACTAATGTCCCCCGAAACACTGCAAACACATTATAAAATAAATAAGACCATGTTATTCTCATACATGCAACTCAGGAGTATTATCTCCCCTGATGCACCCACACCAACAACTGGGTCAATCAGCTCGAATTTGACCCCTTTTGAAAAAAATGTGCACAAAACTCTTGCAAAAGGAAAAAAACCTCTCTACATGTTACACACTAATCAACACAATCAGTGGGGACAAGATATGGGCCTTCCAAAAAGCCTGGGAAATTGACTTGGGAGGGATGGTGACACCAGAGCAATGGCAGTCAGCATACAAAATTCATAAGGGGTTGTCATCATGCGCTTCACACCTGGAAACGACAAGGAAGCTGTTGTATGGATGGTACATTGTCCCTTATAAACTAGCAACCCTATATCCTAATGTGAGTAGGGGGTGCTGGAGATGCAACACAGACACAGGCACTATGATACACATTTGATGGTCCTGCCCTGCACTTCTAACTTATTGGTGGGACGTGAGTGTTATGATTTCACAATGTACCCAATACCAGACACCACCAGACACCACCAGACCAAAGAAAATTCCTACCATATATTTTCCCAGAGGGACTGCTAAAAGTTGCTGCTAAGACCATGTATCTCGTACTCACAGCTGCCGCACTATTAGTAGCCAGGAGATGGAAAGCAGTCACTGTACCAACGATGACAGAGCTTAACCCCTTAAGGACACATGACATGTGTGACATGTCACGATTCCCTTTTATTCCAGAAGTTTGGCCCTTAAGGGGTTAAACAACTAGTCTCCATAAATGTATCTTATGAACTGATGGCACGCAAAGAGGTGTAGCAACATGAGCATCCGCATGGGGGTGCAGTGGGGGGGGCACTTGCCTCCCCCCGGATTTCAGCTTTTTCTGCTATTTTACATTTGAGATTGAAAATACAGTGCAATACCGGCGCCGGTCAGTAGGTGGCGCTGTGTATGGAGAGAGACAGGGACAGGGAGCTGCATCCCTGCATCTCTCTTCTGACTGAATCCACAGGGGAGTAGCACAGAGTGCAGCCAGCAACTCCCAAACTGCAGAGACAGCCTACAGATCAGGTAAGTAAGGAATGGGGGGGGGGCAGCCTACAAATTAGGTAAGTGAGGAAATGGGGGAGACATCCTATCAGGGAAGTGAGGCATGGGGGGGCAGCCTATAGATCAGGGAAGGAAAGTGAGGCATGGGGGAGACAGCCTATTGATCAAAGAAGTGAGGCATTGGGGGGCAGCCTATGCCTGATGTCAATCTTCACTTCCTGACACTCTGTTTCAGAAGCCAAATACCACTGAGTGACCTGGAGATCTGGAGCTGGAGGAAGCCTTTGGGGTTAAACTATTTGAGAGCGGTTTAACCCCTTACAGGAAAGAGAGCACCCAGGGGCTTCCTAGCATCATAACATTTTCATTTAGATCAGGGGTTCTCAACCTTGTCCTCAAGGACTCCCTACCAGTCCAGGGTTTAGGGATTACCTGGGTGTGTCTAAGGTGTTTAGAAAAAGAAAGAGAAAACACCTTAGAGTCTAAGGTGTTTTTTTTCCTTTTTTCTAAACACCTTAGACACACCCAGGTAATCCCTAAATCCTGGACTGGTAGGGGGTCCCGAGGACTGGGTTGAGAACCCCTAATTTAGATGAAGTTGTAATGGTGACCAGAATGTTCCTTTAATTTGTTTAAAGGAACAATATAGTGTCAGGAATACAAACATGTTTTCCTGACACCATAGTTGTTAAAACACTATACACCCTGGCTTTATTTGATAATGACTATGCCCCTTCCCTTTCATGACACTGTCAAAAAGGGACCAAGCATGGATGTCATTACCATTATGCCCCCCCCTGGAAAAATTCCTGTGGAAACCCATGTGTAGCAGCACAAGAAATGGCGGAACTGTGGCGGACTTACCATTCAGCCACAACTAATTGACAATAGTGTATCCAGAATGGGAAAGGGCAGCATTCCCTCCTCCCCCTCCCCTCAACACCTATCCAATTGTAGTTCCTGTTATTTCTCTCCCCCTTTCCCTCCCCACATTCTCCACCCTCATGGTTATAAACTCAATAACAGTCAAGAGCATGGAGTGGCACACATCATAGCTCCACGTAGGGCACTTAAATCCAGCAATATAGGAACTGAGAAATGGTTGCTAAGGGATGATAAATATGAGTCCTAATGGGAATGGGAGGTATGCATTAGTAGCACGGCCGGCCTCAGAGGTGTGCCACAGGGCGCCATGGACTAGGGGATGCCCTGTGGCAGACACAGCTCACACATGGTCAGGTGACAGGGGAGCTAAAACAGATACCCGGGTGAAGGATTTCATTATTCTCCACCCAAGTCTATAAAAAAAACAAAACAAATTGAGGACTGCGGGGGCGGGGCTTAACAAGCATCAGGGCAGTTCTTATCAAGAGGCGGAGGCGGGGCTTACACATGCACGAAGCCCCTGGTAATACCTACCCGAAGCTGCACAGGAAGAGGGAAGCAGAAATGCGTCCCTGCTTTCCAACAACCAACTGCATCCACTACCCCTTCCAGCCATATTGGAAAGAGGTAAGTTTGTGTGTGTGTGTGTGTGTGTGTGACCGTGACTGCCTGTCTGTGTGTTACTGTTTGCCTGTTCATGTGTCTGCCTGCCTGTGTGTGTGTATGTGTGTGTGTGTGTGTGTTTGACTGCCTGCCTGTGTGTGTGTGTGTGTGTGTGTGTGACTTTCTGCCTGTGTGTGTGTGTGTGTGACTTTCTGTCTGTGTGACTGTCTGTCTGTGTGTGTGACTGTCTGTGTGACTGTCTGCCTGTGTGTGTGACTGTCTGTGTGACTGGTTGCCTGTGTGTGTGTGTGTGTGTGTGACTGTCTGACTGTGTGTGTTATGACTGCTTGCATGTGTGTGTGTGACTGTCTGCCTGTTTGTGTGTGTGTGTGTGTGACTGCCTGCCTGTGTGTGATTGTCTGCCTGTGTGTGTGTGACTGTCTGTCTGTCTGACTGCCTGCCTGTATGTGTGTGACTGCCTGCCTGCCTGCCTGTGTGACTGTCTGTGTGACTGCCTGTCTGCGTGTGTGTGTGACTGTCTGTGTGTGTGTGACTGTCTGCCTGTGTGTGTGTGACTGCCTGTGTGTGTGTGTGACTGTCTGCCTGTGTGTGTGTGTGTGTGTGTGTGTGTGTGTGACTGTCTGTCTATGTGACTGCCTCTATGTGTGTGTGTGTGTTACTTTCTGTCTGACCCCCTGTGTGTGTGTGTGTGTGTGTGTGACTTTCTGCCTGTGTGTGTGACTCCAGTTGTGTGTGTCGCTGTAGCTTTGCCGTTGTGTGTGCCTGTGCCTGTATATGTGACTATCTGCCTTTAACTGAGTGTGTGTGTGCCTATCATTGTGCGTGAGTGTCTGCATGCCTGTAACGGAGTGTGTATGACTGTCTTCTTGTGACTGTGTGTGTGACTGTCTGCCTGCCTGTGTGTGTGACTCTTTGCCTGTATGTGTGACTCTCTGCCTGTGTGTGACTCCAATTGAGTGTGTTGCTGTAGCTGTGTTGTTGTGTGTGCCTGAGCCTGTGTGTGTGACTATCTGCCTTTAACTGACTGTGTGTGTGTGTGTGTGTGCTTTTCATCATGCGTGAGTGTCTGCATGCCTGTAACGGAGTGTGTATGACTGTCTGCTTGTAATGGAGTATGTGTGACTGTCTGCTTGTGACTGGGTGTGTGACTGTCTGCCTGTGACTGTGTGCCTGTGACTGTTTGTGACTGTCTGCCTTTAACTGTGTGTTTGGCTCTGTGACTGTCTGCCTTTAACTGAGCATGTGCTACTGTCTGCCTGTAACTCTGTGTGTGTGTGACTGTCTGTGTGACTGTCTGCTTGTGCCTGTGTGTGTGACTGTATACAGGCAACTTGGTGGGGCGAGAGGGGACACCTAATGGCCTAAGGCTGGCCCTGATTAGTAGTCACCACCAATGGTTGTTTCTAAAATGTCAATATATTGTGACAGAGGTGACAATAATGAATCCACCCCTGCCACAATAGGTCTTCCAGGTGGGTTTAGAGGATCTTTGTGTACATTAGGTAGGACGTATATAACAGGGATAACAGAATTTCTTTTATTTAAAAATTTATATTCGTTTTTATTTCAGCTTAAATTCCTTTGTCTAAAAATTCAACCAGATTTTTCTTTATCTCTGGTTCTGGATGTTTCTTTAATTTAATGTATGTTTCTGGATCGACTAATTGTTTAAAAATGTCATCACTATAAGCAGTTTTATCTAAAATAACTCCTCCTCCTCCCTTCTCTGCTGGTTTTATAATTACAGTTTTAAAAATCTTTATTGTTTCTGTTTCTTCTTTATGTTCCTTCAGATCTTTTAATCCTCTTTTAATTGGGCCCCTTCTTCTTTGTAATGGTGAACAAGGGACTCTGGACCAGGTATTGTGGGTATTGGAGGTTCCTAAAAAAACATCCTATCCTAATGTGCTTAAAGGTTCAAACTGATTTTTAGAAAAAGATGCCTATTTGTTCTTTCATTGGTAGACTCCTCCCTTTGTTGTGGGATATGTTTTTTGGAGGTGGTTCTTCCATTGAAATGTCTTGGTGAGTGAGAGTTGTAATTTATTTTTCTATGATATCTGGGTGAATTAGAATTATGATTTATTTTTTTAGAGTATCTGGGTGAATTATAGTTATAGTTTCTTTTTCTGTATATTTCCCTTCTTACCTCTATCCATTGATTAATTCTACCTATCTCTTTATCAGGTTCTCTGTGGTGATCTATTGACTCATTTCTTCTCTTAGGTGGCCTTTCAGTTATGTGTTTGTTGGATTAACCTTCTTTTTACTTGGAATCTTTCTTATATTGCCTTTTTTGTAACCATCAGTATCTCTCATATATTTTCTCTGTTTAGTTTTTAAAATAGTTTGTTCTATTCTGTCTAATTTTTTACTTATCCCTTCAGGTAGGTCCTCAAAGTCCTTTGTACCTATGAAGGGATTTGATTTTTCCTACATGCTTTTAATAGCTACATCAAATTTACTCAGGGTAAAAGTTCTTTGCTGAATTATAAAATTGATAATTGTGAATAAAATGATTAAAGGGCATTATCCCAAATAGTGGTGAAGGCATCACTATCTCTGTCAAATGTGGGGAATTTACTAAATCTTAGACCTCTGGGGGTAATTTGGTCTTTCAAGTATTTTTCTAAAGTAAATACCTCCCACTTAATTTTTAACTCTCTGATTAGAAGTTTTTCTAATTCCTCACACATGAGGTTTAAATTATCGCTCTCTCTAATTTGTACACCTTCTACATCTCCAACATAAATGTATTTCTCATTTATATTTTCATTCCATCTCTCACTCTCTTTTCAAAGATGACCATATTGGGAGTAGTTATTAAACAACAAGACATACAATATTGGTGTGTAATAAAATTGTGCTAATACTAAATAATAAATGGCTGCAAGTGTACAAAACAAAGCTCTGCAAGTAAGGGGGCGGAGCTTGGTGCCAAATATGGCAGGAAAAAACATTTAAAAGCAGGAACTTTATACAGTATTTAATGCACCTGAGGAAGACACAGGATGAGTGTCGAAAGTGTTGTGCTTGCTGTAAATTTTCACTGTGGCATACCAGTTACCTTTGTGTAAGGTTTTTATATTGATTTGAAATAAATGTTACTTATTTTTTATCCTAGCTGGTTTTGCCTCCAGTGGAATCCCAGTATCACACCAAAAACTGAATTACCTGAGCCGGTTATATAGACAAGCTTAGAAAAATGTGAGTGTGATACTGTGATAAAATTATAGGTGTCTGTTACAGCACCCCAGGTACAAAAGGGTTAAAGCCGCCAAAGATATTCCCTTCCTGAACGCAGAATCAGCTACCCAACACTCCAAACAGCTGGACAGGAAAATGCATGAATAAATCCCCCCTAAGTACGAGACAAGGCTCTATATTGAGGGTCAAGCAGGAATCTGTTTAATCTGGACTACCTGCCCGCCTTTTATGCAGGTCTCCCACCAGGTGGACCTGGTGGAAACCTGTGACAAAATATTACAGTGAATGTGAAGGACCCGCTAGCACTCCGACCGAGTATCTCTGCCAATCGATGCTCCTAGTGCTTGCCAAGGACTCCAAGCACTCCAACCGACACCATCAGCACTGCAGACTTATCCCACTCCAAGCATGAGGCTTCAAGAAAGGGTCAAACAGGTCTGTTTAATGAGTACACAAAAGAAACAGCACTCATGCAGCAAAACAACTCCTCCTCAGAGGAAAACAAAATGACAGTTAAGTTCAGCCAGTGTTTGAAAATATGACAGTTATTGGAAGTTGCAGAACTGTGCCAGTACCATTTAATGGGCCAGAACAGTCTTTTAAAACACCAATAAGTCCAAATAGTGTTTCTAACTGGCAAAATCTCCCAGGGACCATAGTCATACGGCAAGAGGCTATTAATTAGTCCTCTCCAGACACAAGTGGCGAAGTGACCAATCACAATAGTACAGGGATAAACACTCCCATTTACACAGTACAGGACCCTCCCCTCTATTCTGGAGATAATTGGGAAGTAACTCAATTATCTCTGAGGATAGAGCATAACCTACATTTTATACCGGATAACAAAAAACCATAAAAATACACAATTATAAAACTCCCTTACAGAATCCCCACATTCACGAATCACCAGATAGCCTGGATCTGAGCGCACAATATTACCGAATGGCGCTCAGATCACATACATACAGTTCAATCGCCATGGAGTCAAAGTCTTTCACATAGTCTTTCGTTATACGAAGGGGCTCCATGGCATAGTGACTCTGTTCTGGGGTGACTCTGTTCGTATGGAAAAGTACCGAACAGTACAGCGTTCGTATGAACGGAAGAAGAGATGAAGGGAGGTCGGTGGCTTCAGCGGTGTTCGTGTGAAAATAGTGTCCGTTTTCAGTTCCATGGAATTGTCGATGAACATCGCTGGGCATTTGTATGTCTAAGATGGCCGCCGCCGCGTCTTCGTTCATAAGAACGACCACCACCCAGCAGACCTTTGAAAATTAGGTGTCTGTGATTAACCACAACGTTCTAATGAAACCAAGAGGTTAACAAGCAGCACACTTCCATGCTGGGTGGCCGGCCGTTTGGCATTTATTTCAGTAAAAAGGGTAGTAAAAACCATATGGACAGGGAAATAGCCGAACAAACAGACGAACCAAGGGGAAATACAAGTAATTCAAAGACAGAGAAGCTAAAATTGGCTAACTTGGACTCAGTAAATGCTTGATGCATAAAACGACAGGGGGGTCTAGCAGGGGGGTTGATCGCTTGGAGATCCTGGTTCCCGCTGTAGAGAGTCGAACGGAGGTCCTTCGGTAATAAGCTGCAAGTGTAGAATATCCCAAACACAGTATAAGCATCAATATCCCAGATCCCTACAACATGAGTCGAGGCTGCAAGTTGAGGGTCAAAACGAACTGGCTTTACTGGCACACAAACATGGCAATTTATGCGATTCCTCAGGTCCAAGGACAGCCCCCTGTGGACCTGATGGAATACAGGTACAGTACAAACAGGTAACCAATCACAATACAGTGTATCATTTGAATTAGTACCCGTCCAGCTTGGAGATAATGAGGCCAACGGTTATACAATCTAATTATCTCCAAGCGCACAAAAGACCACGTTTTATTATGCCTCATAAAACTGTATAAAAATCCATAACTTTAACATTAATAGAGGAAAACAGCTCATTCTACCATTTATTCAATAGCTCGCGTTCGGGCACATTAAACATACGAATGGTGCTCCAATCCTACGAACAGAATGATCTATTTCTGCCGTATAAAGTCAGTTCAGTATTTTGGATCGTGAGTCTCTGATGTCGGCCATGTTTTTAGACGGTTTAACGAGCAGCGGGACCTCGCCTCCAATTTATGGAACTAAACTCGGGTATAAGTTCATGCGAATCCCCGCTGTGTGTCTGTTAGTGGAACTCATTCGGTACATGAACGAGGACCACCTGGTAGCATGGTACTTGAGTTGCGGTTAACCGCAGAAACCACAGGCTAATTGCTGCCACACGACCCACTGTAGGGGGTCTCCGTTCGTGAGGTTATTCGGTAGGTTCCCTTCGGTGATTTGTGTGTGAACATCGATCCTCCAGGCCCATCAATTAGTCTGTGGTTAACCGCAGACCGCAGCCGCCTGGGTGGTAAATGGGAGCCACACTCCGCTGGTCGGGTGGTCGACCGTTCGTACTTTGCGGGGTGAAGAGGTAAATTGGCGGCACACGCCAGCGTTTGGGGGGTCTCTCGTTCGTATTACAAATGGGGTCTATATAAGAATTTGTGTAATCCATTCGTGTTTCCTCTGGTTAAACGTATAGAGTTGTAACAGTAGCAACATGTATTAACAATAACGGAGTCACTTCGAGTCTTTTGTAACAGTCTAGTTCCGGGAGCAAAGCACCCGAGCTGTCTCTTCTCAAATCATTCTGTTCTTTCTCTTTCTAAGAACTTATTTGTTATATGTACATGACGTTCATCCTTATGTCTTATCTGTACTCCTTTCACCCTTTCACTCCCTTCCTACTACTGTCCTATGAGTGTTTGCACGTAAGGACTTTTTTTTTATAATTCTTTGTAAGTGGTCAATAGACAGGGCTTTTAGGAAGATCGCACGTCGATCCGTGGGAGTTTAAAATTAAGTGAAATCTCTGTATATTGACCGCGTTCAAAAATTGATTGGTCTTATGCCATTAAGGCCAGGTTTAGACATAACAGGGTTCATGTGCTTCTGTAAAGACTGTGGGTCAATCAAAAGGAGAGTCCTAATAAAGAGAATATTCGTGGGATGAGCTGGTTCGATTCTGTGGGTACCACTCTATGTGGTGTGTGCACCTTCCCTGCCTATGGAGCCCCTAGGCATGGAGTGAGGGTAGTTAGTGTGTTTTTTGGCTTGTGAGTGTTGAGCCGAATGGTCTGTAAGACAGAGAGGTAGGCATCTAGTGCCTTGGTGCAATGGGAGGGAGGGGGAGAAGGAAGGGGGGAAAAGGGACCTGGGTTGTGCTGGGTAGTAAAGTCCAGAAAGCGTCCATTTAATACTGTAGCCATTTTGCAAGTTTATAGGTGTTCCCAGTGATAGGTCTGATGTCATCAAGGTTTAAGCAGGAGGGGGTAGTGGGTATAGATCAAAAAATTAAAAGGGGGTGCATTTAAAAATTATATATAAATAGAATTGTCACATTCCGGTTTTGCAAGCAAAAAGTACCCAACTTCGAGCCGCCATGGGTTGTTGTCTCAAGGTCCTGTGTGGGCCGCTATAGGTTGAGAGTGCCTCTGGTGGCACCTGGTGTCATATGGATGGAGTAACGCTGAGAGAGGGAGCTGCGAACTGCAATGGGTAATGTTGGTAGGTGGCACGTTGGGACCAGAAGACCTGTGGTTCAGGTGGTGGTGGTAGAGGTTTGGTTTTTGCCAGGTTCCATCAGTGCGCAGGTAGGTTGTTTCCTGATGGTGTGATGTGGGTTAGCGAGTCCACTGGCAAGCCTAGCAGCCAGAGCAGTGCGGTAGCCTCTTCCAGGTCTGTGATGGAGTGGGTCGTGTTGTTGTACAGAACTTGCAGTTTCTGCGGTGTGCTCCATCGGTATTCTATGTTGCTCTTTCAGAGTAAGGCCGTAAAGGGTTGCAGTGATTGTAGAGTGTCCCCAGACAGGTCAGCATAGAACTGTAGTGTCATGTTTTCGAACTGATACAGTGTAGACCCTTTAAGGAAACCTAGCACCGCTGCTTTATCGACATATATACGAAACTTGACCACAAGTTACCTTGGCGCCATCGCTGGAGTTGTGTGGGGTTTAGGGACCCAGAAAACTACCTCTATGTGGGTATTTCTGGCTTTCCTGGGTGCCAGCAGGTTTCCAATGAGTCTCTGCGTCAGGTGCAGGAGTTCTTCCACTGGGATGTCCTCAGGAATTCTGCGGACCTTCGCGTTGTTGCAGCACCTTTGGTCTTCCAGCGCCACAAAACGCTGTTCCGTCTTGGATTGTTGTGCCTTGAGCGTCTAGTCACTTATTGTTGGAGCTCCGTATTGGTTTGGTCCTGGGTTTCTGTGGAGGCCTCAACCTTCCCAATACAACCAACTAGGCCCATGAGGTCTGTACGCAGCTGGGCCACATCACCCTGGATTATCTTTTGCAGGTCTCCCAGCATGTATTTGAGCATCTTTGCCATGACTGGAGTACCCTGTTGTGGGAGTTTGCTGTGCCAGTGGAGTGAACATACTGCCTGCGTAGTCATCCAGACTGAGATCTTCCAATGAGTCTGTATATTCCCCGAGGTTGGAGGCCATTTTGGCTCCATGTGTGCTTTGCATCTGGTGGAACAGATCGCCAATATTTACTCCTGTCTTGGGTTTGTCCGTTCTCTGCTTCTTGTTTTTTCTTCCCATGGCTTTTGTGGGCTGGTTAGGGACGGTCACACCCGTTTTTTTGTTGGGAACCATTAGTTTTAGCAATTTGGGTGCAGAGCCCATCGAGTGTGCGTCTGTCTCATTCTGCAGCCAGGCTCCGCCCCAAGCACTTACTTTTTATATATAAAAACCCAGCTAACGAATAAATGACAGAGGCTTATTTTGATAACCAACACGCGTCTGGTGTTTAATTCACGCTTCTCCAAGTGCACTTGTTATAATAATTTGGGCTTCCTCTGAATAAAACAAAGATCAATTTGGATCTATAACAATTTAGTGCCATGACCCCAGGATCTGACGGTCGAAAGACTTGGACACTAGCGTACAGGTGGACGTCCCTCTGACAGCGAAATCAGCTGCAGCAAGGTAAGGAAAACTTTTTTTTCTAACTTTATCAATTTTGCTCTCAAATCCATGTCCTACTGGTCTGTCTGGGTAAGGAACGACTTAAAAATGTCTGACCTAAAGAACTTGTTTTCTTTGGTATTATGGTTATATTCAGGTGGATTTTGTGTTATGTCTTGTGAAAGGAACCTTGAGATAGTGGACTATATCTGTGGATTTTAAATTATTTTTATTGTTTGTCTTGTCATTTGTTTTATAATTTGATTTAGAATCCTCCAAGGGCAGATCTCCTGATCTGTGTTTAGAATAACAAGGACAAGACTGTGAAAATTCCACTGCAGTGGTCCTAAGTGTCTTATACACTGTTTTTTGTGCAGTCTGTCTTGTCTAAGGCAGTAATTAACCCTTGCGAGTTTTAAGATGGGTAGCTCTCAAAGCACTTAAGGGGGATTTACAGCTTTGCCTATTGTCAAGCATCACAAAGGACAAGGAGCAATTAAGAATATTAAGAGGTTACTTAAGAAAGCTGGCATGCCCTCAGAGGGCACTCTAGACCCACATATATTGAGTGAATTTATGGCGAATTACAGAGGTTGGTTAGAAGATAATGACTTAGTAGAAGTTGCCCAAAAATGGCATGATACTGCAATTGAATAAACTAAATGTGGTTGTAGAGAAACAACCAGAAAAGGTGTACCATATTATCAATGTTTTGGATCTCTAGGGTTCCAGAGTAGGCAAGATCCTGGGAAACATCCATGTAAACCCACCACTTTACCAGGATAATGCAGAGACTACTTTGTCCCTAAAGACCAGGTGATTTCCCTTTTACAGAGATCAAAACCTCTCTTTCCAGTAATATTACGCAGTGGGACTTCATAAGGTTCCCCAGCAGCCCCAGTTAGACCTATGGGTTCATTAGTGGAGGAGGGTAGTCCACCAGACTTAAGGAAACCCCTAGTTGCCCCCATAGGGCCATTAGCTCCACCATTTACTACTCCCATAATACCCAAAGTTAATAGCGTATACCATGAGAAGAGACAGCCGAGCTCAGGTATCCAATACTGGGAAGAATATAAGCCCTGGACACCCAGTGAACAACTGGCAATAATACAGCAGCTGCCAGATGTTGAAAAGGCCCCCTTAGCTCTAGTCCAGTCTCTATCCACCATTCAAGCTACTTACCAGTGTATTTGGATGGATTTAAAACAGATTGTCGCCCTAAAAGCTGGCCCCATTTGGGCTAGAATAATTGCTAAATATACTGATGCACATGAGGATAGCCTCAGAAGAAGCAACATGCAAACAGATGAATGGTTTAGAACCAAGTCTGCATTTGGAGCATGCTATGTCACTGCAATGAGAGAATGGGCTAAAGTAAAGACAAATGAACTAGCCCATAAATTAGGAGATATAGTACAAGGGAAAGATGAATCTGTGGAAACATTCTTCACCAGATTACAGATGGCTTGGGAGGCATCCTTGTCAGCCCTCATGCTCTGCTAATCTACTAGGCAGTAATATACTGTCTGCCCTTAATGCAAATATCCAGTATATACGCACTGGAAAAGTAACATTGTCTGTGACTAGAGGACAAACAAAAAAGATCCCTTTCAAATGTTCTGGTAACTCTCACTATGCCCAGCCATGTGCCATAACCTGCCATTGACTAGACAAAGTCAATATCCTGCCTGGAGCCACCCCTCCTTGTCAAAAACAATATCCCCTAAGCCAAGCATAGGAAGATGCTATTTCCCAATCTGTGCAAGAATTACTGCAGGCAGGGGTAATTGTCCAGACCACCTCCCCTTGTAACACTCCATTGAACCCAATTAAAAAAAAGCTAGAGAAAGGGAAACCTGTGGTCTACCGTATGGTACATGATTTGAGGGCAATGAATGGTGTAAGTGAACTCATTGCCCCTAATGTGCCCAACCCACACACCTTGTTGGCACATATACCACCTTCCACTAAGTATTTACTGTTATTGACTTGACAAATGCATTTTTTAGTGTCCCCCTGGATCCCGACAGTCAGTAATATTTTGCATTTACACATAAACACATAAACAGTACTGAAAACACCATAGAATCTTGTCGTATAGCTGACCTTACCCCCATCTCACTGTTGAGGAAGTACCTACATAGACCCCATATATATCTACAACTATATTCTTATGCTTTCAACCCACTGGTAGGCAACCCACTGGTAGGCAACCCCCTGAAGACAATTAATGTGACAGCCGCTGAACTATGTTGGTCTTTTGCATGTAATTGTTCAAGAGACCCTAGTACTGAATCTCTGTTTTGCCCCACATAGTGGAAAAAAACAACGATTTGATGAGTCCTGAGCACCACTATGAATTGTACCAACACTCACCAAGTTATGAGTAACCACTACAATGTCTATCTCCCTAAAGGATGGACTTTCTTCTGTGGAAATATTAATTATGCTTATGTCCCAGGTAACAATTCAGGAGGTCCCTGTGTAATCTCACGCCTAACCATGACCATGTTTTCCAAATCTGAACTGATCCCTGATACCACCCAGCTACACAAACTGCTGAGAGACAGGAGAGATGTTAAAAACACCCTTACTGCAGATTGTAACCCTGAAATCACTCTCTTTAAAGCCGAATACTCTGCCCTAGCGTACTCTATAGTAGGAGTCCCAGGCTTAGCACTGTATAGTACCCGAGTAATTAATGCTGTAGCCTATTCCCTTGCAAAGGGTTTAAATGCCACTTCCTAGGCCATAGAAGAGCTACTTATGGACACCTAGGCAAATAAGAAGACAATCCTTGAGAATAGAGCAGCCATTGACTACTTACTAATGAAACATGACTTAGGCTGTGAAGCTATTGAAGGTATGTGCTGTTTTAACCTATCTGACCATGGCACTATGATCCATAAACATATACAAGATTTACATGACTTAGTACAGGATATCAAAAAGGATAAGGGCTTCTTTGGGGATTGGGATTGGACATTTGGGCTAGGAACACGGTTGACTTTACTAATCAAGAAAATGTTTACTTTTTGCTATTAGCTGTATTTGTTATTATGTCCATTTTTCTAACCTTTAGCTTTTTCTCATGTCTACTAACCTCTCTATGTAAAAACAAAACTACTTTTGGTCAGATCTTAACTTACATTCCAGCTCTGACTTCAGAAGGGTTTTACAATGTTACCTCGCCTAACAAATGAAGGAACTTTCCTCAGCTGATTCTGGTGGTCTCTCAGTCCAAGGGAACTGTGGTGAAGAAATAAATGAAAGTCCCACAGGCTTTGGCAAGCAGGCCTGGAAATACCTTGGACATTTGGGTGACCCATGTATCAAAAGAGGGGATTGTGATAGAATTTATCTTGATTCCAAGGCTCAAGCTTACAGGTGTCATATTTTGATATCCTATATTAAAATTGGCTAACTTGGACTCAGGAAATGCTTGATGCTTAAAACGACACCATATATGTCTAGTTCCGGGAGCAGATAGTCCCCACCTGAGCTGTTTCTTCTCAAATCATTCTGTTCTTTCTCTTTCTCTGAACTTATTTGTTATATGTACATGACGTTCATCCTTATGTCTTATCTGTACTTCTTTCACCCTTTCACTCCCTTCCTACTACTGTCCTATGAGTATTTGCACATAAGCACTTACTTTTTAATGTATAAAAACCCAGCTGACGAATAAACGACAGAGGCTTATTTTGATAACCAACATGCATCTGGTGTCTAATTCACGCTTCTCCAAGTGCACTTGTTATAATAAGCTGGGCTTCCTCTGAATATAGCAAAGATCAATTTGGATCTATATCAATAACTATAAAACTCCAATTGTGATTGTTTTATATATTATAATAACGATATTGTCCTATGAAAGTACTAAGGTTTTTATCCCTGCAGTGATACCTGTTATAGAACATAGGGTATATATATATATATATATATATATATATATATATATATATATATCTTTTTACTTATTTACACCTTTTGGGCCACTGTGATGCACTTTATGACAAAGGATATGGATCTATAATATACCTCATGTTGTTCTGTGCGCTGTACACTATTTTGTATTTCTTGTTTTTATTCTTGGTGGGGTTTATTTGATTAATCCCACAGTGTATTCTAGCTGCAATTTTAAACCTGTATTAGCACCATTTTATTACACACCAGTATTGTATGTCTTGCTGTTTAATCATAAGTGTAATAGAGGCTGCTTGTTGATTTACTACTCCCAATATGGCCATCTTTGAAAAGAGAGAGCGCTGGAATGAAAATGTAAATTAAAAGTTCAATTATATTGGAGAAGTTGAAGGTGTACAAATTAGAGAGAGTGATAATTTAGATATCATGTGTGAGGAATTAGAAAAACTTCTAATTAGAGAGTTAAAAATTAAGTTGGAGGTATTTACTTTAGAAAAATACTTGAAAGACCAAATTATCCCGAGAGGTCTAAGATTTAGTAAATTCCCCACTTTTGACAGAGATGTTGATGCCTTCACCACTATTTGCGATAATGCCCTTGAATCATTCTCATTCACAATGATCAATATTATAATTGAGCCAAGAACTATTACCCTGAGTAAACTTGATGTAGAGATTAAAAGCATGAAGGAAAAATTGAATCCCTTCTTAGGCACTTAGGACTTTGAGGACCTATCTGAAGGGATAAGTAAAAAAAATAGACAGAATAGAACAAACTATTTTAAAAACTATACAGAGAAAATATATGAGAGATACTGATGATTACAAAAAAGGGAAAATATATGAGAGATACTGATGATTACAAAAAAGGGAATACTAGAAAGATTCCAAGTAAAAAATCTGGGAAAAAGATGAGGACACACAGTTCCTATCAAGAAGGTAGATCCAACAAACACATAATTTAAAGCTCACCTAAGAGAAGAAATGAGTCACACATCCCACAACAAAGAGAGGAGTCTACCAATGAAAGAACAAATAATAGGCATCTTTTTTCTAAAAATCAGTTTGAACCTTTACGCACATTAGGAGAGGATGTTTTTTTAGGAACCCCCAATACCCTCAATACCTGGTCCAGAGTCTCTCGTTCACCATTAAAACGAAGGAGGGATCCAATAGAAGAGGGACTAGAGGAGCAAGGAAGAAGAAGGAGATTAAGGAGGATTAAAAGATCTGAAGGAACATGAAGAAATAGAACCAATACAGATTTTTAACCTTTCAGGAAAGGTTTTAGATGACAATCATATTTAGTTTTTACAAAAAGCTTTTAAATTTGCCCCTAGTTGCAACTTGAAAAAAAATTGAGACTTTCCTAGATATTAATAGATATACCAAAAAATAGTTTTTAAATAAATATTTTCTGAACATGAATAATACTCCCCAAATTAGTGAGGGGGATGATTGTTAACACAAAGACTTAAAACCAAAATCAGACTTCTTCCCATACCATCTTAAAACACCAAGTATGAAAACCTTTAAAAAAGCTAGTGTTACAGATTTAAAGAGAATAAAATCTATCTCAAATTTCAACAAAATCTGAGCTGGGAAGAGAGAAAGGTCCTGAAGGATCTTGCTGACGATAAAACTGTAATTATAAAACCAGCAGAGAAGGGAGGAGGATGAGTTATTTTAGATAAAACTGCTTATACTGATGACATTTTTAAACAATTAGCTTATCCAGAAACACATTAAATTAAAGACAAATACAGAACCAGAGATAAAGAAAAAATTAGTTGATTTTTTAGACAAAAGACACCAAGCTGGTATTTTAAATGAAAATGAACGTAAATTTTTAAATAAAGTAAATTCCATTATCCCTGTTATATACGTCCTACCTAAACTACACAAAGATCCTCTAAATCAACCTGGGAGACCTAGTGTGGCAGGGGTGGATTTGTTATTGTCACCTCTGTCACAATATATTGACACTTTACTACAACCATTGGTGGTGACTACTAATGCATACCTCAAAGATACTATGAATCTTCTCCAAATTGTGGATGAATTTAAATTGTGTTGAGACTACCTTTTAGTAACTAGCGATGTCAGCAGTCTCTACACCATCATAGAACATCAAAGAGGATGGGAGGCAGTTAAACTTTTTTGGGAGAATGTAGGTTATTTTAAAAAAAGAGCAGGTGAATTTTATTTTAGATGGTATCTCTATCATCCAGAATAATATATTTTTTTGGTTTGAGAGTGAATACTATCTACAGAAAAGAGGCATGACTATGGGGACCAAGTTCGCACCCAGTTATGCTAATTTATGTTTTTTTGGTAAAACTCTTTTGTTTTTTCCCATTGGGTGGCAAACTTGGTCCTCTATGAAAGTTTTATAGATTACATATTTTTTATTTTGAAAGGAGACCCTGCTTCCTTAGAGATTTTTTCTAATCTTTTTAAATTCTAATTCTTGGTGCATAAAGCTGACATCAGAAATTAGCACACAATAGGTATACTTCTTGGATTTGAAGATACGTGCAGAGAAAGATGCAATAAGAACTAGCACGTTCTTCAAAACAGTAGACATCAATTCTTACATAGACAGAGATAGTTGTCATTTTTCTCCCTGGTTGTCAAATATCGCAAAAGGACAGTTCACAAGACTTAAAATGAATTGTACGGAAGAAAGCACTTTTATAGAAGAATCTTCTTTTTGTTTACTATTTTTTTTAAATGGATCTGAAAAGAGGGAAGTAAAACAACAATTTAAAGAGGTACATGAAAATCCTAGGAATGATCTTTTAAAATATAATACTAAAAAACAAACACCTATGGAAAATCTAGTTGCTTTTATATTTAATTTTAATTCCCAAAGTCAAAGTTTTAAAAACGTTTTATCTAAACACTGGCATATTTTTTAGCAAGATGAGGATCTGAAAGCTGTTATTGGGAAAAAAACAACCTAGGATTGTATATAGAGGAGCTAAAAATGTTAAAAACGTTTTACCAAAAAGTTACATCCCTGAAAAAGAAAAACGAGATAGAGATATGCAGGGAGAAGCACTAAAAGGTTTTTATAATCGTGGTCAGTGTAGAGAATGTAATAATTCTCTACATTTTGGCACGCACTCAAATGCAAAGAGGTGTAGCAGCACACGAAATGGCAGAACTGTGGTAGACTTACCATTCAGCCACAACTAATTGACAATGGTGTATCCAGAATGGGAAAGGACAGTATTCCCTCCTCCCCCTTCCCTCAACATCTATCGAATTATAGTTCCTGTTCTTTCTCTCCCCATGTTATAAACTCAAAAACTGTCAAGAGCATGAAGTGGCACACATCAGCTCCACGTAGGGCACTTAAATCTAGCAATATAGGAACTGAGAAATGATAAATATGAGTCCTAATGGGCCAACTCAAGGGTGTAAGTTAACCCCAATGACACGCAGCAGGTTAAAATAACGTGAATGTATTGAACCACTCACTGTCACTCTGGATACACAAGCTCACTGTACTATATGTAGTTGTGAGGTGGATACCTGATCAGCCTTGTATAACCATGTATATCCTTATTACCTATGACAATACCTGTTCTATGTATTTTTATTATGTGACAAAAACCAATAAAATACAAATTGGAAAAAAACGTTTTATCAAAAAACATTGGCACATGTCACGCCAGGACGAAATACTTTAAAACAAATCTTCCCTGAAAAACCCAACATAATTTTTAGAGGAGCCCTTAATTTTAAATCCATTTTAACCAATAATTTTACTAGGTCTGTAAATAGTAATAAAAAAATCCACTTTGTCAGATATAAAGGCTTTTTTAGATGCAAAACACCACTGATAACATGGGTCTAAAAATTACTCACTTTACCTCCAATAACACACAAAAAAAATCCTGTAAGATCAAAGACTTTATTACATGCAATACTAAAAACATTATCTACAGGATGGAGTGGTTGTGTGAACTCCAATATGTTGGTATGACATCTAGATGTCTCAAAATTAGATTAGCAGAACACTGCCCTAACATCTCCATGGGATATGAAAACCATACTGTTTCTAAAAATGTTTCTATACACGAGAATAATCCCAAACATTTAAAATTTATGGGTATACAAAAATGCAATATCCCTTGAAGTGGGTGTTTTAATTAACAAAACACTGGTTTCTAGATGGCCTAAACAATGATTTTAAACTTTTTATAGCATTTTCTCTTTTAGCTTTTTATATTATTATTTATTTTTTATTGTTTTATTTATTGTATTTCCTTTTATTTGTCACCTATACCTTCTTCCTTTTCACTTTTATCTTAGATTTATAAATTCTGGCACTTTATATATTTGTATTTTCCCTTCCTATTATGGCCACTTTTTCCTGTTTCTTTTATTTTTCCCCTCCCAATATGGCCACTGTGAGCGGTGAGTGACCCACGCCCCCACGTGTCTTTCTTACACCATTTCACTTCCTTGTTTTTTGACCAACCTCCAGTCCCACCCCGTCGATCAGCCACTGGCCATTGTTGGCGCGGCTCCCTTTTCACGCCATTCCCCTCCATTTATGGTGACTTTATTTTTTTTTTTATTTAGAGTTCACAAACACTTATGTCAGTTTCTTAACCCCCTGTTGTCGCTCCATCCCCGTCTCACCCTCTTTGACAGCCTATTGGCTGATGTAGGCATGGCCCGTCCCTTCCTCCTCTTTACTACATGTTCGATAGTTCCTGGACATGTGATGTTATAGCAGACGTCGGCATGTCACTCCCCCTTCACACCCACTTTCTTTTGCCTCTCCTACCTTATGCAAAACACAAATATATACAGAGAGGCAATAAAATGAAGTGTGGTAGCAATAAAGCTACAGACCCCCTGAGTGGAAACCCCTTACACCACTCAACAAATAGAAGGCAAATACATACAGTGTAGAGGGTGACCAACCCTTTACACTGTATGTATTTGCTCTCCTACCTTATGTTTTAACACTCATTTTAAATGTAATTATATTTGTTTGTACAAGCTAATATCTCCAATACTTTATGGTTTATTGATTATTTAAAAATAAAATTTGGTCAAGATCGCGACCAGGTAACTATGACATAATTTACCCACCAAATTCAAAATTATCATGTTTTATTTCATATAAAAGACTGTGAATGCCAGGTATATGTTTGATAACCACTTGATAAAACCCTACTTGGGAGAAATGCGTTGTGTATTGTTTTTACTTGTATTAATAAAGGTTTATTGGCTACTCTATTCTGGTATTGTGCCATACACCTTTTTCTTTGTTTTTATTATTTTTTACCTGGCATTCAGTTTCTCCTTCTCCAGTGAAGATCTCACCAAGAATCCCAGGTGGGGATTATACCACCTACGCTGAATATAGTGAGCGAAACTGGAAATTGTTAGTACGTTTTACTTATTACTACTCCTGGTCTATTATTTTTATACACTGAGCACTATTGTTGCTTTTTATTTTTTCTGTTCTGGATTTTTTTCTGTTCTGGTTTTATGTATACCCTGCTGCTACGATACTTGCAGTCTGCACCTTCCATTGACATCCTATAAGTGAGGTATCAAAACCACTGCACGTGCATCACACTAGAGCTGGTCTTAACTCTTCTACCTGTGAGTAGAAAATGTGGAATTATTTTACATCCCGTCACCTTATTATACTATTGGAGTCCTTTTTTTTATTTTTCTCTTTTATATAGCTATGGACCCTGAGCATCCCGGTGACTAGCAAGCTTAAGGAAGGAGAAAGCCTTTACTAGGCTTAGGAACTCTCATGGATATCTACCAAAAAATCTTTAATTTGAGACTGCTGCTAATACCTTTTGGGTACTGTTTTACTGTTTTTTATAGGTTCTATTTCCTTGTTTTATTTACTTTTTTCTTTGACTGTTTTATCTGTATTGTGGCAAAAATTCCTCTGCCACAAGCTCCTGGATGAGCCTGCTGGCTAGCCTCCTGTCCAAGGATTATGGGCCATGTAAAAGACCTGTTTAAAGACTTTGTTTGTGTGGTTTTCCTATATTGTTCGGGAACCGAACAAACCCACAAACTCACTGCAGACCACCTCTGTGTTTGTTAACCTCTATTGACCTCTCCTGATACCTTAATCATCATGGATTCTAAGTGTTTGGCTGGGTGGCCGCAGTTCGTATGATACTGCTTTACTTGCTATACTCTCTGGAGGAGACGTCTACCCACTGGGAGCTGGAAACAGGACTTGGGTAAAGGGTATGAGGAGATGGAAAGACCCCAGCCAAGCTGCAGCAGCTAGGGGCTGGAAGTGCTTATGGTGTCCCGGTGAAGTGCTTATGGTAGCTCAGTAATCACTAGGAAGCGTGTTTGACAGAGGTACCCAGACGAGGTACCAGGCAGTCTGTCACGTATATATTGTCCAATTTGACCTCTATCTCTTACCTTTTGGCCCACCCTATCATGTTGTTTCTTTACCATTAGTTAAGGGTTTTTGTGCTGCCTCCTACCATGTTGTTTAGCACTGCCCCATTTTCTCATTTTTTTCTACGTCGGCCACTTAGCTTATACATTTCTCTGGAAGCAGTAAGGGTATTCTTATTTTTTCACACATACCTTCTCCATTTTGGCTTTATTTTTGTTAAATAAATCATGACACGTCATAATATGTTATGTGGTGTTGTTCTTATGAGGTTGTATTTACATTTTAAAACCTGCTAAGGAACATATAATTATTATTATTATAACCATCAATTTTTAAAGAGGGTGTACTTTCTTTTTCCCATAACTGTATAAATCTTTTCAAATTTGGACAGCTTAGCCTAGATGTCCAGTGCTCTCATCATATCACTGCAACTATTTCTTGCTCTATAACCACCTCAAAGGCTATACTGATCCTACTGCTTACTGTATCTCATTATTTATTTATTTTAATATAAATCGAAGTACCTTTGCAACATACTGCTTTAAAACCCACCTCACTCTGTCACCAGTCACCCCCTCACTCTGGCATCATGCACTTTAAATTCACCTATACACACACACACACACACACACACAGAACACAGCCCTTATTCACACACAACACAGCCGCTTTTAATACAGACTATTTGTTTCTACACTGGGGATTGCTATACGCTGTATACTCCCCTGGCTATAATCACTAAGCTCTTTTAAGAGCTTGTTCCTGCTTTGCTCTCTGAAGGAAGAGAGGTTCACCCACTGGAGCCTGGAGTCTTGTCATAGGTCCAGGGTGAATAGGAGACAGTGAGACCCCAACCAAGCTGCGGCAGTTCATGGGGTCTGCAGTGCTTATGGTGTCAAGTGGAGTGCTTGGAGCCCTCGGGAAGCACTAGGAGCATCCATCAATGGAGGTACCCAGTCGGGGTGCCAGGTAATCTGTTACACAACCCATGAACATACACACTAAAGCCCCCACACACACACACACACACACACACACACACACACACAAACATCTCGAGCCCATGTACATACACACTAAAGTCCCCTATAGACACATACAAAATAGCCCATGAACATACACACTAAAGCCCAATACATGCACACACACCAACAAAAGCACCATATAAAAACACACAACACATGCCCTGAACATACAAATGAAAGCCCCTCACACACAAACACTGTTGTAACACCTATAGTGTACACACAGTAGAGCCTATATTAATATACACGCATGCTACAACCCATATATATGCACATATATATATATATATATATATATATATATATATATATATACACACACACACGCTATAGCCACTAGATGCACACACACACTACACCCCTTGGGCAAATACATACACTACATCCTCCTGACACACACATATAGCCCCTAGAAACATACACATACTAAAGCCCCAATACACACAATCAGTCCATATACAAACACACACTACGCTATACACACAAACTACAGCCCCTATACTTATAGATATACTACAGCCCGTATACAAACACACTACCTTGTACACACAAACTATAGCAAACTATATAGTAAATATAGTAAACTATATAGTAAATATTAACATGCACACTACTTCCCCAATACACACACTAGCACACTACAGCCTCTATACACACAGTACACCCTTTAGATACGCTACCCCATACAGACAAATGCACACGCATGCTCTGTCTCTTCACAACCCCTAGACAGACAGGTAAACAATGTTTACAGCCTCTATATACACACTTTACAGCCCGTGGAAACACATACACACAACAATCCCTAACCGCATATGGTCCACCACAAACAAAAGCTTTACACACACTACACCAGGAACAATTGCCTGTATGGCTGGAGGTGTCCCTAGGCTGTAATGTAAACACTGCCTTTTCTCTGAAAAAATGCCATTTACTGCAAAAATCCTGAAGGGACTAATTGTACTCACCACAACAAATACAATAAGCTGTAGTTATTCTGGTGACTATAGACAGGGGCATCGCAAGGGGGGGGAGGCAGAGGGAGCCATCGCCCCCTCCCCCCCCAACTTAATGCAGTTCTCTCCCTTGTGTCCCCCAATTCAAAATTGAAGTTGGAGCACTGAGTCTCCCTTCACAAGCTGTCAGTTTCTCCTCTGATTCCCATTTGCCTGATGGGCCCTCCGAGCCAGCGGCAGTGCACAGAGGTGGGTGGTTGGTCAGGACCCCTACCTCCACCTTTCTTTGAAGAATGGAATCCTAGATGGATGTCCCAACGTGCGGCCAAAGGGGGCATTGTGCTGGGAGGAACTCAGCTCTGCATAGAGGCATCCAGGCAGCTGCTGGTAAGTGAGTCAGTGTGTGTATTGATCAGTCTGTCTGTGTGTGTGCATGGGTCAGTCTGTGTGTGTATGGGTCAGGCTGTCTGTGTGTGTGTGTATGTATGTATGTGTGTGTGTGTGTGCATATTTGTGTGTGTGTATGGGTCAGTCTGTGTGTGTATGGGTCAGCATGTGTGTGTGTGTGTGTGTGTGTGTGTTTATGGATCAGCCTGTATTTGTGTGTGGTGGGTTCAGTATGTGTGTGTGTATGGGTCTGTCTATGTGTGTGTGGGGGGGTGGGTCAGTCTGTGTGTGTGCAGGGGTCAGTCTGTGTGTGTGTGTGTGTGTGTGTGTGTGTATGGGTCAGTCTCTGTGTGTATAGGTCAGTCTGTGTGTGTATGGGTCAGTCTTTGTGTAGGGGGTCAGTCTGTGTGTGTATGGGTCAGTCTGTGTATGTGTATGGGTCACTCTGTGTGGGGGGTCAGTCTGTGTGTATAGGTCCGTCTGTATGTGGGGGTCAGTCTGTGTGTTTATGGGTCAGTATTTGTGTAGGGGGAGTCAGTCTGTGTGTGTATGGGTCAGTCTCTGTGTATGTATGGATCAGTCTGTGTGGGGGGACCGTCTGTGTGTGTCTGTGTATTTATAGGTCAGTCTGTGTGTGGGGGGGGCAGTCTGTGGGTTTTTATGGGTCAGTCTGTGTGTGTGTGTGTGTGTGTGTGTGTGTATGGGTCAATCTGTGTAAGTGCTTGAGCTCCAAGAGAGATACCTCTCATCCTGTGACCTCCGCTGTACCTGATGGATAGGCAGCCTCACAATCACCACAGATCTGATTGTGCCACCCTCTCCCTTTAAGGTCAGATCGGGGAAAGGGGAATATTCTTTTTTTTTTTTTTTTTAAACAATTATTAAAGTAAAAATTATAAAGGCCTTCCCTACCCCATGCTCTACACCCCCCTAAACACAGTATACCATAACAGACAGTGAGCTCCCCACATACAGTACACTCCCTCCCACACCCACTTACACTTTTGCATACACACAGTGCACTCCTCACACACTTCATTCCACACATCATCTCTTCACCCACATACACACTTCATCACTTCATCTCCACATGCACTCACCCCACACACATGCATACATACTTCACCCCATTACACACCAAATCTCATACATATATAGTTGTGCTTGGAATTTCTAATAGGCAATGGAATGTATCAGAAGATGCAAAGTTGGTTTAGGTGTGCCGAAACCAACGTACGAGTAGGTGTGTAATTAAAAAAGAGGGCCCACAAAGGTGAATTGTATATATAGATGGGTGTAGGTGGGTGGGGTCAAACAGTTTGAACGGCAGAGGTGAGTAGGGGCTAGGAGTTTAAATAGGGGCCAAAACTCTTCCCATAAATTCAGGCCTAATTGCCTTTTAACTTGAGCTCGGAATTTCTAATAGGTTATGGAATGTATCAGAAGATGCAAGGTTGGTTGAGGTGTGCCAAAACCAACATACAAGTAGGCCTGTAATAAAACGAGGGCAAAAGGAGGATTCAAAGTAAACATACTTTATTGCAAGTTACAAAGCAAGACTTCTGAAAGCTTGTCGAAGCTCCCTCTCTGGTCGTGGTATGTAGGCATTGTAAATAGAGGATTTCCAGCGGCCCAGTCTCTTAATGATGTGGACTGGTGTGTTAGAGCTAGATGCTGATGAGTCTATACGGAAGGAGTGACCAGAGAAGGAAGCCGGGTTGTAGCCCAACCTTGACAGTAGAGTTCTGATGTGAGATGTGAATTTAGCTGTGGTTAGTGGGTGCCCTTGAAGTAGTAATAGTGGAGTGTCAGGTGAGTGCGTGTGGTGAGACAAGTACTTTGACTAGGCACCAAACGTTCTCCATAGGGAAGACGGGAGTGGGATGAATGGTACTGTTAGTTTTAGTGGAAGGTAATGGAAGTACCTGGTGGTCTTCTACTTTCTTTAGATGAGAACGTTTCAGGCTTAATGTGGTATACATTTGACGTACAACTGTGAACTCCCTATGTCTGAGGAAACCATAGAAAGCCATAAATATATTTTATTTTAATAACCAGGTTTGTGTTATAGTCAAAAGGGGATTTGTCCAGTAAGTCACTAAGTAGCCCAAAAATAGGACCATCTATAGGCAATCTGGTAGTGCCAGGGGGAAGTATAACCTTGTAACCTTGTAAATACCCTTGAGGATTTTTTAATAGGGTAAGATATTAAAAAAGGTGTGTGATTAGGAAAATTAGTGAGGACATGGTGTTGAACCCCAGTAAGGTAGAGCTTAATGGTATTATGTGATAATTTGAGGTGTAGGTGACAGAAGGAGCCATGGAAGTTTTAATGAAGAAGTCTCCTTGCAAGTGAAACTCTGCAGTGCATCCGACTCAGTGGGCCAGTTATTCCTAAACCAGTGGTTTCCGAAAATGTGCTGCTGCATCTGTGTATATTGTGGGTGAGAGCTCAGATAGTGGAGGTATGAACAGAGAGACCACGTTCCATTCGGCCAAGAGGTTACTCCACATGTGTGAATCTGCCCTGGCAGAACCATCCAATATAATTGGGCAGGAGTTGGACATCCCATGGAGTAAACACAGTAGCCTAGGGACGAAAGATCTGCCCTGCGGAATGATACGCATCGCAAAGTTAAGGGACCCCAATAAGAACTGGAGTCCCTTCCTGGTGCATGTATCACTCTGCAGAAACAGGCCAATTTCGTCTCCCTAATGCGGGTCAATTTCTCAGGTGGTAGGCTGGCTTGAAAACTAAGACTATGCCCAAGAAAACTAGCTCGGTTTTACTTTCACTAGTGAAGTGAAAAGGGCTGTGGTGCTGTGAATACTGCTTGGTGTTTGTGAGCCTGGTTTTACCAACAAAAAATCATCCAAATAGTGGATAACGGATGGACACCTAACTATGTTTAGGAGCAGCCAGCAGAGGGTCTCTGCGAAAATGTCAAACAGCTTGGGGCTGCTCTTAGACCCGAAAGTGAGCCGGGTAGAAAAATGAGTCCCCTGAGTCTGAGTTCTGCTGCTATTTTTGGAATAGTCCAAGATCTCAGGGACCTGGGGGTAGACGGGGTGAGGGATTCCACTGGAGACCCAGGCCTGACTGGCGTCCAATGGTAGATCGTCGATGGGGATTGATTCTTGTGACATTCTGAAAAAGGAATAATGATTTAAATTAAGTAGGGTAGTGTGAAGGGGGAATGAGACCTTCTGAGAACTGGCCTGCTAACTAGTGCCGAGGCGAAGAACTTAACTAAAACCAAGTGATGGGGAGGCCCTGCTAATGCCAAGTGACAGTGAAAGGATCTACTGATGATTTTGGCCAAGGGAAGTTGTGGCCACTTGAATGTGGTGTCTGATGTTGGCCTCTCGATGACCGTAAGAGATTCAAAACGAGTGGCCGTGACTTGGGGAGGCCTAGCTGTTGCCCTAAAGAAGGGCGAGCGAGATGGCTAACTATGATTTTGGCCGTGGGGCTGAACCTCTGTGTTGAGGTGGGGAGTAGGCCTCGCAGGACTGGTGAATTTAATAAGGGTTGCTAAGGCCAGCACTTATCCCTGAAAGCCAGTTCTCTAACCTGATGGGGCTTGTCTCCTTAACTGATGTTCCCAAACATATGTAGATACTAACCTTGAGTATTACTCCTATCGCTTTGTGCATGACACAGAAGGTCTTAAATATACTTAGCTTCAGAAGGCCAAGGTATCCCAAGGATATGATAGATGCTAGTGGGCCTGAGGCGTGCCACTGGTATGTATGATGTATGTAAAAAATGTCAAACGTATGAAGAGGTGTGTATCAATGATACTGTAACGTAAGAACCCATGTAAGATGAGGGACCTGAACGTTGGTCCATATTTAGAGACAAGCCCCGGGTTCCCACAATTAGGTAATGTAATGACAAGAAGGCTGAGTGAGTCCTTTATGAGAATTTTAATCGTAGTGAGTAAGATTAACAATACCTGGTACTGAAATACAGGATACCAGGTTGGCTGTTGTTGGTTGATAGCATAGAAAACTTTGCGAAACTGCAGTATTGACGCAGGTCTAGGTATTGAAATGTAGAAACAACAAACAAGTGATGTACAGTTAAGAACTAGTAGTAGCAAAGAGATGTTGGTTAGGAGGGGATTGTTGTTGAGAACGCAGTGAGGGATCTTCAATGTGGCCCATATAGAAGTTTAGAACCCCCTTGGGGGTGGCGGGGGGGTGGCTGAATGAGGCCCTGGAGGCTGAATGAGGACACACGGGAAGATAAATGCAATGGGTAAACCACTATACCTGATACTCTAATACAGGATACTGGGATGACACTTCCTGAAGACTGCTTGAATGAAATGTAGATGAGCCTAAAATCATACACATGGCTAAGTATTTGGAACTAGTTTAAGGCTTAGGAAAACAGTGATTGAATGATCGTGCCTACGGTCAGTAGACCGTGAGAGCTTACCCTATTGGCATGCTACAAAAAGATAATAAACATATGTTTTATTATGAGAGAAAAGTAGTTAAAAGAAAGACTAGTCGTGCAGTCGTGTTAGGTAAAGAAATTAATCGTAATATGTGAGACTAAATTGGCTGAAAAAAGTGAATCAACAGTGCAGAGTGACATTTAGTATGAATCCCCTAGGAAGTGTTCTTCCCTGTTAGTGCCTTTAAGTAGGTTTCTTAGTGTATAAGATAAATGTGTCCCATTTAATTCCAAGCGTAGCCATGGCAGGCTAATTTGTACAGATTAGACTTTATACTGTTTAAAATTAACATACAATACACCAGACAGAAAACTGAGTGAAAAGGCTGTAAGATGAAAGTGATCTGTTCGTTCGTATGAACAAATGGTTTAATAACTTAACATAGTGCCAAATAAGGTAATTTAAGCAGTAAAACAGACTGTGTTCGGGCTAAAAACAAACGAACGACAAAGAACTGTATGCAAACGTGATGCCTGCGGTCAGCTGTTTAAACTGCACAAAAGAACAAACAAAGTGAGTGTACCCTGCAGTCAGCTGTTCAGACCGCACGAAAGAACAAAGGAAAGTTAGTGTTCCCTGCGGTCGGCTGTTTAGATGCATAAACCGCAGAAGTACACGAATGGGTAATTATGCACGAACAGGTAGGTATTATTGAAGGGAGCCTATCCCTGCGTTTTTAGGCCCGAACGCTATTTCCCATGTTTATGCTTACGTGGACGTGCCGGTCTCGAGACCGGAAGCTGGAAGCTGGGTACCGAGGCCGGTGAGAAGCCAGGTGGCAGGCATGGAGGTTGGAGTCAGAGGAAACTGCTGGTGACAGGACTCCTGCTGGAGGCTTGAATTTTTTTTATTTTTTGGGGGCGGGAACTTCGGACGGGAAGTGCTGGTTACTAAGGAGAAGTCAAACAGCTTGAACAGCAGAGGTGAGTAGGGGCTAGGAGTATAAATAGGGACCATAACCTAAAGGCCTTTTAAAATATATATATATATATATATATATATATATATGCTATGTGTCCTGATGAAAGCTCCGATCGGGAGCTGAAATGTTGACTATTTTGGATGTACCAACAATAAATCGGATGAATCAAACCCAAGAGTGACGGTAATTTTTTGATATTTTTATGTACATTTTATATATATATATATATATATATATATATATATATGAAACATACACACATGCAAAAAAAAAAAAATATCAGGAAGTATTACTTTACTGAGAGGGTAGTGGATGCATGGAATAGCCTTCCAGCTGAAGTGGTAGAGGTTAATACAGTAAAGGAGTTTAAGCATGCATGGAATAGGCATAAGGCTATCCTAACTATAAGATAAGGCTAGGGACTAATGAAAGTATTTAGAAAATTGGGCAGACTAGATGGGCCGAATGGTTCTTATCTGCCGTCATATTCTATGTTTCTACGTTTCTATATGTTTCTATGTTTCTGACACACACACACATTTTCTCAGACACTCACAAATTGCTATTTTTATCTTTATTTAAATCTACCCAGCATCCCTACCTTTGGGAGAGCTGAGTGGATCTTTCCCTGGTGTCCTCTCTATTCTTCCTGAAGTTTCTCTCTGCTCCCCTGCACACTCTCTCTAGTGATGCCGGGGCCGGAGTTACGTCATGTCACTAAACAGCACGCGAGGGAGCAGAGAAGAACTGCAGGAAGGTTACTGTTCCCTTGCGCGCCACCTCCATGCTCCTCATGGTGACCAGCTTTAAAGTTCCCCGCAGTGGACACCTTCAATGTTTCCTTTGCGGCTTAGCATGGGGATGACAAATCCCAGATGCCAGGGGATAACACATGTCTAAACCATAACAGAGTGTCATTTCTTCAGTGTTGTCACATGAAAAGATTGAATTAATATAATAAATATGTAATAATAAAATATTTTTTTTTAAATGTGAGGGGTGTACTTACTTTTGTGAGATACTATATTTATACACGTTTTATAACTGTCCCCTCACTTTTGTCACTGGCACCTCATGTGCCCCCCTAAATATGAATCCTGGATACGCCCCTGACTATAGTGTCACTTTAAAGCATACATAACTTCAGACAAGCATTAATACATCTAAATCTGGAAAGAATGTAGAATCATATCATCAAAGGGATCTGGAGATATCATAAACCATGAGAACAAATGTTGAATTATACTGATTCATTGAGAAAGATATTTTTATGCTGAAACGTTGGGGATATAGACATTGTATACGGCTCTCTGTTTAGATTTTTGTTAATCAAGTGATCTGTAACATGTGTTATTGGATATTATTCTTAACTTATTTCCTATCCCATGATTCAGTGTTATGAATTGTATTATGTATAATGTATTCCAAGATTTTAATAAATTGACCTAAAATTTAAGTATCCTGTGCTCCATAGCGTTAAGTGTCACACAGTGTAAAGTGGTTTTTATGACGTGGTAAAAAATATTTGTAATCGATTGTCTACCAAGTGCTTTTACTTAAAATTAAAATTCTCATTACAATTGTATTAATAATTTATTAATTTGACATAGATGTAAAGCAGCTACACGCTAGTATATTTCACCCAAGAAAAATGTGATGCACACAGACATAATTTTTGATAAAATACATTGTTTGTCAATGAAATAAAATGCAGAACTTACAATGCAAACTCTCTCTCGCTCTTCATTTTAAAATCACATTAGTTACAAGACAATTACATTTCTTCAATTCTCACCTTTGTTCATTGTTAATATTCTTTCAAACGCTGTTTCATTCTCTGAGGACACAAATTACAGAGGCAGGATGAAATCACACAGAAAGTAAATTTTTTATGATTTGTCTCCCACTCTATGGCTTGAACTCACTGAGGAATATTAAAGGCCTCAATTTAAGATTTTTGGGTCAGCTTTTCAAATGATTTAATATTGGTGGATTTTTTTTAATGTTTTGTCTTTATTAAAGATTTATAAATTTACAAATGCAAAGACATACAGTTATAACATTGGAATATTTATAGGTGCGTTATCCCAATGCAACATTTAACACATTTCATCTATTCACTCATTCATACTTTTAGACAAAGAAAATAACAACAACAACAACAAAAAACAACAACAAGAAATAGAACCGATTTCTTAAAACTTAGTTATTTTCAGAGAGAGATGAAAAGATATAATATAATATGGGTGGAGAATGTGATGTCTTAGTGGCAACCTGGAGGTAAAATGATACCTTTAGTTTCAGCCAATTTACATTTCTGTTCAACATTATGTTTTGATTTTCTTTATACTCGGATATGTTACTACTATTAATTTGAGAAATATTGGTCAATTTTTCCCATAATTTCTAATATAGCGAGATCCTGCCTGTTTTCTGTAGAATCCTTATTGCATCTGCATTTTATATTTAATCTGGTTATTTATTTCTGGCCAAAAAGGTAATATATTTTGTTCAGAGTTACAATTTGGAAAATCTAAATGGAATAAGAATGTTTGGAGTGATAGTGTTGCCTGATGTCTACCTAATTGTAAAAATATATTAGAAATCTTAATTTTAGTTTCTACTAAGGCCTCACATTTACAACACATATGGTATAGTGTGCCTTCTTCCTTAGAGCATCTCCAACATTAATTTGAATATCTGTAATTAAACTTCATAATTCTATATGGGGAGAGATACCATCTATGGGTAATTTAAAAAAAAAGTCACTTGTGAACTAATCCTGATAATTGCATCGCCCAATTTATATCTCTTTCCCATTTGATTATGGATTTAGCTTTCTCTGTAACCATTAGCTTCTTATAGGAAGTTTAAGTAATTTGTTTATTTTTAGAATGTTTATTAATAAGATTTTTAAATGTTGGATGTTCCTTAATATCCAGAGCGACGATTAGTTGTCTTATTCTGACATAATTGAACAGTTGTTGGTCAGGAAATTTAAATTGGGTTTGAATATCTGCAAATATTTTTATTTTCCCCAGAGGAGAAATTTTTGTAAAAATTTGAATATTATAAGCTTTCCATTTTGATAAATCTATATCACTAGTATAGAGTTGAAGAACCTCAATTGGTGTGGAGGGGATTAGTTTCTTAATTTACCCAATTTAATAATTGTGTCATTTACAATTTTTCTTGAGAATATACTTTTTTTTTTTTTTTTATATTCAGAGCCGATCCAAGCTAGCTTAAATAAAGATTTACTTGAGCATATTTTTGTTTCCATAGATTTCCAGCTTGGATCGGAACTAATAAGTATATCCCATTTCAAGAATGGGATAGAAATTGCTGCAATTATAAGGCTTGGTTTAACCATTACATACAGCTGCATTTTGAGATTAAAAGACGAGGATAGGATCTGGTGTTGTTATTTACATAACAACTATGTTTGTTCCCCAGCTTTATTTAAATTATTATTTTGCCTGTTTTACCTAATAAAGAGTTTATCTACTGGATACATTTTGTACAAATATAGCTATGGGGATTTGGTTTACTGTCTCACAAGGCTCATCTTTAAGCAAGCTATTTAAACTGTAAATATTTAATCCCTTTCCCCACCCCCCTTTTATATACCAGCATTGAGTCCCCCACTTGAGTGGGGTGTATTCACTTTGTCTGTACGTATTGTTTTTTTAGGGTCCAACAAGCCCTTTGGTGGAGCTGACTTCTATGTCCATGGCCCAACAAATTTGGATTAGGTGACATAGTCTCCTTTCTGCTTTGTACATTTAAAAAAATATATCAATTAAAAACTATGAAATAATTCAAAAAACATATGCAAAAACATTAAATCAAGGATCAAATCGAAGAAAATAATGTAAAATTCTAACTTTAACAATAAATGCTATCCATATAAGTTAATAACATGATGCTTACATAATGCTTACCATTAGGTGTATTTTTGAGGACCTGTAAAAAATAAATATAATTTAATTATATGAATCCAGACAACATAATATTCAGTCATGTACAGTCCCACCAAAGCCATTCTGCTTCTTCATACAGATAGGTATTAGTTTCTTATAGGCAAATAATGTCAGTTTCTTACAACTATAAACATACCTGTACAGGTAGCGTCTGGGAAATTGTCCAACCTGCTGCAAACAGCACTAGTACCTTGGTTAGCTCCATAGAAACCAGATAAAAAAAACTCTATATCTCTCTCTACTATTTCTAGTTTAAACATTAACTATAAAGGACAGACCTACATATACCCAAGGAGGAGAGGCTTAGCACCAAAACTCCCTGATGGAGTGACTCCCACTCCCATTCACACATTGTGATAAGAAATTACAACTCTAGCAATGCTGTAGATGTTACATTTTACACAAAATAGAAATAGAGGAGAATGTATTTTAAAAGTAGGTTATTGCACTCCTGCCAATTTAATATAATAAATTCCAAATGTTCTTTTGCAAATTTTTTTTTTTTTGTGGTTTATTGTAGGAAGAAAAATATCAATACTTCCTGGTAGTAATAAAGATATGCTGTTATTACATCATGTTATGATATCGCTGTTAATGAGAAAATATATATTTTAAGAAGGATAACTCATAGCCCCTGGTGAAGGTGCTGTTGTTAGCACAGAAACGAGCGTTGGATCAATTTGTTTTTGTTAGTCCTGGTAGGAATTGGAGGGGAGGACGGCTTGCTAGGGTGGGTTAGCTTCTTAGTTTAAAACACCCACAAAGGTTTTGTTCAGAAGCTGTAGCCCTATCTGGTTTTGGAGGTGGATAGCAGTGTTATTTTATTATTACTATGGTACAGAACACCCACAAAGGTGTATATAGGAACTGCAGACCATTAATCTTATGGAAAGGTAGACACTAGTTATGCTTATACCACAGTAGCACTCAACACCCAGGAAGGTGTATCCGAGGAGCTGCTCTGTCCATACACAGATGTGGAATAGACAGGGATCTTTATTTGCATAGTCGTAGTGACCCTTTAAGCCTCAGCATGTTTGCTGCATGGCTGTAAACATTGAACTAAGGGATAACAGGCTTAGTAAATGTGGAATAATTGATCATTGCAGTCAAAGGGGGCTCTAGACGTTATGAGGCCTTAGGTGAAACTCAAACATGAGGCCCCACTAACAAAAAAATGAAAAAAATGAGTTGCAATACATGCACACTATCACATATACACATGGATGCACAGTTTACCTGTGTATCTGCCTGAGAGTGTGTCTGACAGAGAGTATCCTTGTGTGTGTGAATGTATGTCTCTGTGACCATGTTTGCGTTTTTGTCCAGGACTGTATGTGTATGGGGTAGATACTTGAAGTGTGTTGTGTGTATGGGGGTCTGCCTGTAGCCTTTGTGCATTGTGTTTATGGCAAAGCTAGGTTTCCTGACTGTGTGTGTGTATGATTAATGTCTTTAGCTGGTGACTGTGACAAGGTGAGTAAAGGGGTACCAGTGGCAGGGAGAGTATGACAGGTCGAAGAGGGTAAATGGACAGGGTGGGGCATGGGGGATTGTAAGAGAGAATGAGGGACAGGAGTATGACATGGTTTGATGAGGAAGTGTGACAGAGTGAGTGGAGGTGTGTCAGGGCAATTGTGGCATGGTAGGAGGAGCGAGTGTGAAAGGTTTAAGGGGGTTTATGTGACAGGGTGAGTGTGGCAGAGTGAGGGCAGGTGAATTTGGAGGGGGTGAGATTAACAGGATTAGGAGTGGTTAATGTGAGTGTGGATGCATGAAGAGGCTGACAGTGTGGGGGGTGATGACAGTGTAGGGAGGGGTGACAATGTGTGGGGAGGTGACAGTGTGAGGGGATGCTAACAGTGTGTCTGGGGAGGCTGTGTGTGTGAGGGGGTGATAGTGTGTGTGTGTTTGTGATCCTGTGTGTGAGAGAGGGTGATGGTGTGAGGGAGGGAGGGTGATGGTGAGAGGGTGGGGGTGATGGTGAGAGGGAGGAGGGTGATGGTGAGAGGGAGGGGGTGATGGTAATGGGGGGTGATGGTTAGAGGGAGGGGATGGTGGTGAGAGGGGGTGATAGGGGAGGAGAGTGATTCGAGAGGGGGTGATATGAGAAGGAGTGGGGTGATGTGAGAGAGATGGGGATGATGTGAGAGGGAGGGGGTAATGTGAGAGGGTGATGGCATGAGGGAGGGGGGTAATGTTATAGGGAGAGTGGGGTGATGATGAGAGGGAGAGGGGGTGATGGTGTGAGGGAGGGAGGGTGATGGTGTGAGGGAGGGGGTGATGTGAGCGAGCGGGTGGTGATAGTGTGAGGGAGGGGGGGTGATGGGGAGAGGGGGGACTATATACCTTTTTATTAGTCCATAGTGGTTCAGTGTGGGCTCCCTTGTGGTTCAGTGGGCTCCCTGGTTGTCCAGTGGCCATTATATCTGGTCTGCAGCTCCGCAGAGCTGTAGACGATGTATCTCACGAGACCCATCAGAGCATTGCCATGGTAACCTGTGACAACGCTCTGATTGGCCAATTCTTTCAAGACACATGGTCTGCTGCTCTGCACACTTCGGAGCTGCAGAACGGTGTCTGCGATTGATGGCCAGGCAGACAGGAGGGGCCTCGCACCAAGCAGCATACTGACCAAGCCGCCGGGCCTCCTCCTGGTGTCGGGTCTTCGGTCACTGACAGAGGACCCAACACAGTCTGCCCTAAGGTGGTCTAGGCGGCCACGAGGCCCCAGCCAGTTGGAGGCCTTAGGCGGCTTAATTAGAGAGCCGCCTCTCATTGCAGGAAGGCCATTGAACCTCTTCAACAATTCTCAAAGCCAGCTATGCTGTTCCATTCTCTGGCCTTAAAGTTCAAAAGTGAATTCAACACATAAAGCCTATTTTTGGTTTATATGTTCAGAAAATTACTAGAAAACTCTTATTATCCAGCAGAAAGTACTTGTAAGAGTTGCTCAGCATTAGGGGCTTAACCCTAATTAACTTGGTTTGATTTCAAGAGATCCCAAAAGGAGATCCCTGGATTGATATTTAGAAGGAACACTTTACATTTTAGGTTGTCTATATGGGAAGTAACTGTTTAGTGAACCTCACCCTTTCTAATCTTATTGAGAGTAGGCCCCACCCTGGGATTGGACTAGATAATTGCATACTATTACTATAAAACAGACCCAGAAATGGGAGTCTGATTCATATTCTAATATGATAAATAAATAAATAAATAAAGCCTAGCAAACTACTGAATAAGCAACAAAGTGAATTACATTATTACCAAATTGTACCTATTTCCCTTTATTATTATTATTATTATTATTATTATTATTATTATTATTATTGCCATTTATATAGCACCAACAGGTTCCGTAGCGCTTTACATTATTATGAGAGGGGGGATTTAACTATAAATATGACAATTACAAGAAAACTTACAGGAACAATAGGTTGAAGAGGGCCTTGCTCAAACGAGCTTACAGTCTATAGGAGGTGGGGTACAAAACACAATAGGACAGGAATTCACAATCAAATAGGGTGGGAGTGAAGCAGAGCTGGAGGTGAGAGTAGAGTGCTGCCCTTTAGGAGAGAGCAAGAATATGTAAGGTAGAGGTTACTCTGGGATGCCATAAGCTTTCCTAAAGAGATGGGTTTTAAGGCAAGACTAGGGGAGAGACTGATGGCGGCAGGCAGCCTATACCATAGAATAAAGGGAGTGACACCATGAATTTGGAGATTTAAAGACATATACACTATAAGTAGTTATGTTACTATATTAAGCCATGACACCCAATTCAATTAGAGTATAGAAAAAAGTCCCCAATACTGTTGTTCTATGTTACAGGTCTCTTTTAATAAGTAGAATATTCGGTGTATACCACACTTATTCTGCCTTTAGCAGAGTTAAAGACGTATACACCATACATATTGCTGCATCTCTCTCCTCCAACATCTGAACTTTCTCGTTTTACCTCCTCCAACACTATTATATATTTTTAATCCTTATATTTTTAATATCTATCCTAATACTAAGATTTCGGCTCCTGGACTTATCACACCAAATTTGTGGTGTCACTCCCTTTATTTTATTCCTCTGGACAGGTACTGGGTGAACTCCTGTCTTTATCCAGTTTTGAGCAATTCACCACAAGTCAGACTCCCTCATCTCTGTGTGTTGCACTAGGCATACTTGAATCTACAGCCTATTCTATAGGAAGGGAGCCACCTGCGAGAAGTCCTGCAAGCATGAGTTGCCCGTACGGGTGCGACCAACGGACAGGAGAAGGTCACGTGCAGAGCGGAGGGACCGAGAAGGGACATACCTATGGATCTGTGCTGAGATATAAGAGGGGCTAGAATTGGTCAGATGTGTGAATTAGTACCTTGAACTGACTCCTAAAGGATACATGAAGCCAATGTAAGGACTGACAGAGGGGTGAGGTGTAAGAGAACTGACTAGAGAGGAAAATCAGTCTGGCGGCAGCATTCATTACGGACTGTAGCGGTGCAGTACGGCTTTGGGAAGACCAATCAGGAGAGGGTTACAATAATCCATGCAGGAAATTACTAGAGCATGGACAAGCTCCTTGGTAGCATCTTGTGTAAGAAAGGGGCAGATGCGGGCTATGTTTAAGATTGAATCTACAGGATTTGGCAATATACTGAATGTGAGGCTCAAAAGTGAGGCCAGAATCAAGTATGACGCCAAGACAGCGTGCTTGCAGGGATGGACTTATTTGAATACCACTAACTTGAAGGGAGGGCGAAAGAGGAGGATCAGTATTAGGAGGAGGAAAGACAAGGAGCCCATTTTTAGAGAGATTGAGTTTAAGAAAGCGGGAGGACATCCAGTCAGAGATGGAAGAAAGGCAAGCAGTGACACGTTGCAGAATGGCAGGAGAGAGGTCCGGGGAGGAGAGATATATCTGGGTGTCATCGGCGTACAGGTGGTAGTGGAATCCAAAAGAGGGAATAAGTTTGCCAATTGAGGCAGTATAAAGAGAAAATAGAAGGGGACCAAGGATCTGTCCTTGGGGACTCCAAACGAGACAGGACGAGAGGTGGAGGTATCATTAGTAAAGAAGACAAAGAATGAGCGTTGGGAGAGATAGGAGGAAAACCACGTGTGATGGAGATCCCTGTACCCTGGCTGGTTACCTCTGCCGACACATGATCCTAGTGTTTCTCAAGGACCATCAGCACCGCACCGGACAGCATAGCCACCGTAGACTCCACGAACCACCGTAGCCTGGTTGGGGTGTCACCGTCTCCTTCCCAGCCTGGTCCAACTTCTGGATCCTGGGCCGTTAGGGAGGGACCTCTCCTCCAGTAGAGTATAGCTGTGGGAAGGACCTCTCATCCAGCTGAAGAGAGCTCTTACAAGAGCTAGCAGTGATATAGCAGTTATAGCTGTTCCTTACAACACGAGGCAAGGCTGTGAGTTGAGGGTAAGAAGGTCTGGTTTATTGAGCACAAATGCATTTCTTCTATACACATTTTCAGGCCAGGGGCACACCCCCTGGACCTGATGGAACACAGGGACAATAGGGACACAAACCAATAGGAACAATAATTATGACAGTAATACTCCCACATAGCAAGCCCTCTCCTTTGCCTGTGATATAATTAAGCTAGCTAATGGAATAACTTAATTATCCACAGGCAGAAAATATAAATTTTTACCCAAAGTTCAGAAACACCCCAAAACTCAAACATATCCCCATAAATACATCCCTGGATAGCCCTGATCTGGGTGAACAACATATCCAAAAATCACCCAGATCAGAGCAGTTGTTCAAAAGTTCAATTGAAGTCTCTATTGATCGACCGCACGCATGAATTCACGCCCAAAGACAGAGAATTTGGCTGTCCGGCCGGTCTATTTTCCATACTAAGTTCCATTCAAATGCACGAACTGGGGCCATTCATGCAAATAGCCAAAGTTAAAGTGGCGTTCAAATTGTTGAACGCAGTTCGACTCCCGTCGAAGCAACAAAGTTCTGGAGAAGGTAAAGTTCAGCAGTGTTCATGCCGTCCATGAACTCGACAACCAAACACTGCTGAACGTGTTCGACTGAATTAAAATGGCTGCCGCCACGTGTTTGTATGTCGTATGGCGGCCACTAAGACTACTTTGGCACTTCGGCTGTATCCAAAGTGCCACTTCAAAGGTGTAGAACTGTTCCAACATAATTTAGAGGGGCAGAACCAGTGCCTTAAAACCCCATATATCCAAATAGTGGTTTTATAGGGCAATACCTCCCAGGGGTCATAGTCCTGGGGAAAGAGGCTGGCAATCAGGCCCCTCCAAAAGCCAGTGGCGAGGTGCAGTTCATCACACCATGAGAGGACAGAGTCACAGAGACTGAGTGAAGAGTTTGAAGAAGGAGAGCCTGATCAATAGTGTCAAAGGCGGCAGAGAGGTCAAGAAGAATTTGTATGGAGTAGTGGCCTTTGGATTTAGCTGCAATTAGGTCATTAGTAACTTTGATAAGGGCAGTCTCAGTAGAGTGGAGAGGGCAGAATCCAGATTGAAGAGGGTAAAGGAAAGAGTTGGAATTGAGGAAGAGAGACACACAGGTAAAGACAAGTCTTTCCAGAAGCTGTGAGATAAAAGGGAGCAGGGATATAGGAATATAATTAGAGGGGGAGGATGGGTCAAGAGATGTTTTTTTCAGGATAGGTACTACAGTGGCATGTTTAAGATCAGCAGGGACAATGCCAGAAGAGAGAGAGCAGGTGAAAGTGTGTGTTAGAGAAGGCATGAGATAAGTGGAGAGAGATCTGATAAGGTGAGATGGGACAGGATTGAGCAAGCAAGTGGTGGGGCGAGAGGAAAGGAGAAGTGCAGCCACCTCAGTAGCCGGGGAGAAAGTCTGAAGGGTAGGAAAGGCATGATCTATGTGTAGTTGAAAAAGAGAACGGCATGGAGGGGAGAATTCTTGCCTTACCTGTTCATTCTATCACAGCTGCATTCACTCTTAGGACTGTAACGTGTTCCTTCTAAATATCAATCTAGGGATCTTCTTTTGAAATCTCTTGAAATCTAATCATTAAAAGTATATCTCTTAAGTCTTACAGTGAGATGTCATTTGTATCCCCTAATAAGAGCTGGTAGCTAGTAGCAAATACTATTTTCCAACAAGTTTGCTACCATGTCACATTGTTTTTTCTCTATTTGAATGTTAGCAAGATATGTATTAAAGTGTAATTTCATACTATGCCAGATGCATATCTACATGTCTTGTTATGTTTTAAGCCATCAGTTGGTAAACAGACAGCATTTGTTTAAAATAGTGAGAGGTTTTTAGAAAGTATCAGCTGCCCTGTAAAAGAGGAATAATAAAAGAGCCATGAATTATTTTATAATTTTCTAACTTTGTTAATTAGCACAATGGCAGGACATCTGTCAACAATAAATGAATACAAGTGCCCTAGAGCTGGGGTAGGCAGCCTTCACATAAATGCTTAAGATAAGTGCTGTAGAGCAAGTTAATAGAGAACAAAATAATAAAGATTAAAAAATTGGTGAGGGGACATGTTTCTACATATAAAGGTTAGTTTCTGATTGAAGAACAGTATCCACTCTTTGTTTCACCCTTTTTTACTGTTATCTGGCCTGAAAGAGTGGCACAATGCACATTTAATACTGCTACCTCCAGATTCTCCTGAGTTTGCAAGTATAGTATGATATAAAATGTCAAGGCTCAAGATTTAGAAAAACAAGTTTAGAAGCAAAATCATTCGTCTCAAAGATGATTGAAAAACTAACAAATTAAACAAAATATCAGTTGCTGAACAAACATGTAGTCCACTTGATATCATTTAGAACTGTGGAATGCGATATGTGTTAAAAAAACAGTAAGATAGCTCACCAGTCTTATCTGGAAAGTATAAACTGTATCTGATATTATAAAGAATAGCTGGTGAGTAAGATATTTCAAGTATGTTTTTATTGTTCACAGTGCAAACTATTTGTTTTTTTCTTGCAGGGGGATGTAGAGGGGGGCCTTTGGACCTCTTTAATAATTCTCAAAGCCAGCTATGCTGTTCCATTCTCTGGCCTTAAATTTTAAATTCTCACTTTAGTAAATATTCCTGTTTTACTTGTTGCAGGATCCACAGCAAGGGGAGCTTCACCTAAGCAGTATTCCAATGGGATAACTTTAGGAATTCCAACAAACAGTTTAAAAAAATCAAATAAATGAACAATCAACGCCCGCTATTGCGCATACTTCCTCAGGGGTATTATAGTTAGTCTGCAGCCTGTTTTACTGTTTGTTGGGTTTCCTGAAATTTTTTAACACATTGGAACATCATTTATGAGAAGTTTCCCTTGCTGTGGATCCTGCAACAAGTATATCTTGTAGATGTGCCTTTTATCATTGGGAAATGTGTGAGTGCAATATTATTAAAATTCTGTTTTTAAGATTATACCATTTTGCACTATGTCTTTCACTTTATTCCCCTCTATGTACTACTGAGAATACTGAGAATACTGGGAGTTGGAACACAGAAATAATTCTTAAAACAGTGATTATTTGTCCTGCTTGCTAATGTGGACTATTGTGAGTGCAATAGTCCACATTATATTAGATGGTGTCATGATTTTGTTACACTAATGATGTGATATTTGTGACGAGACCAATCTCGCCACATTGCATTGGAGAAGCCTGGTTGCTCGCCTGCTGCCTCTGGACTATGGCCCACTTTTAAAAGACTTTTTTTCGCCTGGAGAAAAGCTGTATTTGTGTGGTCTGAGCGCCATTCGCTTAATAATGTGCGCTCAGACCTGAGCTATCTGGGGATATGTTACATGTCTGTGTTTTATGTAATAAATGTTACTTTATGTATTTTAAAGTATAATACTGGTTTTGTATCCCCACATGTGTAATGGAGTTTTGCCTTTGTCTTTGGAGATAATTTAATTACTTCCCAATTATCTCCCAGGGCAGAGGGGAGGAAGCCAGGATGCATTGTGGGAATATATTGTGACTGTGTCCTATTTGTCTGCTTGTCTGTCTTTTGTCACAGTCTCCAATTTGGTCCCCTAGGGGAATGTCCACCAGGTGGGAGACCTGCATAAATACTGGGCAGGTAGCCCTCATTAAACAGACCACTGCTTGACCCTCAACACGGAGCCTTGTCTCGTCTTTGGGGGGATTTACTGTATGCTGCTAAGGACTGATTGCCAGGAGTGTAAGCCGCTTGGGAGCTTTTCCTGTTCGTCTGGTAGCAGCAATTCGTATGGTTCCTGTTCGTGTATTTGGAGTGCTACCTTATTCCCTTGTATGCCGTTCGGGAGTTTGGAGCATTCACTTGTATGCAGTTCGAGAGTTTGGAGCATTCACTTGTATGCAGTTTGAGTGTTTGGACCATTCCCTTGTATGCAGTTCGAGTGTTTGGAGCATTCCCTTGTATGCCGTTCGGGAGTTTGGAGCATTCACTTGTATTCAGTTCGTGAGTTTTGGTGATTCTACAGTAGCTGTGCCTGTCTCTGAAAGGGGATTATCGTCTAAGCGTTTTTTTTCCCTTTTGTGCAAAACGGTCCGTTACAATATTTTTATTGTACATTTATGTGGTTTATATGGTTTCAAGAAGAGTTAGATGAGTCTTTAGATTTACAATTTAGAAGTGGAAAGAGTAATATATTAGTAAGCTTGTCTGTAGTAAGCTTGTGTGTGTGTCAGCTAGTTTTTCTGTAGTGCGCATGTGTATCAGTGAGAGTGCCTGTAGTGAGCATGTGTGTGCAAGTGAGCTTGTCTGTAGTGAGCTTGTGTGTGTCTGTGAGCTTGTCTGTGTTACAGATCCCCTATCCCTGAATTATCATACTGTTAATTTCTGCTTATTTTGTTACACTGGGTAGTTCAGTATATGGAATTCACCGAACATCTGAGACCCATCTGGTTCATAAACCGAACAAACTACTGAACAGCCAGGCCACCCAGGGGAGATGTGTGCTACTTATTGACCCTTTTCACCCTTGCTCGCACCTCAATAACTGCAATTTGTATGGACAAACGTGTGGCGGCGCCCATCTTTAGCCGCGACCGCATGCAGCGGTGTTTGGTCGTCAAGTGCATGGAACTCAAATCGGACACTCAACGATGCAAACACTACTAGAACTTTATCTTCCATCAAAATTCGGTAAAACAAGTGAGAATTGAATGGCGTTCGGTCGGGGGACATATACTGAACATACCCAAGAACCATTACGTTCTGTACTTTTGTTGTATTTGGTACTGCCGAAAAAGAGTCGGTCAAACTCTGACTTCTATGGAAATCCTGAAACCCTGAACCTATCTGGGTGATATTTGGATATGTTGGTCCCCAGATCGGGGCTATCAAGGGATGTGACTTTCATGGGGTTTCCATTGTTTCTGGGGTACATTCAAGATATTGTAAAATGTATGTTTTCTGTGCCTGGAGATTTTTGATTTTAGTACAGTTCCTGACTCAATTATCTGTCAGGCACAGGGGAAGGATTACACTGGTTTGTGTAGGAGTATCCTGGACCTGTCACGTATTCATCCACAAAAGTTGTGCCGAGCAGCAATCATGCACATGGAAACCTTGTAATTGCCTTTGGGGTCAAAGGCCAGTTACAGCCAATCGGATCCACAGGAAGGGTATTTAAACCCAATCCCCCTCTTGCTCATTGCCCTGTTGTGGTTTAATGCCTATGGTTATCCGAGAGTGCGTTCCTGATCTTGAGTTTCTGGTATTTGACTTTGGCTTTGTTTTGACTTCCCTGATATCTGGTATCCTTGACTTTTGGCTTCCCCTCATCTTTGTGTCTGATTCTGTGTCCCTGACCTCTGCAAGTATTTTGACTATTCTTGGAAACGTTAAGTCCGGCCATTCTAGTGTCCAGTTATACGTTATCCTTAGTCCTATGTGTGACACAGTATTGTGTGCTGGATCAACTTGTAATCCTGACATTACGAAATGGCCATAGATCCTGCAGAATTGTGTCAGCACATAGCAGCTTGTGAGAGAAAGCTAGAGGAGAATGAACACCATATGGATCAATGTGCCCAGGCTTTTAGCACACTCTTTACTAGGATGGCTCATTTACAACCTGAGGCTTCTCCAATTATGTCACCACTGCCTAATGTACCTCCACCTATAGTATATAAGGCTCCTACGATCTCCTTATCTCCTCCCCCACATTTTTCTGATAATATCCAGGAATGTAAGGGATTTCTCAATCAGATTGATGTCTCTCCTCGTTCATTTCCTTCAGATAGAGCTACGATTGGGTATCTAATGAACCAACTTAAAGGCAATTCCTGAAGCAGATTTCTCCTTTACATTTCCGCCTTATGCAATGAGGATAACTTTTCATGCAAAGCCCTGGTTGATTCAGGTGTGGCTGGTAACTTTATTGATTTATGTTTTGTTAAAAAACACACTATACCAGTCAAGGAGAGATCATCACCTCTAGTGGCTGAGGCTATTGATTGGAGACCCCTATCACAACCTCTTATTACCCTTGAGACCTTGCTTATTTGCATTACGATAGGAACTTTGCATAAGGAAGACATTACTTTCCAGATAATCGCTTCCCCTTCTTGTCCCATCGTATTAGGCTCATCAAGCTTAACCCTCATACTGACTGGACTGGACCCATTTCTAAAAAAGTGGGCATCGTTGCTTTACCTGCTGCTCTGTCTCCGACTCCCGAAATTCCCATACAGTATTGGGAGTTAAGAGAGGCATTTAGTAATAGCCAGACTAATGCTCTTCCTCCACACAGATCTTATGATTGATTCATTGATCTGTTGCTCAGGGCTATGCCTCCTAAAGGAGCGGTATATGCCCTATCCCCACAAGTAGGTAAAATCATGGATGAGTACATCAAGGAATCTTTAAGTAAAGGCCATATACATAAATCATCCTCGCCTGCTGGTGCAGGGTTCTTTTTTGTAGCTAAGAAAGATGTAGAATTATCACCTTGCATAGACTACAGGGCATTAAACAAGATTTCTATCAAAAATGCCTATCCCATTCCCCTTATATCCGAATTGTTTGATAGACTCCACGGTGCTAAGATCTTCACTAAGCTTGACCTTAGGAGTGCGGACAATTTGGTGAGAATTATGACAATCATGAATGGAAGACTGCATTTAACACTAGGAGTGTGCACTACAAATATCTTGTTATGTCCTTCGGTTATGTAATGCTCCGGCCGTATTTCAAGACTTCATTAATGATGTACTCAGAGACTATATTTACACTTTTGTGCCTGTATACCTGGATGATATCCTTATTTATTCCCCCGACATCCAAACTCATCATGATCATGTCAAACAAGTTTTACAAACTTTGCTTAAAAATTGTCTTTATTGTAAACTTGAGAAATGTGTATTTGATCAATGTGAAGTTCAGTTTTTGGGGTATAACATTTCTGCCTCTGGTTTCCAAATAGATCCTCGCAAACTAGAGGTCGTTCTACAATGGCCAGTGCCAAGTGGGTTAAAAGCCATACAGAGGTTTATTGGTTTCTCTAACTATTACAGGAGATTTCTCTTTGGTAATAGCCCCTGTGACAGAACCATCTGTCTGCTGGATTTTTGCCCGTTCGTCTGTTTGTCCCCGTTCGTATGAATGGCTGGTTTCTATAGCCCAGCCATTCGAATGACTCTTTTTCCCCGAACAAAACCGCCGAACGAACGGCCACCCAAGTGAGGAGTGTGCTGCAGGTTAACGAAGTGATCACCATTATAACGTTGTGGTTAACCGCAGACACTTCTCAATTAAACCGAACTCAGGGTGGTCGTCGTTCGTATGTCGACCACGAGGCAGCGGCCATTTTAAATCATGCGAACGCTCAGCGGTGTTTGGCTCTATTTCTATGGAACGGAAAACGGACACTTTTTCTGTCGAACACCGCTGAAACAAGGGAACGCCTGGCTGCCTCCACGAAAGCATGCGAACATCGGCCGTTCGGGAGATTGAGAACACACAAAAGACTTAACCCAGATAGCCCACCCATGGAGTCATTCGTGTACCGAAGGACTGTAAGAACTTTGACTCCATGGCGATTGAACTATGTGTGTGGGATCTGAGCGCTATTCGCCAATAATATGCACTCAGATCCAGGCTATCTGGGGACATGTAATACGAATGGGAAATGTTCAGTCTTCATGTAGTTATGCATTTTTGTGTCTTTTATTATTTCATGTTTAAGATGGCGACTGTCCTTGTCCTGGAGTTAATTGAGTTACTTGGTAATTAACTCCAGGACAGAGGGGAGGGAATCAGAATGTACTGTGGGTAAAATATGTGACTGTGTGTCAGAAATGTCCTGCTATCTGTCTGTACTTTAAGTCTTCCATTTGGTCCCCTAGGGGAGTGTCCACCAGGTGGGAGACCTGCATAAATACGGGCAGGTAGCCCACAGTAAACCCAGATCTTATTTGACCCTCAATGCGGAGCTTCTGTCTCGTTATTGGGGGGATTTCTTCTTCACGTTTAGAGACTGCTGGATGGAACGAAAGCCGCTTTGGGGATATTATTGTTCGACGGTTCCTAGCAGTTCGTATATTGCCGTTCGGGAGTTTGGAGCCGTTCGTGGATTTCGATCGGGAGATTGCCGCTTCCCCTGCATTTGGTTCGTGGGTTACAGAGTAAGCGAACAGAGACTGTACTGCAGCCGGGGAAGGTTTACTAAACGGCGGTTTGGCTTAAAGACACGGGAGGTGTCTTAACAATTGGTGGCAGCGGTGGGATGAATCCTACAGCATTGGAGGTCAGCTATAAGAGATGCAGTACGAGGAATTAAGGCGTGCTACACTTAAGGACATATTGGAACGCCGAGGAAGGTCAGCAAGCAATCTAAAGAAACGGGAGATTATTGCTTTGCTAATGGAGATGGATGCAGCAACGGGAATGGAAAGAGTCAACGTGCCCAGTACCTTGGATTTAACACCCGAGGAAATACAATTCAACCGGGCAGTACAAATAAGGCTGGCACATTTTGGCCCCAACCCCTCAGCTGACATCGTGGTTCGTGTGCAGGCAGCAGTTGCAACACAACAGGCAGCCCGGGAAAGAGGAGCTGCAGCAGCAGAGGTACCGTATGACAATAATGTGGTTGCTAGAAAAAAGGTACCTTTTGCTGCGTTTAAAAATTTTGTGGAAACAGAGGGAGAGATTGATGGATTTTTGGCAGACTTTGAGAGGCAGTGTGCGCTACATCAGGTACCTGCAGATGAATGGGTCACCATCCTCTCTGGGAAATTATCTGGCCGGGCTAGTGAAGCTTTTCGGGCCATCCCAGAGGAGGAGATCACCAGCTATCGGGCTGTGAAAGAGGCGCTCCTAGCCAGGTATGCAGTAACCCCAGAGGCGTACAGGCGGAGGTTTAGAGAAACCAACAAGCTGGTTGGGGACTCTTATGTGGAATGGGCCTGCAGAGTCCATCGTACCGCAGCCCACTGGATGGCTGGATGCCAAGCGGTAACTGGGGAGGAGGTGTTACAAGTGTTCCTGCTGGAGCACTGCTTTGATAGACTACCTGCTGGGGTCCGGGAATGGGTCAGAGACAGAAAACCCTCTACCCTACCCGAGGCTGCCCGTCTGGCAGACGAATACACGGATGCCCGCAAGTTGGATGGTACAGCTGCTAAAGCCCCTGCCAGACTGGAATATCGACCAGCAGTAACACCCGCTCCTGCAGTCTACCAACCCCCAGTACACCGTACCCCAGCCGCACCACCAGCTAACAATTATATGCAACCAGCCCGATTTAATGCCCGGGAGTACTCCCAACCCATCCGGTGCTATGGGTGCAAGCAGTTGGGGCACAAGCGTCCTGAGTGCCCCCTGAACAGTGCCAACCAGGCTCAGTCCTGGAGGAGACCAGTTAACGGAAACCAGCGCCCACCTCAGCCTGCTGCTCACTGCCTAGAGCAGGAGGAATTTTGGGGCATTCTGCACGAGGCAGACCCAGTGCAAGCGGCTCACCAGGATAATCGCCAGCAACATCGGCAAACTGTGAAGCTAAATGGCAGAGTGGTGAATGGGCTGAGAGACACAGGAGCCACGATGACACTGCTCCAAAAGAACTTGGTCTCAGAGCATCAACACACTGGAGACACTGTGGCAGTAAGGGTAGCAGGGGGTGCCGTGTTTCGCTTACCTGTTGCCCGAGTACATTTGGATTGGGGAGTGGGCGCTAGGCATGTGGATGTGGGGGTGATGAAGGACTTGCCCGCAGATGTTCTTTTGGGAAACGATTTGGCCCCTTTGGTTTCAGCCTATGCTCCGATGGGCCCTGCAGACGTGAACCCAGTGACCACCCGTGCCCAGACCCGTGCTGCCGGAACCAGCCCACTTGCTGACGAGACCCAGGTAAGATCTCCTTCCCCGACTGATACCCCAGATCAGGTCCCCTTAAGCTGGGATTCCCCAGAGGAGTTTGGGAGGGAAACCCGGGCGGATCCGACCCTCCAAAGATACAAGGACAGGGCAGAGGCTGGGGAGGAAGGAATAGATGGGGAACGGTATGAGTGGGTGGGGGACAGGTTATATAGGATCCCTAAACCTTCCCAGAAGAGTGTTGCCTCTCCGCCGAATCGCCAGTTAGTGGTACCTGCAAAGTACCGGCAGGAGATTCTGCGGATAGGGCATGATGTTCCTTTAGCTGGACATCTAGGGTCCCGCCGCACAGCCTATAGGATTTCACAGAACTTCTTTTGGCCAAACTTTAACCAGGCTGTGCGGATGTACTGCAGCACGTGTGACACATGTCAACGGGTAGGAAAGCGGGGGGACCACCCTAAGGCTAGGCTATTATCGATGCCTATTATAGGGGAGCCCTTTGCCCGCATAGCCGTTGACATTGTGGGTCCACTGGCCAGGGCTAGTCCATCCGGTAAGAAGTATGTTCTTACCGTGGTGGACTATGCCACCCGCTATCCAGAGGCAGTAGCGCTGTCTAACATAGAGGCAGAGACGGTTGCTGATGCCCTGGTTAGAATTTTTACTAGGGTCGGGTTCCCTAAGGAGATCCTCTCCGACCAGGGAACCCAATTCACCGCTGTGCTCACCCAGCAACTGTGGAAGGTGTGCGGCATTAAGCCGTTACTTAGCTCACCCTACCACCCACAGACTAACGGTCTCTGCGAGCGCTTTAACGGTACCCTCAAACAGATGCTGAGGACCTTTACAGACACTTGCAGAGACTGGGAGAGATTCCTGCCTCATCTATTATTTTCTTATAGAGAGGTGCCCCAGGAATCTACTGGGTTCTCCCCCTTTGAGCTGCTGTATGGGAGAAGGGTCCGCGGACCCCTAGATCTCATTAGAGGCCACTGGGAGGGGGAGACGGAGCAGGAAGGGACCCCCATAGTGCCATATGTTCTGGAACTCCGGGACCGCATGGAGAAACTGTCCCTGATGGTAAGGGAGAATCTCCAGGCGGCCCAGGGGAGACAGAAGAGATGGTACGATCAGGGTGCCCGACAGCGGGTCTTCCAGGTTGGGCAAAAGGTATTGGTGCTTAAACCTGTGAAGGCCAACAAGATGCAAGCATCTTGGCAGGGCCCGTACAAGGTAGTGGCGCAGATCTGCGACACTACTTACTTGATAGCCAGCTGTGCAGATGAGAGGATCCAGCGGTCCTTTCATGTGAACATGCTGAAAGAGTACCAGGAGAGACCTGAGAATATTGCAGCAGTGTGTGCCCCAGCTGCAGATGATTCTGAGAATTTACCCCTTCCAGATCTATTAGAAAGGGATTCCCAGACTGACCTTACTACCTTGGTACAGCTAGGGGACCGGTTGAACCCCACAGAAAGGGTACAGGCGCAGCAGTTGTTATGGGAGAAGCAGGCGACGTTCTCCCAGGAACCAGGTTATACCACCCTAGCTGTGCATAAGGTAGAGACCCCTGGACAGACCCCGTTACGACAGCCCCCCTACCGTATCCCTGAAGCAGTCCGTGAAGGAATGCGGAAGGAGATACAGGAGATGACCCAACTTGGGGTTATCGAGCACTCCGACAGCCCTTGGGCCTCGCCTGTAGTCCTGGTGCCAAAGAAAGATGGGACCACCCGGTTCTGTGTGGACTACAGGCGACTCAACGAGCGGACCACCACTGACGCCTACCCAATGCCCCGGGTAGACGAATTACTAGATCGTATTGCCAGGGGGCGATATCTGACCACCATAGACCTGTGTAAGGGCTACTGGCAGATCCCCCTGGCCGAGGATGCTATCCCCAAGTCGGCATTTGTCACCCCATTTGGCCTGTACCAATTTAAGGTCATGCCTTTTGGGATGAAAAATGCACCGGCTACTTTCCAACGGATGGTGGATAGACTCCTGGATGGCTTCCAAGAATTTGCCTGTGCATACTTGGACGACATTGCGATCTACAGTGGGTCCTGGGAGGAACACCTGGTACATGTAGGGGTAGTGCTGGATAAGATTAGGGCCGCTGGCCTGACGTTGAAGCCAGAAAAGTGTCATCTAGGTATGGCTGAAGTGCAGTACCTGGGTCACAGAGTGGGGTGTGGGAGCCAGAGACCAGAGCCAGCCAAGGTAGAAGCAGTGGCTAACTGGCCCACACCTACTACTAAGACCCAGGTATTGGCCTTCTTGGGGACGGCAGGGTACTACAGACGTTTTGTCCCTGACTACAGCGCTATCGCTAAGCCCCTGACAGACCTGACGAAGAAGAACTTGCCTAAGCAGGTCCTGTGGTCTCCGGCTTGTGAAGCTGCGTTCCAGGCACTGAAGCAGGCTCTTGTGAATGCCCCTGTCTTGGCTGCCCCAGTCCCTAACAAACGCTTTCTCGTCCATACAGATGCTTCCATGTATGGACTGGGGGCTGTGCTGAGCCAAGTCGGGGAAGATGGAGGAGAGCACCCTGTCGCATATCTCAGCAGAAAGTTGTTACCCAGAGAAGTGAGTTATGCGGCAGTGGAGAAGGAATGTTTGGCCTTGGTCTGGGCACTGAAAAAGTTAAGCCCCTATTTGTATGGGCAAGAGTTTTCCCTTGTGACTGATCACAACCCACTCGTTTGGCTTAACCGGGTCTCAGGAGACAATGGGAGACTGCTGAGATGGAGCTTGGCACTACAGCCCTACAATTTTACCATCAGCTACAGACCCGGTAAGCTGAACGGGAATGCAGATGGGTTGTCACGACAAACAGACGTTTCCATCACCTCGTAGTCCGGTCATCCCCAAGTTGACCCGCCACAGGGTCAAGCCGGGTCTGCCGGAGTGTCCCACAAGGAGGGAGCCGTGTGACAGAACCATCTGTCTGCTGGATTTTTGCCCGTTCGTCTGTTTGTCCCCGTTCGTATGAATGGCTGGTTTCTATAGCCCAGCCATTCGAATGACTCTTTTTCCCGAACAAAACCGCCGAACGAACGGCCACCCAAGTGAGGAGTGTGCTGCAGGTTAACGAAGTGATCACCATTATAACGTTGTGGTTAACCGCAGACACTTCTCAATTAAACCGAACTCAGGGTGGTCGTCGTTCGTATGTCGACCACGAGGCAGCGGCCATTTTAAATCATGCGAACGCTCAGCGGTGTTTGGCTCTATTTCTATGGAACGGAAAACGGACACTTTTTCTGTCGAACACCGCTGAAACAAGGGAACGCCTGGCTGCCTCCACGAAAGCATGCGAACATCGGCCGTTCGGGAGATTGAGAACACACAAAAGACTTAACCCAGATAGCCCACCCATGGAGTCATTCGTGTACCGAAGGACTGTAAGAACTTTGACTCCATGGCGATTGAACTATGTGTGTGGGATCTGAGCGCTATTCGCCAATAATATGCACTCAGATCCAGGCTATCTGGGGACATGTAATACGAATGGGAAATGTTCAGTCTTCATGTAGTTATGCATTTTTGTGTCTTTTATTATTTCATGTTTAAGATGGCGACTGTCCTTGTCCTGGAGTTAATTGAGTTACTTGGTAATTAACTCCAGGACAGAGGGGAGGGAATCAGAATGTACTGTGGGTAAAATATGTGACTGTGTGTCAGAAATGTCCTGCTATCTGTCTGTACTTTAAGTCTTCCATTTGGTCCCCTAGGGGAGTGTCCACCAGGTGGGAGACCTGCATAAATACGGGCAGGTAGCCCACAGTAAACCCAGATCTTATTTGACCCTCAATGCGGAGCTTCTGTCTCGTTATTGGGGGGATTTCTTCTTCACGTTTAGAGACTGCTGGATGGAACGAAAGCCGCTTTGGGGATATTATTGTTCGACGGTTCCTAGCAGTTCGTATATTGCCGTTCGGGAGTTTGGAGCCGTTCGTGGATTTCGATCGGGAGATTGCCGCTTCCCCTGCATTTGGTTCGTGGGTTACAGAGTAAGCGAACAGAGACTGTACTGCAGCCGGGGAAGGTTTACTAAACGGCGGTTTGGCTTAAAGACACGGGAGGTGTCTTAACAGCCCCCATCACCAATATGACACGCAAGGGGGATAATTGTACTATATAGCCTAAAGAGGCTTTTGAGCTTCTTAAACAAATGTTTGCATCTGCTGACATATTAAGACATCCTGACACTAGTAAATCTTTCCTACTTGAAGCTGATGCCTCCAAGACAGGGTTCGGGGCTGTTCTTTCTCAGAGCGAGATTCCAGATGCCCCCTTGCATCCTTGTGGTTACTTCTCCAGAAAGTTGTCTCCTGCCGAGCTTAACTATGACATTGATAATAGAGAACTGTTAGCCATCATACTAGCGCTTAAGGAATGGCGACATCTTTTGGAGGGTTCCAAGGATCACATTCTGATTATTACTGATCACAAGAACCTGGCATATATTGGGGATGCCAAACGACTGTCTTCTAGACAAGCTAGATGGTCATTATTTTTGTCTTGCTTTAACTTCATTATCACCTACAGACCCAGTTCTATGAACGTTAAAACTGACACCTTGTCTAGGCAATTTGATGTTGAATTGGATCTAGAACAAGAGACATCCCCTATTACGTCTCCTGAGTGTATTATTGCATCCACTGTCCTTTCTCTTTGCTCCGTGCTATCATGGCGGCTCAGCCCCAGGTCCCTTGCAACAAACCTCAAGATAAATGATTTATTCCATTGCCTGACAGGAAAGAGGTGCTGAAGGTATTCCATAACAATGTGACCACTGGGCATCAGGATATTAATAAAACTGTATCCGCCATTTCCAGGTCATTTTGGTGGAAGTCACTCAGGAGGGACATTAAAGATTATGTAGCAGCCTGCTCTGTCTGTGCAGTTTTGAAGGTTCCTCATAAACGTTTGTGAGGATTGTTACAGCCACTTCCAATACCCAGTATCCATTGTCTCATTTATCAATGGATTTCATTGTTGAGCTGCCTAGTTCTAATGGGTATACTACCATCCTCATGGTAGTTGACCGTTTTTCCAAAATGGCACACTTAACTTCACTTAAAAAATTGCCATCGTCTCAGGACTTGGTGCACATATTTATATGCAATATTTTCAGGCTACATGGTATTCCTCAAAATATTGTGTCTGACAGAGGTTCCCAATTTGTGTCACGGTTCTGGAGGCATTCAATAAAAATTTGGGCATTGAATTGTCATTTTCCTCTGCTTACAATCCCCAAACAATGGTATGGCTGAAAGAGCTAACCAATCACTTGAGCTGTATTTACGTTGCTTCGTGAATAGTACACAGTCTAACTGGGCTGAATTATTGCCCTGGGCTGAATTTGACTCATATGGGCATAGTCCATTTTTTGTCAATACGGGTTGTCATCCTGCTGTTCTCCCTGCTGTGTTTTCTGATATGGCTATCCCTACTCTGGATGATCACCTTTCCTCTATTCGTGATACCTGGACTAAGGTTCACTCTGCTCGTGAAACTGCGGCTGCTCGCTTTAAGTTTCATGCGGATAAACGGCGGAGTGCCAATCCAGGTGGGTGATCGGGTTTGGTTATTGTGACGAAGTGCCCTTCGCCACTTGGTACTGGAGAGGCCTGCTTGCCAGCCTCCTCCCCTGTGACTATGACTCTTTGATGTATTTGCCTTTAAAGCCCCTATTCTACCTTCAGACAGACTATTTATGTAGGCTGCTTTATTTATCTTATGTTTTAGTCACCCTGTACCCATTATAGGTGCAGGGTGTGTGTAATGTAATTGTTTATAGTGTGTCTGTGTACTGTGAAATGTATTGCCTTCTCTCCTGTACTGCTGAGGTTTGCTACCAACTAGGTGGGTTTGGCTATGGAGCTGGTCTAGTGCCCTCTGTTGGTAGCAACAGCAATATGCACTACCTGAATAGCAAGACTGATTCATTTGCATATTCGGGTAGATTTGCATATTGTTAATTCTGCAGGAAGGTGAGATATTTACTGTTAAATATTGTCTCCCCCCAACCCTTTAAAAATGTACCATTGTGTTGTGATAAGTCACTGTGTGTTTCTTGATATGGTTTGACTGTTTGTGATTTTATTGAGGTTTCACAACAATGTTATTGTGGTGACTGTATTGGCTGGTCCCAAGGGAATAAAGGTTTTGACAGTTCTTCTTGATTCCTCTAAACGTAGCCTTGTCTTGTTATTGGAGGGAGCTGTTATAATCACACTGGGGATTGCTATGCTCTGCGTGCTCCCCTGAGCTTGAGTCACTTACCTCTTTTAAGAGCTTGTTCCTGACACGCTCTCCTTGGAGGAGGGGTCTTCACCACACAGTCCTGGATGGTGGCGGTTTGTACAGGGTGGAAGGAAGAGTTCTTTCCCACACAGTCCTGGAGGACAGAAGCTAATCCAGGGTGGAAGGAAGACGGCGAGACTCCAGTCAAGATACGGCGGTTGCGGAGTCTGCGGTGGTTGTGGTGTCTGCTGCAGTGCTTGGAGTCCTCAGGAAGCGCTAGGAGCATCCGTCAACGGAGGGTACTCGGACTGAGTATAGGGAGCTCCGTTACATTGGTGGCAGCGGTGGGATGGCGTCCTAGTGCGAGGAGAAGCAGCGAGGAGACACTGGTATCGTATGAGAGGTTATTGAGGGCAACGCTAGCCACTGTGCAGCATCCCTAACTACAGCAGCATGGAGCAGGGATGGATAGAGCCCTGCGAAGAGCACCTCAACATGATACGTCGCTACGAGGACGACGCTTACATTGAGGAGGTAAAGAGGCGGTTGGTCTGCTATGGCCCAGACCTTTCGAACGAGGTGGTCCACCAAGTAATGCGCCAGTTGAGTGCTGAGAACAGTGCGGCAATGGCCTTTGAGCGACAACTGTGGAGGTTGAGGATATGGACACCTAGTCTCCAGCGGCAGTGCAAAGTACAGGGAGCTGAAGGTGTCGTCCTTCCTCCCCAGCGGCAGTGCAAGTTACAGGGAGCAGAAGGTGTCGTCCTAACTCCCCAGCGGCAGTGCGAATTCCAGGGGGCCGAAGGTGTCGTCCTTCCCCCCCAGCGGCAGTGTGTCCTACAGGGAGCAGAGACAGTTGGTCTCTCTCCCCAGCGGCAGTGCGAGTTACAGGGAGCCGAAGGTGTCGTCCTTCCTCCCCAGCGGCAGTGCAAGTTACAGGGAGCCGAAGGTGTAGTCCTTCCTCCCCAGCAGCAGTGTGTCCTACAGGGAGCAGAGACAGTTGGTCTCTCTCTCCAGCAGCAGGACAACGTTATGGGAGTGGAGACAGGCGGTCTCCCTCTCCAGCGGCAGCCTGTGTTTCAGGGAGAGGAGCACAGCACCCTATCTCCCCAGCGGCAGCTTACCCTACCAAGGGCAGACACCAATCTCCCAGATGGCACAGAGGGGACCGTGGTCTCTGTGCCCGACCTACAGGGATGCTGGACAGCCTGTCCAGATCCCCAACTACCCTTACAGGGACAACAGGAGGAGGGGGTAAGTACGAATTCCCCTCCCCAGCTAACTCCTAACTTGGCCCCAGGGTTAACAGGGGAGATGTTAACCCCCACTGACCCCCATGTTCCCCTGGCTACTGAGCCGGACTATGTCCCAAGCCCCCCAGTGGAAGAGCTGGCAGCTGGGCAGAGTGCAGTCGGCCTCTGCCCTCCCTTTGTCCCTTGTCCAGAGCCTGATGTCCTGCAGGCTATACCAGCAGAAGAGCTGGCATCAGGGCAGACCGCCCCTGGCCTCTGCCCTACCGATCCCCTTGTCACAGGACTGGCCTGCACCCCCCTCCTCCCAGCAGAAGCGCTGGCATCAGGGCAGAGCGCCGCTGGCCTCTGCCCCTCAAGTCCCCACAGTGTGTTGCTCCATCACCCCAGAGGAATACCCAGGTGCAGTCACTGTTTGCTGTGGGTGGGCTGCTCTAATAACTGTTTGTTGTGGGTGGGCTACTCTGGCACTTGCGTATGGTCGGTGGGTGAATCGACTAACTTAGGCACTGACCGACAGAAAGTCAGGTGCCTGGTTAGTCTTCCCCCCGAAGGGGAGATATGTGACGAAGTGCCCTTCGCCACTTGGTACTGGAGAGGCCTGCTTGCCAGCCTCCTCCCCTGTGACTATGACTCTTTGATGTATTTGCCTTTAAAGCCCCTATTCTACCTTCAGACAGACTATTTATGTAGGCTGCTTTATTTATCTTATGTTTTAGTCACCCTGTACCCATTATAGGTGCAGGGTGTGTGTAATGTAATTGTTTATAGTGTGTCTGTGTACTGTGAAATGTATTGCCTTCTCTCCTGTACTGCTGAGGTTTGCTACCAACTAGGTGGGTTTGGCTATGGAGCTGGTCTAGTGCCCTCTGTTGCTAGCAACAGCAATATGCACTACCTGAATTGCAAGACTGGTTCATTTGCATATTCGGGTAGATTTGCATATTGCTAATTCTGCAGGCAGGTGAGATATTTACTGTTAAATATTGTCTCCCCCCACCCCTTTAAAAATGTGCCATTGTGTTGTGATAAGTCACTGTGTGTTTCTTGATATGGTTTGACTGTTTGTGATTTTATTGAGGTTTCACAACAATGTTATTGTGGTGACTGTATTGGCTGGTCCCAAGGGAATAAAGGTTTTGACAGTTCTTCTTGATCCCTCTAAACGTAGCCTTGTCTCGTTATTGGAGGGAGCTGTTATAATCACACTGGGGATTGCTATGCTCTGCATGCTCCCCTGAGCTTGAGTCACTTAGCTCTTTTAAGAGCTTGTTCCTGACACGCTCTCCTTGGAGGAGGGGTCTTCACCACACAGTCCTGGATGGTGGCGGTTCGTACAGCGTGGAAGGAAGAGTTCTTTCCCACACAGTCCTGGAGGACAGAAGCTAATCCAGGGTGGAAGGAAGACGGCGAGACTCAAGTCAAGATACGGCGGTTGCGGAGTCTGCGGTGGTTGTGGTGTCTGCTGCAGTGCTTGGAGTCCTCAGGAAGCGCTAGGAGCATCCGTCAACGGAGGGTACTCGGACTGAGTATAGGGAGCTCCGTTACAGTTATCCTCACACAACATCAGGTTGAAGGTTCCCAGCATGAAGTTTGCTCCAAGGTTCCTTGGTCCTTTTCATGTGGTTAGAAGAATCAACCCTGTTTCTTATTCTCTGGCCCTTCCAGCGTCCTTGCGTATACCTAATACTTTTCATGTGTCCTTGCCAAAACCACTTGTTTGCAATCGGTATACAATTCCGATTGTTCTCCCTCCTCCTTTGGTTGTTTCTGGACAGGAGGAGTACGAAGTCTCCTTGTTACGATTGCTTCTAGTCTAGCAAGAGGTTGGATCGCTTAGAGGTCCTGGTTCCTGAAGTCGGAGAGTCGAATGGTGCTTCAATCGGTTGAAATCTGTAAATCTAGAATATCCCACTAGCTATAACAAAGCTAGGATTCCCTAATCCCTACAACACGAGTCGAGGCTGCCAGTTGAGAGTAAGACGAACTGGCTTTAATAGCATAGAAACATAGAAACATAAAATGTGACGGCAGATAAGAACCATTCGGCCCATCTAGTCTGCCCAATTTTCTAAATACTTTCATTAGTCCCTAGTCTTATCTTATGCCTATCCCACACATGTTTAAACTGCTTTACTGTGTTAAGCATGGCACAAGCATGGCAAATTATGCAAGTCCCCAGGTCCAGGGACAGCCCCCTATGGACCTGATGGGATACAGGTATAGTACAAAGATTCAACCTCTGATAATACAATGTATCATTCAAACTAGTACCCGCCCAGCTTGGAGATAATGAGCCCAACGGTTATACAATCTAATTATCTCCAAGACCCCAAAAGACCATGCTTTATTGTGTCCTAGAAAACAGCATAAAAATACATAACTTCAACATTTTAATGGGTATATAGTTCATTCGACTATTCATTCGGTAGCTCAGATCTGGATGCATCAGGTATACGAATTGCGCCCAGATCCCACTGTAGCGGAGACCTGGTATTCCACAAGATATCTCCGCTTAAGATCCCAGTGAGGCTCAGGAACAAGTATTATAAATCCATAAGGCAAGGTTTCCAGCAGGTAAAATAATATAGCAACATCCCAACAGCACTCCCAATGACTGGACAACACACAGCATCAGGAGCAGAACTAAACTTTTATTCACACAATGGCCTTATAAAGCATGCTACCATGCAAGGGAGGGATTAACAGTAATTACTACAGTGCCCAATCATACTCGAGTAACCTCCCACACATCTCCTCACCTTAGCCTGACTCATAATCCCCTTATACAGTACACAAATTCCCCCAGTTTCTGGATGTACCCCTAAACTTAGGGGTACCCCTTTAAATGTCACATAACCTGGTAGCCCTGATCTGGGTAAGGAACATATCCAAAAGTATCCAGAGTTTTAAAATGGCCACTGCCACGTGTTCATTTCACGAATGGCGGCCACCCCCGAGAACAATGGACCCACTGCACAGATTGTCAATTACCGGTTCGCAACATTGTTGCAACCGGTAATTGGATGCACGCTTTACACTGGGGAGGTCTGACTGTTCGGTAGTTTCATTCTCATAATTTCTAGAGTGATTCTACCGAACAATCAAACGAATACTGCATACATTTTCACATATATCGTTACAATTCAACCGAAGACATTAAAATACATGTAATTTCCAGGACAGCACAGTGCCATCCGCTACACCCACGAACAGAACGGGGTATTTCTGCCATGTAAAGTCTTATTCAGCACTTTTGCCACGAACCCCTGCTGGCGGTCATGTTTTAAGGCTGGTCAATGGACAGTGGGACCTCGACCTGAAACTCATGGAGCGTGTGTCGGATACATATTTACACGAATCCCCGCTCTCAGTATGGTTGTCCCTGTCGTTCGGGAGACGAACGGAGACCACCTGGAAGGGGGACTTAACCTGCGGTTAACCGCAAGATCAACATTTTAATTGAGGCGCACACGCCAGAATGTAGGTGGTCGCTGTTCGTGAGTCTTTTGGTAGTTTCCCTTTGGGTAAATGTATACAAACGTGGATCCCCTGTGACTGTCAATTAGTTGGTGGTTAACCGCAGACCGCAGCTCCTGGGCGGTTAATGAGAGGCACACTCCGCTCGTAGGGTGGTCGGTTATTCGGTACCTTCCGAGGTGACTGGGGTTAAGTGGCGGCACACGCCAAGGGCTAGGTGGTCCATCGTTCGTACATACGAATGTGTATTTATAATGGATCGTGGAGTGAGTTTGTATGGTCTGAATACCGAACACAGTATGGTTTCTAACAAAAGGGAGTTATTTTGTAACGGTGCAAATGGTTCTTGTAACAGTGCTCCCTCCTTGTGGAACACTCTGGCAGATACTGTGTGACCCCTTTCGGGGCAGAGTAAGGCTGTCCAAACCGAGGCGTTATGCTGGCCTGAGGTCAGTTTGCCGCGATAACCCGTCGGCATTGCCATTCTGCTTCCCAGTTCGGTAGGTGATAGTGAAATTAAACGGTTGCAAGGATAGGCTCCAGCGTAAAAGTCTGCCATTATCCCCAGCGACCCGGTTGAGCCATACCAACGGGTTATGGTCTGTAACCAGAGTGAACTCTTGTCCATACAAGTAAGGAGTTAATTTCTTTAGTGCCCACACCAGGACCAAATTCCTTTTCCACAGCGGCATAGCTGATCCCGCGTGGCAGGAGTTTTCGGCTGATGTAGGCAATCGGGTGCTCCTTTCCATGGTCTCCTACTTGGCTGAGTACGGCCACCAGCCCGAACATGGAAGTGTCTGTATGAATAATAAAACATTTATTAGGGGCTGGGGAAGCCAAGACAGGAGCATTAATTAGGGCACTTTTTAGCATCTGAAAGGCTGTTTCACAGTGGGGAGACCACAGGACCTGCCGGGGAAGATTTTTCTTCGTCAAGTCAGTCAGGGGTTTGGCAATAGTACTATAATCCGGTACGAACTGCCTGTAGTATCCAGCCGTGCCCAGGAAGGCTAGTACCTGGGTCTTAGTGTGAGGGGTGGGCCAATTTGCGACCGCCTCTATCTTAGCTGGCTCCGGTCGCTGCTTCCTGCATCCCACTCGGTGACCCAGGTACTGAACCTCAGCCATTCCAAAATGGCATTTTTCTGGCTTCAGAGTCAGGCCCGCGGTCCGAATCTGATCCAGGACCATTCCTACATGGGCTAAGTGTTCCTCCCAGGACTCACTATAGATCGCTATGTCATCCAGGTAGGCACAGGCAATATCCTGGAAGCCATCAAGGAGTCTATCCACCAAGCGCTGGAATGTGGCGGGGGAATGCTGACTTGGGGATAGTTTCCCTGGCCAGGGGGATTTGCCAGTAACCCTTACAGAGGTCAATGGTAGTTAGGTAGTTTCCCCTGCGATCCAGCAGCTCATCTACCCTGGGCATTGGGTAGGGGTCAGTCACGGTTTTATCATTGAGCTTCTGATAGTCCACACAGAATCTGGTAGCACCATCTTTCTTTGGTACTAGTACCATTGGGGATGCCCAAGGACTATCGGAGGATTCAATAACCCCTAGTCTGAGCATCTCGTCTATCTCTTTTTTCATCCCTGCCCGGACCGCCTCGGGGATCCGGTAGTGGGCCTGTCTTAAGGGTTGCTGCCCTGGAGTATCCACTTAGTGAGTGGCTAGGTCTGTGTATCCTGGTTTCTGGGAAAAAATTGCCTGTTTCTCTTGGAGCAGTTTGTGTAGCTGCTCCCTCTCTACTGGGGCTCACTAAATCAGATGGGAGATTCTGGTCTAACAGGTCGGGTATGGGGAGGCTATCGGGGTCTTCGGAAGCGGGGCTGCATATGGCTGACACATCCTCTGGTCTCTCTAGGTATTCCTTAAGCATATTGACGTGGAATATCTTTCGCAGGCTCTCATCGTGGCAGCTAGCAATCACATATGTAGTGTGTAGCGGAGAGCTGCTATTACACATGTTATCTCCACTTAAGATCCCAGTAAGGCTCAAGAACAAGTATTAGAAAACCATAAGGCAATAATTCCAGCAGGCAAAACAATCCAACAATATCCCAACATCAATCCCAATGACTGGACTTTTAATGACACAGATTCCTTATAAAGGATTCTCTCATGCAAGGGAGGGATTTACAATAATTGGTACAGTGGCCAATAGTACAGTAGTTACCTCCCATACATCTCCTCCCCTCAGTGTGACACATAATCCACTTATACATGCTACAGTTTTACCCGGTTTCTGTATGTACCCTAAAACAGTCAGGTACAATTGTCTAAGTGGCACCCCCTGGTAGCCCTGATCTGGGTGACCAACATATTCAAAATTCACCCAGATCGGACCAGGGGTTCGGGAGTTAGGTGGAAGAGACAATTTGACCGACCGCACATGAGGTGGTAGCCAAAAAGGGTTCCATGTGTTTTGGCCCTGCGGTCGGTCTCCGTTCGGGAGATAAAATACACGTAAATCCTTGCCGTCCACTATTAAATCGGTATTCATCTGAATACCCTTGTTCGGTACTTTTAATTAACCGAATGAGGGGCTGGTTGGCCCCTCCGTTCGGGTGTTACGGAGCTCTGGAGGTCTCAGCAGTGTTCGGGTAATTGAGTGTCCAATTTGAGTTCCAGACACTCGACGACCAAAGCATAGTTTTGTGCGTAAGATGGCCGCCGCCAGGTGTTTGTATGCCGAACGGCGGCCACCCAGATACATCTATAAAGTACCAATTGCACCAATTAACTTGCGGTTAGAGAAGTGTGAAAGCATAATAAGGTACACACTTCTCTCTGGGGTGGTCTACTGGTTCGGTAGTTTTCATTCTTATGGAATACGGATGAAAACTAACGAACAAACCTACGAATGCTACATACAATTTTAGTTATACATGAGAATAAACACACAAATTGCACTTTTAACATAACCCTTGAATACAGTCCAATGCCATCCGCTACGTAGTGTCCCCGCATTTCTCCACTACCTGGTAAGGTCCCTGCCAGGCTGCTTGCAGCTTGTCTGCTTTAACAGGTTTGAGAACCATAACTTTTTGTCCTATATAAAAATTTATCCGCCGTGCCCCCTTGTCATACCAGACTTTCTGTCGCCTCTGGGCCGCCTGGAGGTTTGCCTGGAATGACCTGGCTAATTTCTCCAAACGGTCCCAAAGCTCCAGCACGTAAGGTACGATGGGGACTACGGCAGTCTCCGTCTCTCCCTCCCAGTGCTCATGGATAAAGTTCAGGGGGCCCCGCACCTTGCGTCCGTATAGCAGTTCAAAGGGAGAGAATCCGGTTGTTTCCTGGGGCACCTCCCGGTAAGTGAACAGGAGATGGGGCAAGAAGCGTTCCCAGTCCTTATATTCCAGAGTGAAGGTCTTCAACATTTGTTTGAGGGTTCCATTGGACCTCTCACATAGCCCATTAGTCTGCGGATGATATGGGAAGCTGAGGAGGGATTTTATTTTGCAGACATGCCATAGCTGTTGCGTTAGTTCAGCCGAGGGAATCCTACCCGAGAGAACACCTGAACAAAGGCATTAGGTACGGTGTCTGCCTGGATGTTGGATAGGGCCACTACCTCTGGGTAGTGTGTAGCATAGTCCACCACGGTAAGAATATATCTCTTTCTGGATGGACTGGGGGTGGCGAGTGGCCCCACCAAGTCGATGGCTACCCGGCTAAAGGGTTCTTCTATAATGGGCATGTTGAAGAGGTGTGCCTTGGGGTGGTCTCCTCTCTTGCCCACCCTCTGGCAGACCTCGCAAGTATTACAGTACGTCCTCACATCTGCATGTACCTATGGCCAGAAAAAGGCATGGGTAATACGGTGGAGGGTACGGGTTACCGCTAAGTGTCCGGCTAATGGGATGTCGTGACCCACCCGAAGTATGTCCCGTCTATACTTGTGGGGGATGACCAGCTGTCTTCTACGGTGTCCCTTTTTCTTGGTATGCCAGTACAATCTGCCCTGTTCCCATGCAAATGTCTCGTGATCTGACACCCCAGTCCCTGTATCGGCTCTCTCCCTATACTGGAGTGTCAGGTCTGTTTTAGTCTCAGCCTCAAAGGCTGCCGGTGTAACCCAGGGTAATGGTGAAGGGTAATCAGTCACAGTCGAGGTTAGTTTTACCTGAGTCTCTCGCACTGGTGAAGGATCTTGAGTCCTTCCTGCTTGTGATCGGGTAGTTACAGGATGTGCCTCCGAGTTGTAGGAAGGAGGATATGCTGAAGTCATGGGGCCCAGGTCGTTTCCCAGTAAAACCTCAGCTGGCAAGTTATCCATGATTCCCACCCTCATGAGTCCTTTCCCCGCACCCCAATCCAAATGTACTTTGGCCATTGGTAGCTTGTAAATGTCCCCTTCATCCACCCGGACAGCTACGGTGTCTGTAGAGCGCATATGTTCTGGTACCAGTCGGCCTTGTACCAGGGTAATAGTGGCCCCGGTGTCTCTTAACCCCTGAGTGGGGCGGCCCTCCTGTGGTGCTGTCGTTTGTCGTTTGCGGCAGACACCGGGTTGGCTTCATGGAAAGGTCCCAGATATTCTTCCAGAGGGCTTTCCTTCTCAACACAGAAAGCGCAAGCTGGTCAGGTAGTTTTAAAATTTCGAATTCTTTAGGTACTAAAAAGTAAATTTGGGACCTGCACTTCATATCTGAGAGTCAAATAGAAGCGTCAAATACTGTGCTTACAGCGCAGTTTTAAAAATTCAAATTTGTTTGGAGCTAAATAGTACATTTGTGGCCTGCGGTGCACTTCATATCTGAGAGTCAAATAGAACTGTCAAATACTGCTGTGACATAGCAGTTTTAAAATTTCAAATTCTTTAGGAGCTAAAAAGTAAATTTGGGGCCTGCACTTCATATCTGAGAGTCAAATGGAACCGTCAAATACTGTGGTTACAGTGCATTTTTAAACATTCAAATTTTTTTGGTGCTAAATTGTACATGTGGGGTCTGCACTTCATATCTGAGAGTCAAATAGAACCGTCAAATACTGTACTTACATTGCAGTTTTAAACATTCAAATTCTTTAGATGGTAAAAAGTAAATTTGGGGCCTGCACTTCATATCTGAGAGTCAAATAGAACCGTCAAATACTGTGGTTACAGAGCATTTTTAAACATTAAAAATTTTTATGTGCTAAATTGTACATTTGGGGCCTGCACTTCATATCTGAGAGTCAAATAGAACCATTGAATAGTGATGCACCGAACGGTTCGCTGGCGAATAGTTCCTGGCGAACATAGCATGTTCGCGTTCGTCATGGCGGGCGAACATATGCGCGGTTCGATCCGCCCCCTATTCGTCATCATTGAGTAAACATTGACCCTGTACCTCACAGTCAGCAGACACATTCCAGCCAATTAGCAGCACACCCTCCCTAGAAGACCCTCCCACCTACTGGAAGGCATCCATTTAACATTCATTCTCAAGCTGCATGCTTAGTGAGAGGAGGGAAAGTGTAGCTGCTGTTGATTAGATAGGGAAATGCATAGCTAGGTTAGGGTACACAGTGTCCACTAGAGTACTGAAGGACTCATCTGATCTCTGCTGTAAGGACAGCACCCCAAAAAGCCCTTTTTAGGGCTAGAACATCAGTCTGCTTTTTTTTTCTGTGTAATGTAATTGCAGTTGCCTGCCTGCCAGCTTCTGTGTCAGGCTCACAGTGGATACTGTGCCCAGTGCCACCACTCACTCACTGGTGTCACAAAAGCTTGCATTTAAAAAAAATATTTTTTTTTTCACTATAATAGATTGAATAGCAGTTAGTTGTCTGCCAGCTTCTGTGTCAGGCTCACAGTGGATACTGTGCCCAGTGCCACCACTCACTCACTGGTGTCACAATAGCGTGCATTTAAAAACCAAAAAACTTTTTTCACTGTTATAGATTTAATAGCAGTTAGTTGTCTCAAAGCGGGTCTGTCAGGCTCACAGTGGATACTGTGCCCAGTGCAACCACTCACTCACTGGTGTCACAATAGCTTGCATTTAAAAACAAAAAACTTTTTTCACTGTTATAGATTGAATAGCAGTTAGGTGTCTCAAAGCGGGTGTGTCAGGCTCACAGTGGATACTGTGCCCAGTACCACCACTCACTCATTGGTGTCACAATAGCTTGCATTTAAAACCAAAAAACTTTTTTCACTGTTATAGATTGTGACGAGACCAATCTCGCCACATTGCATTGGAGAAGCCTGGTTGCTCGCCTGCTGCCTTTGGACTATGGCCCCCTTTTAAAAGACTTTATTTCTCCATGCAGAAAAGCCATATTCATGCTTTTCTGCCGGTTGTTCGGTAGTTTCAATTTACCGAACAACCGTACGAATGACTGGACCACCTGGGAGCTGGAGTGTGCCGGCAATTAACCTCCCTGAAGCTGCGGTTAACCGCAGCTTAATTGATGAACGCTGGGTGGCCGCCGTTCGTATCCCGAACACGAGGTCGCGGCCATTTTAAACCATACGAATGAACAGCGGTGTTCGCCTCTATTTTCATGGAACTAAAATCGGACACAGTTTTGCGCGAACACCGCTGAAGCCGCCGACCTCCCTTCTTGTTCGGTGAAAGCACACGAATGACCCGGTGTTCGGTATTTTTGTGTGAATGTCTTATACCCCAGATAGGAATCCCATGGAGCCCATTCGTATGAAACTGACTGTAAAGACTTTGGCTCCATGGCGATTGAACTGTATTCGTGTAGTCTGAGTGCCATTCACCTAATAATGTGCACTCAGACCTGAGCTATCTGGGGATGTGTTACATGTCGGTGTTTTATGTAGTAAACGTTACTTTGTGCATTTTAAAGTGTTATGCTGGTTTTGTGTTCCCACGTGTGTAATGGAGTTTTGCCTTTGTCTTGGGAGATAATTGAGTTACTTCCCAATTATCTCCCAGGGCAGAGGGGAGGAAGCCAGGATGCATTGTGGGAATATACTGTGACTGTGTGTCCTTTTTGTATACTTGTCTGTCCCTTGTCACAGTCTCCCATTTGGTCCCCTAGGGGAGTGTCCACCAGGTGGGAGACCTGCATAAAAGCTGGGCAGGTAGCCCTCATTAAACAGACCACTGCTTGACCCTCAACACGGAGCCTTGTCTCGTCTTTGGGGGGATTTACTGTATGCTGCTAAGGACTGATTGCCAGGAGTGTAAGCCGCTTGGAAGCTTTTCCTGTTCGCCTGCTAGCAGCTATTCGTATGGTTCCTGTTCGTTTATTTGAAGTGCTACCTGATTCCCTTGTATGCCGTTCGGGAGTTTGGAGCATTCACTTATTGGCGGTTCGTGAGTTTTGGTGATTATTCAGTAGCTGTGCCTGTCTCTGAAAGGGGGATTATCGTCTAAGCGGTTTTTTCCCCTTTTATGCAAAACGGTCCGTTACAATTGGTGGCAGCGGTGGGATCGTTCCTACAACCAGAAGGACAGCTACAGGAGACACCATTTCTTTGGATTTTACAATTTGAGGGCAACGCATGTCCCAGTACAGCGACCCTGACAGCACCAGCATGGAACCAGCAGTGGAGTATGACGAGGGTGCCATGGATGACCGAGATGCAGTCCGTAAAGGCATCTGGTACCAGGCACTGGGTATTGTGGAGTACCAGCGGGGCAAGAGACTCCCCAAGGAAGACCAGCGGTTGCAGAAGCGAGTAGCCCTGCGGATGCCCTTCCTGGGAGAGCAGCCCCTGGAGGAATGGGTGAGGAAATTGGAACACCTAGTATGGCAGGAGTTGTGGCTAGAAGATGCCTACCAGGCGCTCTGGTGGTATGGGGCACAGTACCTACCCTGGACAGCCGAGCATGACAAGCCAGAGGGAGAGGAGTTTGATGGTCCTGGCTTGTTATGGGAGTCGTTTTCAGAGCTCGAATTTGGGAGCCCTACACAAGCCCGGTTCAGTGATCTCTGGGAGTGGAGGGAGAGCAGGTATGACTGGGACGACGCTCACAAAATTGAGCAAGACCTGGTCCACCTGGTAACCCGGGAGATGGAGCTAGAACAGGGCTACCAGCAGCTGTTTCAATACAGCGAGAAGGCTCAGCAGGAGAGCAGCGTGACAGAGCCAGAACCAGACCCATTCAGCTGGGAAGACATTGTGGATATTTTCTGGGAAGAACCCCAGGTGGCCGGTAGAGATGGGACCGAGGTCTCTCCACCGGTCCTGCAGGGAATTGGGAGCCCAGTCTCCATTCCCCAGCGGGAGATATTGCAGGGAATTGGGAGCCTGAGCTCCATTCCCCAGCGGCAGGCTGAGTTACAGGGGACAGAGATAGTCGCTCCTGTCCCCCAGCAGCAGAGTGAATTGCAGGGAATTGGGAGCCCGAGCTCCATTCCCCAGCGGGAGAATTGCAGGGAATTGGGAGCCCAGCTCCATTCCCCAGCGGCAGAGTGTCCTACCGGGAATAGAGAGCCCAGTCTCCTTTCCCCAGCAGCAGGACTCTGTATTGGGAGCAGAGACAGTCGGTCTCCCTCCCCGCAGCTGGAAGTATGTATGGGAGAGGAGCCTGTTATCCCCTCTCCCCAGCGGCAGCGTGATTTTTTGGGAATTGGGAGCCCAGTCTCCATTCCCCAGCGGCAGTATGATGCTTTGGGAATTGGGAGCCCAGTCTCCACTCCCCAGCGGCAGCACAGATCATTGGGAATTGGGAGCCCCGTCTCCATTCCCCAGCGGCAGAGTGTCCTACCGGGAATAGAGAGCCCAGTCTCCTTTCCCCAGCAGCAGGACTCTGTATTGGGAGCAGAGACAGTCGGTCTCCCTCCCCCACAGCTGGAAGTATGTATGGGAGAGGAGCTTGTTACCCCCTCTCCCCAGCGACAGGGCTGTCTAGCCAAAGGGGAGACAGTCGGTCTCCCCCTCCAGCAGCAGAGATGGGTAACCAAAGGGGAGACGGTCGGTCTCCAGCAGCAGGACTGTACAGCTAAAGGGGAGACGGTCGGTCTCCAGCAGCAGGACTGTGCATCTAAAGGGGAGACAGTCAGTCTCCAGCAGCAGCAGCAGAGCGGTGTATTTAAAGGGGAGACAGTCGGTCTCCCCCTCCAACAACCAGGCTTCCACCAGGCTACCCTCCCAGTAGCGCTGGCAACAGGGCAGAGTGCCGCTGGTCTCTGCCCACGCAGCAACCCACCAAGTCAGCGTACCCGTACCCAGCACAGCCGTGGTGAGGCACCTGGACATGGAGAAGCTTCTCCCTTTACCCAGGTGTAGTAACCATTTATTGTGGGTGGGCTGTGCTGTTGATTATTTGTTGTGGGTGGGCTGCTGGACTAACAAGGGCACTGACCGGCAGGAGGTCAGATACCCTGTTAGTCTGTTTGGAAAAGGGGAGAGATGTGACGAGACCAATCTCGCCACATTGCATTGGAGAAGCCTGGTTGCTCGCCTGCTGCCTTTGGACTATGGCCCCCTTTTAAAAGACTTTATTTTTCCATGCAGAAAAGCCATATTCATGCTTTTCTGCCGGTTGTTCGGTAGTTTCAATTTACCGAACAACCGTACGAATGACTGGACCACCTGGGAGCTGGAGTGTGCCGGCAATTAACCTCCCTGAAGCTGCGGTTAACCGCAGCTTAATTGATGAACGCTGGGTGGCCGCCGTTCGTATCCCGAACACGAGGTCGCGGCCATTTTAAACCATACGAATGAACAGCGGTGTTCGCCTCTATTTTTATGGAACTAAATTCGGACACAGTTTTGCGCGAACACCGCTGAAGCCGCCGACCTCCCTTCTTGTTCGGTGAAAGCGCACGAATGACCCGGTGTTCGGTATTTTTGTGTGAATGTCTTATACCCCAGATAGGAATCCCATGGAGCCCATTCGTATGAAACTGACTGTAAAGACTTTGACTCCATGGCGATTGAACTGTATTCGTGTAGTCTGAGTGCCATTCACCTAATAATGTGCACTCAGACCTGAGCTATCTGGGGATATGTTACATGTCTATGGTTTATGTAGTAAATGTTACTTTGTGCATTTTAAAGTGTTATGCTGGTTTTGTGTTCCCACGTGTGTAATGGAGTTTTGCCTTTGTCTTGGGAGATAATTGAGTTACTTCCCAATTATCTCCCAGGGCAGAGGGGAGGAAGCCAGGATGCATTGTGGGAATATACTGTGACTGTGTGTCCTTTTTGTATACTTGTCTGTCCCTTGTCACAGTCTTCCATCTGGTCCCCTAGGGGAGTGTCCACCAGGTGGGAGACCTGCATAAAAGCTGGGCAGGTAGCCCTCATTAAACAGACCACTGCTTGACCCTCAACACGGAGCCTTGTCTCGTCTTTGGGGGGATTTACTGTATGCTGCTAAGGACTGATTGCCAGGAGTGTAAGCCGCTTGGAAGCTTTTCCTGTTCGCCTGCTAGCAGCTATTCGTATGGTTCCTGTTCGTTTATTTGAAGTGCTACCTTATTCCCTTGTATGCCGTTCGGGAGTTTGGAGCATTCACTTATTGGCGGTTCGTGAGTTTTGGTGATTATACAGTAGCTGTGCCTGTCTCTGAAAGGGGGATTATCGTCTAAGCGGTTTTTTCCCCTTTTATGCTAAACGGTCCGTTACATAGATTGAATAGCAGTTAGTTGTCTGCCAGCGTCTGTGTCAGGCTCACAGTGGATACTGTGCCCAGTGCCACCACTCACTCACTGGTGTCACAATAGCTTGCATTTAAAAACCAAAAAACGTTTTTCACTGTTATAGATTGAATAGCAGTTAGTGTCTTAAAGCGGGTGTGTCAGGCTCACAGTGGATACTGTGCCCAGTGCCACCACTCACTCACTGGTGTCACAATAGCTTGCATTTAAAAACAAAAACTTTTTTCACTGTTATAGATTGAATAGCAGTTAGTTGTCTCAAAGCGGGTGTGTCAGGCTCACAGTGGATACTGTGCCCAGTGCCACCACTCACTCACTGGTGTCACAATAGCTTGCATTTAAAACCAAAAAACTTTTTTCACTGTTATAGATTGAATAGCAGTTAGTTGTCTCAAAGCGGGTGTGTCAGGCTCACAGTGGATACTGTGCCCAGTGCCACCACTCACTCACTGGTGTAACAATAGCTTGCATTTAAAAACAAAAAACTTTTTTCACTGTTATAGATTGAATAGCAGTTAGTTGTCTCAAAGCGGGTGTGTCAGGCTCACAGTGGATACTGTGCCCAGTGCCACCACTCACTCACTGGTGTCACAATAGCTTGCATTTAAAAACAAAAAACTTTTTTCACTGTTATAGATTGAATAGCAGTTAGTTGTCTCAAAGCGGGTATGTCAGGCTCACAGTGGATACTGTGCCCAGTGCCACCACTCACTCACTGGTGTCACAATAGCTTGCATTTAAAAACAAAAAACTTTTTTCACTGTTATAGATTGAATAGCAGTCAGTGTCCTTAAAGCGGGTGTGTCAGGCTCACAGTGGATACTGTGCCCAGTGCCACCACTCACTCACTGGTGTCACAATAGCTTGCATTTAAAAACAAAAAACTTTTTTCACTGTTATAGATTGAATAGCAGTTAGTTGTCTGCCAGCGTCTGTGTCAGGCTCACAGTGGATACTGTGCCCAGTGCCACCACTCACTCACTGGTGTCACAATAGCGTGCATTTAAAAACCCAAAAACCTTTTTCACTGTTATAGATTGAATAGCAGTTAGTTGTCTCAAAGCGGGTGTGTCAGGCTCACAGTGGATACTGTGCCCAGTGCCACCACTCACTCACTGGTGTCACAATAGCTTGCATTTAAAAACAAAAAACTTTTTTCACTGTTTTAGATTGAATAGCAGTTAGTTGTCTGCCAGCGTCTGTGTCAGGCTCACAGTGGATACTGTGCCCAGTGCCACCACTCACTCACTGGTGTCACAATAGCTTGCATTTAAAAACCCAAAAACTTTTTTCACTGTTATAGATTGAATAGCAGTTAGTTGTCTCAAAGCGGGTGTGTCAGGCTCACAGTGGATACTGTGCCCAGTGCCACCACTCACTCACTGGTGTCACAATAGCTTGCACTTAAAAACAAAAAACTTTTTTCACTGTTATAGATTGAATAGCAGTTAGTTGTCTGCAAGCGTCTGTGTCAGGCTCACAGTGGATACTGTGCCCAGTGCCACCACTCACTCACTGGTGTCACAATAGCATGCATTTAAAAACCCAAAAACTTTTTTCACTGTTATAGATTAAATAGCAGTTAGTTGTCTCCAAGCATCTGTGTGTCAGGCTCGCAGCATATACTGTGCCCACTTGCCCAGTGCCACCACTCACTCACTGGTGTCACAATAGCGTGCATTTAAAAACCAAAAAACTTTTTTCACTGTCATAGATTGAATAGCAGTTAGTTGTCTCAAAGCGGGTGTGTCAGCCCTACAGCGTGTACTCTGCCAACCTTTGCCAGTTCACAGTGCCACTCATATCTGGTGTCACAGTAGCTTGCATTTAAAAACAAAAAACTTTTTTCACTGTTATAGATTGAATAGCAGTTAGTTGTCTCAAAGCGGGTGTGTCAGCCCTACAGTGTGTACTCTGCCAACCTCTGCCAGTTCACAGTGCCACTCATATCTGGTGTCACAGTAGCTTGCATTTAAAAACAAAAAACTTATTTCACTGTTATAGATTGAATAGCAGTTAGTTGTCTCAAAGCGGGTGTGTCAGCCCTACAGCTTGTACTCTGCCAACCTCTGCCAGTTCACAGTGCCACTCATATCTGGTGTCACAGTAGCTTGCACGCATAGTACCACTAATCGAAAAAAAAATGACAGGCAGAGGCAGGCCACCCCGCAGGGGCCGTCGTGGTCATGGTGCTGTGATTCCCTTTTGCCCTAGAATAATGCCCAGTTTTCAGAGGCCAGGTACCATGAACTTGAAAAGTTCTGAGGACATAGTTGACTGGCTAACACAGGACACCCAATCTTCCAAAGCTTCCGCTCGGAACCTTGACGCAACATTCTCCTCCAGCTTAGCTTCTGGCACCTCTCAAGATACCACTCACCCGCCTGCCGCCACCACCAGAGGAGTTATTTACACATCCGTTTGATGAGATTTACTGTACATGGATACTATTTACTCAATTCTAATTTGTATGCTTTAAAATACATCAGAGTCTATGGTAATTTATGTGGACTCACCTCTGTATAGCCAGGATATTTATAGAACCCTGCAGACTATGGGAACCTCTTTCTAGAGGAGTGGCTCTGTGATATTCGATTTATTATATATTGTACTATATATTGTTCTTCTCACTTTAAACCTTATTTTGGATATCTTAACCACTCAATTACCTTCTGAGGGTATCCATATTGCATCTACCCAGTTTTTATTTCACTTGTTGTTTCACGAGTGTTTCACTGTTATTACACTTCATTTTTGTTTTGTCCATAGGCAGCTTAATAAAGGTTATACCTAATAATTATTCTAATATTTTAGAGATATCATTTTGTGGAACGGATGTCCAACTTTTCCATCTCTAGTGGAACAACCATTTCACTTTAGTCTTTTTCTTTTGCTTTAAACTATTATGTGGGGTTCATGCCCTTTGATATCTCTGTAACCTTTTAGGAATTTCGATGTGGGCTTAGTCCACTTCTAATATTTCCTTTCTTGTCTTCTCATTTATTTACACATCCGTTTGAAGAAATGAGTGATGCGCAACCATTATTGACAGAGGATGTAGATAACAGGGATATGTCTCAATCAGGCAGCATTACACATGTACGGTGTGATGATGATGATGTTGTACCCGCTGCTGCTTCCTTTGCTGAGTTGTCAGATACAAGTGAAGCGGTTGATGATGACGATGCGTCCATGGATGTCACGTGGGTGCCCGCTCGGCAAGAAGAAGAACAGGGCGAAAGTTCAGATGGGGAGACAGAGAGGAGGAGGAGACGAGTTGGAAGCAGGGGGAGGTCGTCGCAAGGAGCTAGTGGCACAGTCAGACAGCATGCATCGGCACCCGGGGTCAGCCCGACAGCACGCCAATCAACGCATGCTGTGTGTAGCGGAGATGCAATATTCCCCAGGTTATCTCCGCTTATAATCCAAGTGAGGCTCAGGAACAAGTAAATAGTAAATCCACAGGCAAGGTTTCCAGCAGGTAAAATAACAGCAATATCCCACAGCAATCCCAATAACTGGATGACGCACAGTTTCAGGAGCAGAACTGAAATCTTTAATCCACACTGTCCTTTTAAAGCATGCTCCCATGCAAGGGAGGGATTTACAATCATTAGTACAGTAGCCAATCCTGTCCTGGTAACCTCCCACACATCTCCTCCCCTCAGCCTGCATCATAATCCCCTTATCCAGTCTAGCAATTTCCCCCGTTTCTGGATGTACCCCTAAACGTAGGGGTACCCCTTTAAATCCTACATCCCCTGATAGCCCTGATGTGGGTGAACAACATATCCAAAAATCATCCAGATCAGACCAGGGGTTCGGGAAATTTATGGAGGGAATAAAATGACCGACCACACTGACTGAGACAGCCGAATGCGGTTCCATGCGAATGGGCCCTGCGGTCGGTCCTCGGATAAGGGAACAAACTGTACGAAAGCCTCTAGCTATAGAGGCTAGGGAGGGTTCGCCTGAATCCCCTTGTTCGGTTCTTCCTATCTACCGAACGAGGGGCCGTTCGGTAGTTAGGAACCGAACGGACCGGGCTTGTGGAGGTTCCAGCGGTGTTCGCCTAGTCGAGTGTCCGATTTGAGTTCCAGACACTCGACGGCAAAACACCACTGTTCGGGAGTTTTAAAATGGCCGCCGCCACGTGTTCGTTTGTCGAATGGCGGCCACCCCCGAGAACAAAGGATGGCTACTTAACTTGTCAGTTACCCGTTTGCAACAATGTTGCAACGGGTAATTGAGGACACACTTCACACAGGGGAGGTCTGATTGTTGGGTAGTTTCATTCCCTTAGTCTATTCGAATGATTCTACTGAACAATCAGAGGAATACAATTCTTTTAAACAAATACAAAAAACCCAGCAATTTACACAAATGCAGCTATTCACCAAACATTTGCAGGACAGCCCAGTGCCATCCGCTACACTGTGTCCACCACCAGAATGCAGTCATTGCAGAGCTCAGCAGTGTGGCATTTTTTTTTTTTGTCTGCCTCTGACAACAGCGATGCCATTTGCAACCTGTGACAAAATAAAGGGAAGTCCAACACCCACCTAGGTACAACTGCTTTGCGTAGGCACATGATCGCACATCACAAAAGCCTATGGGATCAACACATGAGTACAAGCAGCACCAAACTCAAAGCCGCCATCCTCCTCCTGGTCCAGCATCTTCAGCCACGTCAACCACATCCTTGCCCCACTCAACCATCCGCCACTCCGTCTCTTGCGTTGAGCAGTTCCTGCTCATCTGCCCACAGTCAGGTGTCTGTCAAGGACATGTTTGAGAGTAAGAAGCCAATGTCAGAAAGTCACCCCCTTGCCCGGCGTCTGACAGCTGGCTTGTCTGTACTATTAGCCCGACAGCTTTTACCATACAAGCTGGTGGAGTCTGAGGCATTCAAAACATTTGTAGCTATTGGAACACCGCAGTGGAAGGTACCCGGATGAAATTTCTTTTCACAAAAGGCAATCCCCAACCTGTACTCGATTGTGCAAAAGGAAGTAATGGCATGTCTGGCACACAGTGTTGGGGCAAGGGTCCATCTGACCACTGATACCTGGTCTGCAAAGCATGGTCAGGGCAGGTATATCACCTACACTGCGCATTGGGTAAACCTGCTGATGGCTGCCAAGCATGGAATGCGTGGCTCTGCAGAGGAGTTGGTGACACCGCCACGACTTGCAGGCAGGCCTGCTGCCACCTTCTCTACTCCTCCTACTCCATCCTCTTCCATAACCTCCTCGGCTGAGTCCTCTTCTGCTGCTGCGTCTTGCTCCACATCAACGGCACCCCCCCAGCTCCCCAGGTACTATTCCACATCCCGGATACGGCAGTGTCACGCCATCTTGGGTTTGACTTGCTTGAAAGCAGAGAGTCACACCGCACAAGCACTCCTGTCCGCCCTGAACTCCAGGTGGAAAAGTGGCTGACTGCGCAGCAACTGGAGATCGGCAAAGTGGTTTGTGACAACGGAACAAATTTGTTGGCGGCATTGAAGTTGGGCAAGTTGACACATGTGCCGTGCATGGCACATGTGTGTAATCTGATCGTACAACGCTTTGTGCATAAGTACAAAGGCTTACAGGACGTCCTGAAGCAGGCCAGGAAGGTGTGGATATTTCAGGCGTTCCTACATGGCCATGGCGCACTTTGCCGATATCCAGCGGCGAAACAACATGCCAGTGAGGCGCTTGATTTGCGACAGCCCGGCGCGTTGGAATTCAACACTCCTAATGTTCGACCGCCTGCTCCAACAAGAAAAAGCCGTTAATGAATATTTGTATGACCGGGGTGCTAGGACAGCCTCTGGGGAGCTGGGAATTTTTTTGCCATGTTACTGGACGCTCATGCGCAATGCCTGTAGGCTCATGCATCCTTTTGAGGAGGTGACAAACCTAGTCAGTCGCACCGAAGGCACCATCAGCGACATCATACCATTTGTTTTCTTTCTGGAGCGTGCCCTGCGAAGAGTGCTGGATCAGGCCGTAGATGAGCGTGAAGAGGAAGAGGAAGAGTTGTGGTCACCATCACCACCAGAACCAGCCTTATCAGCATCGCTTGCTGGACCTGCGGCAACGCTGGAAGAGGATTGTGAGGAAGAGGAGTCAGAGGAGGAATGTGGCTTTGAGGAGGAGGAGGAAGACCAACCACAACAGGCATCCCAGGGTGCTTGTTGTCACCTATCTGGTACCCGTGGTGTTGTACGTGGCTGGGGGGAAGAACATACCTTCATTGAGATCACTGAGGAGGAGGAACGGGAAATGAGTAGCTCGGCATCCAACCTTGTGCAAATGGGGTCTTTCATGCTGTCGTGCCTGTTGAGGGACCCTCGTATAAAAAGGCTGAAGGAGAACGACCTGTACTGGGTGTCCACGCTACTAGACCCCCGGTATAAGCAGAAAGTGGCTGAAATGTTACCAAATTACAACAATTTGGAAAGGATGCAGCATTTGCAAAATAAATTAAAAAGTATGCTTTACACAGCAAATAAGGGTGATGTCACAGCACAACGGGAATCTAACAGGGGAAGAGGTGAAAGTAATCCTCCTCCTCCCACGACCACACCGGCAAGGACAGGACGCTTTACAGACGTGTTGTTGATGGAGGACATGCAGAGCTTTCTAAGTCCTACGAATCGCCACAGCCCTTCGGGATCCACCCTCAGAGAACGACTCGACCGACAGGTAGCAGACTACCTCACCTTAACTGCAGATATCGACACTCTGAGGAGCGATGAACCCCTTCACTATTGGGTGTGCAGGCTTGACCTGTGGCCTGAGCTATCCCAATTTGTAATAGAACTTCTGGCCTGCCCCGCTTCAAGTGTCCTGTCAGAAAGGACCTTCAGTGCAGCTGGAGGTATTGTCACTGAGAAGAGAAGTCGCCTAGGTCAAAAAAGTCTAGATTACCTCACCTTTATTAAGATGAATGAGGGATGGATCCCGACAGGACTGACAGTGGGCGATACATCCGACTAAAAAAGGCCTGATGAGATGAGCTGCCTTGGGCTAAAAATGGTCCACACGCTGCTGTATTTTAGCTCTGAATGCCGGTTGACTTGCGTGACTCATCCGCCACCAACTAGGGTTCTAGCCGCAATGTTTTAGGGCAGTGCTCCCCAACCTTTTTATCGCCGCGGACCGGTAAACGTTTGATCCACATACCGGTCCGCGGCCCGGGGGTTGGGGAACATTGTTTTAGGGCACTTTCTGCCTGGGAAACAAACATCAATTCTTCTGGCCGCTGCTACAGCAGCAGCTTCAACAATACCTAATTTTTCAGGCATGAGGCCCTGGGGAGTCAGCACAGCTAAACGTACAAGGGCACATGTATGAGTGTGGGGACGGTGCTAGTGATTGGCTGTATGTGTTTAGGGGAGTGGTTATGGGTTTGTAGTGGGGCAGGGATCATCTTACCTCAGTGCCTTTTGGGATTCTGGCCAGCAAACAACTTCCCTGCCTCTGCGCTCCTGTTTGTCCTGGGCCTGGTGACTTTCCTGCTTGAGGGATGGATATTGAAGGCATCCTGTCTGCCCTCAGAGCTGCAGCTGCCCTGGATGGTGGTAGGCACTTGAGGGAGAAATATGCTCACCTCCAACCTGTGGCCGCCGGTGTGGGTTCACCCCCCCGCGGTCAGGCCTCTCCAGGGGCCTCCCACGCGGCTACAGCCCCTGTAGGCCGCAGGAGCACAGGCCGGCGCTCCTGCCCGCCTGCTCGTCTGAGCCCTGATCCCTCACCTCGGGCCCGGTATAGGAGCCGGAGCCCAGGCCCGAGGCACCACCAGGCCCGCGTGGCAGCTCAATCTGCCACGTGGCCTGCATCTACTGCCGCCCCCGCGCACCCCCAGCCGTGGACAGCGGGCCAGGGGTGCCAGAAGACCTGCTCTGCATCCTGGGGGGTCTGGGAGGCCTTCCCAGCCCCCACGTGGTCGGCGCACCGGCGGATCCAGAGCCGGGCCAGGGGTGGTGAGTGGGCCCCTCAGGGTCACGCGGGGCATGGCTGTGCTGCTGCTGGGGGGGTGGAGGGGGTCTGTGGGCTCCTCTGGGGATGAGGGTCGGCCGGGGGGGGTCCTCCTCTCCTCCCCCGGGTTCTGTCGGCAGTTCACCCCTCCCTCCTCCCCCCTGTGATTCCATCCCTTTGCTCTCCCTCTGCTTGCCTCCTCCTCCCCTGTTCCTGCTGTGCTGGGCCCCCTTCCACTCTCTGCTCTCCCTCCTGGCTCTCTCTCTGTCTCCCTTCCTCCTCCCCCCCTCCCTCCTATCCCTCCTGTCTCTATTTCTGGTCCCTATGTCCCCCCTGCACCCCCTGGGTACTCACCTCGGCTGCCCTCCACTGCGGGGTGTGAGCTTACCTCCTCTCCGCTGCTCTTCTCACAGGATCTGGCTGCTGTGGCTGCAGTTCCTGGGACCGGCCAGCAGATGGCGCCTGGTGCTGCTGCAAGGCTGAGCAGTGCTGAAAATGAAGTTAACTCTCTGCTGCCTGGATCATCTTCCTTTCCTTTGCCGCGGGAGGTTCCTCGGGCATCGGCTGGTGAGTTTACTAATTTTTCTTCTTCTCAATATGGGGGTTCCTCACTGGGGGGGTTTCTGGCAGGGCTTCGGGGTTTTCTTGATCACTGGGAGCAGGGTGCGCAAGCAGGTAGGGTCCCCCTATTAGATGGTCAGCTTCGGTCAGTGTGGTCCTCAGCGCTGCAGCCACAGGGGGTTCTAGCGGTTCCTGGGGTCACAGGGTCCCCCTCTTCCGGGTTGGTTGGCCAAACTGGCACCCCTGCTATGGCATCGGGTGCCTCGGCACCGGCGGTGGCTGGGAGGTCCCTGGCATCGGGTGACCCCGCGGGTGTTGCGTACGTTGCGCGTGGGTCCACCTATATGTGTTGGTCAGGGCCCTTGGGTGTGCACTTGAAACAAGAGGTTCGGGACAAAATTTGGAGGGGTGAATTTGTTGAGATTTTCTCCCTCCTTCCTATGGAGGAGGCTCCTCCTTTACTGGAGAATGACGGGAAAGACTCCGACAAAGACAGGGAGAAGTACCGGTACTGGAAGATTCCTAAGACTTTCGGGAATTGGATTCGCGCATTTGCGATCCTGGCCAGTGTGATTGGGGAAAGGGCTCCGCAGAAGTGCTCCGCATTGTTCTGCTACCAGGATACCATTTGGAACGCTTGTCGTACCTAAGGTGGTCTGGGGTGGTGGAAATATGACGAGCAATTCCGTCAACGGTTAGCGATGCGCCCCTCCATTTCATGGGACCAGATGGACATTGGCCTCTGGCTCTCCATTATGACCCGCCCAGCCCCCCAGCAGGGTGGGTTCTCGTCTTTTCTCGGGGGGGGGGCGGTGGGGGCGGGTCCTCCTCCTCATCGGCCGCGCATCAGAGGCCAGGCTGTTGTTGGAAATTCAATGCCAGTCACTTCAAATGGGGGACATCTTGCCGATTCAAGCATGAATGTTCCACCTGTGGGGGAACACATCCCATCTCCCGCTGCTTCAAGCGGGGCAAAGTGGGTGAGAAAGGGGATTTGGGGTCAAAGGGCGACGACGCCGGTGGTCATAAGCGCGATGCGCCCTTGGTTCGCCAGTTATAGGAATCGTCGGGCTGCCGACATCCTACTGGATGGGTTTGAGCATGGGTTTTGGATTCCGTTCACTTGTCGTCCCCCTTCCCCTCTGGTACGGAACCTTCGGTCGGTCCGGGAATTCCCATGGGTGGTTCGGGAAAAACTGAATAAGGAGGTGTCATTGGGTCGGATGGCGGGTCCCTTTAGGGACCCCATGCTCCAGGAATTGCGGGTCGCCCCCCTGGGTATGGTGTCCAAAAAGGAGCAAGGGAAATACCATCTGATTCACCATTTATCGTACCCGAGGGGGGGTTGGGTGAATGATGACATCTCTTCGGAACTCTGCCGAGTGTCTTATGCGTCCTTTGACGGGGCGGTCGCCATGGTCAGGGCCGCGGGCCCTGGGGCCTTGTTGGCCAAGGCTGATGTGGAATCGGCCTTCCGTCTGCTGCCTGTGCACCCCAAATGTCACCATCTTCTGGGCTGTGTTTTTTAAGACCGGTATTACGTGGATATGTGTCTCCCTATGGGTTGTTCTTTATCCTGCTTTTACTTTGAATGCTTCAGTACATTCTTGGACTGGGTGGTGAGGTAGGAGGCTGGGATAGACTCCTTGCTACACTACCTCGATGATTTCCTTTGTGTGGGTCCCGCCAATTCGCCAGCCTGTGCAATGCTGCTGCGGGTTCTGAGCGAGGTGTTCCATCGGTTTGGGGTCCCATTGGCTCACGACAAGACGGTGGGCCCAGTCACTTGTCTCAGTTTTCTGGGCATTGAGATTGACTCTCTGGCGGAGGAATGCCGCTTACCTTTGGATAAGATTCAAGGCTTGCGGAGCGAGGTGGCCTTGGCCATGGGGCGGCGCAAGATTCAGCTGCGCTGCCTGCAGTCGCTCCTGGGGAAGCTGAATTTTGCCTGTCGGATCTTGCCCATGGGGCGGGTCTTTAACCGGCGTCTGGCTGCGGTGACGGCCGGGGTCTCCGGGCCTCGCCATTTCATTCGGCTTACACGGCCGCTGCGGGACGATTTGGCGGTTTGGGACTCCTTCTTGGCTACATACAATGGCCGGTCCTACTGGCAAAAGCCGGAGGTTTCTAATGCCGACCTCCACCTATTTACAGATGCGGCTGGCTCGGTGGGATTTGGGGCCATTCTGGGCTCTAGTTGGTGTGCGGCCGTGTGGCCGGACAGTTGGCATGTCTCTGGGCTCACGAAAAATCTGGCCTTTCTGGAGCTTTTCCCCATTTTGGTGGCAGTGGAGGTCTGGGGGTCACGTTTGCAGGATCAAAGGGTAGTGTTTCATTGTGACAACTTGGGGGTTGTTCAGGCCATTAATCGGCTGACAGCCTCCTCCCCTCCGGTGGTTCACTTGCTTAGGCGGTTGGTTCTCCGATGTTTGTGTCTCAATGTGTATTGTAGGGCAGAGCATATACCGGGAGTTCACAATGTGATGGCGGATGCTCTCTCTCGTTCACAGTGGTCGGAGTTTCGGGCTGTCGCCCCGCAGGCCGAACCGGTGGGAACGCCTTGCCCGGCGGACATCTGGTCGCTTGGTCAGGCAGTGTGATGGAATGGGTTTGTGGATCGGTTTCCAAGGCTACCTGGATTCGGTACAGTAAGGTGTGGGGTGAATGGGAGCAATGGGAGTTGGATTTGGGTGGTTTTTGTTCCCCGACCGAGCGTCTCGGGGGGCTACTGCAGCTCTTGGAACGCTGGGAATCTGAGGGTAAGTCTCCCTCTGCAATCTCCGCGCGTTTCTCCGGTCTTAGCTTTCTATTTAAGCTGCGCGGGTGGGAAGATTCGACTAAAGCATTTGTTTGTGGGTCAGGCACTTAAGGGACTGCGACGCCGAGCTGTGTCGGTTGACGCACGGAGACCGGTTTCTGCGGTGCTTTTGTCACAACTCTGTGGGGTGCTCCCGCAGATCTGTTACTCGGTGTTTGAGGCACGGCTGTTTAAGTTGGCTTATTCGCTGGCATTTTTTGGGGCCATGCGTATTGGGGAACTGGTGAGCCCTAGTAAGCGCAGCTGCGGGGGGGTGTTGTTTGCCGACGTTCAGTGCGAGCCGGGGCTGATTTCATTTCTGATACGACGGTAAAAATGGATGTCCTTGGAAGGGGTAAATGGGTGCAGTTGGGTGCTGTCCCTGGTTCAGATATTTGCCCAGTTTCTTCCTTTCGGGAATTCTGCGAGCTGCGCCCTGTTTCTTCAGGCCCCCTTTTGGTTCATGAGGATGGGAGTTTTCTGTCCCATTTTCAATTTATTTGAGTTTTTCATTCTGGATTGGAGGTATTGGGGGTTGACAGTAAGGAGTTTGGGGGGCACTCATTTAGGATTGGCGCTGCCACTGAAGCTTCTAGGCTGGGAATGTCGGCGCAAGCGGTTCAGAGGATTGGGAGGTGGGCATCTGGGCGTTTTGTCTCATATGTTCGTCCTTCCCGCCTGCTAAATTTATGTTTTCTCCTTAGTTGGGAGTCCCCCCAGGGTCTGGGTGATCGGACACTCGTTTGTCTTCTGGGCCAGACGGCGGGCGGCTGTCCGTCCGGGAGGTGAGCTGCTTGGTTTCACGCCTTCTGAAGCGGAGGTTCGCTGGTTTGGGAATAGAGGTATGAAGTGGGTCCGGCTCCTCCCTGAGCTAGTTCAGCTTGCCCGGCTTTTGGGTCCACCTAGTGTCCTTGTAATTCACCTGGGGGGTAATGATCTCGGGACTATGCCTATTTGGGGGTTGGGGAATGCAATTAAGAGGGATTTAGCGCGGGTATTGTTTCTGTTCCCGGACGTTCGACTGGTCTGGTCTGAGGTAATTTCACGAAATTACTGGCAGCGGGCCCATAATCAACGGGCGATGGACCGTTGTCGGGTTAAATTGAACCGGAGGGTCTCCAAGTTCGTGTTGGGGGTAAACCCTGCCACTTGAACTAACTATTCTGTGCGAATGGGTGCTAAAACAAGTGAATAAATGCACAAACAGACTTTAATGCTATTTTGCTGTCTTTTATGCGAATGCCCCAAAACTACCGAACGGGAGACCACCCCGGGGTGGTCGTGTGTTTCCAATTACCTGAAAGATACAATGTTGCGAAGGGAATTAAGTACCAGTATGTGTGGCCGCCATTTCGCCTACCGAACATGTGGCGGCGGCCATCTTAAGCACGAACAGCGGTACTTGGTCATCGAACGCCTGGAACTCAAACCGGGCATTCAACTAACCAAGTACCGCTAAGACTTCCAGCATGCTCCGACAGCACGAACTAAACACATGAACGCCCCGGCGTTCAGTAGATAGAATCCCCTAAACGAGGGGATTCATACAAATGTTATCAGTCGCCTGGATGGCTGAGCTGTTCGGGATTTTGCATTCACTAAAAAAGACCGACCGCAGGGCCAGAATTTATGGAACTGTTTTCGGCTACTGAGCCCCTGCGGTCGGTCAAATCTTTAAATGCCTGTAACTCCCGAACCCCTGGGTGAATTTTGAGTATGTTGCTCACCCAGATCAGACCTACCAGGTGTATTTAGGGGACATCCAGAAAGTGGGGAAAACTCTGTCCCCATTAATCTGTGTAAGTGCTAATCTAAGGGGAGGAAAGGGATGGGAGGTGACCGTATTATGATTGGCTACTGTACTAATTATGAAAGTTACCTCCCTTGCATGGGAGAAATGCATAAAAGCAGACATGTGAATAAAGCTGACAGTTGACTCCCAGACTATGTGTCATCTAGTCCTTGGGGAGGTGGATTATTCTGTGTTCCTGTGATTTTGTATGCTGAATCTTTGTTCCCAGCGGAGAGCTATTGGATTAACCCCTGCTCCTCCGCTACATACATAGTTTATACTAAGTGACCCATAGGTTGAGGCAGCAATGACTGTGGCAGTGTAGGTGGAAGCGGCGGTGGAGGAGGTAGCCAACACTATTTTTTTTTATTGGGACATATAAAAAAGAAACATTTGTGGCCTGTGGTGCATTTCTTGCCATCAGGTTTTTAAAATTGTCCGTCTCCACCAGACGGCCAGGAATTTTGAAATGCTGGCATTCAGGGCCAGGGATCGCGGGTGGGTAGGGGGGTACTTCCTCTTTCTCTCCAGTGTTTGGGAGATGGGACAGTGTGCAGATGCTGGACAATTGTGTACCTGACCTATGCTGGCCCTCCGAGCCACTTGTGAATGAATGGCCTGATAACCGTGGAAATGACCCCTCTTCCACCTCCTCTTCCTCCTGTGTCACTTCCTCTTTCACCATTGCCCAAAGCATTTTTTCAAGGAGACATAGAAGCGGGATAGTAAGGCTAAGAACAGCGTCATCGGCACTTGCCATGTTGGTGGAGTACTAGAAACAGCGCAACATGACACACAGGTCTCGCATGGAGGCCCACTCATTGGTGGTGAAGTGAAACTCCACTATCACCTGCTGCTGCTCTCACAGTTTCTCCAGCATGTGCAAGGTGGAGTTCCACCTTGTGGGCACATTGCAAATGCGGCGGTGAGCGGGAAGGCCGAAGTTACACTGCAGCGCGGACAGGCGAGCAGCAGTAGGGTGAGAATGCCGAAAGTGCGCACAGACGGCGCGCACTTTCTGCAGCAGCTCTGATATATCTGGGTAGTTTTTTGGGAATTTCTGCACCACCAAATTCAGCACATGCACCAGGCAAGGGATGTGCATAAAATCAGCTAGGCCCAGAGCTGCTACGAGATTTCGCCCATTATCGCACACTACCAGGCCGGGCTTGAGGCTCAGGGGCAACAACCACTCATCAGTTTGTTGTTCCATGCCTGTCTACAGCTCCCGCATGATGTGGGGTTGCACAGGTAGATTGTCTGGCACTGTAGCGGAGAGGCAGTATAATCCACAATATCTCCGCTGGGTAACAGGAGCAACATAACATAATCCAGGGGAATCAGTACAGCATGCAATAATCCAGGTAGCGTTGTAGTAATCTTTCCTTCCCAAGAACTAGACGACAGATAGGCTGGGAGTCAACTGAGGTCTTTATTCACATCTCCACAATTTATACAATTCCCCATTCAAGGGGTTTCCTGAGTCCTATTCCAGGGGCATTACAGGATTGGACTAAATGGGAAACTTAATGTACAGAGCGGGATCCTCCCACTGGAATGTACCGTTAAGTTGATTATCCCTCCGTGCAGCAGAACCGAAAATTCACGTTAAAATACATAACTTTTCACATACTTGACAGATTTAAACGAATTGACGTTCGGTAGATAGCTGGGGTCTGAGCACACCGTTCGTGTGAATACCGCTCAGATCCCAGCTAAATCAACCGAACGCCATACGAAAAACACATTATTCATAACACAAGTTAAAAATACCGATTGACCAAGATGAACAAAACTACCGAACGCTCTGGAAACCCAGCGGTGTTCACGCCGTCGAGTAGCCGTTTTCAGTTCCATGCGCTCGATGACCAAACACCGCTGGGGAACAAAGGATCCAAGATGGCCGACCACCGCATGGTCAGTAGTCGAATGGCGGCCACCTAGGAGAGCCTCTAATTACCGATTGCAACACTATTGCAATCGGTTAACAAGCGCCACACGTCTCTTAGTGTGTGGGCTATTGAAAGATGGTTCATTCGGTTCACGAACGGCTTGCAAAGGTGCTGTTCGTGAAACGAAATAGAAAATGACTATCTGCTTTCGGCAGATAGCCAATACAAGTAATACAGCAGGCAGGATACAGCAGACACCAACAGTCACATACACAAAATATACCGGCAACCCTTAAAGACATATTGTCCCTGCGATGAGACCAATCTCGCCACATTGCATTGGAGAAGCCTGGTTGCTCGCCTATTGCCTTGGGATTATGGCCCCATAAAAGGCTTGATTTTCCCCTGCAAAGACAAGAAAGCCGGGTCGTTTGGTGCTTGCCCTGTTTGAGCAGTGATACCCCAGATAGCTATGCCATGGAGCCCATTCGTATAATGAAAGACTATGGGAAAGACTTTGGCTCCATGGCAATTGAACTGTATGTGTGTGCTCTGAGTGCCATTCAGTAATAATGTGTGTTTAGACCTAAGCTATCTGGGCATATGTTGCATGTCTGTATTTTATGTCATAAATGTAACATTGTGTATTTTATTGTATTTTACTGTCTTTTTGCTGCCATGTGTTCAATGGAGTTTTGCCTCTGTCTTTGGAGATAATTGGATTACTTCTAATTATCTCCAGGATAGAAGACTCTGTGGAACTGGTTTTGGGCAGAAAAGCCATGCTTCCTGTGGTCACAAAGGACTACGATCTATCTTTTGAACCATTGGACCAATTTGTATGATTTTGACGTATGTTTGTATTTGGAGTATGCTGATTCTGAAAATGTGAATGTGAATGTGATGCATACTTTTCAAGTTATGAATAATGTGGAAAAATTGTATTTCTCTGCTTGTACTAAATTACATTATCCATTGTGTAAGGTAATTGAATCACATGCAGAGGGGAGGAATTTGGGTGGGAGTCTCTGAGTGTATTGTATGTGTTTATTGGTTGTGTTCCAAAACCCTGTGGGTGGTACTAATGTGTAAGAATGTGTACATAAGCACAATAAACCCACAGCTCTGTCTGTTCACTGCTTGACCCTCAACACGGAGCTTTGTCTCATTCTTGGGGGGATTTATTGTATGCTGTTCCAGTTTGACTGCTAGGAGTGTAAACCTATTCGTATGGTTTTTCCTATTCGGCTGTTTACAGCATTCCTGTGGTTTCCTGTTCGGCGGATTGTGAAAGGTAAATATGCTACTCTGGTGACTCGGTCCCTCTGGTCACTATTCTCCAACCCTCGATTGTCAGCTGAATATTCAGGGAAGATTTTTATGGAAGCGTATTAACCAGACACACACTCTTTGCTTTCCATAATCTTCTGACAATGTATTCAAAATGCTCTGTACTTATACAATATTTGTCACGAATATTGGTTACAAAAGGTTACACAAGATACATAAAAGAGGAAGTAGTTTCTGCTGTTACATTCAATAATCTAATCTTACAAAATATCACATACATTGTGGTTAGGCATTTCCTGATACATAGAAACGGTCATAGCTTGTGACTTCCTTTCAGTTATGTTTTGCAAGCAGTTCTGAAAAGAGCTTGCTACTACATATACAATACTGACAGATTAATTGTTTAACCCCTTAAGGACCAAATTTCATGTGTCCTTAAGGGGTCAATATTCCTTCAGATTGGTGTTCTGCAGTAGCTGTGCCTGCATCTCTGGAAGGGGAGGTTTTAACCCCTTGTGTGCTGAAACAGTTTAGTCCAAGTGGCTAGGTTTGCCACAGGCAAGTTGTTTTGGTGTTTGATTTTTAACTTTGTAGTTGTGTCTTTACACAATATAGAAATGTATATTAATGCTTCTGTATATGAAGCGATCACAATAACACTTATTTTTCACTTTTTAAAAAAGTCTTTAGACTTTCTTGAGAAGCGGTAATTAGCCAGTGTTGCACACATACACCAGATATGAAGTGCACACCCCAAATGTACAATTTAGCACCTAAAGAATGTGAATGTTTAAAACTGCGCTGTAAGCACAGTAGTTGACAGTTCTTTTTGACTCTAGAATATGAAGTGCAGGCCCCAAATTTACTTTTTAGCACCTAAAGAATTTGAAATTTTTAAACTGCTATGACACAGCAGTATTTGACAGTTCTATTTGACTCTCAGATATAAAGTGCAGGCTCCAAATTTACTTTTAGCACCTAAAGAATTTGAATGTTTAAAACTGCAATTTAAGTACAGTATTTGACGGTTCTATTTGACTCTCAGATATGAAGTGCAGGCCCCACATGTACAATTTAGCACCTAAAAAATGTGAATGTTTAAAAATGCGCTGTAACTACAGTATTTGACGGTTCTATTTGACTCTCAGATATGAAATGCAGGCCCCAAATGTACAATTTAGCACCTAAAAAATTTGAATGCTTACAAATGCGCTGTAACCACAGTAATTGCGCTGTAACCACAGTGTTTGACTCTCAGATATGAAGTGCACCGCAGGCCACAAATGTACTATTTAGCTCCAAACAAATTTGAATTTTTAAAACTGCGCTGTAACACCTCGAACATCCAGGTGTCTGCTCAACTTTATTTTCTGGAATTTGACTTTGGCTTTGTTTTGACTCCCCTGATATCTGGTATCCTTGACTTTTGGCTTTACCTCATCTTTGTGTCTTATTCTGTGTCCCTGACCTCGGCAAGTATTTTGACTATTCTTGGAGACATTAAGTCTGGCCATTCTAATGTCTGGTTATACGTTATCCTTAGTCCTAGGTTTGACACAGTATTTAGTGCTGGATCAACTTGTAATCCTGACAGGACCTGAGAGCCAATGTAAGTACAGTGAGTATTTTATCATAGTCCCCTCTCAAGTCCAGTGGGGAATGCCCTTGGAATATGTCAGAGAAAACCCCTTGCAAGGGGACTTGCATATAAGGCCAGTTGTGGCTACCAATAAATCAATTCCTGCTTACCCTCAACATAGAGTCTCATCTCATGTTTGTAGGGAACTGCTATACCAGCTATACCGTGATTTGGATTATCGTGCTTGGGATTATTGTAGCATTACTCTGAATAGGGGGAAAGAACATCTGTGGTGGCAAAACCCCTCTTCCTCTCAGGCTGGCCACCAAAGTCTGTAGTGAGCATGTGGGTGTGTGTCAGTGAGCTTTTCTGTAGTGAGCATGTGTGTGTCAGAGAGTTTGTCTGTAGTGAGCGTGTCTGTAGTGAGCATGTATATATGTGTCAGTGAGCTTGTCTCTAAGTGAGCTTGTGTGTTGGTGAGCCTTTCTGTAGTGGGCATAAGTGTGTCAGTAAGTTTGTCTGTAGTGAGCATGTGTGTGTGTGTGTCAGTGAGTTTATAGTGACCATGTGTGTGTCAGTGAGCTTTTCTGTAATGAGCTTGTTTGTGGTAAGCATGTCTATGTGTGTCAATGAGCTTGTCTGTAGTGAGCATGTCAATTAGATTAACTGTGCAAAGAATAAAGTGAAAGTGAAAAATAAATACTTCATTAGACTCTACCTACGCATCCCAATGCTGAAATACTGTTGAATTCCTTGAGCTTGTCTGTAGTGAGCATGTCTGTGTGTCAGTGTAGCTTCTCTCTGACACACACGCGTATGTGTGTGTCAGTGTTGTGTAGTTGTGTATGTCCCAATTAGATTAACTGTGCAAAGAATAAAGTGTAAGTGAAAAATAAATACTTCATTAGACTCTACCTACGCATCTACCTATGTCCCAATTAGATTAACTGTGCAAAGAATAAAGTGTAAGTGAAAAATAAATACTTCATTAGACTCTACCTGAAATACTGTTGAATTCCTTTAATATGTTGCTTAGAATAAAAAAAAAGTGGTATGTCTACTAAATGTCAAAATTAAAGGAGAGGAGAGTTTATAAAGACAAACAATGGAGTATAGCACTATTAAAGAGGGATCACTAAAATCCTCAGTAACACTCGTGAAGGCTTAACGTATAGCTCTTCTTATAGTGTCTTAATTATCTCCATAAGGGGTGACTGTATGAATCTGTTCTTACAGTTGCCCAAATGGGCTTAAACTTACTAAGTAAACAGAATACAACAGAATAGCAAAGCAAAAAAGGAAAATAGGTTTGCCTCAGATAAGCAATATGTGCTAATTCAAAGGCATCGTATACTGTAGCCTGTACCGTTGTCAGTATCATAGAGGTTAAATCTAGCGTATATGGACAGGCTATCCGTGAAACACGGACTGATGTCCAGTAGGTGCTGCTAGTGGTAAGGTCTGGCTGTCAATAGAGTTACGACTGATACTCCGTATATACTATCAGGAACAAAGTATCAGACTGGCAGCTGTTAGATACATACTGTCAAAAACGAGGTATTGGACTATAATAAATCTAAAATAAAAGTACCGGACTCCCTCAGTAGGTCTCTCTCAACAGAATGCTAGTAGGACCCACTATAAATATAGCCAATAATAAACTGGTAGTACCTCAGACTCCCTCAAATAAGGATTATGTGCTGTTACTAAGACATCATATATTGGAGCCAAGATCCAATAGCAGAATCAGACTGGAGACCCAACAACACAGCTTGCTATCTATAATCAACCTGTAAAACCACCCCCTCAAAATAATTACTTACATTAAATTTCAATCACCAAAGTAAGCCCGAATGAACCAAAATTATAACAGAAAAGAAGTATCAGGCACCGACCGACAGGAGGTCAGGTACCTGGTTAGTCTCCCCTTGGGAGGGAAGATATGTGCCTCCTGCCCACAGACTATGTGCCCTGCAGGGTAACTTGTAAAAGACTACCGAACTTGACCGACTGTTAGCACTGATTTCCCTGGAACTGTTTTGGGCATAGGACACTTCTTTTTTGTTTTATAATTTTGGTTTATTCGGGCTTACTATGCTGATGGGAATTTAGTGTACGTAATTATTTTGAAAGGGTGGTTTTACAGGGTGATTTTTAGACTTGGGCACTTCAGAAATTTTCGTTTCGTACGATATTCGTCAATTCTTCCATTCATTTTCGTACGATAATCGTTAGTATTTTCATTTCAGCTAAACTCGTTCGTTCATTCGGGACGATTTAATTGAACCGAATGAATTGAATACATAAAACTATGTTCCTTAATCCCTAAATACCGAATAGCTTCAACCAAACTCAGTAAAACCATTTGTTTCAAATTTTGTACATTGATCTAACAACATGGCATTGAATGCTGTATTTCGTTTAATTTACTCCTAAAACTCCCTAAATAACTCCCGAACAGTCAAATGCATGAACGCTGCCATTCGCATGAAAATGTATTGGCACTATTAGTAAACTACCGAACACCACTCACTATAGTCATTTGTATGTCGAATGGCATTGCAAATACAATGCAATCATAAAAGTCAGTTCCCTAATCCCTAAATAACGAATAGCCTCAAGTGAACGCAGTAAAACTATTAATTCGTTTAAATTTTTGTACATTGATCTCATAACACATGGCATTGAACAATGTTCTAATCTATTTATGCCTAAAACTCCCAAACTAACTCCCAAACCGTCAAATGCACAAACGCTGCCAATCGCATGAAAATGTATTGGCGCTATTAGTAAACTACCAAACACCCCTTACTATAGTCATTCGCATGTCGAATTACATTGCAAATGCAATGCATTGCTTTTGCTTAGTTTCTCGGGCTCATGAATCATCATGCTTCCCTGACAGGTGGTACTGGCAACACAGTATCATTTTATAAGGGAGTGGGAAAGTAGTAGCCAATTAAATAGGCTTTTACATACTGCCAGACAAAACTGTAAAAAAAAAACGTATCAACTCAAGGCAGTCCTTCAATGCAAAATCTATCCAGATTTTCTATAGGCCAGCCATTCAGCCATTTTGGAGCTCAGCCAGCCAACCACCCTGTCAGCCATTTTAGACACTTTAAAGCTGAGCCTGCCAGAAGTGGTCATGTCTTCCTACAGCTCCTCAAGTGTCATACCCATGGATATAGTGGAGGGGGGCATTGGCCACTCTGGCCAGAAGGAAGGAGAAGCAAATGGGAGAAGCAAGAAGAAGCAGAGACAGCCTAGGATCTTAAAAGGAGCAGATCATGGGAGGAAGAATAAGTACGCTGATAGTTTTGGTGCAGAGGAGAATACAGTACTGGTAAACAAGCATGTACAAACAATGTATGTTTGGGGGAGCAGCCAAAAAGACTTCACGAGCAAAGAAGGACAATCGGTGGAGGAAGATTATGGCAGTGGTGAATGCTCTTGGAGGGAACAACCGCACCCAGGGCGTGGTGAAGAAATGGTAAGTGCACTTATATTCCTAAAAAATAATTTTCTTCATGCCATGTTTTTTTTAAACTTATTTTTTTCCACCATGTGCTTTTGCTACACACCCCCACCAGTGGCAGCTATGCTTTTAAAGTCTTTTAAAAGTGAGTTTTGGGTCACTTAATCACATAGAGGGAAAAAAACACAATGTGCAGCTCAGCTTTAAAGGAACACTATAGTGACAGGAATACATGTTTGCATTCCTGTCACTATAACTGTGAAAACACAGTTTAACCTCCCTCTCAGCAATGTAACTGTAATTAAAGGGACACTCCAGTGCCAGGAGAACAAACTGTTTTCCTGGCACTGCAGGTCCCCTCTCCCTCCCACCCCCCATCCCAGGGAGAGACAGATTGCGCATGTGCGGTCGCCAGCGGGGTGAGACCTAATGCACATGCGCGGCAATGCTGCACATGCGCATTAGACCTCCCCATAGGAAAGCATTGAAAAATGCTTTCAATGCTTTCCTATGGGGGTTTCAGCGACGCCACTAGAGGAGGAGTTAACCCTGCAAGGTAAATATTGCAGTTTATGAAAACTGCAATATTTATTTACAGTTGCAGGGTTAAGGGTAGTGGGAGTTGGCACCCAGACCACTCCAGTGGGCAGAAGTATAAAAAATACACATTCATTTCTTAGTTCTACCACGGGGGAGAGCTTTACACTTAGAGATAGTATAAATTGCCACACGGACTTTGTGGTATATTTGCTACAATGTCCGTGTGGCATGCAATACGTGGGACGGACTAAGAGGATTTTGAAGGTTCGCCTATTAGAACATCTTAATAATATCAGAAAGAGACTGACGACACACTCAGTCCCAACCCATTGTACATCATGTCCCCTCTTTTCATTTAAGGATTTTAGATGTTGGGGAATTGAACGAGTCCACCCCTTTTGGCGTGGGGGCAATAGAGTTCAAAGATTAGCCCAGAGGGAGACGTTCTGGATACATAAATTACAAACCCTCTCACCTAAGGGTCTCAATATAGATATTGATTTAATTTGTTTTCTAGATTAATATGGCCTAAAAGCTTCGGAACAAAGAGTTAAGATATGTGTGTTTGCCTTTAATTTGGGTTGTTTCTACAGCTGAAAATTAATCCCCATTTAGAGAGAGGATTTATATATATATCAAATACCAAGTAGTTATTTCATACCCTTTATATTTTATTTTATTTCCTTTTGTACAATTTGTGATCTATTGTCCTATATGATCAAAAATCACAAAAGACTATAATAAAAACACAATAACCGATCATTCTAATATAAATAATGGGTTTGCTCTAAGGATTTTTAGAGCTGGTATAAATTGAATGTGGTAGATTCACTAAATAAAGTTTATATGGGAAGTAGTCATTTTGTAGTATCCCCTTTTTTTGTAACCATAGCAATGGATTACCTTAATGTGTTGAATAGGCTTATCTCAAAGATTTCTATGGGGAGCACAAATAATAACACGACAAATTGAAGTTTAAACTGATACAGTGATGAATTGATTACGGTGTTCACTTTGATTAACAATGTATAAAGTTGTATAAAGTTGTATAAAAAAAAAAACTCTTAAATAACAGATATAGGAAATATGATCACTTTGTAATATGAAGCCCTAGGCTTATAATATATTGAGGTATTATGATTACTGGGTATAATATGAGGATTAACATTATGTTGTGTGATGGGATTAATGAGGAGGGTGATACTCAACAGATATATGTATATAAATAATGGCTAAATATGTTAAACATGGTTAACAGTTTTTTTCTCAAGCAGAATGGGGCTTTTTATTTGTCCTGTGTTCCATTTAACCTTTGAATGATCTGATCGCGTCCGGTTGCCATGGAAACGTTGCTGGTGGAACGCATGTGGAACGCGGACGTTCCCGCGACGTCACTTCCGGTTTCGGCAAATTATGACTACTTCCGGTATTTACCGAAAAAGGCGCGAATTACAAATTATAGAAAATGAATGGATGAAAAACAGCTGCCACAGGAAGATCAGTCCTCCAATTAGAACCAAGGAGGTTCTACACACCTACTGGATCCACCAATAGACTTTAGGGATTAGCCCTATTTAAGGACACAGGGAGGGGGGATTTGTATAGGATATGTTCATGTATTGTACATTGATACATTGTTATTATTGTTTTTAATTGTGGTCCCTGAGGAAGTTCTTATAGAACGAAACGCGTAGGACAACCTTTTGTTATTTGTATCCTATGCTGAATTGGTGACTACACTTTTTATCTAAATACATTTTTTATTACTGAACCCTGACCTGTGGATGTCTTTTGGTGGAACAAGGATCCAGAGGTGATAAGGAACACCAGCTAGCCCCCCATTTCATTGGGGAAGACACCCTAAGAGCGCTTTTACTGCCTACATCCTGTGAGTGCACAAGATTACTGCGCATGAAATATTGTGTTTTATAACAATATCACACTATGTTTTGTTTTATGCTTTCTCTGTAGATTTACACAGCCATATCCCGAATCTTCTCTGTTTTGGTTTATACTATATATGATATAGGTCGCTTGTTTGGGTAACGACCTAGGGAGGCTGTCATACATCTTTATAAGCTAAGTACTATTGCTTTTTATATTATTTATCGATTGTATATTGTTTGGGATATACTCATAAGCTATTGTTTGTAACCCATTTTTTCTTTGAAACACACATATCTGTTACCTTGATAATATGGCCACGAATATGAATTTCTTGTCTGATTTACAATCTAATCGTAGAAGAAAATTTGAGGCTATGTTTCAGGAGTGGGATAAACCTCAACCATTTAAGGGATTAGATGAATGGTTTAGGAAAAAAGAAAAATTACTCTCTGCTGAAACTAAAAAATGGTGGGAGGTGGCATATTTAGAAAATTATTTAAAGGAAGGCCTCATACCACGAGGCCTTAGAATTGATAAAACACCTGCCTTTGGGTTAGAGGATGATTTATTTCTGGAGGAGTGGGATGCCATTCTCTCTAACTGTTCTTTTCAGCTGATTCAATTAATCATTAGGTATTCAAGGAAAATACAGAGTGAATTAGAAGCTGAACTAATTACGCTAGACACCAACCCCACTATTGATATGAATAGTGGGGAATATAAAGAGAGAGAGGAGTCGTTACAGAACAATATAAAAAAATTAGATGAAAAAATCGCAGACACTAAAAATAGAAAATATAGCAGGGATAAGGAAGACAAATTACTCAATACTTTTGCAATAAAAAATAAATTGACCCGTAGGACAAGACGCCCCTCCACCTATAGGAGAACTATACTCAGATCTCCAGGGGGGAAGGTTAGAATTAATTCTCGTTCCAGAGACACACGGAGAGGTCAACAACACTCTGTGAATAATTCATATAGAATGCCCTACAGGGAAGATTTCCCCAGGTCTACGGATTCATGGGGGGGACATGATTATTATGGGGGAAATACCCATAATACCCATAGGACATCGAATAATGGAAGGTCCCCAATGAGAAACAAGGACCCATTGCGGTCAAGAGGTGAAATAAGGAGACCTGAGGTACAAGAGTTTAGAAATAGAAACAACAGTCTATCACCTGTGAGAAGGGAAACTAATAGACCCCATATACAAACGTCTAGGGGCAGAGATAATCCAGACAATCATATATCCCAATTTAATGACTCTACTGTAAATTTTCAGGGGAAACCAAGAGGTCCCAAAGAAAAGACCATAACCAATTATTTTCGTCCCAGGGCAGAGACCTGGGAACATCCCAATCGCTTTGCAACACTTTGTCAGGATTCTCCAGTGAAGAGAATCCGGACGGAGGACTAGGAATAATTTCTTCTTTAAATGGAGGTTCATTATATATGAAAGAACTGAGCAAGGGGATTTTTAACTTAACCCCAACCCCACTTTCAGATGAGGAGATTAATTTGCTATCAAGGGGTTTGAAATTTGCCCCAAACAGAAAGGCCAATGACTTTGAATTATTTATTGATCTCAAAAAGTTTATTCGTTCTCTGACTATCAAGAGACATTTTTTACTACATCCACCTGAGACTAAAACCGCTGGTGAAAATACTAATGTTGACTATAGATTTCGTCCAAAATCCCATTTTTTTCCTACTTATAGTAAAGGCCCTTTTTTAGAAACTTTTGAACATATGGTAGACCAACAATTTCGTAATATGACTAAGAATACCAATAGGAATAGAAATAATTGTCTCCAGAATTTAAGCAAAGAGGAAGATAAGACACTTAAACGGTTGATGAAAAGAGACGACGTGATTATCAGGGAAGCAGATAAGGGGGGGGGATAGTGCTAATGACCACTACCTATTATCTCCAAGAAGCAGCTCACATCCTGGGGGATAGAAAGACTTATAGTGTACTCAAATACGATCCGACCAGCCAATTTAATACAGAGCTCCAAGTAATTTTGAATGGAGCTAAAGAGAGAAACACCATCTCACAGAGAAATTATGAATTTTTATATCAGAAAAACCCAACCATCCCTATTTTTTATTTCCTTCCAAAAACGCATAAGCGTCTCCCTAACCCCCCTGGGCGACCCATAATCAGCGGCATCAATTCACTAACGGCTAATTTGTCGGCTTATGTCGATTCTCGGTTACAAAAATATGCCCAAGGGGCCCCTTCATATGTGAAGGATACGAAGTCTTTCCTCCAAGAAATGGAGAACATCGAATGGGACCCAGAGTACAGTTGGGCCACACTTGATGTGACCTCTCTGTACACAGTGATTAGCCACAGACTGGGTTTGGAGGCAGTTGATTATTTCATGGAGCAGGATGTGGAGTTACCAGGGGATATGAGGGATTTTATTTTTTCTTCTGTCCGATTTATTTTACATCACAATTATTTTTTCTTTAATGGTGATTATTTTTTACAAATCACGGGGACCGCCATGGGGACCAAGTTCGCCCCCAGCTATGCCAATACATACATGAGGAGATGGGAAGAGTTGTTTGTATGGTCTGGACATGGCTGGAGGGCGAACTTGGTCCTGTGGCGGCGTTATATTGACGATGTCATTATTATTTGGAAGGGATCTTCTGTTTTGTTTCAGGATTATGTTAATTTTTTGAATGACAACGAGTACAATCTTGTCTTTACTCCTATCTGGAATAGGGATGAGATTAATTTTCTTGATCTTTGTCTGTCTCATGATTCGAGACATATAAAAAGTAAATGTTTCTTTAAACCTACTGATGGTAATGGGTTTGTTCATCGTAGGAGTGGTCACCATGAACCCTGGCTCAGGGGGATAGCCAAAAGCCAGTTCACCCGCCTTAGACGAAATTGTTCTGATAAACAGGATTTTTTCGCCCAATCATTACATGTTAAAAGGAAGCTTACAGATAGAGGATATAATGAAAAGAGATTGGAGAGAGAAATCCGTCGTATTGGCGATATAGAAAGGAAAACTTTTTTGGAGAATAAATCATATACTTCGGGAACTGGGGATGGTTTCCGTTCTGCATTTATCACCCATTACAATATTGATTATAATAAAATTAAGAGAAGTCTTCAAAGTTCTTGGCCTATTCTGTTACAAGACCCTATTTTGGGGACACACTTATCAGACAACCCCTTGGTAATTTACAAAAGGAATAAAAATTTGAAGGATATGTTGGCACCTAGTTATGCCATTAAACCACCATCAGGTCCCACTTCTGCTAGTTCAGGTTCATTTCGAGGCTGTGGTACTTGTAAAGCTTGTACCACGGTGTCCATAAAAAATACACATTCATTTCTTAGTTCTACCACGGGGGAGAGCTTTACACTTAGAGATAGTATAAATTGCCACACGGACTTTGTGGTATATTTGCTACAATGTCCGTGTGGCATGCAATACGTGGGACGGACTAAGAGGATTTTGAAGGTTCGCCTATTAGAACATCTTAATAATATCAGAAAGAGACTGACGACACACTCAGTCCCAACCCATTGTACATCATGTCCCCTCTTTTCATTTAAGGATTTTAGATGTTGGGGAATTGAACGAGTCCACCCCTTTTGGCGTGGGGGCAATAGAGTTCAAAGATTAGCCCAGAGGGAGACGTTCTGGATACATAAATTACAAACCCTCTCACCTAAGGGTCTCAATATAGATATTGATTTAATTTGTTTTCTAGATTAATATGGCCTAAAAGCTTCGGAACAAAGAGTTAAGATATGTGTGTTTGCCTTTAATTTGGGTTGTTTCTACAGCTGAAAATTAATCCCCATTTAGAGAGAGGATTTATATATATATCAAATACCAAGTAGTTATTTCATACCCTTTATATTTTATTTTATTTCCTTTTGTACAATTTGTGATCTATTGTCCTATATGATCAAAAATCACAAAAGACTATAATAAAAACACAATAACCGATCATTCTAATATAAATAATGGGTTTGCTCTAAGGATTTTTAGAGCTGGTATAAATTGAATGTGGTAGATTCACTAAATAAAGTTTATATGGGAAGTAGTCATTTTGTAGTATCCCCTTTTTTTGTAACCATAGCAATGGATTACCTTAATGTGTTGAATAGGCTTATCTCAAAGATTTCTATGGGGAGCACAAATAATAACACGACAAATTGAAGTTTAAACTGATACAGTGATGAATTGATTACGGTGTTCACTTTGATTAACAATGTATAAAGTTGTATAAAGTTGTATAAAAAAAAAAACTCTTAAATAACAGATATAGGAAATATGATCACTTTGTAATATGAAGCCCTAGGCTTATAATATATTGAGGTATTATGATTACTGGGTATAATATGAGGATTAACATTATGTTGTGTGATGGGATTAATGAGGAGGGTGATACTCAACAGATATATGTATATAAATAATGGCTAAATATGTTAAACATGGTTAACAGTTTTTTTCTCAAGCAGAATGGGGCTTTTTATTTGTCCTGTGTTCCATTTAACCTTTGAATGATCTGATCGCGTCCGGTTGCCATGGAAACGTTGCTGGTGGAACGCATGTGGAACGCGGACGTTCCCGCGACGTCACTTCCGGTTTCGGCAAATTATGACTACTTCCGGTATTTACCGAAAAAGGCGCGAATTACAAATTATAGAAAATGAATGGATGAAAAACAGCTGCCACAGGAAGATCAGTCCTCCAATTAGAACCAAGGAGGTTCTACACACCTACTGGATCCACCAATAGACTTTAGGGATTAGCCCTATTTAAGGACACAGGGAGGGGGGATTTGTATAGGATATGTTCATGTATTGTACATTGATACATTGTTATTATTGTTTTTAATTGTGGTCCCTGAGGAAGTTCTTATAGAACGAAACGCGTAGGACAACCTTTTGTTATTTGTATCCTATGCTGAATTGGTGACTACACTTTTTATCTAAATACATTTTTTATTACTGAACCCTGACCTGTGGATGTCTTTTGGTGGAACAAGGATCCAGAGGTGATAAGGAACACCAGCTAGCCCCCCATTTCATTGGGGAAGACACCCTAAGAGCGCTTTTACTGCCTACATCCTGTGAGTGCACAAGATTACTGCGCATGAAATATTGTGTTTTATAACAATATCACACTATGTTTTGTTTTATGCTTTCTCTGTAGATTTACACAGCCATATCCCGAATCTTCTCTGTTTTGGTTTATACTATATATGATATAGGTCGCTTGTTTGGGTAACGACCTAGGGAGGCTGTCATACATCTTTATAAGCTAAGTACTATTGCTTTTTATATTATTTATCGATTGTATATTGTTTGGGATATACTCATAAGCTATTGTTTGTAACCCATTTTTTCTTTGAAACACACATATCTGTTACCTTGATAATATGGCCACGAATATGAATTTCTTGTCTGATTTACAATCTAATCGTAGAAGAAAATTTGAGGCTATGTTTCAGGAGTGGGATAAACCTCAACCATTTAAGGGATTAGATGAATGGTTTAGGAAAAAAGAAAAATTACTCTCTGCTGAAACTAAAAAATGGTGGGAGGTGGCATATTTAGAAAATTATTTAAAGGAAGGCCTCATACCACGAGGCCTTAGAATTGATAAAACACCTGCCTTTGGGTTAGAGGATGATTTATTTCTGGAGGAGTGGGATGCCATTCTCTCTAACTGTTCTTTTCAGCTGATTCAATTAATCATTAGGTATTCAAGGAAAATACAGAGTGAATTAGAAGCTGAACTAATTACGCTAGACACCAACCCCACTATTGATATGAATAGTGGGGAATATAAAGAGAGAGAGGAGTCGTTACAGAACAATATAAAAAAATTAGATGAAAAAATCGCAGACACTAAAAATAGAAAATATAGCAGGGATAAGGAAGACAAATTACTCAATACTTTTGCAATAAAAAATAAATTGACCCGTAGGACAAGACGCCCCTCCACCTATAGGAGAACTATACTCAGATCTCCAGGGGGGAAGGTTAGAATTAATTCTCGTTCCAGAGACACACGGAGAGGTCAACAACACTCTGTGAATAATTCATATAGAATGCCCTACAGGGAAGATTTCCCCAGGTCTACGGATTCATGGGGGGGACATGATTATTATGGGGGAAATACCCATAATACCCATAGGACATCGAATAATGGAAGGTCCCCAATGAGAAACAAGGACCCATTGCGGTCAAGAGGTGAAATAAGGAGACCTGAGGTACAAGAGTTTAGAAATAGAAACAACAGTCTATCACCTGTGAGAAGGGAAACTAATAGACCCCATATACAAACGTCTAGGGGCAGAGATAATCCAGACAATCATATATCCCAATTTAATGACTCTACTGTAAATTTTCAGGGGAAACCAAGAGGTCCCAAAGAAAAGACCATAACCAATTATTTTCGTCCCAGGGCAGAGACCTGGGAACATCCCAATCGCTTTGCAACACTTTGTCAGGATTCTCCAGTGAAGAGAATCCGGACGGAGGACTAGGAATAATTTCTTCTTTAAATGGAGGTTCATTATATATGAAAGAACTGAGCAAGGGGATTTTTAACTTAACCCCAACCCCACTTTCAGATGAGGAGATTAATTTGCTATCAAGGGGTTTGAAATTTGCCCCAAACAGAAAGGCCAATGACTTTGAATTATTTATTGATCTCAAAAAGTTTATTCGTTCTCTGACTATCAAGAGACATTTTTTACTACATCCACCTGAGACTAAAACCGCTGGTGAAAATACTAATGTTGACTATAGATTTCGTCCAAAATCCCATTTTTTTCCTACTTATAGTAAAGGCCCTTTTTTAGAAACTTTTGAACATATGGTAGACCAACAATTTCGTAATATGACTAAGAATACCAATAGGAATAGAAATAATTGTCTCCAGAATTTAAGCAAAGAGGAAGATAAGACACTTAAACGGTTGATGAAAAGAGACGACGTGATTATCAGGGAAGCAGATAAGGGGGGGGGATAGTGCTAATGACCACTACCTATTATCTCCAAGAAGCAGCTCACATCCTGGGGGATAGAAAGACTTATAGTGTACTCAAATACGATCCGACCAGCCAATTTAATACAGAGCTCCAAGTAATTTTGAATGGAGCTAAAGAGAGAAACACCATCTCACAGAGAAATTATGAATTTTTATATCAGAAAAACCCAACCATCCCTATTTTTTATTTCCTTCCAAAAACGCATAAGCGTCTCCCTAACCCCCCTGGGCGACCCATAATCAGCGGCATCAATTCACTAACGGCTAATTTGTCGGCTTATGTCGATTCTCGGTTACAAAAATATGCCCAAGGGGCCCCTTCATATGTGAAGGATACGAAGTCTTTCCTCCAAGAAATGGAGAACATCGAATGGGACCCAGAGTACAGTTGGGCCACACTTGATGTGACCTCTCTGTACACAGTGATTAGCCACAGACTGGGTTTGGAGGCAGTTGATTATTTCATGGAGCAGGATGTGGAGTTACCAGGGGATATGAGGGATTTTATTTTTTCTTCTGTCCAATTTATTTTACATCACAATTATTTTTTCTTTAATGGTGATTATTTTTTACAAATCACGGGGACCGCCATGGGGACCAAGTTCGCCCCCAGCTATGCCAATACATACATGAGGAGATGGGAAGAGTTGTTTGTATGGTCTGGACATGGCTGGAGGGCGAACTTGGTCCTGTGGCGGCGTTATATTGACGATGTCATTATTATTTGGAAGGGATCTTCTGTTTTGTTTCAGGATTATGTTAATTTTTTGAATGACAACGAGTACAATCTTGTCTTTACTCCTATCTGGAATAGGGATGAGATTAATTTTCTTGATCTTTGTCTGTCTCATGATTCGAGACATATAAAAAGTAAATGTTTCTTTAAACCTACTGATGGTAATGGGTTTGTTCATCGTAGGAGTGGTCACCATGAACCCTGGCTCAGGGGGATAGCCAAAAGCCAGTTCACCCGCCTTAGACGAAATTGTTCTGATAAACAGGATTTTTTCGCCCAATCATTACATGTTAAAAGGAAGCTTACAGATAGAGGATATAATGAAAAGAGATTGGAGAGAGAAATCCGTCGTATTGGCGATATAGAAAGGAAAACTTTTTTGGAGAATAAATCATATACTTCGGGAACTGGGGATGGTTTCCGTTCTGCATTTATCACCCATTACAATATTGATTATAATAAAATTAAGAGAAGTCTTCAAAGTTCTTGGCCTATTCTGTTACAAGACCCTATTTTGGGGACACACTTATCAGACAACCCCTTGGTAATTTACAAAAGGAATAAAAATTTGAAGGATATGTTGGCACCTAGTTATGCCATTAAACCACCATCAGGTCCCACTTCTGCTAGTTCAGGTTCATTTCGAGGCTGTGGTACTTGTAAAGCTTGTACCACGGTGTCCATAAAAAATACACATTCATTTCTTAGTTCTACCACGGGGGAGAGCTTTACACTTAGAGATAGTATAAATTGCCACACGGACTTTGTGGTATATTTGCTACAATGTCCGTGTGGCATGCAATACGTGGACCGGACTAAGAGGATTTTGAAGGTTCGCCTATTAGAACATCTTAATAATATCAGAAAGAGACTGACGACACACTCAGTCCCAACCCATTGTACATCATGTCCCCTCTTTTCATTTAAGGATTTTAGATGTTGGGGAATTGAACGAGTCCACCCCTTTTGGCGTGGGGGCAATAGAGTTCAAAGATTAGCCCAGAGGGAGACGTTCTGGATACATAAATTACAAACCCTCTCACCTAAGGGTCTCAATATAGATATTGATTTAATTTGTTTTCTAGATTAATATGGCCTAAAAGCTTCGGAACAAAGAGTTAAGATATGTGTGTTTGCCTTTAATTTGGGTTGTTTCTACAGCTGAAAATTAATCCCCATTTAGAGAGAGGATTTATATATATATCAAATACCAAGTAGTTATTTCATACCCTTTATATTTTATTTTATTTCCTTTTGTACAATTTGTGATCTATTGTCCTATATGATCAAAAATCACAAAAGACTATAATAAAAACACAATAACCGATCATTCTAATATAAATAATGGGTTTGCTCTAAGGATTTTTAGAGCTGGTATAAATTGAATGTGGTAGATTCACTAAATAAAGTTTATATGGGAAGTAGTCATTTTGTAGTATCCCCTTTTTTTGTAACCATAGCAATGGATTACCTTAATGTGTTGAATAGGCTTATCTCAAAGATTTCTATGGGGAGCACAAATAATAACACGACAAATTGAAGTTTAAACTGATACAGTGATGAATTGATTACGGTGTTCACTTTGATTAACAATGTATAAAGTTGTATAAAGTTGTATAAAAAAAAAAACTCTTAAATAACAGATATAGGAAATATGATCACTTTGTAATATGAAGCCCTAGGCTTATAATATATTGAGGTATTATGATTACTGGGTATAATATGAGGATTAACATTATGTTGTGTGATGGGATTAATGAGGAGGGTGATACTCAACAGATATATGTATATAAATAATGGCTAAATATGTTAAACATGGTTAACAGTTTTTTTCTCAAGCAGAATGGGGCTTTTTATTTGTCCTGTGTTCCATTTAACCTTTGAATGATCTGATCGCGTCCGGTTGCCATGGAAACGTTGCTGGTGGAACGCATGTGGAACGCGGACGTTCCCGCGACGTCACTTCCGGTTTCGGCAAATTATGACTACTTCCGGTATTTACCGAAAAAGGCGCGAATTATAAATTATAGAAAATGAATGGATGAAAAACAGCTGCCACAGGAAGACCAGTCCTCCAATTAGAACCAAGGAGGATTTACACACCTACTGGATCCACCAATAGACTTTAGGGATTAGCCCTATTTAAGGACACAGGGAGGGGGGATTTGTATAGGATATGTTCATGTATTGTATATTGATACATTGTTATTATTGTTTTTAATTGTGGTCCCTGAGGAAGTTCTTATAGAACGAAACGCGTAGGACAACCTTTTGTTATTTGTATCCTATGCTGAATTGGTGACTACACTTTTTATCTAAATACATTTTTTATTACTGAACCCTGACCTGTGGATGTCTTTTGGTGGAACAAGGATCCAGAGGTGATAAGGAACACCAGCTAGCCCCCCATTTCATTGGGGAAGACACCCTAAGAGCGCTTTTACTGCCTACATCCTGTGAGTGCACAAGATTACTGCGCATGAAATATTGTGTTTTATAACAATATCACACTATGTTTTGTTTTATGCTTTCTCTGTAGATTTACACAGCCATATCCCGAATCTTCTCTGTTTTGGTTTATACTACACACTGACACAGAGCAGAATAGGGACTGTTCCCCCTACATAGGGTAACTTGGCAGATATGGATTGACACCTGTCCTCAAAGCCCCTGATACACACTGACACAGAGCAGAAGAGAGACTGTTCCTCCTACATAGGGTCACTTGGCAGATATGGATTGACACCTGTCCTCAGACATCATGATACACACTGACACAGAGCAGAATAGAGACTGTTCCCCTACATAGGGTCACTAGGCACATATGGATTGACACCTATCCTCAGGATCCCTGATACACACTGACACAGAGCAGAATAGAGACTGTTCCTCCTACATAGGGTATCTTGGCAGGTATGGATTGACACCTATCCTCAGGATCCCTGATACACACTGACACAGAGCAGAATAGGGACTGTTCCCCCTACATAGGGTCACTTGGCAGATATGGTGTGACAGACCCATCTGTCTGGATTACAAATGCTTTGTTCGCCTGTTTTGCCGGTTACATGAATTTCCCATTCGTATGCTTTATTCAAGGGAATGTTGGTTTTTGTCGAACGGAACTACCGAACGGACGGCCACCCAGAAGAGAAGTGTGCTGCTGGTTAACCTATTGATCCCAATTAGAACGTTGCGGTTAACCACAGACACTTCTCAATTAAAACCGAATGCCGGGTGGTCGTCGTTCGTATGTCGACCACGAGGCGGCGGCCATTTTGTCCATGCGATAGACCAGCGTTGTTCGATGATTATTTCATGGATCTGAAAACGGACACTTTTTCAGCCGAACACCGCTGAAGCCGTCGACCTCCCTTCTCAATCGACAAAAGTATACGAATGCCAGCAGTTCGGGAGATTCAACCACACGAATGGACTTAACCCAGATAGCCGTCCCATGGAGTCAATCGCATACCGACGAACTGAAAGAGACTTTGACTCCATGGCGATTGAACTGTGCGAATGGGATCTGAGCGCTATTCTCCAATAATATGCACTCAGATCCAGGCTATCTGGGGATATGTAATACGAATGTAATATGTTCGGCAGTTATGAAGTTATAGATTTTCATGTGTTTTTGTGACTTGTATTTAAAATGGCAATTGCCTCTGCTCGGGGAGATAATTGAGTTACTTCCCAATTATCCCCCGAGCAGAGGGGAGGGAACTGTACTGCATGCTGGGAATATTGTGGGGATGTATGTCCAAAATGTCCCCATGTCCTTCTGTAATTTCAGTCTCCCATTTGGTCCCCTAGGGGAGTGTCCACAGTAAATCAGTTCGTGTTTTACCCTCAAAGCGGAGCTTGGTCTCGTTATTGGGGGGATTTGGTTACCAGCGACTAGAGACTACTTATTTGGATTATTTGCCGCTTGGGAGATATTGACGTTCGGTTACTATTTGCCATTCGTGGATTTGCAGCTCGTGAAGGGAATTAGCCGTACAGGTACCGTTCGGGAGTTTGGAGTGTTCCCTGGCTGGCGGTTTGCATGGTTTTATTATACCCGCTACCAGACCACATTATTGCAAACGGGGAATACTCGCTAAACGGCGGTTTGTACATTTCATTACTGGAGGTACCATAAGATATGGATTGACACTTATCCTCAGGATCCCTGATACACACTGACACAGAGCAGAATAGGGAATGTTCCCCCTACATAGGGTGACTTGGCAGATATGGATTGACACCTGTCCTCAGAGACCATGATACACACTGACACAGAGCAGAATAGAGACTGTTCCTCCTACATAGGGTCACTTGGCAGATATGGATTGACACCTGTCCTCAGAGACCATGATACACACTGACACAGAGCAGAAAAGAGACTGTTTCCCCTGCATAGGGTCACTTGGCAGATATGGATTGACACCTGTCCTCAGAGCCCCTGATACACACTGACACAGAGCAGAATAGAGACTGTTCCTCCTACATAGGGTCACTTGGCAGATATGGATTGACACCTGTCCTCAGAGCCCCTGATACACTCTGACACAGAGCAGAATAGAGACTGTTCCTCCTACATAGGGTCACTTGGCAGATATGGATTGACACCTGTCCTCAGAGACCATGATACACACTGCCACAGAGCAGAATAGGGACTGTTCCCCCTACATAGGGTCACTTGGCAGATATGGATTGACACCTGTCCTCAGAGCCCCTGATACACACTGACACAGAGCAGAATAGAGACTGTTCCTCCTACATAGGGTCACTTGGCAGATATGGATTGACACCTGTCCTCAGAGACCATGATACACACTGACACAGAGCAGAATAGAGACTGTTCCTCCTACTTAGGGTCACTTGGCAGATATGGATTGACACCTGTCCTAAGGATTCCTGATACACACTGACACAGAGCAGAATAGAGACTGTTCCTCCTACATAGGGTCACTTGGCAGATATGGATTGACACCTGTCCTCAGAGATCATGATACACACTGACACAGAGCAGAATAGAGACTGTTCCCCCCTACATAGGGTCACTTGGCAGATATGGATTGACACCTGTCCTCAGAGACCATGATACACACTGACAGAGAGCAGAATAGAGACTGTTCCCCCTACATAGGGTCATTTGGCAGATATGGATTGACACCTGTCCTCAGAGACCATGATACACACTGCCACAGAGCAGAATAGGGACTGTTCCCCCTACATAGGGTCACTTGGCAGATATGGATTGACAACTATCCTAATGATCCCTGATACACTCTGACACAGAGCAGAATAGGGACTGTTCCCCCTACATAGGGTCACTTGGCAGATATGGATTGACACCTGTCCTAAGGATCCCTGATACACACTGACACAGAGCAGAATAGGGACTATTCCCCCTACATCGGGTCACTTGGCAGATATGGATTGACACCTGTCCTAAAGTTCCCTGATACACACTGACACAGAGCAGAATAGGGACTGTTCCTCCTACATAGGGTCACTTGGCAGATATTGATTGACACCTGTCCTCAGAGCCCCTGATACACACTGACACAGATCAGAATAGGGAATGTTACCCCAACATAGGGTCACTTGGCAGATATGGATTGACACCTGTCCTCAGACATCATGATACACACTGATACAGAGCAGAATAGAGACTGTTCCCCTACATAGGGTCACTTGGCAGATATGGATTGACACCTGTCCTCAGAGATCATCATACACACTAACACAGAGCAGAATAGACTGTTCCCCCTACATAGGATCACTTGGCAGATATGGATTGACACCTGTCTTCAGAGACCATGATACACACTGACACAGAGCAGAATAGAGTCTGTTCACTTGGCAGATATGGATTGACACCTGTCCTCAGAGATCATGATACACACTGGCACAGAGCAGAATAGAGACTGTTCCCCTACATAGGGTCACTTGGCAGATATGGATTGACACCTGTCCTCAGAGACCATGATACACACTGACACAGAGCAGAATAGAGACTGTTCCCCCTACATAGGGTCACTTTGCAGATATGGATTGACACCTGTCCTCAGAGACCATGATACACACTGCCACAGAGCAGAATAGGGACTGTTCCCCCTACATAGGGTCACTTGGCAGATATGGATTGACACCTGTCCTCAGAGCCCCTGATACACTCTGACACAGAGCAGAATAGAGACTGTTCCTCCTACATAGGGTCACTTGGCAGATATGGATTGACACCTGTCCTCAGAGCCCCTGATACACACTGACACAGAGCAGAATAGAGACTGTTCCTCCTACTTAGGGTCACTTGGCAGATATTGATTGACACCTGTCCTCAGAGACCATGATACACACTGACACAGAGCAGAATAGAGACTGTTCTCCTACATAGGGTCACTTGGCAGATATGGATTGACACCTGTCCTCAGAGATCATGATACACACTGACACAGAGCAGAATAGAGACTGTTCCCCCTACATAGGGTCACTTGGCAGATATGGATTGACACCTGTCCTCAGAGATCATGATACACACTAACACAGAGCAGAATAGAGACTGTTCCCCTACATAGGGTCACTTGGCAGATATGGATTGACACCTGTCCTCAGAGACCATGATACACACTGACACAGAGCAGAATAGAGACTGTTCCCCCTACATCGGGTCACTTAGCAGATATGGATTGACACCTGTCCTAGGGATCCCTGATACACACGACACAGAGCAGAATAGAGACTGTTCCCCTACATAGGGTCACTTGGCAGATATGGATTGACACCTGTCCTCAGAGACCATGATACACACTGACACAGAGCAGAATAGAGACTGTTCCCCCTACATAGGGTCACTTTGCAGATATGGATTGACACCTGTCCTCAGACATCATAATACACACTAACACAGAGCAGAATAGACTGTTCCCCCTACATAGGGTCACTTGGCAGATATGGATTGACACCTGTCCTCAGAGCCCCTGATACACACTGACACAGAGCAGAATAGGGACTGTTCCCCCTACATAGGGTCACTTGGCAGATATGGATTGACACTGTCCACAAGGACAAGCTGCAGGCTTCCTGGCAGGGCCCATACAAGGTGGTAGAGCAGGTTTATGATGCCACCTTTGTGATCGGTGCGGTCACAGGCACGGGAGGCAAGCGCATTCTCCATGTGAACATGCTCAAGCCATACCATGAGCGCACGGAAAGGTAACCGTGATCTGTGCACCTGCCACTGAAGATTATGATAATTTGCCACTCCCAGATCTCCTAGACCAAGAGGTCCAGAGCGAAGACCAGGGAGAAGTACAGTTAGGAAAACGGTTAGACCCCCAGGAGCGAACCCAGGTCCAAAGACTAATCCAGGACAAGGGGACCACGTTTTCCAACCTACCTGGGTACAGTCCATTAACCACTCACAAAGTTGAAACCCTAGACCAGACCCCCCTTCGCCAAACCGCCTATCGCATACCCGAAGCAGTTAAAGAAAATATACGGAAAGAAATTGAGGAAATGATGCAGTTAGGGGTGATAGAACACTCTGACAGCCCCTGGGCCTCCCCGTTAGTACTAGTACCGAAACGGGACGGCACGACCCGTTTCTGTGTAGACTACCGGAGGCTAAACGATAAAACAACCTTAGACGCCTACCCTATGCCCCAGATAGACGAGCTCCTAGACAAAATGGCCAGAGGTCACCACAATAGATCTGTGCAAGGGGTACTGGCAAATTCCATTAGCCGAGGATGCCATCCACAAGTCGGCATTTGTCACCTCGTTTGGCCTTTATCAGTTTAAGGTCATGCCATTCGGGATGAAGATTGCCCCGGCTAACTTTCAGAGGATGGTAGATCGGCTACTGGATGGGTTTCAGGAGTATGCCTGCGCCTTCTTGGATGATATAGCCATTTTTAGCTGCTCCTGGCCCGAACACCTGACCCACATAGGAGCCGTACTAGACCGGATTAGGGAGGCCGGACTGACCCTAAAGCCCAGTAAGTGCCATATAGGAACGCGTAAAAACCTCCCCAAGATAGTAGTATGGGCCCCAGAGTGTGAACAGGCCTTCCAACAGCTCAAGACGGCGCTCATTAAATCACCTGTACTTTCTGCTCCTGATCCAACTAAACGCTTTCTCGTCCATACAGACGCTTCTATGTTTGGATTGGGAGCAGTACTGAGCCAAGTCGGAGCAGATGGCGGCGAGCAACCCGGGGCTTATCTAAGCCGGAAACGTTTGCCCAGGTAAGTAGATACACTACCATTGAAAAGGAGTGCCTGGCGGTGGTGTGGGCCCTCAAAAAGCTGCAACCTTACTTGTATGGACAACCGTTTACCTTACTCACAGATCACAACAAATTTGGGGCACTGCGCGTGCAATCTAATGTGCCAACAGATAGGAGTGGTGTGTTAAGTAGTACTATTCTTATCAGTTTAATCCCTTTTACGTCCCCTATCAGGGGACGTGTATATTGCATGGATTTTAGGAACCGGGAGATGGAAAAAGATGCTTGGTCGGTCCTCCTTCTTCAAATTTGGAGCACTGCGTGTGCAATCTAATGTGCCACCAGATAGGAGTGGTGTGTTAAGTAGTACTATTCTTATCAGTTTAATCCCTGTTACGTCCCCTATCAGGGGACGTGTATATGGCATCGATTTTAGGAACCGGAAGATGGAAAAAGATGCTTGGTCGGTCCTCCTTCTTCAAATTTGGGGCACTGCGCGTGCAATCTAATGTGCCACAGATAGGAGTGGTGTGTTAAGTAGTACTATTCTTATCAGTTTGATCCCAATGTCACGACTACTAGTGTGGTCCAGCACGTAGAAACTATGTAAACATATACATAGGCAAGAAAAGCGACACCCTGTTACGTCCCCCTCATCAGGCCTTTTTTAGTCGAATGTATTGCCCACTGTCAGTCCCTTCGGGATCCATCCCTCATTCATCTTAATAAAAGTGAGGTAACCTAGACTTTTTTGACCTAGGCGACTTCTCTTCTCAGTGACAATACCTCCTGCTGCACTGAAGGTCCTTTCTGACAGGACACTTGAAGCGGGGCAGGCCAGAAGTTCTATCGCAAATTGGAATAGCTCAGGCCACAGGTCAAGCCTGCACACCCAGTAGTGAAGGGGTTCATCACTCCTCAGAGTGTCGATATCTGCAGTTAAGGCGAGGTAGTCTGCTACCTGTCGGTCGAGTCGTTCTCTGAGGGTGGATCCCGAAGGGCTGTGGCGATGCGTAGGACTTAAAAAACTCTGCATGTCCTCCATCAACAACACGTCTGTAAAGCATCCTCTCCTTGCCAGCGTGGTCGTGGGAGGAGGAGGATTACTTTCACCTCTTCCCCTGTTAGATTCCCGTTGTGCTGTGACATCACCCATATATGCTGTGTAAAGCATACTTTTTAATTTATTTTGCAAATGCTGCATCCTTTCCAAATTGTTGTAATTTGGTAACATTTCAGCCACTTTCTGCTTATACCGGGGGTCTAGTAGCGTGGACACCCAGTACAGGTCATTCTCCTTCAGCCTTTTTATACGAGGGTCCCTCAACAGGCACGACAGCATGAAAGACCTCATTTGCACAAAGTTGGATGCTGAGCTACTCATTTCCCGTTCCTCCTCCTCGGTGATCTCAATGAAGGTATGTTCTTCCCCCCAGCCACGTACAACACCACGGGTACCAGATAGGTGACAACGAGCACCCTGGGATTCCTGTTGTGGTTGGGACTTCCTCCTCCTCCTCAAAGCCACATTCCTCCTCTGACTCCTCTTCCTCACAATCCTCTTCCAGCGTTGCCGCAGGTCCAGCAAGCGATGCTGATAAGGCTGGTTCTGGTGGTGATGGTGACCACAACTCTTCCTCTTCACGCTCATCTACGGCCTGACCCAGAGGCTGTCCTAGCACCCCGATCATACAAATATTCATTAACGGCTTTTTCTTGTTGGAACAGGCGGTCGAACATTAGGAGTGTTGAATCCCAACGAGTCGGGCTGTCGCAAATCAAGCGCCTCACTGGCATGTTGTTTCGCCGCTGGATATCGGCAAAGTGCGCCATGGCCGTGTAGGAACGCCTGAAATGGCCACACACCTTCCTGGCCTGCTTCAGGACGTCCTGTAAGCCTGTGTACTTATGCACAAAGCGTTGTACGATCAGATTACACACATGTGCCATGCACGGCACATGTGTCAACTTGCCCAACTTCAATGCCGCCAACAAATTTGTTCCGTTGTCACAAACCACTTTGCCGATATCCAGTTGCTGCGGAGTCAGCCACTTTTCCACCTGTGCGTTCAGGGCAGACAGGAGTGCTTGTCCGGTGTGACTCTCTGCTTTCAAGCAAGTCAAACCCAAGACGGCGTGACACTGCCGTATCCGGGATGTGGAATAGTACCTGGGGAGCTGGGGGGTGCTGTTGATGTGGAGCAAGACGCAGCAGCAGAAGAGGACTCAGCCGAGGAGGTTATGGAAGAGGATGGAGTAGGAGGAGTAGAGGAGGTGGCAGCAGGCCTCCCTGCAAGTCATGGCGGTGTCACCAACACATGCCATTACTTCCTTTTGCACAATCGAGTACAGGTTGGGGATTGCCTTTTGTGCAAAGAAATTTCGGCCTTCCACTGCGGTGTCCCAATAGCTACAAATTTTTGGAACACCTCAGACTCCACCAGCTTGTATGGTAAAAGCTGGTGGGCTAAGAGTTCAGTCAAGCTAGCTGTCAGATGCCGGGCAAGGGGGTGACTTTGTGACATTGGCTTCTTACGCTCAAACATGTCCTTGACAGACACCTGACTGTGGGCAGATGAGCAGGAACTGCTCAAGGCGAGAGACGGAGTGGCGGATGGTTGAGAGGGGGCAAGGAGGACAGCAGTGGTTGACGTGGCTGAAGATGCTGGACCAGGAGGATGATGGCGGCTTTGAGTTTGTGTGCTGCTTGTACTCATGTGTTGATCCCATAGGCGTTTGTGATGTGCGATCATGTGCCTACGCAAAGCAGTTGTACCTAGGTAGGTGTTGGACTTCCCACGACTCAGTTTCTTTTTGCACAGGTTGCAAATGGCATCGCTGTTGTCAGAGGCAGACACACAAAAAAAATGCCACACTGCTGAGCTCTGCAATGACAGCATTCTGGTGGTGGACACAGCATGTGTTGATTGGCGTGCTGTCGCGCTGACCCCGGGTGCCGATGCGTGCTGTCTGACTGTGCCACTAGCTCCTTGCGATGACCTCCCCCTGCTTCCAACTCGTCTCCTCCTCCTCTCTGTCTCCCCATCTGAACTTTCGCCCTGTTCTTCTTCTTGCCGAGCGGGCACCCACGTGACATCCATGGACGCATCGTCATCATCAACCGCTTCACTTGTATCTGACAACTCAGCAAAGGAAGCCGCAGCGGGTACAACATCATCATCATCACACTGTACATGTGTAATGCTGCCTGACTGAGACATATCCCTGTTATCTACATCCTGTGTCAATAATGGTTGCGCATCACTAATTTCTTGAAACGGATGTGTAAATAACTCCTCTGACATACCAAGTGTAGCGGCTGTGGTGCTAGTGTTGGTGGTGGCGGCAGGCGGTGGCGGAGTGGTATCTTGAGAGGTGCCCGAAGCTAAGCTGGAGGAGGATGTTGCGTCAAGGTTCGAGCGGAAGCTGTAGAAGATTGAGTGTCTTGTGTTAGCCAGTCAACTATGTCCTCAGAACTTTTCAAGTTCAGGGTACCTGGCCTCTGAAAACTGGGCATTATTCTAGGGCAAAAGGGAATCACAGCACCACGACCACGACGGCCCCTCCGGGGTGGCCTGCCTCTGCCTGTCATTTTTTTTCGATTAGTGGTACTATGCGTGCAAGCTACTGTGACACCAGATATGAGTGGCAATGTGCACTG
>OW240913.1:20841158-20877407 GCA_933207985.1 Pelobates cultripes | reverse complement strand
CTTCCCACATATTGCTTTGAGCAAGGACACGTAATGAGGTAGATTACTCCTGTTGTGTTACAATTCATATTCGTCTGTAAATTATGCTCCTCCATGTTAATTGTGGATTTAAATTTTGTAACTTCTAATTCCAGGGACGGATTATTTTTGCATGCTATGCATTTAGCACATCTTCTAAAGCCTTTATTAACTGGCTCTTTCTGTGTGTTTCTAAGTGATTTTAGAGTTGGGGCTAACAAAAGCTGTAGGTTTGGTGCTTTAGTGAAAATGATCTTTGGTTTGGGATCTAAGATGTTTATGAGTGTGGGATCACTTCTGAGGATATCCCAATGTTTTATAAGAATCTTCTCTATGCTACAAGATTGATGGTTGAATTTGGTTTAAAAGGCAGGTGTTGCTTCATAGGTATCTTTAATCTTGATTTTGTTCTTCAGAGTGTCTTCCCTTGGAATGTTCTTAGCTTTGCGCTTGGCTTCAGTAAGTAGTGTTGTGGGATATCCTTTGACTCGGAATCTCTGCTCCATCTCTTCCATTTGTTCCTCACGTCTCCATTTCGGAGCAGTTCCTTCTAATCCTTCTGAATTGATTGTATGGGATATTCTTCAACCAAGTGTGTTTGTGATGGCTATTGAAAGGGATGAAACTATTGCAATCCACTGATTTCTTGAAGGTTTTGGTGTGTATCCCTCCTACATAGGAAGCAGTTCCTCATACTGTTTTCCTACATTTCTTCTACAGCTTTTATCTACAGTTTTTATCTTAGAATTATAAGTAGAGTATTTTTTTGGTGTGTAGCAATTTAACTCTGCCTTTAGCAGATTTAAAGTCATACACCCCATATATGCAAATATTGTACAATTTCCATAACTGTTTGGACATAGAGAAGCCTTTTTAAGTGAACTGACTCCTGGATCCCTTTGCACCCAATCTCAGGCGCATACCGAACCAATTTTAGGTTAGGGCAGAATATTTGGTGGAATTTCTGCCCATATCCAGTTTTGAGACTTTTCATTACAAGTCAGACTCCCTCATTTCTGGGTGTTGCAATAGGCATACCCGACCATTTAAATTTCGTAACTGTACTGACAGCCTGATATTAGTAGGATATTTTTTAATACCAACTAACATATCAGTCTGAGTCTATCCGGACACGCTCAATTTAACTTCTACGATACTGGAAAAAAGAAGGATTTGCCCAGACTAAATGTAGATAACAGATTCAAATTTTACTTTTATTTGTTCTAAATAAGAAGTAGATAACTGTAAAAAATAATAAATAAAAAGTGTATGTTTATATACATTCCCTCTGCCAGGGATACCTTACGAAATAAGGTGCTTTATGGCCTTCCAGCAATGTAATTGCGTTATACCAATAAGATTATTTTAGTATGTCCTATCCCTTAAGTAGGGATACCTTGGGGAATACGCAGAAAGAATATGCTGTATTGGCTATAGCTATTTTGTTGCAGTCTGGCACCCAAGGTAAAAATTGCAACTACTAGCAGAGAATTAACAATGTTTCGAATTTCTAGCTTACTGATGATGTAGTCCATTTCATAGTAAACTATTCTTGTTAGTAAGAAAGACAGATGGAAAAATATCTATTACAGAACAGGTTACTCGTCACACTCAATTAGATCTTAGCTGTTGCTGACAGAGTATCTTGATCACAGATTGTTGTTGCTGGGTCAAGGGTGTGGATAAAGGATAAGACCTAAATATTTTAATTATAATAAATAAATAGAGCTTACTGAAAGTGCAATAAGTTTGGCAGAAACTCCTGCTGACAGAAACTAAAGAATAGTTAAAGTTAAAGACTAAAGACAGTTAAGTTTAAATATTGATAATAATAAAAATGCATATAAACCTCTTCTCAGTCTGATCGCAGTGTGAAAGGGTTAATGCTGTTCTGGACTCAACTCCCCTCGATTCTCGATTCTCCGGTCACCATAATCAAAATTGATGGAGAATCATTGTTAGCAATAAAGACACGGACACCACAAATGTGCTTTAACACGATTCTCAAATGAGTGTATTTTCAGGGCTAGCATTTATACACAGTTTTTCACGCAAGCAGCAAGATTTATCGCTTCCTTATAGTTAATAGTACATACTTGTCTGACATTAAAAGATAAGCATTTGAATGAAGACGGGACAGGAACATCCTGAGATCGAGCAAGGTCGCACATCCTCTAGAAGGAAGACCTTGGTACAAAATACATCTGCCAAAGTCAGCATAATTATTTCAAACATTATTTTAAAGCATATAAAGCAAAAAGAGTTTAACTATTTCATATCCTTACAGTCAGCACTAATGATTATAAACCTTATCTAAGCTTAAAATACATATGGACAAGAAAAGTTAACTGCCTCATATTCTTACACAGTGTTTCTTGAGTAATGCTATAAATTATGCACATACTGAAAAAATATATACATAAATAAAATAAGTCTTAACTGTGCCTTCAAGGGCACATGGACTCACTAAGTGAGCCAAAACGAACTGTCTTTATCTTGTAGTCCAAAGGTAGACGCTGTCTAAATGGTAGAAGACTGATAAGCAATGCTTCACTGATCTATGCCTTCGGGGGCAGCTAAGTCGTATACTTGCATGATCTGTACTGACCTGCACTGACTGTGCTGAATTTCATGTCTAATGGGTATTTTAACTGTTGCTAAGTCTAGCAGTTAAACTAACAGTGCTGACTCCCTATATGGAGTATATGGTAACACTTCATTTTCTCGGGGAGCCTGAACAAGTGAACCAAGATTATTATTTGCACCCCTTTGGAGATCGTAAGAGAGGTGGTAAAATAGGTGCGATATGTTATTGGATTATCCGAGAATTTGTGAGCCCTGACGAGCGTTTCGACGGTTTTGGCGGCTCTTCAGGGGGAAATGAACCTCTTGATTTGGAGGTTTAAATCTGTAGGTCTATTTACTGATTGGTCTGCAGGTTAGACCAATCTCAGCAAACAGAGGTTGATTAGCATTAGTAGTAGCCTATCAAAGCTACTCTGTGCTGAGATGGGCACTGATTCACTGATTGGTCTGCAGGTTCGATCAATCCCAGCAAACAGAGGTTGAGTGGCATTAGTAGTAGCCTATCAAGGTTACTCTGTGCCGAGATGGGAAGATTTGTGACTCCTGGTAAGGGAATTGAGGTATCTGTATAGTTAACCCCTTGGTGTCAGAAGGTAGTTAATAGATCAATGAGTAAGTATTTCTGTCTAATGAAGTAGGATGTAGAAATAGAAGTTGCTACATTCTATGGTAAACTGTCCTAGTATTGCTGAAGTATTGCTGTAAGAGTTATCGCTTGTAATGTTATGAGTGATGTCAGAAGTGAGGTAATATAACATAATAGTAAGAGGCCAACTTTACCTATGGGTAGGGTAAAGTGAAAGCATCAAGAGAAAATCTAAATTGTAAAAATCCTCTGGTATATCGGTGATATTCGAAAAATTAGAATATCGTGCAAAAGTTCATTTATTTCAGTAATACAATGTAAAAGGGGAAACTAATATATGAGATTGATGCATTACATGCAAAGCAAGATAGTTCAAGCCATTATATGTCATAAGTGCAATGATTATGGCTTACAGCTCATGAAAACCCCAAATCCACAATCTCAGTAAATTAGACTATTACATGCAATCAATAAAACAAGGAGTGTACATAGAACAATATCTGACCTCTGAAAAATATAAGCATGCATATGGACTCAGTATTTGGTTTGGGCCCCTTTTGCAGCAATTACTGCCACAATGCGGCATGGCATGGAAGCTATCAGCCTGTGGAACTGCTGAGGTGTTATGGAAGACCATAGTGCTTCAATAGCGGCCTTCAGCACTTCTGCATTGCTCGGTGTCATGTCTAATTTTTCTCTTGGCTATGCCCCATAGATTCTCTATGGGGTTCAGTTCAGGCGAGTTTGCTGGCCAATCAAGCACAGTAATCCCACAGTCATTGAACCAGGCTTTGGTGCTTTTGGCGGTGTGGGCAGGTGCCAAGTCCTGCTGGAAAATTAAGTCAGCATCCCCATAAAGCTCGTCTGCAGAAGGAAGTATGAAGTGTTCCAAAATCTCCAGGTAGACAGCTAAGTTGACCCTGGACTTAAAGCGGCACTGTCATGGCCGAATCCAGTTTTTTTGAATCCCCCTCCCGCCTCCACTACATCTAACTGACCCCTTGTCACCCCCAAATGCCCCTAAGCCCCCCAGATTACCTATTTTTTATCTTTATTTTATGCCCTGATATATATTCAGGGCGACGCCATCTTTGTGTGGGTATTTTTTATTTTTTGGAATTTTCCCACACTGTGTAATTTGACTCATAACACTCTGATTGGTGGGCTTGGAATCTAACCAGAGTGCTCTTTGTCATTTTACACAGTGTGGGAAAATTCCAAAAGAACTTTCCCACGCTGTGTAAAATGACACAAAGCACTCTGATTGGATGGATTTCAAGCTAACCAATCAGAGTGAAAAGTGTCATTTTACACAGCGTGGGAAAGTTGGCTTAAACCAACCAGAGTGATCTTAGCCTAATTGCAGGGCGGGGCAAGGCTTCATAAACCTTCCCCCGCCCTGCAGAGCTTAGTCTGCGCGGAGCCCTCCATCGGTGAAGAAGGATTATTTTTTTTTGCGCTGAAAAATGAAGATTTTAGAAAAAAGAAGATGTCAAATGGTAAGTTTCATTTTCCTTTAGCAGTTAGTTATTTTATTCCCCCCTCACTATTTTTTAGGGTGAGGAAGTAGGGGGTAACTTTTTTTTTGGGTGGGGGGTGGGTGACTAGGGGCTTGGGGACCCCTAGTCACCTTTGATGGGGGGGATTTGTCTTAGGGCCCCCACCCGCCGCCCAATTTTTCGCGTATCACCTGTATAGTTTGAAAAGAAAACGGAGGAAAGAGCGTGAGAGGAGAGAACCAGAGGAGAAGCCACATTCTACAAACACCTATAAAAGAGACATCAGAACAGATAAGTCAATCCAATATACTATATCTGTTTATAAGATAATTGAAAATTCTTACGCTGCAGAGCAAATGTTAAATGAGACATAAAATTGTGGCATTGATATGCTGTGGGGGATAAAAAATAAATTTACTGCACTGAAAAATCAGGCTAAAAAGGGGAAAAGGAGTGGAAAATATAGGTGGAAAAACTAAGTGTCATCCCCCTCAAAAACAGGCCCCTAAAACACAGGTACACATATACTAATTATAAATTCACGTAACAGAATCAAGTGGTTACTCCAAAATAACTTTTTTTTTTTTAAGTTTAAGGTGATACCTTAGATTTTTATTTCCACAAAAAAGAAATACCAAAACTAAAAGGGGGAAGAATTGCTGCCAAGAAGGGCCAATAAACTAAACAATTGAATAAAAAGGAAAAAGATATGAAGGTAGAGAAATTATTTTCTTTTTTTTTTCACCCCAGACATTAAAACCAGAAGGAGAAAAATCAATCATGGAAGACCAATTTATCAATAAACAATCAGAAGCTGAGGAGAGTCACAAAGAAAGATCAATAAATGCAAATCATAATCCAATTACGCTAGAATTACTAACAGCGGCGTTGGATCAACAATTTGTCAAAATGAAGATAGAACTAGAATTGAACATTAAGGAAATAAAATCAAAGCTAACCACTCTCTCAAAAATGGTTAAAGAAAACGAAGAAACAAATGGAAAATCTGGAATTCATGATTGTATCTCATCAAGAGAGGAACAATCAAAATGAGAATAAAATAACAGAATTGGAACGGAAGATAGGAGACCTCAAAGACAGATCCAGATACATGAACATAAGGGTAAGAGGTATCCCAGAATCTGTCTCCAGTGAAAATTTGGGAAAATTCCTAGAAGATTTTATGATAGACTGGGGAATTGAGAAAGAAGGCTACCCACAGTATTTTAAACGATGGCATGGTGACACTGGGAGACATGGGGCTCAGAGACTATGGGACACAGGGTGACATGGGGACACTGGGCAACACGGGGACACAGAGACATGGGGACACTGGGAAACATGGGGCACTGAGATCAGGGCCGGCCTTAGGCTTTTAGATGCCCTGTGCAAAAAAACTTTCACAGCGCCCCCCCCGCCCGTCATCCATGTATAGTGTGTTTGTATAGAATTGTAGTGATTGTATAGGGGATTTATTAAATTAATAATGATTTAAATTAATAATGATTTAAAAACAAATATTCATTCCTCCTTTCCTGTTGTTACCTAGTTGGGAGAGGGGGCATGCTGATCTGAATCTGGTCTGCACCTCCACTAGGTACAGACCATGCGTAACTGTCTCGCAATTTCAGGGACTTGCAGTGTCCTGTGATAATCTGCATCAGCACTCTGATTACCTCGAGCTAGGAAGACAGCTACTTATGGTCTGTAGCCAACAGAAGTGCCAGACTGCTTCCCCTACATTACAGAGGAGCATACTAAGTATGTCACATAATACTGTGAGTGGTTTTGCTTTGGCGCTCTGGATTATACTTATTTACCTTGACCTCTTTGGAATATAAATTTGTAGAAATGTGCTACTTCTCCATCTGTGACAAGCTCATACAGTACACAACAATTCAACTCTGAGTAATGTGTCTATTAGTGTATCCCCGGGCTCCCTATCTATAAAACAGAGTAATGTTCATTTTATATACCAGAGCTCCACTGTAATACATCTAACTATAATATAATGCAATGTTTATGTTGTCTGTGTATGTGATAGGTGTGATATATATGCTATGTGTTGGCTGTGTGTGATATTTGTAATGGGTGTATTAACTGTGTGTGTTATGCGTGTATTGGTTGTATGTGATATTTGTGCTGGGTTTATTGGCTGTGTGTGATGGGTATTTAATTCAGATAAAAATATGCATTTAAGCCTATGTGTGAATGCAGGTTTATATTTTTAAAGGTGGCAACCCTAACTACTCTTGCTTAAGTATGGAAACTTAAGAGGGATATATGGAAACAAAACTTGTGTGGACTAGGCAAAATTAAATTAGTTAAGTTAATGCTGACTTTGGTCTCTCGAACACTGTGGCATGTTCCCTTTCTTCTATACTCACTACATCCACCTTTTCTCTGTCTCAGACAGTATGCCAGGAGCTTGTGCCTGCTAGTAAGAAGGCAAGGAGACAAGTGGACATGTGAGTGCTAGGGGACAGTCCTTACAAAGCCTGAAGCAAGCCCACCATTAGACATATTTATGCCAAGCTCACGATGCTAATGGCCAGCATGCATGATTGGCAGGCAGCCTGACATGCATTCATGCCAGGCTAGCCTTTCAATTCTTTGGACAGACATTTTTAGGCATATTGGTCCCTTTCGGGAGTTCTGGTTACATGATCCACGTTAGTGGCCCGCCCTTTTACACCTCCCATTGATTTCCTACTTCACTGGACACTGCTGTTAGGGGGTATGGATTTACTTGAAAGATAAAAGGCAGATAAACACATCCACACACAATTACAGGCAGATAGCCCCCCCCCCCCACACACACACACAGTCAGACAGCCCTACACACACAGCCGCACATACAGTCTTACACACACATACATGCAGACAGTCACAGACACACACACACACACACACACACACAGGCAGACAGTCAGACACAGACACACACACACAGGCAGACAGTAACACACACACAGGCAGATAATCACAGACACAGACACACACATAGGCAGACAGTAACATACACACAGACACACACAGACACACACAAGCAGACAATCACACACACGCAGACAATCACCCATAGTTACCTCTGTTCATTATGGAGGAGTGGAGGCAGTGGAGCTCCTGGAGACTGGTTGTTGGGGAAGAAGGAACTCCTTCCTGCTTCCCCTGCAGCAGTTATCCTGCACTTTTAGCTCTGCCTCTGCCACAATGTATCTTTTTTTTTATAATCCCGGCCATGTGTGAACTGTTTCTGCCTCATTGCGCCTGCTCACATGGCACCCTGTGCGGCCACACAGCTCACACACCCCTAGTGCTGGCCCTGACTGTGAAACATAGTCTGTGTCCCCCAGTGTCCCCTAGTGACATGGGGACAGTGGGAGGAATGAGGACACAGACACTAGGGGACACTGGGTGACATGGGAAAAATCCATCCACTCCAGGGAACCCGGCCACCCTGTGAATCCCTGCGACGGGGTGCCTGCTGCCATGTGTTGTGGCCCTGGACCGCACGGTAGTACCGCCAGAGATGCACGATAAGGGGCCCATCGGGTAGCCCATGCTGTTCAGGTCACCCAATGGCAATAATTATCCAGGGGGCCTGGTCAGCGTTGTGGCGATATAACAGTGCAATCAGGATCCCTGATATGATGTCAGCCTCTGGGAGGAAGTGACAGCCCTGGTCACTCCTCCCAGCAATCATACAGAGCCCGTGCAGGAGGAAGGAGGAGGGAGTCAGAGTGGAGTCAGGCTGAGCCACCACTGGACCCCAGGGAAGTCAAAGCATTTTGTATATGTGTTTGTATGTGTGTCTGTATGTATGTGTGTGTTTGTGTGTGTGGTGTGTGTCTCTGCATGTGTATTTGTTTGTCTGCATGTGTAGGGAGGGAACATATGGGAGGGGAGAACAGAGGTATGGAAGGGGGAGGATAGAGGTGTGGCAGTGGGTGGAAGTATAGACGTATAGGGGCTGGCAGGGGGTAGACGTATTGGGTGGGGGGCTAAGGCAACCTTCGCAGGCAGTCTCCCAGCAGCAGGAGCAATGCCGATCGCCACCGTTATGACGCTTCAGGAACGTCACCAGTCCTGAACCGTCCACGGTCGTGAAGGGGATAAAGAACCAAATACATTTATATTTAGACTGAATAATTCACAAACAAATACTACATGAAATGCTACAACGCTATTTTGTAGCTACATTTTATCCCTCAGTAAAGTACATATGACAAGACAAATGCAGGGTGTTCTGCAAATGTGTGTATGTGTGCATTATACCCATAATATGTAATGTAATATTTCATGTGTATAGGTAGTGGTTATTGGGTGGTGCGACCCATTATACCTACAAACCCGCTCCCCTCCCCCCAATTAAGACCAAGAAACATAATTGTGGTATAAACAGGCCACATCTTTATTTATAAATTAACAAGCATATATATATATATATATATATATATATATATATATATATAAACCAACCATAACTATCCTTTATAGATATGAGCATGCCATAACTCAAACTCAAACTCGTCCTTGCCAAGCAGACCATAACCCCTCTAGAGTACAACCCTCCCCCCGTCAAAGATACCCGTCCTTCACCTTGGCCTTCCAATTCCACATGCCAACCCTTGGCCGCCTTTCCTAGCACGGAGGGCACGCCCAAATACCCAAACATTTCCCGAGGTTAGGGGAGGGACCAGACCCGGCATTCCTTCTTCCACTGTACTCCTTTTCCCAACTGGTTCATCAAGGACCATACCTGCCGGCTGTGACAAGAGAATAAATTAATAACACGCAAGAAGATAACAACACAGAACAAAGGGAGGGAGGGAAGTTGTTACCACACCGTTAGTTTAAGATGTCTGAGGTAAGGGGATAAAATGTCTGCTGATTTATATGACCCCACCCCACTCCTCTAACCTAAATGACAACCCCCACTTATTACACCTACACCCACCACACCCACACATGCCTCTTATCCGGCTAGCTTTTGCCCGCCTCCTCTGGGCCTTGTGTGTAGGTAGCGCTAAATCCCACCTAATCAGTTCCCCCAGGCCCCACGCATGCAGCGCCCCCAGATAATTTTCCCCCAGATGCACCACTTACACATCCGGGGCCCCTAACAAAGTAGACAACTGCACAACCTCCGGCAACAGCTGGGCCCATCTCATGCCCCGGAACCCGAACCATCAAACATCCGCTAGTTCCCGAGGTATTCCAAGCTGCGTCCCACCTGGGCCTACCCGTGCCCGCAGGTGGGCCCAGTAGATATAGGAATGCCCGATCAGCCAGATCCATCGGCCAGGCCCTGTGGAGAAAACACAAGGGGGATAACGATCAGACGCATAGGGCGTACATAAGACCAAAACCTCCCAGATTCCCACCTACCAATCCTCTGAATGGCCTGATCATAGAAACCTAGACGAGAGGCTTCTATTGCTGCCCCAATCCGGAAGGAGTGACCCCCAAAGTCTTCACTCAGAGTTCCCAGCCGCTCAAGCGCCAACCGAAAGACCTGAAGAAATTGGAAGCGAGATAGGTAGGTACCATCCCCATGAATCAACAGCGGGCCCGCGACAACCGGACGTCCGGAAAACAGTAGGATTGAAAGGACGAGATGGGCCAAACCGCCGATCCAGAGATGGCGCGGAGGGTAACCCATACCCCTTTGCCAAAAATGTCAGTTTTGGACCACAGCACCAAGAAACGCACTGCACCACCCACGACGGACACAAAAAAACAAACCCCCTGGAGTCAGCCTGCTAGGGCTCACGAGTTCGCCAATCCGGAGAGCTCCAAAAAAAGGCAAAAGTAAACGCCACCAGGAACAATCGAGCTTACAGAGTGGAAAAACAAACATGGGATAAGTCAGACACGATCTCCAGCAGCAGCGCACCTGAAACCGGCCTCCGAGAATCCCGCACTTGCAGATCCCTATGCCAACCGCGCATCGCAAGCCGAACCATGCAATCCTTAGTAACGTCCGGCACGTGAGTTAAGTTGAACCAGAAACTAAGACCCGATAGCTTTCCTGACACGGTAGCCGGGGAACACTCGCTAGCCTCCCAGAACCAGAGCAAACGCAAAAGACCCTGAACCCTTTCAGCAGCAGAGGCATACCCACCATGATCCTGTTCCAGAGCGACCCAGTCCCCCCATGCCTTACCATACCGGACCCATGTCGCCTCTGACACCGAAGACCGTATCCATTACTTTTTTCGCTCAGGCCAAGGGACAGGAGAGACCTTCCATATCTGCTCCGGTGCGGCCGACTGAAACACCTGCCATTGAAAACGAAAAAGAGCGTCAGCCATGGTATTCACAACACCCGGAATGTGCACAGCGCGGCATGTCACATTGAGAGACAAGCACCGTAATACCAGTCACCGCAGAAGCCTGACCACCGGAGGGGAGGAGGCCGTTAAATTATTAATGGCCTGTACCACCCCCAAGTTGTCACAGTGGAACACGACCCGCTGGTCCTTGAGTTACGGCCCCCAAAGATGAACCGCCACCACAATGGGGAAGAGCTCCAAGAAAGCCATGTTCCTGGTCAGGCCTGATTCGAGCCATGCTTCAGACCAAGGTTCCGCGCACCATTGCTTCCCCAGGATAGCCCCAAATCCCGATGAACCCGCGGCATCCGTGAACAGATGCAGCACCGCATTCGTTACCTCTGGCTGCTGCCTGTGGCAAACCTAGCCACTTGGACATTATTTATGTACTGTCTCTTTAAGGGTTGCCAGTATGGTTTTCATGTTATGTGTTCCAGCGTGTAATGTAATGTAATGGTAATGCTGTATTTCCTGCCTGGGCTATCTGCCGAAAGCAGATAGCTGATTCCCTTTCGTTTCACGAACGGCACCTTTGCGGGCCGTTCGGGAACCGAACAAACCATCAGTTAATAGCCCACACACTTAGAGGCGTGTGGCGCCTATTAACCGATTGCAACAATGTTGCAATCGGTAATTAGAGGCTCTCCAAGGTGCCCGTCGTTCGACTACCGACCATGCGGCGGTCGGCCATCTTGGATCCTTTGTTCCCTCAGCGGTGTTTGGTCGTCGAGCGCATGGTACTAAAAATGGCTACTCAACGGCACGAACACCGCTGAGCTTCCAGGCCATTCGGGAGGTCCGGGACTTTCGGTATTCTGTTCCCTTATATACAATCGGTGTTTTGAAGCTATGTTTTAATGAATGTTTTTTTCGTGCGGCGTTCGGTTGTTTTAGCTGGGATCTGAGCGGTAATCTCACTAAGAACCCAGCTATCTACCGAACGTCCATTCGTTTAAATGGACCAGATATTCATAAAGTTATGCAATTTAATGCAAATTGTAAGTTCTGCTGCACGGAGGTATAATCCACTTAACAGTACATTCCTGTGGGAGGATCCCTCTCGTGCAGCAGTGCCTGATGGGAGAAATGTCCTGTACAATAAGTCCCCCATGTAGTCCCCTCTGGGAATGCCCCTGGGAGGGGACTCAGGAAACCCCTTGCATGGGGACTTGTATAAATTGTGGAGCTGAATTAAAAGACCTCAGTTGACTCCCAGCCTATGTGTCATCTAGTTCTTGGGAAGGAAGGGTTACTGCAGTGCTGTTTCGATTATTGTATGCTGATTCCCCTGGATTATCCTTTGTTGTTCCTGTTACCCAGCGGAGATATCGTGGATTATACTACCTCTCCGCTACACTGCCAGTAGGACCTACCATTGTACCAGTCCAGAAAAAACGCCCACACTGCCAAATCCTCCCTGAGCGCCTTGGTAAAGCGGATGAAATTGAACGGCTTTGATATCCCTGCCGTGGCGGCCACCAGGCGCCAGTTGAACACTCTGCCCATAGGCATGATCCGACAGGCAAAGTTCAACTTGCCCAAGAGGGATTGAAGTCGTTGTAACGTAATATTCCGTAGGGAGCCCGCCTCCCGCACCGCCCCCCGTTGGTCCGGTCAATTTGTCTGTCGGGAGCCGACATTCCCCGATAACAGAATCAATCTCGATTCCGAGAAAGCACAAACACAGGGAAGGGCCAACCATTTTGTCGGGCGCCAGCGGAACACCGAACCCACAGGCCACGTGCGCCACTGATTGCAAAGTCTGTGCGCATATCGGGGAATGTGCAGGACCCACACACAGAAAATCGTCTAAGTAGTGAAGCAAGGAGTCATAACCAGACTCCGCTCTCACCACCCATTCCATGAAGGAGCTAAAACATTCAAAATAAAAACAGGATATCGCACAACTCATCGGGAGGCACATATCCACGTAATAATGCCCTTCAAATGCACAACCCAGGAGATGATGGCACTCCAGGTGAACCGGTAGGAGGTGAAAGGCCGACTCAATGTCGGTTTTTGTCATGAGTGCCCCGGGTCCTGCGGCCCTGACCATGCCCACTGCTGCATCGAACGAAGCGTATGAAATACGGCAAAGTTCCACCGTGATATCATTATATACCAAGCCCCTTTGAGGGTGCGATAGATGGTGAATTAGCCGAAACTTCCCCGGTTCTCTCTTGGGCATGACGCCTAACAGTGAGACCCTGAGGTCAGGGAGAGGCGGGTCCCGGAAATGTCCCGCCATGCGGCCGAACGCCACTTCCTTTGCCAATTTTTCCCTGACCACCCCCAGGCTGCCGATCACAGGTTCCGGCATATCCCAGATGCCAGCCGAGCCCGGTGGGGAATCCAAAACCCATGCCCAAAACCTTCCAGTAACAAGGCAGCTGCCTTTCTATTCCTATAACGCTTTAGCCACGGACGCATCGTGTTGACGTCCACTGGCGTCTTTGCCCTTAGCGCACAAGGTGTCCCCTTTCTCACCAGCCTTGCCCCGTTTACCCTGCGCTGCCCCCCACCCCGAAGAAAGGACGAGAGGCCCCCTTGATGTGAAGCCGGGCGGGTCATGATGGCCAACCACAAACCGATATCTATCTGATCCCAACCCATGGAAGGACGAACCGCTAAACGTTGGTGGAACTGTTCGTCATACCGCCACCGCCCTAACCCGCCATACACCCGACAAGCATTCCATATCGTATCCTGGTAGCAAAATAGGGAAGAGCATTTGCTGGGAGTTGAAGGAATATTGACCCCTTAAGGACACATGACATGTCTTGATTCCCTTTTATTCCAGAAATTTGGTCCTTAAGGGGTTAAACAATTAATCTGTCAGTATTGTATAAATTGAATTATTTTGTATATGTAGTAGCAAGCTCTTTTCAGAACTGCTTGCAAAACATAACTGAAAGGAAGTCACAAGCTATGACAGTTTCTATGTATCAGGAAATGCCTAACCACAATGTATATGTGATATTTTGTAAGATTAGATTATTGAATGTAACAGCAGAAACTACTTCCTCTTTTATGTATCTTGTGTAACCTTTTTGTAACCTTTTTGTAACCTATTTCGTGACAAATATTGTATAAGTACAGAGCATTTTGAATACATTGTCAGAAGATTATGGAAAGCAAAGAGTGTGTGTCTGGTTAATACGCTTCCATAAAAATCTTCCCTGAATATTCAGCTGACAATCGAGGGTTGGAGAATAGTGACCAGAGGGACCGAGTCACCAGATTAGCAGATTTACCTTTCAGGAGTCTTTTCTACTATCACGCTGGCCAGGATAGAAAAGGAACTGATCCAGTTCCCAAAAGTTTTTGGGATCTTCCGGTACCGATACTTTTCTTTGTCTTTTTCGGACTCTTTAGCCTCTGTATCAGCCCGAGGCATATCCTCCATAGGGAGGAGAGAAAAAAGTTCCACAAATTCCCACTTTTCTATCTTGGCCCGCAATTCCGGTGTCAAATGGAGGTCCAGCAGGCCTGATTAGCACATGTAGGCTGCCCCGTGCGCAGCAGGTGCAACCCCCGTCCCAGAGACCGCAGCGGCATCCACCGCAGACTCCCCGGAGGCATCAAGCACCACTGCTGACGCCAGGGGCCCCTATTGAATTGGCCGGGGTCAACGTTGCGACCCCCATGGGACCTGACCCCACGGTACTTGCTTAAACCGTCCGAAGTTGAGTATCCAACGCCACAGGGGATGGATTCAGATGACTAAAATACTACAAGAACTAAAATGGTATATTAGTCAAAAGAATATGACTACAACTAATTGAAATTTGCCGCCAAAATAAACCATGCACAGAGGGGCAGTGGAAGGGGCAAAAGAGACAGACCATGAGTTGGGAGAGAGACACCTAGAGGGGCTGGGAGGACACAAAGAGACACAGAGGGGCTGGGGAAAGGGCAAAATAGACAGAGGCTGTAACTAAACCCATTAGATTTTAGTCAACTAAAATCTACTGGAGATTTAGTGGACTAAAATTAGACTAAAACTAAAACAATTCAGATGACTAAAATAATACTAAAACTAAAATGGCTTTTTAGTCAAAAAACTATGACTAAAACTAAATTGAAATTTGCCACCAAAATCAACACTGATGGTTACATGTCCTGGTCACCTCAAAACTGGTATATATACAGTCCTAACTGCTTTTTCCAGCTACCACCATTTTAATTCAGCTATTTACCAATAATAGTATGTCAGCAGAGGAACTGGGGAGATATAATCACACTATTTCCTTATTTTTAGCTGCATTCCTGCTGTATCATTGATGTGGAAGGGCTGAATAAAAATGGTGGCCAAAGCAGATATAAGATGGTGCCCAGGAACATAACACCCTTTAATCTCAACAAGATCAAAGACTAGAATCCCAGTACTGCCCTGAGGGTTAAAAAAGAAAAAAAAAGTTAATCCTCAGGGGTTAAAAAAAAAAAAAAAGTCAAATCACAGTAAAATGTAGTCCATGCCCATTAATCACTGCAGTCATTTTTAAAACAGTTTTCTTACTGTAGTCAGTGATGAATGGGCAGGGAAGAGTTTAATTTTATTAAAGCAGGGTAAAAAGGGGGTGGATTTTAACTTTAATTATTTTTTTACAGGGAGAAGGTCAGCAGCACTGATCCATCTCGCTGCACTTCACACTGAACGCAAAAGAGCAGGGAGGCACATCAGTAGTCCCTGCAAAACGTGCTCGCTCTCACAGATCACAACTGCAGGGACAGCGCTCGAATACCGATGCAGACCAGAGGAGCATTAACTTGGTGGTTAACTTTAGTAAATGTTGGCATTTACTGAACGCAAGGACAAGCATGATGGAAAATTTCCATCTAGCATCGCGAAGGGGTTAACTATGGACTACTAATTTAAAATTTTAGAGCTGATATATATATATATATATATATATATATATATTGTGATAAAGTGAAGGCAGATAGGCCTTTTAACCCCAGGGGAAGTACGTGTAGTTTGTGTGTTGCACAACACAAAGCATTGTTTAGTTATTGGCCCCTGGGGTGGAGCATTTGGAGAGAAGGGTGGGCCAATGCTCCACTCCACAGTTTAGTGGTTTTCTGGGGAGACGTAGATCCAGGCCAGGGTTTTTTGGACCTTCTCCAACCCACTGCTCAGCTCCAGTTAATGAGCTGTTGCAGTGGGAATAAACCCCTCCCTGCTAGGCAGGTAAAGGAGAGGGATTGCTGGCTTCCTCCCAGGAAGCAGGTAGGAGAGAGGCTTTTCTCTCCAGATAGAGTCAAGGAGACCAGGCACTGGGAGTGCAGAAAGGAAGCAGTCAAGGCTGGCTTGGAGCACTGGGAGTGCAGGAGGAAGCAGTCAAGGCTGGCTTGGAGCACTGGGAGTGCAGGAGGAAGCAGCCAAGGCTGGCTTGGAGCACTAGGAGTGCAGAAAGGAAAGCAGTCAGGGCAAGGCTGGCTTGGAGCGGAGAAAGAAAAGCAACAGGCTAGCTAGCAGAGTGTTGCTAACTAATAAGGTTGGTGCAGTATGTTTTGTTAGTTTAACCCTGATAGAGAGGGTTATTCAAAGTGAGTCAGTGCTCAGACGAGCTAGGTTTTTGTTTAAAGGGAAACCTGTTACATTTATGTTTTCATTTACTGCTGTATCCTGTGTGGATTTGCAAATAAAGTGCCTGGAGTATATGCAATTACAAGGACTGTGCCTATTGTTTACCCTAGAGGACCGTGCTCTTTCTCTTTTCTTTCCATTTACTTTACTTACTCCTTGGTGGGCCCTCTTTATTTACAGGCCTACCGTATCGTCGGTCTCGGCACACCACAACCAACTTGCTCCCTTTATACTATCCTACGCTTATTGTGGAACCTTATTCCATATACGGCTATTTGCCCCGAACACAAATATATATATATATATATATATATATATATAAACACACAATTTTTCTGCCATTTTTCGGGGTTGCCCAAAATTTTGCAGTCAACACTATTTTAGTTAATTATTTTTTTTAGATTAAACTCATCCAAAGTCTAGAACCTAATATATTAAAAACTGAGTCTGAGGCACTTGAAAGAATACAAAGCACAAAGTTTAATTTTCAAGCTGTAGACACCAAACACACTAAATGCAAATTATAAACCAAATATTACAGTACTGCACACTTTAAAAACCTGCAGTACAATTCCATACAATGTGCACACAATGCATTAACATAAAGTGTCACAATGTGAAATGTTAAAACATTTAAAGTGACAATGTGCAAAAAAATCTTTAATGTGCCAGTTCTGCAAGACACACTTATACATCAAATATTATTACAATCCACAAAATGGTTCTTATTGCAAAAAGAATATATGTATGTAGTGCAGATAAAATTAAAATAAAATCCCCTTGAGAAACCCCTGACGGATAAACTCACATGACTCTGAGTTTAAATAGTGTGCAATTGTGTATGTAGTGATGGTGGAGCTCTTATAAAAGATTATAAAATCTTATATAATTTCCCAAATTAATAAAAGAAGTTCTTTTTCTTACAAACAGGCAACTTCACAATTAACCCCTTCAGACCGGAGGGCGTACTATTACGCCCTCTAATAGGCGGCTCTAAACGCCGCCGTGCGTAATAGTACGCCCTCCGGTCTTTCGGTACTTACCCGGTCGCCGGCGGTCCCACGCCGGCGATCGCGGTGGGGGGGACTCCCAGGAAGCCCCCCGGCCGTGTGAGAGTGGGGTCCTAGCAAGGACCCCACAATCACATGGCCGGGGATAGCTGGCTTCTGCATTGCCAGCAGGGGGGCTGTCTGTAATGACAGGTGGTCGCCCTGCTGGCTGAAAATAAAATGAAAATAAATTAATGGTGTAAAAAAAAAAATTATATATATATATATATATATATATATATATATATACACATATACATACACACATGTACACCGCCTAGGTGTATTTTACTATTAATATATATATATATATATATATATATATATATATATATATATATATATATATATATATATATATATATAATATCAAATTACACGTAGACTGATACTGATTAAATATATATAATTATTGTTATATATATATTTATATATATTATAAAAAAAAATAAAATGTAAATACGTTAAAGAATAAAATTAAAAAAATAATTAAAAATAAATAATTAAAAAATATATAGATGTGTGTTATTTCGTTCTAACTGTATTGTGAAATTAATATATATATATATATATATATATCAAAATACACGTAGAACAAAATAATATATATATCTATATACATAAATATATACGTATATATTACTATATATATACCTATATATAAATAAAAATATTTTTTTAAAATTATATAGATATATACATATATATATACACATACGTATATCTATACATATATTAATTCTACATATATATTTATGTATTATTTTTACATAATTAGGTATCTTAATTAATTACAATTAGCAGGACCTGCCTCACAACCCATGCCGAAAGTAAAGGGAATTTAATTTGCTAGCACTATATTTAACCCTATAACTTTCCGAGACACCATAAAACCTGTACATGGGGGGTACTGTGCTACTCGGGAGACTTCGCTGAACACAAATATTAGTGTTTTTCCAAACAGTGAAATGTATTACAACGATGATATCGCCAGTAAAAGTGACGTTTTTTGCATTTTTCACACACAAACAGCATTACACGGACAATATTATTGCTGTGATACTTTTTACTGTTTTGAAACACTAATATTTGTGTTCAGCGAAGTCTCCCGAGTACAACAGTACCCCTCATGTACAGGTTTTATGGTGTTTTCAAAACTTACAGCGTCAAATATAAGGCTTGCGTTTCATTTTTTTCACATTAAAATTCGCCAGATTGGTTACATTGCCTTTGAGACCCTATGGTAGCCCAAGAATGAAAATTACCCCTATGATGGCATACCATTTGCAATAGTAGACAACCCAAGGTATTGCAAACGGGGTATGTCCAGTCTTTTTTAGTAGCCACTTAGTCACAAACACTGGCCAAAATTGGCGCTTTTTTGCATTTTTCACACAAACAAATACTAACGCTAACTTTGGCCAGTGTTTGTGACCAAATGGCTACTAAAAAAGACTGGACATACCCCATTTGCAATACCTTGGGTTGTCTACTGTTGCAAATGATATGCCATTATGGGTGTAAATTTCATTCCGGGCTACTATAAAGTCCCAAAGGCAACGTAACCAATCTGGCGAATTTCAATTTCAAATGTAACATGCTATATTTGACCCTGTAACTTCCCAAAACGCCATATAACCTGTACATAGGGGGTACTGTCTTACACGTGAGACTTTACTGAATACAAATATGTGTATTTTATTGCAGTAAAAGCAAACAGTATTATGACACTGACTGTTAAAATGTCATGTAGAACTAAAAAAATAAAAAATAAATCGTATTTTCTCCCATTTTTTTCATATTAAATTATGTTTCATAGCTAAATATTTGATATTAAATGAAAGCCCTGTTTCCCCTGAATAAAATGATATATAATAAGGGTGGGTGCATTTACTATGAAAGAGGTGTATTACGGTTAGACAGACATGTAGCGCAAATGCCAGGTTTTGTTTACATTTTGTTTTGTTAACAACGTGTACATTAGGCTCCATCCTTAAGGGGTGTTGTGTGTTAAAAACTCTTAATAATTAATCAAATATTCTTCAATTAGTAGCTGCTACCACTCTTAATGTGCAACCCTCCAAAAACACACAAAAGGCTAATTTTTAATAAAAAAAAAAACCCAGTGGAGCGCTATATACCTTTTAAAGTTCAACAAGTGTACAGATCTGTGTTTAGTGCAATACTTCAATGAGTTACTTAAATTGATTTAATGAAGATTTATGGTAGACCAGCAAGTATACCTTAAATAGAAAAATAGTTGACAGTGCAAAACCTTATTATATATTTTAAGGTGCAAAATCTTATATGGAACACTCACATGGTCCAGAGGTAATCCAGCTAGCTCTGGTGTGTATAGCTTTTAGGTCCATTTGGGAGACCTCTCCCCTCTCCCGTATTACATAATTACATAGTTACATAGCTGAAAAGAGACTTGCGTCCATCAAGTTCAGCCTACCTCACATTTGTTTTTTGCTGTTGATCCAAAAGAAAGCAAAAAAAGCACAATTTGAAGCACAATTTTGCAACAAGCTAGGGAAAAATTCCTTCTTGACCCCAGAATGGCAGTCAGATTTATCCTTGGATCAAGTAGTTATTACTTTACATTGAAAGATTATATCCTTGAATATTCTGTTTTTGCAAGTATGCATCTAGTAGCTGTTTGAACATCTGTATGGACTCTGATAAAACCACTTCTTTAGGCAGAGAATTCCACATCCTGATTCTTCTTACAGTAAAAAAACACCTTTCCTTTGCCTTAGACAAAATCTTCTTTCTTCCAGTCTAAACGCATGGCCTTGTGTCCTATGCAAAGTCCGCTTTGTGAATAGATTTCCACACAATGATTTGTATTGGCCCTGAATATATTTGTATAATGTTATCATATCCTCTCTCAGGCGACGTTTTTCTAAACTAAATAGGTTTAAATTTGTTAACCTTTCTTCATAGCTGATATATTCCATTCCTTTAATTTTGTAGCCCGCCTCGGCACTTTTTCTAGTGCCATAAAATCCTACTTTAGAACAGGTGCTCCAAATTGCACAGCATATTCAATATGGGGTCTTACCAGTGATTTATAAAGAGGCAAAATGATATTCTCGTCCCGAGAATGAATGCCCTTTTTCATGCATGACAATACCTTACTGGCCTTGGCCACTGCTGATTGACATTGCACATTGTTGCATAGTTTGTTTTCTATAACAATTCCCAAGTCCTTTTCGTGTGTTGTTATCCCTAATTCGCTTCCATTAAGGGTATACGTTGCATGTGTATTCTTTATGCCGAAGTGCATAACTTTGCATTTTTCAACATTAAATTTCATCTGCCATTTGAGTGCCCAGTCCCCAGTCTATCTAAATCCCTCTGCAGCAAAGTAATATCTTGCTCACATTGTATTATTTTACAAAGTTTTGTGTCATCTGCAAACACTGAAACATGACTTTCAATGCTGTCTTCAAGATCATTTATAAACATGTTAAATAGAAGGGGTCCCGGAACAGACCCCTGAGGGACACCACTTGCCATCTCTGTCCAGCTTGAAAATTTACCATTAACGACAACTCTTTGTACTCTGTTTTTAAGCCAATGTTCTACCCAAGAACAAGCATTTTCATCTAGACTGATTTCCTTGAGTTTGAACACTAATCTATTATGTGGTACTGTATCAAATGCCTTGGCAAAATCCAAATAGATCACATCCATGGCAACACCCTGAACTATACTTCTACTTACTTCTTCGTAGAACACAATCAAGTTAGTTTGACATGACCTGTGCTTCATAAAACCGTGCTGATTTTTGCTGATAACCATGTTCTTCTCAAGGAATTCTTGATTATTATCCCTTACTAACCTTTCAAATATTTTACCAGCCACAGAAGTTAAACTAACGGGTATATAATTTCCAGGCAAGGATTTTGAACCCTTTGTGAATATAGGAACCACATCTGCCTTCCTCCAATCCTCTGGAACACTTCCTGAAAGAAAAGAATCTTGAAAGATTAAAAACAGAGGTTCACTTATTTCTACACTTAGTTCCTTAAGTACACGTGGATGGATACCGTCAGGCCCTGGAGCTTTGTTTATATTAACTTTCTTTAGTTGCTGCAGCACCTTGTCTTGAGTTAACCAATTACAATTATTCTGCAAGTTTTTAGTAACAATCATTTGCACATCTATTGCCATGGGTTCTTCCTTAATATATACAGAGGATAAATAGATAATTAAAATTCCTGCCTTTTCCTGGTCTTCATTAACTAACACCCCCATTTCAGTTTTTAGTGTACCTACACTTTCATTTTTTTTTTTTTGAATTTATGTACTTATATACCTATATATAAATAAAAATAATTTAAAAAAATGATATACACATATACACACACACACACACACACACGTGTGTGTGTGTGTGTATATATATAAAAATTCTACATATATATTTATGTAATAATTTTAAATAATTAGGTCATTTTATTAATTACAATTTGCCGGACCTGCCTGACAACCCAGGCCGAAAGTTCAGGGAATTTAATTTGCTAGCACTATATTTAACCTTGTAACTTTCCAAGACACCATTAAACATGGGAGGTAGGGGCCTAAGCGGACAAGGGTACATGTGGGGATAGATGCATGGGGATAGATGCGTGGGAGTGTCTTGGGAAGTGTGTGTGTGTGTGGGTGGGGTTTGGGCTATGTGAGCTAGTAGGGGTGAGGTCTTACCTCAGTGCCACTTGGGATTCGGGCCAAACAGCTTCCTGTCCTCCTGCTCCTGTTTGCCTGGCCCTATAGTCTTCACAGCTTGAGGGATGGATATTGATCCTGGCGTCCTTCAGGGCTGCTGCAGCGCTGGATAGTGGCCGGTAACTGAGGGAGCAATTTGCACACATTAATGGAGGTATGGCTACCGGTGTGGACCCCCCCCGCCACCTGCCTTCCCCTGGAGCACCCCATGCTGCCTCCCCTGCGGCCCCTGCCCCTAGGGGCCGCACTGGCAGGTGTTCCCGCCTGCCTGCCAGGCTCTCTCCAGATAATACTCCCAGTTGAGGAGCAGGAGCCCGGGCCCACCAGGACCGTGTGTCTGGGCTTCAGACACGTGGCCTACCACCAGTGGCCGTGATTTGCGGGCTTCTGTGGCTGCGCACGTGGCACGGCCTTCTGCCACGAGGCCTGCCACTGCCGCCTCCATTGGCACACGGCCTGGTACTCCCAGGCCGGGATGCGGCCTACTACCGTCGTGCGGCCTGCTGCTTCCACGGCCACGCAGCCTGTTACTGCAAGACCGGGGATGCGGCCTTCGCGTGGCCCTCCTTCCACACCATCTGCCCCGGCCACCAACGCTGAATTGCGGGCCAGGGGCAGTGGGCGGCGGATACAGCTATACGTGCAGCGGCAACACGATGAGCAGTTTCGAGAGCGGCTGGCAGTGCGTCCCTCGCTGTTGTGGGAATCAGATGGATATCGGCCTCTGGCTTTCCATCATGACTCATCCAGCCCCTCAACAGGGCGCTTTTTCGTCCTTTCTTGGGGTGGTCCTCCTTGTCAGCGGCCTCCGGTCAGAGGTCTGGCTGTTGTTGGAAATTTAACGACAGTCACTGTAAGTGGGGGTCTTCGTGCCGGTTTAAGCACGAGTGTTCCGGCTACGGTGGGGCCCATCCTGCCTCCCGCTGTTTCAAGCGGGGCAAAATGGGTGAGAAAGGAGGGCGATGACGCTGGTCCTCGTAAACGCGATGCGTCTGTGGCTCGACTTTTATAGGAATCGGGCTGTGGCGCGGATCCTGGTGGATGGGTTTGAGCAGGGGTTTTGGATCCCTTTCTCTGAGCGCCCTCTGCTGCTCTCCGTACGAAACCTCAAGTACGTGCAGGCTTTTCCTCAGGTAGTATGGGATGAATTGGATAAGAAAGTCTCCTTGGGTCAGATAGCCGGCCCGTTCTCCACCCCACCGATGGCTAATTTGCGGGTTTCTCCTTTGGGTGTGGTGCCTAAAAAGGATCCCGGGAAGTATCGTTTGATTCACCATTTGTCATACCCTCGAGGGGGTTCGGTGAATGATGACATTTCCGCTGAACTTTGCAAGGTTTCCTACGCATCCTTTGATGTGGCGGTTCGCATGGTAAAGGCGGACGGGCCCGGGGGGAATTCCTGGCTAAAGCGGATGTGGAATCTGCCTTCCGGCTTCTCCTGGTGCATCCGGAGTGCCATCATCTTTTGGGGTGTGCCTTTGAGGGCCAGTTTTTTATGGACATGTGTCTCCCTATGGGTTGCTCGCTATCCTGTTTTTATTTTGAGTGCTTCCCTCCTGCACTACCTAGAAGATTTCTTGTGTGTAGGTTCGGCGGAGTCGCATGTCTGTGCCCTCCTGCTGCGGGTTCTCGGGGAGGTGTGTCAGCGCTTCGGGGTTCCATTGGCTCATGACAAGACAGTGGGTCTGGTCACATGCCTGAGCTTTCTGGGCATTGAAATTGATTCAATGGCAGGGGAATGTCGGCTGCCACAAGGTAAGGTCTTGGACCTGCGCCTAGCAGTGTCCCGGGCACTGGGGCGGCGTAAGATCCAGCTGCACTGCCTGCAGTCTCTGCTGGGGAAGTTCAATTTTGCCTGTCGGATCAAAATAGGTGCTTGGCGGCGGCAAAGTCGGGGGTCGTTCACTTGCGGCATTTTATCCGGCTTACCCGGGCCCTTGCAGGCTGACTTGGCCATCTGGGATTCCTTTTTGGCCTCCTATAATGGCAGGTCATACTGGCAGGCCCCGGAGGTCCATTTGTTTACCGATGCAGTGGGCTTGGCCGGCTTTGGGGCCTTCTGGGAGCCAAATGGTGCGCTGACTCGTGGCCGGAGGCCTGGCATGCGGCGGGGCTCACTCGCAATATGGCGTTTCTGGAGCTCTTCCCTATATTGTTAGCTTTGGAGATTTGGGGTTCCCTGCTGGTAGATTGATGCATGGTCTTCCATTGTGACAACTAGTGCAGGCTATTAACCAGCTGTCTGCTTCTTCCCCCCCATGGTTCGCTTGCTGCGGCACCTAGTTCTGCGCTGTCTGGAGCTGAATGTGTATTGTAGGGCTGTGCACATCCCGTAATGTGATGGCCAATGCTCTCTCTCATTCACAGTGGGACGTGTTTTGGGTGGTAGCTCCACAGGCCGAATTGGAGGGTGTCCCGTGTCCGACAGAGATGTGGTCCTTGGGTCTGACAGACTAATGGAGTTGGTCCGTGGGTCGGTCGCTGTGGCCACATGGGACTGCTATAATAAGGTTTTGAGGAAATGGGATGGGTGGGAGAGGTCCCACGGGGGCTTCCGGGACTCGTCCACTCGCCTGCAGGGTTTGGTTCTTCTCTTTGGGGACTGGGAGGCCGTGGGGTTGTCTCACTCTGCCATTTCGGTGCGCTTGACAGGGCTCAGCTTCCTGTTTAAGTTGCAGGGTTGGGATGACACTAAAAAGGCGTTCATTGTACGCCAGGCGCTAAAGGGTTTGAGGCGGGGGAGGGTGTCTTTGTGAGAGTCGAGGCGTCCTGTCTCGGGCACGCTCCTAACTAGTTTGTGTGAGGCGTTGCACAGGGTTTGTCATTCGGATTTCGAGGTTCGGCTCTTTCATCTGGCCTTTTCCCTGGCATTCTTTGGTGCCATGCGGATTGGGGAGCTGGTATGCCCCAGCCGGCAGCAAGTGGGGGAGGTGCTATTTGGGAACGTTTCGTGCACCGCTGATCGGATCTCGTTAAGGAACCGCCGCTCTAAGACGGATGTCTTGGGGAGGGGAAAGTGGGTCCGGTTGGGGGCCGTGCTGGGTTCCAGGATTTGTCCTGTTTAGTCCTGTGGGGAATATTGCGCTTTGCGCCCTTCTCCTGCACTGCCACTCCTGGTGCATGGGGATGGTAGTTTCCTTTTCCATTTCCAGTTTATTAGTGTCAGGATTACATAATGATCCAGCACGTAGAACTGTGTAACACAGAGGACTGATAGGTAACGTATACCGGACCTTAGAATGGCCGGACTAATGTACCAAAGAATAGTCAGGAATAGCCAAGGTCAAGGGAAACAGAAAGAGACACAAACGATAAGGAAAAGCCAGGAGTCAGGGATGCCAGAAAACAGGGAAGTCAAAACAATGCCAAAGTCAAATAACCAGAATAACCAGAATCAATAACACGCTCTCGGACAACCACAAGGGAAACCACGACAGGGCACTGAGCAGGATTAGGACAATAGGTTTGGAGAAGTGGGGTGCTTAAGGCATATTTATGTGTCTGGTCTTGTTTCTAGTAGCTTCTCTGGTTCTCAATCTATTATCAATTTGCATGACAAAAGTGATAAATTCATTAAGTTTTTTTGGGTAAGTCTTTGGCGGCAATCTCATCTAGCATAGTTTCAGATTGTGACGAAACGCCTTTTGTCACCGGATTTGCCCCTGGCTGTTGGAGGAGCCTGATTGCCAGCCTCTTGCCTCATGACTATGGCCCTGGGTTATTTGGCCCTTCAAGTACAACATTTGGGCATATTGGATTTGTATGGTGCTGCTGCTGGCCCTTTAAAAACCATCCCTGGACATATTATGACTTTTAGGAACAATGTCCCTTTAAGACTGTGTAGCAGTCAGGCGGTCTGCAATATTATATATGCTATAATGTGTTCGGTAAATTGGAAATGTGTAGGTTCTATGTGATAAATGTAACAGTATGTATTTTTATGTCTTTTGTTGTCCTTTGTCTGCCATGTGGCTAATGGAGTTTTGCCTCTGTCCTTGGAGATAATTGCATTACTTCTCAATTATCTCCAGAATAGAAGACTCTGAAACCAGTTTGGGCCAGATATCCATGCTGCCAGCCAGGCCCCAAAAGTTACTTGTGCTAACTTCTGCACCCCTGGTCTGATTCAGACCATTTTTTAATATGTTGTTCCCCTGAATGGATTGATTGTGAATATGTAGTTTTATGTGAATGTGATGTATAGTTTTAGAGTTATGAAAGTTGGGTAAAAAGTGTGTTTTAAAATGTATGGATAATTGGGTTACCTCTCAGGCTAAGGGGAGTAGATGTGTGGGATGTAACCATTGTGTGATTGGTTGTTCTGTGTCCCACCCAGTGGGATGTCCCCTTGCATGGGGACCTGCATAAAAGAAGGTTCTTTGTGTGCCAATAAACAGATCATCTTGTACCTTCATGAAGTTTCGGCTCATGTTTGGGGGATTGGAGAAACTTCACTCTGGGGATTGCTATAATCACTATACTCCCCAGGGTATAATCACTAAGCTCTGCTAAGAGCTTGTTCCTGTTCCTGCTCTCTGGAATTTGGAGAGAGGTCGACCTGCTGGAAGCTGGACCCTGGTCCTGGGTCCAGAGTGGGTGGAGACGGCGAGACTCCAACCACGCTGCGGCGGTTCGTGGGGTCTGCGGTGGTTATGGTGTCAGGCAGAGTGCTTGGAGTCCTCGGAAAGCACTAGGAGCATCCGTCGGCGGAAGGTACCCGGTCGGGGTGCCAGCGGTTCTGTTACACAGATAGTTCCTTTTTAAATGCAGAGGTGACACAGTAGGAGCAGCCACAGGTTGCAGATGTGCTGTACGAGTAAGAAGCGTACTGAAAGCCTGGGCAAATTGATCCAAGCAGTGATCATTATCCTCCAGTTTCCTTTCACAAGCAGCTATGTGCTTACACAATTCTACAGGATCTATGGCCCTGTCGTAATGTCAGGATTACATAATGATCCAGCACGTAGAACTGTGTAACACAGAGGACTGATAGGTAACGTATACCGGACCTTAGAATGGCCGGACTTACGTACCAAAGAATAGTCAGGAATAGCCGAGGTCAAGGGAAACAGAAAGAGACACAAACGATAAGGAAAGGCCAGGAATCAGGGATGCCAGAAAACAGGGAAGTCAAAAACAATGCCAAAGTCAAAAAAACAGAATAACCAGAATCAATAACACGCTCTCGGACAACCACAAGGGAAACTACGACAGGGCACTGAGCGGGATGAGAACTGGGCCTAAATACCCCTCCTCTAGGTCTGATAGGCTGTAACCAGCCTTTGACCCCAAAGGCAATTAACAGATCTCATTTGCATAATTGCTGCTCAGCATTAACCCTTCTGTGGCACAACTTTTCCTGTGTGGACAGTAAATGTCATTAACCACATTTTTGTAAGCGGATGAATACGTGACATTACCCCCCCCACGTGAAGAACGCCCACCGGGCAGGCAGGACCAGGTTTTAGAGGAAATTTGGCATGAAAATAGCGAATCTTGTGGCCAGCATGTATATTAGATGCTGGAACCCAAGAATGATCGGCTGGTCCATAACCTTTCCAATCCACCAAGTACTGTGAAGTGGAAAAATCAATTAAAGTATTGATTATTTCTTTGTGGATCTGCCCCTGGCCAAATCAATGAAACAATGCGTGCACGCTCCCTGAAGTAATTCACACCAGACACAGGTTCTAGGTTGTTGAATAATTGAATAACTTGAGGAAAGTTTATTCAGAGGGGACGGCAAGTCCCTTTTAAAGCAAAATTACATCATAAGCTTTGTCAGAGATAACATGGAATAATACATCAATTATTGGTTAGGTGTTAAGTGGTTGCTTCAATGCTCTGCCTACTGTAGGTGATGTCACCGGGGCCATGAGGGTCTCCCACGGTTTACCGGCGCCATCTTGGTGCACGAGGTAGTTAGTCGGTGTTAGGAAGGAGAAAGGGAGGGGGGAGGGGGGAAGGAGCTAGAAGCTTCCAGCAGCCATCTTAATTGTAACGTGTGTGCTTAGCTATATATATATATATATATCGTGAAATGAGTAAATAGACATTTTTCACTAACTAGGAAATATGTGCAGACCTTATTTCCACAACATACTGTAAAGTGCCCCGAGAAAACCTGGAATCAATTATGGAGGAGACCTCATACTCTTCCTGTCCAGAAACAACTAAGGGAGGAGGAGGGACACTTGAGACAGTATATTTATTGCAAACAAGAGGTTTGAGCAAGGACACATGAAAGGTATTAGGAATTTTCAAGGAGGCCGGAAGGGCCAGAGAGTACACAACAGGGTTGATCCTACGAAGTACACGAAAAGGTCCCAGGAACCTAGGAGCAAATTTCATGCTAGGGACTTTGAGCCTGGTGTTACGAGAAGATAACCAAACCCTCTCACCCACTTTGTAAATAGGGTTGGCACCTCAACGTTTATCAGCAAAATGCTTGAAACGGTCAGCAGCAGTACCCAGAGCAGATTGAACTTTAACCCAGGTATCACGGATGGAAGCCAGACGGTCATCCAAAGCAGGAATAGCTGTGTCAGAAAAAACAGCCGGTAGGACAGTAGGATGCCGGCCATTATTAACAAAAAATGGACTATGCCCAGAGGAGTCATGGTCAGAATTGTTTCTAGCAAACTCGGCCCATGGTAATAATTTGGACCAATTGTCTTGAGTGCTATTAACGAAACAACGCACGTATAACTCCAAAGACTGGTTATCCTCTCAGCTGTACCATTAGTCTGGGGGTGGTAAGAAGATGAAAAAGACAATTCAATCCCCAATTGCTTATTGAAAGCCCTCCAAAACTGGGATACAAACTGAGAACCTCTATCAGATACAATATTGTGAGGAATGCCATGCAGACGGACAATCTCACGTATAAAGATCAGTACCAGGTCTTGAGATGACGGTAATTTCTTGAGAGGGATGAAGTGAGCCATTTTAGAAAAATGGTCAACAACCATGAGAATAGTGGTATAACCATTAGAACTAGGAAGTTCTACAACAAAATCCATAGACAAGTGGGACCATGGGACCTCAGGAACGGGAAGAGGTTGTAACAAGCCACAAGGGAGTTTATGAGGTACTTTGGAAACCGCACAAACAGAAGAAGCCTGCACATACTCCTTAACATCCTTCCTGAGGGAATCCCACCAGAATGACCTCATGATAGCAGAAGTGGATTTATTAATACCTGGGTGATCAGCAGACACATTGTCGTGAAACACCTTCATGATATTAACCCTTTCCCACAATGGAACGAACAATTTGTCCTGAGGTTTACCACAGGGCGCCTGAAACTGAGCCTCTATGATGGAGCCAAGCAGCGGAGAGGACAATGAAAGGAAGCAATGATTCATTCCGGGGGAATGATATGGGACTTTTCTTGCTCTTGTATAGACTCAGTATCAAATTGTCTGGATAAGGCGTCAGCCTTGACATTTTTAGAACCAGGTCTATAGGTAATAAGAAAATTAAAGCGAGAAAGGAACAGAGACCACCTAGCTTGTCTAGAAGACAATCGTTTAGCATCTCCTATGTAAGCCAGGTTTTTGTGATCAGTAATGATCAAAAGGGGGTCCTTGGAACCCTCTAAAAGATGTTGCCACTCCTTGAGAGCTAGAATAATGGCCAACAATTCCCTATTGCCAATATCATAGTTGCGCTCAGCAGGCGACAACTTTCTAGAGAAGTAACCACAAGGATGCAATGGAGTATCCTGGCTCTCTCACTGGGAGAGAACTGCCCCTACCCTTGTCTCTGATGCATCAACTTCTAGTATGAAAGGTTTACTGGTGTCAGGATGTATCAATATGTCGGCAGAGGCAAACCGCTGTTTGAGAGTTTCAAAGGCTTCTATAGCCTCCTTAGACCATATCGTACTGCTAACCCCCTTGCGTGTCATATTGGTGATGGGGGCTATTACTGAAGAAAATCCCTTTATAAACCTTCTGTAATAATTCGCAAAACCAATGAACCTTTGAATGGCTTTCAACCCAGTGGGTAAAGGCCATTGTAGAACCGATTCCAGCTTTTTAGTATCCATCTGAAACCCAGAGGCAGAGATATTATATCCCAAAAACTGTACTTCAGATTGGTCAAAGATGCATTTTTCTAATTTACAATAAAGTTGATTCTTTAACAAGGTCTGCAGAACTTGTCTAATGTGATCATGGTGAGTTTGAATGTCAGGAGAATAAATAAGGATATCATCCAGATAGACCAAGACAAACAAGTAAATGTAATCCCTGAGTACATCATTTATGAAATCTTGGAAAACCGCTGGAGCATAGCACAACCCGAATGGCATCACTAGATATACCACTTCTGGTATTAAATGTAGTCTTCCACTCATGGTTTTCCTTGATTCTCATTAAATTGTAAGCACTTCTAAGATCAAGCTTAGTAAATACTTTAGCACCTTGGAGTCTATCAAATAATTCAGCAATAAGAGGAATGGGGTAGGCGTTCTTAATGGTGATTTTGTTCAATGCCCTGTAATTGATACATGGGCGCAACTCACCGTCCTTTTTAGATACAAAAATGAATCCTTCCCCAGCAGGCGAGGATGATTTTCGTATGTGGCCTTTATTCAATGAATCCTTAATATATTCCTCCATTACTCTACTCTCCTGAGGTGACTGAGCATAGACTGCTCCCTTAGGTGGCATAGCGCCAAGTAGTAAATTAATAGAACAGTCATAAGGTCTGTGAGGAGGTAGAGTAGTCGACTAAATTTTGCTGAATACTTCTTTAATGTCTTGGTACTGTATAGGGATTTCCGGGTTTTGAGGTGTACTAGTGGGTAATCCTTTCCTGCATTGGCTTCTGGTATCCAGTACTCTTTTTGCTGTCCTTGCTTGGTTTTTCTGGTTTTCTAGTCTATGTCTGGTTTTCTTTGTTGCTGGGATTTCTGGGTTCATTTCTGTAATCCATCCCTAGGTTTCCCAGTCTCCAGGTTTCCTTTAAATGTTTGTTTTATGTTGCCACACCCGCTTGTTTCCACTTACCCTTTTGTTTCAGCTTGGACCTGCAGCAGTATTTCATCTGTCTGCCCTTTCTTGCAGGTAAGTGCTATTGTGGTTTAGTGTGTTTATTTTAGTATACATTAAGCAGTGTAGGACCTGCCAGATATTGGGTACATTGGCGTTGTTGGCAGGCTTGTGCAATGTATGATCATATAATGTAACTAAATCCCCATACTTTTCATAATTAGTGCTTGGTTATGTTTCCTCTTGTTTTACCTTGTATCTCTTGTCTTGTTTTACATTGTCTTGTATTCCCAGTCCATGTACAGTCCTGTTCAGTCATGCCCATGTAATGTTCTTGTTTTCCTCATGTCTTGTGTACATGTTCTAGGTTATGCTTTCTGTCCTGCTCTGGTTCTGGGTTCTACTAGTTCTGTCTTGTTTTCATGTATGGTGCCTATTTCTAGTATTGCCCTGTTCTTCTAGTCTTGTCTTGTTCTCATGCATGGTGTCTATTTCTAGTATTTCCTTGTTCTCCTAGTTTGGTCTTGTTTTATTGTATGGTGCCTTGCTTTCCTAGTTTTGCCTTGTTTCAGTACTGAATACATCCCTGCTGCAGAGCCTCCCTATTCAGCTCCTGGGAGGTCTGCTTAATTACCTGCTCCTAGTTCCTGGGATCCGCATAAGCTGAATCGGGATTCTGGTATGTGGCTGCACAAACGCTGGTGCTCAACACCAGGGGGTGTGCGGTTACCCAGCACCAGACCCTGCTAATCCACCTCCACACTGTGACTTCTACTCACAACATCAGGCATATGGGTCCCGGTCCACGCACCGCCGCCCGGACAGTGTCTGGGTCCCGGGCACCGGACCGCCACCCCTGACCCCAATAGTGCCCACTCTTTTGACAAGATTCATTATACACCTTTCATAACAATCCTTACCCCATTCTAATATTTCCCCATTAGCCCAGTCAATATGAGGGTTATAGAAAAAGGATAAAAAGGTTAGCGCTAATAATAAAAATATAGGATAAAAGGCAGCGGCCTTATAGGGGGTCACCCTCTGACCCTCTACAGTAAGGATATATACAAGAGCAAAGAACAAGGCTGCGCCAAAGTGATTAAAACTAGTCCAAGTAAAATAATAGAATGTTGGATAGAAATGTACTCAAATAAAAGAAGTCCCAATAGTAGATGGTGTCTTTAACTGATATGATGTCTTCCTTTTTATGGTGGTAGTCGTCCGTCTCACGATATGAAAGACACAATGAGAGAGAGCCAATAGTGCAGAGTGTATAAATAAGTGGATAAAATTAAAATATAAATTACACACTCACATTTCCATGAGCTAGGACTAGCTCTAGTATGGTGGGCATACGGCGGATAACCCTCCGCTTATTGGGGTGCTTGTCCTCCTGGAGAGTCCTGGTGTCCAATTCTCAGGGAAAGAAAATAAAAACAGCCAATAGTGCTCTCTGGTGAGGTAGTTGGTAAAAGGAATAAAAATAAATAAAATATACTCACAAGTAGAGTGCAAGTCAATCTGCACTCTGTTTTTCGCTTGGGTGGTATAATCCCCACCTTAGGATATGCCAGGAACAGTAAATAAAGTAGAAGTAATAATAAATGTAAAATTATTTATTAGTACAATATATTAAAAATATCTTTCATATCGTGAGACGGACGACTACCACCATAAAAAGGAAGACATCATATCAGTTAAAGACACCATCTACTATTGGGACTTCTTTTATTTGAGTACATTTCTATCCAACATTCTATTATTTTACTTGGACTAGTTTTAATAACTTTGGCGCAGCCTTGTTCTTTGCTCTTGAATATGAGGGTTATGCTTGTTAAGCCATGGAAAGCCTAACATGATCGGACAGGAAGGGGATGCAATAACCTGAAATGTAATCTCTTCCTTATATAAGGCACCAATGGACACATTAATGGGTAAGGTTTCATGTGTAATCAATGGTTGTGAGAGCTATTATCATCAATAGCTTCAACAGCTAGGGGTGATAGTCTCTCCTTGATAGGTATAGTATTACCTTTAACAAATTGAACGTCAATGAAGTTTCCAGCGGCACCTGAATCCATCAGGACTTTGCATGAAAAGTTCTTATTTTCAAAGGCAATAGTAATATCAAGGAGAAACCTATTTTTATCCATTCCAGAGGACGTTTCCATTACACCTAAGACCTGTCCCCTTAAGGTGTGGTAGTTTTCCGGACGTATGGGACAATTGTTTCTCATATGTCTTTTTCTACCGCAGTACAGACATAGGCCTTCTCTTCTCCTATATTGTCTTTCTGCTTCCAACAATCTAGTGACCCCCAACTCCATGGGTTCAGGTTCGGACTGTACAGGAAATTCAGGGACAATAGGTTTGGAGAAGTGGGGTGCTAAAGGCATATTTATGTGTCTGGTCTTGTTTCTAGTAGCTTCTTTGGTTTTCAATCTATTATCAATTTGCATGACAAAAGTGATAAATTCATTAAGTTTTTTTGGGTAAGTCTTTGGCGGCAATCTCATCTAGCATAGTTTCAGATAGTTCCTTTTTAAATGCAGAGGTGACACAGTAGGAGCAGCCACAGGTTGCAGATGTGCTGTATTAGTAAGAAGCATACTGAAAGCCTGGGCAAATTGATCCTAGCGGTGATCATTATCCTCCAGTTTCCTTTCGCAAGCAGCTATGTGCTTACACAATTCTACAGGATCGTAATGTCAGGATTACATAATGATCCAGCACGTAGAACTGTGTAACACAGAGGACTGATAGGTAACGTATACCGGACTTACGTACCAAAGAATAGTCAGGAATAGCCGAGGTCAAGGGAAACAGAAAGAGACACAAACGATAAGGAAAAGCCAGGAGTCAGGGATGCCAGAAAACAGGGAAGTCAAAAACAATGCCAAAGTCGAATAACCAGAATCAATAACACGCTCTCGGACAACCACAAGGGAAACCACGACAGGGCACTGAGCGGGATGAGAACTGGGCCTAAATACCCCCCTCTAGGTCTAATAGGCTGTAACTGGCCTTTGACCCCAAAAGCAGTTACCAGATCTCATTTGCATAATTGCTGCTCAGCATTAACCCTTCTGTGGATTTGGTTGTTGCTCGGCACAACTTTTCCTGTGTGGACAGTAAATGTCATTAACCACATTTTTGTAAGCGGATGAATACATGACAATTAGAGTGTTTCGTTTGGGGCTGCAAGCCGTGGGATTGGATAGCAGGGTGTTCGGGGGCCATTCATTCTGTATTGGGGCGGCGACCGAGGCCTCTAGGCTTGGCATGCCAGCGCAGGTGGTTCAAATGATTGGTAGGTGGGACTCGAGACATTATGTTTCCTATGTTCGTCCGGCCGGTTTATTGACGTGATTTATTTCCGCAGTTTCGGTTCCCGCCAGGATCTGGATCATCGGGCACTCTTATGTTTACTGGGCTGGGCAGCGTGCGGCGGTTCGGCCTGGAGGCGAGAGGTTGGGTTTCATGCCTTCTGAAGCAGAGGCTCGGTGCGAGGGGTATGAGGTGGTCTCGGCTCCTCCCCGAGTTGGTGCAGCTGTCCCATCTCCTGGGGGCGCCGAGTGTCCTGGTGATCCACCTGGGGGGGGAATGAACTGGGTTCAGTGCCCATTTGGGATTTGATTTCGGCAGTGAGGCGGGACTTAGCCCGCATTTTGGTTTTGTTCCCCAGCGTGCGCTTGGTCTGGTCTGAAGTCATTGCCCGCAACTATTGGCGTGGCGCCAGGAGCCCGAGTGCCATGGAGCATTGCCGACGCAAGTTAAACAGGCGGGTTTCCCTGTTTGTATTGGGAGTTCGGGGGATCCCGATCCGCCATAGGATTTTTGAGCGGGAGGCGGCTCATTTTTTTTCGGGGGAGAGGGGCCATACAGGAGGCGGTGGAACAGACCATGGGTGGTTTTGGTGGGGTTCCCCGCTGATTTTAGGGGTAAAGCAGCGGGTCTGGTGGCGGGGGTATGTCCTTGACAATTAAGTTTAAGGGGTTATGTTTAAGGATGGAGTAAGTTTACATGTTTGCAGGTCTCAACCTCCCCTGCTTCAAAGTGTTCACATTAGGTTGCCTGAGGTGTCGTGCCCATTGAGCGTGGATATGGTCGGCTGATTGCGTGCACTGGAAGGATATGATTTTATGATGAGGGGGGAGGTGAGAGGAAGTGGTGATTAGGAACCACTGTATGTTTATTGGCAAGGACGGTAGGGTCACTGTATAACACTATGTGTTGAGTTATATATGTATATATGTTAATTTATAATTATTGTAACGGACCGTTTCAGCACACAAGGGGTTAAAACCGTTTAGGCGATCGTCCCCTTCCAGAGATGCAGGCACAGCTACTGCAGAACACCAATCCGCCGAACAGGAAACCATACGAATGCTGTAAACAGCCGAATAGGAAAAACCATACGAATAGGTTTACACTCCTAGCAGTCGAACTGGAACAGCATACAATAAATCCCCCCAAGAACGAGACAAAGCTCAGTGTTGAGGGTCAAGCAGTGAACAGCCAGAGCTGTGGGTTTATTGTTCTTATATACACATTAGTACCACCCACAGTGTTTTGGAACACAACCAATAAACACATACAATACACTCAGACACTCCCACACAAAATCCTCCCGTCTGCCTGTGATTCAATTACCTTACACAATGGGTAATTTAATTAGCACAAGCTGAGAAATACAATTCAGAACTTGAAAAGTATGCATCACATTCACATACATTTTCAGAATCAGCATACTCCAAATACAAACATACGTCAAAATCATACAAATTGGTCCAGTGGTTCAAAAGATAGATCATAGTCCTTTGTGACCACATGAAGCATGGTTTTTC
>OW240913.1:20816777-20838948 GCA_933207985.1 Pelobates cultripes | reverse complement strand
CATTGGCTGAATGTGCATGCGTGGCAAGAGCCATGCGCACATTCAGCCAGTCCATAGGAAAGCATTCTCAATGCTTTCCTATGGACGCTGGCGTCTTCTCATTGTGAAAATCACAGTGAGAAGCGCCTATAGCGGCTGTCCATGAGACAGCCACTAGAGGCTGGATTAACCGTATTATAAACATAGCAGTTTCTCTGTTTATAGAAGAAAGGGTTAATCCTAGCTGGACCAGGCAAGCAGACCACTTCATTGAGCTGAAGTTGTCTGGGTGCCTATAGTGGTCCTTTAAGCTTCTCTGGCTTTTAATTTGAAATTCTCAATTCAAATATGCCTGTTTGTATTTGAATTGCATGGATTTTACATACATTTTTGTTACTGGTGAAAGGGACTACAAGCTTTCAATGAAAAGTTTTTACTGAAGAAATGAAAAATATATACACTCTACAAATCATGGTAGCATGTCTCATGATATGGCAAAGTGTGGAATACATGTAAACTTAAACGTAATTGAGATCTAAAGTAAGTTCTAAATCAGGCTGGTTGTATTTAAAAAAAAAAAAAAAAAAACCCAAGGGGAATTGGGAGGCACACCAGAAATGTGGATTTCTCAGTATTGGTGCTGCCATAAAGACCAAAATATAAACAAGATACAGATCAAGAAAATGCACACAAAAAAACTATCAGGTTTTACATTGTACATACTACTTAAAATTAACTATCTTCTATATCTTAGCAAAATATGGATAATCAGTTTTGCCATTTCACCATATGGAAGCAAAAAGCATTGCATTTAGCATGTTTGCCTCTTGTGTTAATATTAATTTAGGACCTACCAATACTGGGGTACTGTGACAAAGTGGTGGGCTTAACTCAACGTGGCAGTATGTATGGTGTTACTGAATCCCTGTGTCTGTTTGCTAAGTAGCCTTGTTAAATTTAACCCTGAATTTTATTTTGTGCTCTGTTCCTTAATCTGCTTGTATTCTTTAATCGTGGAATATTGATTCACAGATGACATATAATTGTGTGCCTATATAAATGAAAAACCCACCTGGAATATTCAATGTAAATTTGGAACATTGAACTGTGTCGTAGCAGACATGAAACCCACAGAGAGGCTGGGGACGGGCAAGAGACCAAAAGGGTTTCAAAACAGTAAAATGTATTACAACGACGATAGGAGACACCTAGAGGGGCTGGGGGGACACAGACACAGAAGGTCTGGGGGAGGGGCAAAAGAGACAGATAGTGGCTTTAACTAAACCCATTAGATTTTATGTGTTTAGAGATGAGCGGACACCTGGATGTTCGAGTCCGGCGGGTTCGGCCGAACTTTGAAAAAAAAGTCCGGGTTCAAACTTGACCCCAGAGTTTGACCCCGAACCCCATTCAAGTCAATGGGGACCCAAACTTTTGGGCACAAAAATGCCTCTTAAGCCATGGAAAGGGCTGCAAAAGAAAGTAAAATGGATGTAAGAGTAGGACAAGTGCCCTGCAAACAAATGTGGATAGGGAAATCACTTAAATAAATGTAAAATACAGCTGAGCCATAAAATAGCACTAGATGGAATCTTTGATTTTAGCTTTAGAAGAACATAATTTAAAATCTAAAGCATGGCTGGCAGGAGGATCACCAAAATTATCCATTTGAGAGAGGGTTGGAGTGCAGGGTATTCTTTCATTGTTCAAATTGAGCTCAACTCCTGATGCATGGAGAAAAGGCCTTCACAAGTCACTGCTATTGTGTACATAGTTTATATTAAGTAACCCATAGGTTGAGGAGGTAGTGTAGGTGAAAGCGGCGGTGAAGGAGGAGGCAGCCAACACTTGTATTTTTTTTGTAATTGGGGTAGCCCCCAAAATATTGGGACATGTAAAAAAAAAAGAAACATTTGCTGCCTGCTGTGCATTTCTTGCAGTCCTGATGCATGGAGAAAAGGCCTTCACAAGCCTCTGCTATTGTGTACATAGTTTATACTAAGTGACTCATAGGTTGAGGAGGCAGTGACCGTGGCGGTGTAGGTGGAAGCGGCTAACACTGTTTTTTTTTTTTTTTATTTATTTTTTTTTTTCAATTGGGTTAGCCCCCAAAATATTGGGACATATAAAAAAAGAAACATGTGTGGCCTGCGGTGCATTTCTTGCAGTCCAATAACGTCATCAGGGTTTTTAAAACTGTCCTTCTCCACCAGACGGAATGACAGCATTTCAAAGGCCACTTGTGAATGACTGGCCTGATAACCGTGGAAATTACCCCTCTTCCTCCTCCTCTTCCATCATCGCCCGAAGCATTTTTTCAAGGAGACATAGAAGCAGGATAGTAAGGCTGAGAACGGAGTCATCGGCACTGGCCATGTTGGTGGAGTACTCGAAACAGCGCAACATGGCACACAGGTCTTGCATGGAGGCCCACTCATTGGTGGTGAAGTGGTGATGTTCCGCCGAGCGACTGACCCGTGTGTGCTGCAGCTGAAACTCCACTATCACCTGCTGCTGCTCACAGTCTCTCAGCATGTGCAAGGTGGAGTTCCACCTTGTGGGCACGTTGCATATGAGGCAGTGAGCGGGAAGGCAGAAGTTACGCTGCAGCACAGACAGACGAGCAGCGGTAGAGTGAGAACGCCGAAAGCATGCACAGATGGGACGCACTTTCTGAAGCAGCTCTAAAATATATGGGTAGTTTTTCAGGAATTTCTGCACCACCAAATTCAGCACATGCACCAGGCAAGGGATGTGCATCAAATCAGCTAGGCCCAGAGCTGCTACGAGATTTCTCCCATTATCGCACACCAACAGGCTGGGCTTGAGGCTCAGTTGCAACAACCACTCATCGGTCTGTTGTTCCATGCCCATCCACAGCTTCTGTGTGGTGTGGGGTTTTCCCCCAAACATGAGTTTTAAAACAACCTGCTGTCATTTTCCCCTGGCTGTGCTGAAGGTGTTACGCTGACCAGATGAGGAGGTGGTAGAGGAGGAGTAAGCGGAGTAGGAGGCAACAGGAGGCAAAGCTGTGTACCCAAATAAAGATTGTCAAACGTTGTATCCTGGAACTGTCCCATCTGGTTACTGGGGAAATGGGTCTGACCTATTCTAATCAAAGGGGATAACCATCGGTTACCCAGGTCCCACTTCAATTGGTGGCAAGCGGCGGGATCCCATGTCCCTGCCAACAGACCCATGGCCTACAGTGCTCTAAAGCGACCTACACTGCAGGACTTGTGTGAAGCCAGAGGAATAACGCCTGGTGGGTGTAACAAGGCCATATTGACTGCTGCGCTCATAGAGGATGACCAGGCACGCAGTGAGGCAACGAACTCCAGCCAGGGCCCGGAGATGAGGAGGAAGTGCACAAGGAGGTGGAACGGCGCTTGGCATATTACTGAGAGCCACCCTCAGAGGAGTGTCAGCAGGACCTTTTTGGAGGTGCAAGCCTATGTCCTTGCCAATAGACAGAGGGTGACCTCCATGAACCCAGAAGAAGGAAGAAGGGAGCAGAGGGCACCGGGAAGCACAACCACCCTGGTCCACAAGCTACCATACAATGCCTTCAAAGAGTTCAAGGAAGCATTGACATCTTTTTTACAAGACTTTGAGCGCCAGTGCCTACTCCAAGACATGGACCCCAGGGACTGGGTGACCATCCTGGCCAGCAAACTAGTGGGGAAGGCAGCGGATATTTACCGGGCTGTACCTGAAGAGTACACAAATCCTCCTGGCCCGGAATACGGTCACCCCCGAGCAATACCGCCAAAAGTTTAGGAAGACCCGGAAAGGGGAGAAGGACTCCCATGCGGGACATCACATCACAAGGGTCACTCAGAACTGGCTCAACTCCCATCAAGCCAAGTTCCCAGGGGAGATCACCCAGCTTGTCCTGCTAGAGCACTTTTTCAATGTTCTCCCCAACGACAAGGCGACAACGCATTCGTATGTCATCCATATCAACTTTCAATGCCATTTACTGCGTCTACCATGGTGACCACGGGTAATGGGGAATCAGGGTTCGATTCCACAGAGGGAGCCTGAGAAATGGCTACCACTTGCAAGGAAGGCAGCAGGTGCGCAAATGACCCACTCCCAAAGCGGGAAGGTAGTGACGACAAATAACAATGCAGGACTCTTTAGAGGCTCTGTAATTGTAATGAGTCCACTTGAAATCCTTTAACTCTGATCAATTGGAGGGAAGTCTGGTGCAGAGCGACTGACCCGTGCGTGCTGCAGCTGAAACTCCACTATCGCCTGCTGCTGCTGCTCGCACAGTCTCTCCAGCATGTGCAAGGTGGTTCCACCTTGTGGGCACATGGCATATGAGGCGGTGAGCGAGAAGGCAAAAGTTACGCTGCAGCGCAGACAGGCGAGCAGCAGCAGTGTGAGAACGCCGAAAGTGCGCAGAGCCGCTACAGTGAATGTCACATCCTGTTGTGGATCAGTCTGATGAAAATGTAATTGGTCAAACTGCACTGTAACCACAGCATTTGACGGTTCATTTTAAGTCAGGTATGAAGTGCACACCCCAAGTTTACTTTTTATCACCCAAAACAATTTTAATTTTTCAAAGTGTGCTGCAACCACAGTATTTGACAGTTCTATTTGACTCTAAGATATGAAGAGCACCCCACTAATGTACTAGTTTGCAGAATTCCTTCCTAATCTGTCCCTGAAAGCGGCAGCATCCTCTCCCTACACTAATAGGAACTCATGTGCGTGCAGCGCTACACCACTACAGCTTATATATAGAGGCTGGGTCACATGTTGCCCTGGCCAATTACAGCCATGCCATTAGTAGATGGCTTCTAAGGGCACACAAGTCAAACGCTTGTTGATTGGCTGCCCTGCAGCCTTTCAAAACGCGCCATTAAATCACCGAATACCGAACTCCAACCCGAACATCCAGTGATATGTCCGGGTCCAAAAAACTTAATGTTCGGTACGAACCCGAACTTTACAGTCCTGGTTTGCTCAACTCTACTTTTCATCCATTTTACTTAAACAGTACACACTATGTTTTTTATTATTGTCTTACAGACATTGTGAAGATTTCCTTACTATTCATATACATAAGTATTATCTTATTGTATAATTATATTTAGTCTGAAGGGTTCACCCCTACTCTGTGTGATTTGTACACTTTGTTGCAGGTGATTTTGTTGTTTTCAAAATTGAGAGTCACCGCTTAGTAATGGATAAGGCAGCAACCACAAAGGGAATGCCTCAAAGTACCCTTAAAACACAAGAGCGAAAACAAAGAAAAAAGGCTGCACCACACAAAATAAATATAATAGGATAACAATTGGCTAATTCCATATTGAGAAAGCCTTTTTAGGTGAAACAAGTTTGTGGATTTTAGAGCACCCCACTAATGTACTTTTTAGCACCCCAAAAAATTTGACTTTTTTTAAAACTCTGATGTAACCGCAGTATTTGACACTTCAATAGAGGCTGGGTCACATGTTGCACTGGCCAATTACAGCCATGCCATTAGTAGATGGCTTCTAAGGGCACACAAGTCAAACGCTTGTTGATTGGCTGCCCTGCAGCCTTTCAAAACGCGCCATTAAATCGCCGAACACCGAACTTCAACCCGAACATACAGTGATATGTCCGTGTCCGGGGTCCAAAAACCGTAATATTCAGTACGAACCCAAACTTTACAGTCCGAGTTCGCTAAACTTTACAGTCCGAGTTCGCTCAACTCTAATGAACTGGCTTTAAAGGGTATTAGTGTGGACCATATTCCAGTATAGTTGTAATTCAGTCCGGCAAGACCAACTCCCTTCTTTACATGGAGGTATTTGTCCATCGGCCCAACTCATAGCTAGAGCCTCACTCAAACCTTGTGTGAATCTTTTATTGTCACAGAGAGAACAACATTCCCATAACTTCGGTGGCCTCAGTCCCTCGGCCAATTCATAGCTAGAGCCTCTCACAGCCACTTGGCACTTTATAGGGCCTCGCCTTCCCCTAGTTTAACTAATTTCTTCACCATTCGGTACTATGCAAGCTGCCAGTTGATGCAGGGTTACACTATCACTTGCATGCTGTCACATTTACTATCCTTAGGAGTATGTCTCACACCTCAGAGGGTATACAATAATATCAAAAGTCAGAATCTCCGAACTCAGGAGTTCATAAGACTCCTGCTAGTATCCGACTTCATAGCATTTAAATCAATTCTCTCAGGGTAACATTACTAGTTACAATCCAGCACATGTTCACTCTTCTCACTTTTATTACAAGTAAAACATTTAATTCCCCTGTTAATTAGGAAGGACACACTGGAAGGCTAAGACATCAATTTGGTCTCCTTGTTGATTGCCTCCCAAGATCTCATGGACAACAAGGCGTTCTACTAAGGAGCCTTGTGAGCAGTTTTGAAAGTTAGGGACCACAGACTGAACAAAACTGTCTATACCTAAATTCATTTTGGCTTTTTGGTCTGTGTAGAGATGTCATCTGTTACATACCCCACACGATAGGGAAGATCTAGATCTCTATTTTAGATAAAGTGGTGGACCTGGAGCACAAGTATGGTGGTTACACATTTTATAACTATCACTAATATATTTAGGCCAAATTGGCTGTTGCTTTCAATTCAACATCCGTTTAGATCAAAAACTATTAGACACAGAACTAGCCTGCCATTTTGCAGACATTAATCAACTGTCTTGTTCTTTTGGTGCCTCCAACTTCCACTCAACCGATTTTTCTATTCTATCAAACCCAATTCGCCCACGAAGAGTCATGATACTGCTGGTTCCAACAGATTCGAACACACAGGCTTAAAAAAAAAAAAAAAAAATTGGGTAGTCCTACTGTGTTTCTAGGTAAAGTGCAATTTGCAAAATATTCAATACTGGTAGTTGTCTGGTACGTAAGTAACTGGCAACGGTGATAGATGATAGTGTCTCCTTGTGAAGGTTCTTCGTAAACTTTATTGTTCTGCCTTGTTTTAGCCATTCTGGGTGGGAACCTGTTGAAAGTTCTTTTGTGCTGCTATGTGTTTATGAATCATTGATAGTTTATTTATCCAGTAGGTGTGGATTATACTTATAAAATTTTGAATTTTTATCTGTGAATTTGTTGTCAAGTTTCCTACAATGGACACATTAAGGGCATGCCCTAGTTTATAATATGGCTAGATTTTGTGTTGGTTTCAAAGAAGGGCACATTGCCAGTTATCAGTCATTGGCCTTGATTTAATTCTTTTGAAATGATCACAATCCACTAGAAACAGTTTTGAAATAATTTATCTACAGATATCTCCATTAAAGTCTAAGATAATGTTTGCAGATAAATTATTTGAAAACAAAATTCTAACATTGTAATCATTTGAATATTGTATTCAATAGAATTAAATCAAGTGAAATAAATTGGAAACAAAACAGTGAATATGGAGTATGTTCTGGTACTATTAGGGAGTACACACAGCTAAACCCAGTGCCTTAAATCACTCAAAAAAGGCACAGTGATAAAGCAATAAAACATACCAAAGAAATGGGGCACAGAGACGGAGATTGCAACAACGTCACAGGAAGTGACGGCCAAGCAAAATTATGTCTTTACTTACCTGAAGTACCTGCATTATTCCATGGATGTGGGATAAAGTGAACTGGAGGAGTATACTTTTCAATGCCTTTACAGTCAGAGCCAGCTTTATATGGTTCTGTAAAGTGTAAGTGTATGTCCAAGCAGACAAACAGCTATGCTATGAGAACATCCGGTACCTGGTGGAAAGCCACCAGTCAAAGCATAAAAGTCCATCAGTAGGTGCCCCAGTCCTGTGCCTCCACGTCCCATGAGCCAGGGGTGGATGTCACTGGGTAACTGGTACATACGTTTTAGAATCCTCGTCCATCGGGAGTCCCCAGACCGGGACACGGGCCATAAAGCTATCAAAACCAGCCCATAATAGATCAAGGTACAATTCCAAACATCAATCAGACCGGGAATGCCCAGATGGAGAGGTAGCATTGTTACGTTACTGTGGCCCAAGAGACTCCTAAGAGGTCCCTAGCAGCCTACGATAGTTCGCAGATCTGCCAAGAACCCCAGCAAGAGTCCCAGCCACCAGGGTCAGCCGACCCTCCAGGAAGAGGAGATGTGGGTTTCCTTTGGATCCATGAGAATAGTAGGATATGAATGTAGGAGGAGGAGATCGTCAGTCCAGGAAACAATGTTGACTCCGTCACAGCGGGATGGCCAAGGCAGTGTTATTCACTGAACAATGAGATGATGGAGAAGTTTTGCAATCATCACAAGAGAGGAAATAGCATACGTCCCCCAGGGAGGCGCAGGTGGCCGGAGTGCGATCGTGCAATGTGCCAATTGAAGAACACCGCATTCTGGCGCTGCCTCTGATATGTGTCTACCCTGGGAGATAGGCTGACCTCAGGGTTCTGCAAGGAAGGCAGGAATCGAAGATGCCTTTCATGATGTCTGATAGAAGACAGGGGTTAGTTCCGTCCAGGCGATTGGTATACCTGACTCTCGACGCTTTGTCCATCCGGCGGAGTACTCCTTTACCAGGCAGTTGATAGTGAAGTACTGCACAAAGAATTCTAGGTCTGCAATGTGAAGGGAGAATTCCTGAATTGTGAACCTGTTTCTGTGGGTGTGGTCTCGCAGGTTGTCCTCGTAGCCCTTTGCCCCACAAGCTGGTATTCGACTTCCAAGCGCAGTCCGGTTGATCATAGGGGTCTGCCTGAATGAACCTGACCAGGCCTCACTGCCTGTCCTGGTAATGTAGCGAGTCTGGGAATATGGAGGAAGGGAGTATCCCACAATCCGGGCGAGTGTATGTATGGTCACGGTGTTGCAGTGAAGGACCGTGTGAAAATTCCTTGAGGATAGAGGAGACCTATGTCGTCCATGTGAAAGGTTCCTTATTAGGTTTGAATGTTTTCCGCCTAGATATGATGGAAACTCCTGTGGGCAGAGTAAAAAGTACAGTCGGTGGTAACTTAGAGGCGTTAACCTTAGGAGAAATGGTATCTAGCACATCTGCGCTTTCTGTGTTCTGTCCAATCGTCCGAGGTTGACTCTCACTCCTACCGGGTAATAGAGTTAGCGATAGCGGGTTATGTGGTCAGATGTCACGTTGTTGACAAAGTCCCGCTGTAAGCCGGTCTCGTAGAACACCCCTTAAGGGTTACCACATAACACCTTCCTCCTGGAGTTGTGGGTCTTGAGTGCCGCGGGACCATAAACGTGTACCATAACTTCTCTCAGGAAAAGTGTGCTTTGTGTCTCAATGATTTGGTGCCCATATCCGCCAACCATACGTTAATACGGAGGAGTGCTGCTATGTGCTTCCCGTAAGAGGTGAACACTGGGGTTTCTGACAAACGGACACATCTGAGTCCATTCACTAACATCGGGAGTCCATTCTCGGACTTTGTTGGCGTTTTCCAGTATTTTGCCCATGATAGGGTCCAACAGCTAGTCTTGGGTGTCTCTGATACCTCTCCTGGCTCTCTTGCAGAGTCGCGATTGCCCAGAGCCATGAAGGACATCATCCGCTGGTCAAACAGTCGTCTTGCCACTCCGTTGGGGAGGGCATGGGACATCCGACCCCAAGCCTTTATGGACATCTTCTCTAGAGGCTACAAAGCCACAGGTGCATAAAGTAGCCAGGCGATAGGGAGGGGACCAGTCTCAAATGTGGGTGAAGAATGTGTAAGTTACACAACCATTGACCAGTAAGCATAGGAGGAACCGTCATCTTGGTTACCCGGGGATCCCCCAGAGAGAAATAGTCAGGTAGTTTTTTTTTTTTTTTTTTTTTTTCCATCATATGGGATACCCCTGTAGACGGCACAAACCAGTAGGCAGTCTCAGGATGCAGGGCAAACAAATCAGCCTACCATAGTAGTAGGTAGAGTTCATAGAAACCCCTGCAGGGTTGTACTCTGAACAGTGGCTAAATAAAATAGACTGGGGCTCACCCAATAAATAAAGGTTACAACAGCATGCCTCCACTCAGCACCACACATATAGTAGGGCCTCACCCTAGGAGCACATGGTATGAACCCTTAAGTGCTGGCCACAGTCCTGATAAAGAGCGTCCATCAGTTCTCCCACAATTAAGTCACTGGCAAGGGAGATATGCCTTTAAAAAGGGAGTGTTAGAATCCTGTACAGTAGTTAGCCGAGGCTGCAACAACATGCCTCCAGCATTCCATTGCAGTGCACATATAGTAGGGGTCTCACCCCTGGGAGCACAGTGTGAACCCTTAAGTGCTTGCCACCGTCCTGGTAGAGCGCATCAATCAGTTCTCCAACAATTACATTTATTGCTGAGGGAGAGATTCCTGTAAGCAGGGATTGCTAAAAAAAATTCTGTCCAGCAGTTGACAGTCTGTAACAGCATGCCTCCCTGCAGCAGTGCAGTGTACATCTAATAGGGGCCTCACCCTGAGTGCACAGGGTATGAACCCTTACGTGCTGGCCAACAGCCTGATAGAGAGCCTCCCTTAGCTCTTTCAACAATTAATGCACTGTCATGGTAGATATCCTGCCAAGCCAGAAGTGTTGAAAAATCTGTCCAGCAGCTAACAGAGGTTGTCACAGCCTGCCTCCATTCAACAATTAGTGTAGTGTGTGTGTGTGTGTGTGTGTGTGTGTGTGTGTGTGTGTATATATAGCGGGGTGCATGGGGTATGAACCCTTTAAGTGTGGGGCACGGCTGTATAGAGTGCACCAATCTGTGTGCACACAGTTGTTCAAAGGTCATGGTTATATCTCTTTAAGCCGTATGCCCTGGGAATCCTGTTGCAATAGCCTGACTCCATATAGTTGGACAAAGTAGAACGACCCAGCCAGGGGTAACCCCAGGTAAACAGCAGTACAGGATAGTGTGCATGTCACTGTCCTGATGGAGAGCACTAAATAGTGTTCTAATAGTAATCTGAGATAAATGGGAGGTATCCCTTAACTGAAGTAATTCCACATTAGGTGTAGTCATACAGCACAGTCCTGATATAGAGCACAGAACTGTGCTCAAACGGTTAACCTGAGGTTATGGGTGATATCCCTTTAAACCTCAAATACAACTTTAACATGTAAAAATAGAACAGATTAGAATACTACAGCTATACCTGGATTCAAACTTGGGGATCCAACGCCTGTGTCAGATCCGCCTGAGCTCTGAGAGCATCTAAGGCTAAGCTGTCAGCACAAACTACTCCCAAGCACCGAAATTGCGGTGCACGGGTGTAGCATGATGGCCGCCTTCAATCTCGCAAAATGTGAGATTAAAGATGGCCGCTGCTGCTCACAGGTGAAGTAAGATGGCTGCTCGCAAGACACAAGATTAAAGATGGCCACCATGGTGAGGGGCTGTGAGTCCTGTCGGCGCCAAACTGGAGAGTGCAACGTGTCCGTGGAGAAAAGCCCGTAGTCATACCAGGAACAAGTGTCGGGAGCTGGCAATAGAACTGTCCAGCAGATAAGAGAGGCTGTGGCAGCATGTCTCCATACAGCAGCACAGTTCAGTAAAATATAGCAGGGGGTTTACCTCTTGAGCGCAGGCCACAGTCCTGACAGAGCACTAATCCATGCTCTAATAGTTAATACAAGGTTATGGATGAAATCCCTTTAATGCCTTAGTGACCGCGGACTTACCAAGTACGTCCAACCAAAAAGTCTGTTAACGACCTCGGGCGTACCTGCTACGTCCACAGCTATTTTGAGCGCTGGAAGCGATAGTGATTGCTTCCAGCTGCTATTAGGGTATTACACAATGCCTCGATAGTGAGGCATCGTGAAATAACCCCCTACACTGCTGGGGACCCAAGTGATTGCCCTCTCCTCCCCCCTCTCGGAGCGATCACTTTCGGGTTTGCCTCATGTGGCACCCGGCAGTGTAGGGAAGAGAATCTGAAGCCATCCGCTGGCTTCAGATTTTCTTACACTTACTGTGTGCCTTGAGGAGTCAAGGCGCTCAGTAAGGATTGTAAAAATTAAGAAAAAAAAAAAAAAATAACCCATACCCTCCCTCCCCCCTGTGATCGGTCTTCCTTGGGGGGACTCTCTGGATTGAGTCGAGAGTGGTCCCCTCTCTCCAATTTAGGACCACCATAGGTGTCCACAGTACTGCCAGCAGGGGGACTGCCTGAATTTACGGGCAGTCCCCCTGCTGGTGGAAAAGTAAAAAAAAAAAAGTTAAAATAAATGTTAGTGTGTGTGTGTATATATATATATGTGTGTGTGTGTGTGTGTGTGTGTGTGTGTGTGTGTATGTGTGTGTGTGTGTGTGTGTGTGTGTATATATATATGTGTGTGTGTGTGTGTGTGTGTGTGTGTGTATATATATATGTGTGTGTGTGTGTGTGTATATATATATGTGTGTGTATATATGTGTGTGTGTATATATATATATATATATATATATATATATATATATATAATATTTTTAACATTTATTTTAACTTTTTTTTTTTTTCCATCAGCAGGGGGATTGCCCGTAAATTCATAATTAGATCTATATATAATACGTGTGTGTGTGTGTATATCTATAATATCTATAATATCTATATCATAGAGATACATATACACACACGTACATATAACGTTATATTAATGTAAAATTACACACGTGTAGACGAACGCACCAGAGCAGGGAATCCCTCAAATCTATTTTCGGGGAAGTTTCCCCCGAACATAGATTAGAGGGATTCCCTGCTCAGGTGCGTACGTCTATGTTCGGGGAAGTTTACCGGAACATAGACAAATGCACCAGAGCAGGGAATCCCTTAACTCCTCACTTACCGACCAATTTGTTCTACGACCAGGTCATAGGAAGGGAACCCGGTTGATAAGTGAGGAGTGTCTATATTATATATGTGTGTAATATATTATAAAATTAAATCATTTTTATAATATATTATACATATATAATGCATCTATATGGTTTCATTAAAAGTGTACTTTGATATATATCACAAAATACTCTTATGATGACAGATGCATTATATATGTATAATATATTATAAAATGATTTAATTATAATATATTATACATATATAGGAAATAAGTGTGTGTGTGTGTGTGTGTGTATCCAAAACATTTATATAAAAACGCTAACTCCGGCCAGCGTTTGTGACTAAGTGGCTACAACAAAAGACTGAAAATACCCTATTTGGAATACCCTGGGTTATCTACATTTGAAAATATTATGCCATGATGCGGTTATTTCACATTCCTGGGGCACCATATGGTCTCAAAAGGCAACAAAGGTCCAGCAAACCAATCTGGCAAACTAAATCAGGCAAGCCCTATACTGACCCTTTGTTGAACACAAATATGAGTGTTCTAAATTAGTCAAACGTATTTCGATGATGAAATCACCAGTAAAAGTGACGTTTTTATGCAAACAAAATGCAAAAACCAAAGAAAAATGCTAACTTTGGCCAGTGTTTGTGACTAAGTGGCTACTACAAAAGACTGGACATACCCCATTTTGAATACCCTGGGTCGTCTACTTTTACAAATGGTATGCCATGATGGGGTTAATTTTAATTCCTGGGCTGCTATATGGTCCCAAAGGCAACAGAGGCCTAGCAAACCAATCTGGCAAATTTTAATGTGCAAACATGGAAAAGGGGAAAGTCTTACATTTGACCCCTGTAAGTTTCAAAAGCCCATAAACCATGTACATTGGGGGAACTGTTGTACTCAGGAGATGTTGCTCAACACATATTGGGGGTTTCTTTGTCAGTAACAATTAAACGGATCAAAAAATCCATGACTAAAGTATAATGTGAGATAAAAAGAACAAAAAAAACGACTATCCAAAAGTTTGACAAAGGCTGTTGGTAGAATTTGTGCATGTAAAGTTAAAATACCACAATATGGTGTCTATTTTACAAAAATATATGGTTTGATGGGGGTAAATTATATTGTCTGGCTTCAAAAAGATCCCAAATGGGACATGGGTGCATGATGACTGGAATGCGCACCCTCTAAATAAGGTATTTTATCCCCCAGAGAACCTGACACCTATACATGGGTGGTATCCCTGTACTCAGGAGATGATGCTGAACGCATATTGGGGTGTTCTTTGGCAGTAACCAAAGTTCTTAAAGTTCTCAGTACATATATTCTTAAATTGATGTGTCTCAAAAAAAAATCACTTATTATTTATTTTATTTGGCATAAATTGGTGGTAAAGTGGCTGCATGAAGAGATTCAAAATCCCCCAGGTTTAATACCTTAGGATGTCTTCTTTTAAAAAAATATATACATGTGAAGGGATATTCAGGGATTCCTGTCAGATATCAGTGTTAACTTGGGTTAATTTTGAAAACAATTGCTTTGGAAATAGCAAAGTGCTACTTGTGCTTATAGCCCTATAACTTTCCAAAAAAAGCTAAGAACATGCTAACATTGGGCATTTCTAAACTCAGGACAAAATTTAGAAACTATTTAGCATGGGTGTTTTTTGGCAATTGTAGATGTGTAACAGATTTTTTCGGGGTCAAAGTTCGAAAAAGTGTGGTGTTTTTTAATTTTCTCATTATGTTTTTATAGTAAATTATATGATGATAAAAATAATGGTATCTTTAGAAAGACCAATTAATGGCAAGAAAAACAGTATATAATATGTGTGGGTACAGTAAATGAGTAAGAAGAAAATTACAGCTAAACACAAACACCCCAGAAATGTAAAAAGAGCTTTGGTCCCAGCGGCAAGAATTTTGAAAAACTGCCTGGTGACTAAGGGGTTAAACAGCTTATATAAATGGCCTGATTCTGTTATGGATGTAAATTAGTGATAATAAAATGTCTATTTACTGTGAATACCTGTATTCAATAATTACTCAAAATGGCTGCTAGAGCATTAATCTGATACCTGTGATATTAACGATTTGGAAGGGAGCAGATACTCAAATAAACAAACACTTTGTTTGATCCACAAGTCAACATTAACATGCAACCCCAGTAAGACCCAAAAGCCCCTCAAGCCTCAGAAGTGAGAGCAAGGAGGGGGGGAAACCAAGAATAAGGTAGAAACACAATAAATAACAGAAAAAAAAAAACACAGCTGCACATAGTACAGAAGCACAGCAAGAACAAATAGCAAAGTCTATTAAAGAATATAATACAGAAACAACCTCAAAAAAAGGCAGTAGAAACATAAAGTAATGGAGTAGAGTAATACTCTGACCTGTCTGCTTGATGGAGCAGCAAAGAAAGAGGAAGTAATGAGGTCACTATGCCTTATGTACATCCTGCTCTCTTGTGGGGTTTTTTCTATAGGTTTCATTGCTGCTGTGAAGAGATAAATATGAAGCCTCCTGTCATGTTGTAAAATTCTGTTTGTCTCTTTGCAGATGTGACTCAATATTCATGTGTATGATTCTGTAAATGCAAGAAAGCCTTTCACAGTGTGTTTAGGTGGTATTTACTGTGCTTCCCATTCCTTTTGTATATTTTAAATAATTAAATCAAGGCCACTGATTGTCCTTAACGACTAAATAAAATGATTATATTTAGACTGATTAATTCACAAAACATACTACGTTAAATACAAAACAACAAACACCTGCAACAAAGTGTACAAATCACACAGAGTAGGGTTGAACCCTTCAAACTAAATATAATTATACAATGAGATAATACTTCTGTATATGAATATTGAAGATATCTTCACAATGTCTGTAAGACAATAATGCAAAACAGTGTGTACAGTTTAAGTAAAAGGGATGAAAAACAATAAGTGGAACAACTCAAAAATTACAGAACCATGCCAGAATCTGTGTAATAAGCCGAAGGGTGCCTTTCCCGGCTATAATGGAATCTCCATAGGCCACTGGTAGGAAGATGGACCACGGAACAGCAGATGAGAATGGCAGCAGAGGATGAAGTATAAAAAATTTATTGAAGATAATTAAAAACAATTGAATAAAAAATATATAATATAGAAGTCTTCTGAACAAGAAGAAGCACAGACAGACACGTTTTGACTATTAAAGTCTTTCTCAATGTCTCTGCCAATGTAGTGGTAACCTTCTGCTTAAGTATCTTCTGCATCACGGTAATTCTCTTCCCCTGCTGAAATTTCGTTCCAGTGTGTGATGTCACTTTCGGTCCGTAAGTTTAGTACGTCACTTCTGGTCCGCCGAATTGGACGTCGTATCCTTCTATACTGCAAACAGCTTGCATGCATTTAAGGTATTTGCCATTTTGATTAAGGGCAAAATACCCTTTTAATGTACAAAATATATCGGCAAAATATCCTCATATATACAGAGGAGTATATTGGATAAAACTAGGGGAAATATATTTATGTAAACACTATAGCACATAGAGACAAAGATTATATTAAAAAATACAAAGAAAAAATTACAAATACATTTATACAATGTCTTCTATATAGAGATGATGTTGATACAACAGGAGTATAATTTAAAGGTATATGATCATATTTCACAGAAATTTACAAAATATCATTATGTAAACAAAATCAAAAATGATCACAGGACAAGCATATAATGTTGCACATGGATGCCTGATGTTACCTGCACAAAGAAAGACAAAAATATCACAAGATAGCCATAAGATAATCATGGTAGTTCGAATTTGTAAAAACACTGGACGAGAGTTGTTCCAAGTATGGGAGATAGACATAAAAGCAAGACAGAGAAAAAAAAATGCAAAAAGGGAAAAAGGATTATAAATGAATAAATTCAAAATCAGAATTTAAACCTGATGGTATCAAAGTATCCAAATCAAAAATCCATCTTCCCTCTATCTTTCTCAGCTCCTTAAAATTATTTTCTCCCCTCCAATCTTTTTTTCTTCTGATAAATGACCATATAGCTGAGTAAAGAGGAATTACCATCATGGTACTCAGAGGAGTGTGACGAGACACTGTGGTTGGCGTATCTCCTCTTTATACTGCCCATGTGTTCCAGTACACAAATTTTAAATGGTCTGGTGGTCATACCCACATATTGTAGACCACATGGGCACCAGAGGAGATACATCACATTAGAAGAATGACAGGTAAGTACTGATTTGATGTTATATTGTTTCCCAGTGGTTTTTTGATGTAAAAAAACTGTCTTCTTACATGCACCATACATTTTGCATAAATAAAAAAAAAAAAAAAAAAAAATTATTTTTAGGGGGCATGGCCCACCGCAGAGCTTAATGGACGCACATTAATACTGCTCCCTGAGACCCGGGGTTCAATCCGCAACGATCGGGGATTACTAACAAACATTGGCAACCACAAAAGACAAAATGTGATACGGAGCAAACAGGGGAAACCCCCCACAACAAAATCGGGCGCTCTTACCCGATACTTCAAGGATACTTCTGATCGCGAGGTGGAGGCCGCATCTGCACCAAACAAAATGGCGGATACCGACCAACCCTCGGACCATCAACCCTGCAGTCCGTCTGTATCAGACTATTCACACAAATCAATAGATTCCAATACTGACCCTGACATCAGAACGCTATTGGAAAAACTTGCCGTACAAAAATGACTTGCAGACAATGATGGGAAAACTTGAAGCCACTTTTCTCTCCAAAATGGAAGCCATGGGCACGGATGTCCATCAATTGAGCCTCAGGGTCACGGACCTGGAAGAACAAGATGTGATTCAAGCCCAATTAACGAATATAACTGTGGCGAAACCGGCCTCTCCACGTGTCCTTGGAGGGGGCTGCTTGCCCGCCTCTTGCCTTTGGATTATGGACCAGACTTTATGTGAATGTGTTAACCCAGATAGCTATGCCATGGAGCCCATTCGTGTAGTTAAAGACTTCGGCTCCATGGCAATTGAATTGTGTGAATAGGATCTGAGCGCTATTCGGTAGTTTTGTGCGCTGAAATGTCTGTGTCTTATGTGTAAAAGGTGACTTTATGTATTTTAAAGTGTTTTATGTCTTTTTGCAACCATGTGCTTAATGGAGTCTTGTGTCTGTCCTGGGAGATAATTGAATTACTCTCAATTATCTCCAGGATAGAAGACTCTGAAACTGGTTTGGGCCGGAAAGCTATGCTTCATTTAGTCACAAAGGACTTTCCCTTAACTTTTGAACCCCTGGTCTGATTCGTGCCATTTTTTAATATGTTGTTCCCCTGAATGGATTGGTTATGAAAATGTATGTTTTATGTTTGTGACATGTATATTTTAGAAGTTATAAATATTGTGTAAAAACTGTATTCCTCTGCCAGTGATAATGAGATTACCCATTGTGTTCAGTAATCATATCACATGCAGAGGGGAGGATTTTGTGTGGGAGTGTCTGGGTGTATTGTACGGATTGATTGGTTGTTTTGTAACGCCCTGTGGGCTGTACTATGTTTGTGGATTGGGAATAAAAGAGACTGTATGTGACAGTACAGGGAGTTCCTGTTTTAACCCTCAAAGTGAAGTGTCGTCTCATTATTGGGGGAAGGATTTATTGTATGCTGTTCCAGTTTGACTGCTAGGAGAGTAAACCTATTCGTATGGTTCCTATTCAACTGTCTACAGCATTCATATGCTTGGGAGAATTTATTTGTTTCTCCGGTTCGGTGATTGTGGTGTCTGCCAGAGTGCTTGGAGTCCTCAGGAAGCGCTAGGAGCATCCTTCAATGGAGGTACCCAGTCGGGGTGCCAGGTGATCCGTTACAATAACAACAACGGACTCTCATTTAATACATCTAGCATCTACCCAACGGCACATAGACGACCTAGACAACCGGGGGCGCAGGAACAACCTGCGTATAAGAGGCCTACCAGAATCCCAAGGTGATAACTTGGAATTGTTACTTACAGAACTTTTTAACCTCATACTAGGCAAACCTAGTGATAATCAAATTCTACTTGATAGAGCCCATAGATCGCTACGTCCGAGAGGTCTATCCCCTGATACACCTAGAGACACCATCTGTAGAGTACACTACTTCTCAATTAAGGACAACATTTTTAAGTCAAGGAGAGAAACTTTCCAGCCCCTATTATTCCATGGCCGCCCCATTCAAGTGTTCCCTGACCTTTCATGGTACACACTACAAGCTCGGAGAGCTTTAAAACCAGTCACAGAACACCTAAGAAACAGAAATATTAAATATAGATGGGGGTTTCCTTTTGCCGTAATAGTATCCAATAAAGGAAACATGCTCACAATAATCTCCCCGCCGGACGTTCTTCCATTCCTCAGAGCTCTTGATTTACCAGAAACCCCAGTTATAGACTGGAACTCTCCACAACCACAACGCTGGCTTACACCAGCAAAGAAAAGGAGGAATGATTAAAGGTTCCAATTACCTCTCCAAAGACACAGGTTAAACAGAGAAGACGTAAATCGCCAAAATCTAGAATCTAGCATAAAGAGTACCCCAACAAGTTATGCATCTGAACTCATCCAAGGCGACACAGCCTAACTGCAAAATAACAGATTACTCCCGTTCCACTGATACAGCAACGAAAACCCTGATAATAGCACGATAAAAGTATTCCTCTGCTGCATAACCTCATCAATCTTGCCTGATAAGGGACTGCAGAAGCATCTCGCCACAACCGAATCCAGATCCCGAGGGACAGCCGGATATGACACCAACCACAAGAAATCTCACCGACTCCAAGAAGCAGCCACCCGACTCTGGGAAAAGCAAGAATAGCTGCACATGTTAAAATTGCAGGCACCACCTAAATGAACACCTTCACACAAAACCAGCCACCCTCTGATGAAGGTCCAACACAAGGAACCTCCGCAATGCCGATTTGCAATATCTCATACATGATGGACGGTCTAAATAAAAAACTAACTTTGGACAATATACCGACCACTCAATATAGGAGACTAAGACAGACTAAATATGCCAGTCATATCTTCTTCCCCATGGGACACTTCGGATCAGGTCGAATCAGTAATATTGAAATGTTTGTATCGTTATGCCCTTTATGTATACTTTACTATATTGTGACCTCATCATACTGCTATATACCGTTCCTATCAATTCATCGAGATATTAGCAACCTAAGCTAAATTATTTTTATTAAAAATTAAAATTAATAATTCCCTTCCCTCTCCTTTCCCCTTCTCCTCCTCCCCCCCCCATTTACTATCCAAGGTTGCTGAACAACTTTACAAATCCTAATCTCCAAAAGGTTACTCGGTTCTAAAGGACTTCCTCGCCCAGGGTCCTATGCATGACCACACTGCCCCTTATTGACTAGGATTATTTTGCGTCGAGATAGAATACCTCAACTCTTGATCTCGAGAGGGTCTCTTACTGAAGAGATACCATCCCCCTCCCACTTCCCAAACACCTAAATCCAATATTGGTACATCTCAGCTAAATATTTAGGATTCTTGCAGTGATTTAATAACGCAACGAGGACCCCAATCTGCTACTCTTAGTTGCAGACGCTCACTTTCATCTATCTCAGAAACAAGGAACCTCTAAAAACAACAAAATATCACTGCCTCCTGTTCATTTTTGTTGTAAAAGTTTGTTTTAACTGTTTCTTGACACGTTAGTACCTAATCTTGAACATAGCCAAAAAGTATCAGCTAGTACACAACAGACAACGATACATTGGTGTAGGAAACACCACAACTCACAACTTAACCACCCCTCTCCCCATTATACTTTACTACACCTGTAAATAGGCCCCAAAATACGAACACCCCATACCTTATAACACACAGGTATACCACCAACCAACAACTCCCAGAACACCAACAATGGCTTCACTAATAATACTCACACAAAATGCTAGAGGTTTAAACACCCCAGAAAAAAGATCCATAGTGCTTTCTGATTTCCGCAGGAACAAAGCTGACATAGTCTTCATCCAGGAGACACATTTCCGCAAAGATATAGCTCCCAAACTACACAATAGAGACTACCCACAGGGCTTCTATGGGCATTATTCAGAATCTAAATCAAGAGGGGTAGCGATATTAATTGGGAAACAGGCTAATTTCATGCCCCAAGACCATTTAACGGACGACTCAGGCACATGCGTGTTTGCAAAAGGGAAAATAGGTAACACACAATTGACTATGGCCAATCTCTATCTACCTAATAAAAAACAGAACCTATTCTTAAAGAAAACACTCCAAAAACTCTCTCTGATTTTCAGGAAGTAATCTTACTAGTGGGAGGGGACATCAACATCTCCTTAGACGGAGAACTAGACTCCAGCTAAACTGCAATCACACATGATTCAAATTCGGCAACAAGTTAACACACTGTATGAAGCCCAACTATACGATTGCTGGAGAATTATGCACCCCACACACAAGTAGTGATGTCGCGAACCCGAAATTTTCGGTTCGCGAATGGCGAACGCAAACTTCCGCAAATGTTCGCGAAACGCCATTGACTTCAATGGGGAGGCGAATTTTAAAACACACAGGGACTCTTTCTGGCCACAATAGGGATGGAAAAGTTGTTTCAAGGGGACTAACACCTGGACTGTGGCATGCGGGAGGGGGATCCATGGCAAAACTCCCATGGAAAATTACACAGTTGATACAGAGTCTGGTTTTAATCCATAAAGGGCAGAAATCACCTAACATTCCTAAATCACAATCAATATGGATTGACCCCTGATGCACACTGACACAGAGCAGAATAGGGACTGGTCCCCCTACAGCGGGTCACTTGGCAGATATGGATTGACACCTTGTTACAAACTGCTATTTGTAACGGGCCCTTTAAATGGCAAATTGCCCTGCTTCCCTGGGTTGTGGAGAAGCCTATTTGCCAGCCTCCTCCCGCATGACTATGGCCCCTGGGAGATTGTGAAAATGTATGCACTTTTATTTGGTGTGTATGGCCCTTTAAGACTGTCGGTGGGCATATTGGGGCTTATGGACTCTTTATGTGACTGGTGCTGGCCCTTTAAACACCTTTTTTGGGACATCAGGAAGATTGGGACACTGCCCCTTTAAGGCCGTGTCCCCAGACTTGTTGGGGACACGGCCCCTTTAAGACGGTGTCCCCTGTGTCCCCAGACCTGGTGCAAACCCTTTGTGCCTGCCTTGCTATTTCCCACTTGGTTCAGTAAATGGGAAATTATTTCAGCTGCAGAGACTAAGTCCCATTCGGCGATGGGACTTAGTCTTTTTTTCAGCCTGAAATAGAGCGACCTCACAGCCCAAATCTATGGAACTGTTTTGGGCAGGAAAATGTGCTTGCGGTCAGTCATAAAGGGAC
>OW240913.1:20761593-20814368 GCA_933207985.1 Pelobates cultripes | reverse complement strand
CTCTCTGGGCTTTGGGCCGCGATGGTTGGAATGGCTCGCTGCAATATAGTCGCTGCCCATGGCTCGATTGCGCATCAGCAGTCAGCTTTCAAAACAGGTAACAATTACCAATGGCACAAGACAAGGATGCCCCCTCTCACCCCTCCTTTTTATTCTGGTTCTATAACCATTCCTTCAAGGAATAAGACAACCAATATATAAAAGGTCTTCAGGTCAACAAGCACGAATACAAGGTCATGGCATTCGCAGATGACCTCTTATTCACTATATCAAACCCGCTCTCCACGATACCAGCTATTATTAGAGAAATGGAGACCTACAGTAAGGTCTCCAACTTTCAGGTCAATCTAACGCAATGCGACCTATTACCTATTTATACCACAAAATCCCTAGACATCCAACTACAGGAGAAATTCCACTTTACATGGGCAACCAAATCTCTCAAATACCTGGGAGTTCATATCCCAAACAGACTAGATCTCCTTTACAACCTAAATTCCCACAAGATAATAACTGATATCACTAAAGATTTACAGGGGTGGAAAAAAACCCTGCTTTGGATGGTTCTGTAGAATCAATATAATAAAAATGAATGTCCTACCTCGACTACTGTATGTCTTACAAACGCTTCCAATACTGCTACCACACAGTTTTTTCATGAAAGTCAAATCTATACTCACAAGCTTTATATGGTCCTACACACATCCAAGAATTGCTTACGTGACATTAATCAAAAACAGAGAGAAAGGAGGGTTAAATTTACCAGACATTGAAACATATAAAAAGGCAATTCACTTAAGTAGAATATATGAATGGACCAAAACTAAACCGACACAAGTTTGTGGAGTATGTTGCTCTACATAAATATCAAGGTCCAGAAACTGCACACTATCTTGACTAATTTGACTCATAAGAACAATCCCTCCATCATTGATGTTTAAAAATTCCAAAAAAGAATTAAGGGAGACCAAATCACCCTTCCAAATAAAGAAAATGTTGTCAATATACCTGCGATAGAGGACCAAGCTCGCACCCCAGTCCACCAAAACTGAAAGGAAAGATTCCTCCCAGTGGGACATGAAGAGATTGGCTTAGCTTGGTGCAAAATTGGTCCCCATCATATTACCAACTAACTGTAAGAAAAAGGCTCCATCAAACCAAAAAAAGTTATTTTCTGATATAAGGCGAATCCCATCCAAAATACATTTCATCTGTTCAATACCATGCCTACCGTGATTTTTCAAAAACACCCTCTATCGCAGGTATATTGATGACATTTTCTTTATTTGGAAGGGTGATTTGGTCTCCCTTAATTATTTTTTGGAATTTTTAAACACCAATGATAGAGGGATTGTTCTTACAAGTCAAATTAGTCAAGATAGTGTGCAGTTTCTGGACCTTGATATTTATGTAGAGCAGCACCCTTGATATTTATGTAGAGCAGCATACTCTACAAACTAGGACCCACTTCAAGCCAGTGGACTTCAATAGTTATATTGACACCACTAGTTGTCATTATGATCCCTGGCTATGAAGTGTACCAAAATGACAATTCCTTAGAGGTTTAAAAATTGAAGTAAATTGGACCAATTCTATATCCAAACGGAGAAACTAAATTCCTTCTTGATTGAAAAGAACTATGATCTCTCCTTTTTGGATCAGCAAATTAAGGAAGTTAAACAGATCCCAAGACACACAGTCTTAGAATATAAACCCAGGAAGGCTATGGAAATTAGGGAAGAAGAACCCCTATTAATTTTAAATTACAATAATGAAGCAAATAAAATCAGAACTATTGTGAATAAACACTGGCACATACTAGCTACAGATGAAGATTTGATAGATATACTTTTTTAGGTTTATCTTTAATTATATCAAGGCACAAAGAATCTACGAAATATCTTAAGAGTTATCCTCCATCTAATGTAAATCATTTTGCCCAAAAATCTTTTTTTTTTTTTTTTTTTATCCATGCAAAATGTTTGGTGCATGCAAGAAGACAAAGTTCCCCAAGAATAAACGGTAATTGTTTTACATCAAAATACACTGGGAAACAATATAACATGAAATCAGTACTTACCTGTCAGTCTTCCAATATGGTGTATTGTGATGGGATTCCAGCATGGTCAAAATTTAGTAAGCCAAATATGTGTATGTTGTGTCAGTTAGTTAGCTACACATAGCTAGGATACTGTCATCAGTGTACTGAGCATGTGCAGGAACTGAAATTGCACTTATTTCCTTTGTCTTGGATGAGCCATGGGGTTTGACTAGATGTACAAGTCTATATTCTGCTCACTGATTGGTCTGAGGAATATAGGAGGGGTTATACTGTATGGGAGGAGATATGCAGTTAACAAATGTCCCAAGCCACAGGTTTTTGCCCCTCAGAATTTTGGAACAGGAGTTCATCTGAGACCCGATCAGTAATGTGAATAAAGGCCTCTTACTTCCTGAAGACTTGTGTCCATATCTCTGTGTTTGGCTTCTGCATGCATTACACTGCAACATTTCTGGTGCATTGGCAGCCGGGAACCTCATCGCACGGAAGCTGGTGCAGAGATTTGAGACTTTTATCAAATTCTTTACGCTGCACCCCTGGACTTCTACTGTGTGGACATCCCTTCATCTCGGCGCCACTGGGCTGCTTCGCTCAGGAGATCATTGGCTTCTGTGCAGTGAGTACCGGGGTGTTCCATCTATGAGTGTGAACCCAGGTCCAGGAACTAACAGGTAAGATTGATACCGTTAGAGCGGTAGACCCACAAGGGGTTATTGGAATTAGCCCCTTCATTAGAAGGAAGAAGCAAAGGCGCACTGCTTATCTGGAAATTAGACGCTCTGTAGTTAGCCCGTCTAATATAGGTGGTTTGTCAGACTGAGTTCTGGTGTAAATAGCTCATGTCAGACACCGATGTCCTGCCTTGACTAGCATGCTAGGTGTAAATTTTGGTTGTTAGGTCGGGGAGATCAGCGGAATCTAAGCATTCTCTGTTGTATATTATAGTTTGCTAGATTTCACCCTATCTTAACTAAGTGTGCTCTGTTGTAAATCCAGCCACTAGATTATTGATGGTGTAATAGACTAAAAGGGTATTGGTGTAAATTCTGCCCTCTAGTTCGCTATACGTGGTTTCTGGGCAGCGAAGAACTTATCGAATCTCTGGTGTACAAAGAGATCAAAAGCTCTCAAGGTGCTGGCCAGTTAGAAAAGTTGGGATTATTGTAAATGTTGTTCAATATATTGTAGTTGGTGAATTGGTTAATTTGTATGTCCTACTAGAAGGTTAGAGCTCTGCTGTCTAGTGGGAGTGTAAATTGTGTGTATAACTGTTAAATAGCGCATGGTACCATAACTACTGACATGTACCATAACCACTGACATTGTGTAAAAATGACTAACAATTGCTGTTTTATGTTATATGTATAATACCATAACTGTTACTAACTGGTCTGTGACTTTAAAACTGTACTATAACCACTTACTAATTGTACCATAACCACTGACTGTAAAGATGAGGTTACTAGAATGTGATATAGTTGGTTAGTCAAAAGTTGATTTATAGTACAGATAATTGTAGAGATGAAATTGTTGAAATGTTATGTGATCGGTTAGTTTATATGGATTAATAGCGTGGATAGTTGTATGGTTTGAATAATAGTTACATTGATAAGTGTATAGTCTTTGGTGGGTTTTTGATTTAATTTCGTGTGTGCGACGTCGTGATATTGTTGAGCATGTGAGGATCCTGTGTGTGCGTGCATGTGTGTGTTTGGGCCTAGTGACTGTGCGATGTGGTGCTGGTGATAAGGAGATTGGTGTGACTGTTGAAACTGTGTGTATATTTGTACAGCTTTTTGAATCAGACGTTCTGTTGAAATAATCTTCTGATTCACAAGGCTGTTGGTCCTTTGTCTTGTATGTTTAAAAAAAAAAAAAAAAAGTAGGGAGTAGCCTGTACTGGTGGCTGCATGGCCTCCATGTAGCCGTCTTCACTAAAATTTAGTGCAGGGTGTACATGTGGCTGTAACTAGTAGGCCAGAATTCTATGATCAGTTTCTATATATTGACTGTTGGAAACTGACTGTTGAAAAACTGCCTTGGTGAATTAAACTTTGTCATATGAGAAACAATGTAGCCATATGGTGGTCAGAACTAAGGACTTAATTACAACTGCTTTGGACATCCCCTCCCCCCCGGCATCTGATTACAAACCCCCCTATTCATCCTCCAGAGCCAGAGTAGCTACGCCTCTATTCTGCCTCCCAAACTAAAAACTGGTATAGCTGGTATTTGCACTCCCCCTGCTCTACTGTCCCCGCCTACCCACATACCTATCTGTTCTTTTGTTTCAAACTCTTGTATTTCTGTACTACCCGCCTTCCCCCTAATCAATGATTAATGGGATAAGATGGTATATTGTCTTTTTTTTAGTTACTGGATGGGCCCCTCCCAGCTTTGTCCAAAATGTCCCCTTTTACTAAAATACAAACTGAGATGTTTAATTTACCTTAGAACTAAAGATTTAATCAAGCCTAGATATCAGGGTGGACAGTGATTAAAATAAGTAATAATAAAATAGGGACATAATTAATTAAAGTCTATATTTGCTTCATTAGACTTTAGGGAGGCACTCTAGGGCCACCTACTGGCCATCTTCGGGAGTTACATTGATATTACATTGTTTATAACAGATAGAAGTAGGATTGCTTACCCTATTTTAATATATTTATTGCTATAAGGTTTTATTTTATGTATAAATATATTAAAAGTTGTTTTCTTATTAGACCCATAAAGATTATTTTGATACAATTACCCTCTGGTGACACCTACTGGTAGGTTTTTGGTTTAACACTTTTTAAAAAAAAAAACTAATTTTTTTTTTTTCATCCACCAAATGCTGACTAATAAAATTAGCTCACCCCCTTACACCTATCTTACTACTCCCAGACTGGAACCTATTATTGAGCAGCCTTGCCGAAGTCCCATATTAACCCGACATTACCAAATGCCCCTCTGACTTACACCAGGCCCAACATACGTGGATGAGAATGGCCAAATACAACGGGCAGATGCAGTGTTTGTATATGTCCCCTTCACTACGACTGATTTATTAAACTGGAAGACTCATAACTCTTCATATACTGACAAACCTCAAGTTATGACAGATTTGGTTACTTCTATTATCCAAACACATAATCCCACTTGGGCCGATTGCCAGCAATTATTATTAACTTTATTTAATTGTGAGGAAAGGACCCGGATTAATCAAGCGGCTATTAAAGCACTTGAGGAAACGGCCCGTACTCAAAATCAGGCCAATCCAGTTGCATGGGCTATAGCCCATTCTCCAAATGTCGATCCAAATTGGAACGTGAATGTTGCTGACATGCCCCAACTAAGAGCTTATCGGGAAGCCATAATTGCTGGCATGAAGGCAGGAGGGAAGAAGGCAATTAATATGTCAAAGAGGGCTGAGGTGTTGCAAAAGGTTGAAGAGTCACCTAGTGCTTTTTATGAGAGACTGCTGGAGTCAAATAGATTGTACACTCCTTTCAATCCTGAAGCCCCTGAAAACTTCTGAATGATAGACTCAGCATTTGTCAGCCAGGCCCAAGGTGATATTAAAAGGAAATTACAGAAATTAGAGGGATTTGTATGGATGTCCATATTACAGCTAATGGAGATTGCAAATAAAGTATATATGAATAGGGAGACGGAGGTAAAGCGGGAGGAAGAACGTAAGATGAGGAAAAAGGCAGATATGCTAGCGGTAGCTATCTCAAGTGTAGAAAGACAGGGAAGTGAATAGAGGAGACGAGAATAGGCTGAGCAAGGGACCTTTAAGTAGGAATCAATGTGCGTATTGTAGAAAGGAGGGTCATTGGAAGAGTTAGTGTCCACAGAGAGAGCAGTATGAAGGTGATAGACAAGGAGAGAGAAGGGTACGGGGAGGTTATAGTGGTAGTTATAGAGGAAGAAGAAGTTTTAGAGGGAATGATGGGAATAGTAGAGGAAGTGTTCAAGGAGACAGATACTATCCACCCACGCAGAGACCTAGAGAAAGAGAGGATAGAGATTTTATGGGTCTGGCTGACACTATCATGGAAGACTATTGATACCGACCGGGCTCCATCCCCCTTGGTCAAGCGGAGCCTATGGTCGATGTAGTAATAGGGGGAAAGAAGTTCTTTCATGATCGACACAGGTGCTGAACATTCTGTGGTGACTAAGATGGTGGCTCCGCCTTCGGGGAAGACTATAACTGTGATAGGAGCTACTGGGAGAAGTGCAACTAGACCGGTTCTTAAGAGTCGCATTTGTATTCTGGGAGGCTATGTGGTGAAGCATTAGTTCCTATATATGCCAGAGTGTCCGATTCAACTTTTAGGACAAGATCTATTATCGAAGCTTTAAGCTCAGATAACCTTTTACCTAATGGATCAACATCTCTGAAGTTTAAGGGATTACCAGGCATAATGGCGATATCGGTGCCAAGGGAAGAAGAATGACGCTTCTATTCCATAGTGACAAGTGTTAACCCGAAGAGAGATGAAGCCTTATTTGACATTCCAGGAGTGTGGGCAGAAAATAATCCTCCAGGACTTGCTCGTAATATCCCACCAATACATATTGAGTTAAAGCTCGGGGTGTATCCTCTTAGCCTTTGTATGTTGTTCTTTTATCTACCGCAACAGCTGTAAAGGTGGCGGAAGTGACTCCTTGGATTCATCATTCTAAGGTTAAACCAGCGGCAGACTCTTGGCAAGCTACTCCAGATCCTGAGAATCCTTGCAGGATCCGGTTGAAGCGCATAACCCAGTTGGATTGAACGTGTCGTGAGAAAAAGTACGAGTGGATATCGAGACATTCTAGTCAAAAGTTTACAGAGATCATCAAGTAGGTGTTTTGACGGCCATAATAAAGCCAGAGTATCTCGAAGGGATCTCTGTGAAGGAAAGTGAGGATCAGAAGAACAACATCCTTGCAGCCCTCACAATCGGGAAGCTGAGAGGCCATCGCACGTATGAAGAAAAATGAGGATTTTAGGAATAATGTGTTTTATTATGTCTTAGTATTTTTATGATTTTTCAGGAAGGTAGGAGTACAGACATACCAAATTGCGATAGTTGCATTAAGACTACTAAAACAGGTAACCAAATATCCCAAACTCTCATCTAGCACTCACAGTATGAATGTAAGGGATCTGTATCTAAATGTAGATATTTGGATATTGATTATAGTGTGTGCAAGCCAATATCAGGAGAGTCTAAATGTTTCGATCCCCAATTCCAACCCCGTACAATTTGGTTGGTAATTCGGAATAGTAACTCCCAGGGAACTTTGATAAATAGTACTGTGATAAATACCATACATTCTACGGGTGTTCTATTATTTGATGCCTGTAAGGCGATTTCGGGTAGTGGAAGACCTTGGAATGTATGTGGTAATCTTAAATGGGAACGAACTTATGGGTTTAATGATAAATACTTATGTCTCAGTAAAAGATCTACTGATCCTGATTGCCCAAATAGAAACTTTAACTTCTGCCTGTTATGGTACCTCCAGTAGTAAAATGTACAAACCGCCGCTTAGCGAGTATCCCCCGTTCGCAATAATGTGGTCAGGTAGCGGGTATAATAAAACCATGCGAACAGCCAGCCAGGGAACACTCCAAACTCCCGAACGGTACCTGTACGGCTAATTCCCTTCACGAGCTGCAAATCCACGAACGGCAAATAGTAACCGAACGTCAATATCTCCCAAGCGGCAAATAATCCAAATAAGCAGTCTCTAGTCGCTGGTAACCAAATTCCCCCCAATAACGAGACCAAGCTCCGCTTTGAGGGTAAAACACGAACTGATTTACTGTGGGCTGCCTGCCCGGTATTTATGCAGGTCTCCCACCTGGTGGACACTCCCCTAGGGGACCAAATGGGAGACTGAAATTACAGAAGGACATGGGGACATTTTGGACATACATCCCCACAATATTCCCAGCATGCAGTACAGTTCCCTCCCCTCTGCTCGGGGGATAATTGGGAAGTAACTCAATTATCTCCCCGAGCAGAGGCAATCGCCATTTTAAATACAAGTCACAAAAACACATGAAAATCTATAACTTCATAACTGCCGAACATATTACATTCGTATTACATATCCCCAGATAGCCTGGATCTGAGTGCACATTATTGGAGAATAGCGCTCAGATCCCATTCGCACAGTTCAATCGCCATGGAGTCAAAGTCTATTCAGTTCTTCGGTATGCGATTGACTCCATGGGACGGCTATCTGGGTTAAGTCCATTCGTGTGGTTGAATCTCCCGAACGGCTGGCATTCGTATACTTTTGTCGATTGAGAAGGGGAGGTCGACGGCTTCAGCGGTGTTCGGCTGAAAAAGTGTCCGTTTTCAGATCCATGAAATAATCGTCGAACACCGCTGGTCGTTCGCATGGACAAAATGGCCGCCGCCTCGTGGTCGACATACGAACGACGACCACCCGGCATTCGGTTTTAATTGAGAAGTGTCTGTGGTTAACCGCAACGTTCTAATTGGGATCAATAGGTTAACCAGCAGCACACTTCTCTTCTGGGTGGCCGTCCGTTCGGTAGTTTCGTTCGACAAAAAACGACATTCCCTTGAATAAAGCATACGAATGGGGAAATTCATGTAACCGGCAAAACAGGCGAACAAAGCATTTGTAATCCAGACAGATGGGTCTGTCACACTGTCCCTATTGGTCATGTGTAGGTTGGGCGACCTGGGGAAAAACAGTGTATCAAGATATGATTATCCAAAGGTTGCCTACCACACCATACTGTAAAACTATGTGTGTAACCCTGTTCACATGACCATTTCCAATCTGCAGCACTTTATTGACAGATTAGGAGGTCTGTTTGGGTTCCAAATATATGGCACAGGAGTAGATCCAGGAACAATAATATATGTAGGTCTTGAAACTGAGACAGTGGCAACTCAAACTCATCAGGTTTCTCATTCCTTCTACGAGGAGATGAGTGTTGAGGATAAAATTCCCCATAATGTTAAGAACCTATTTATTGATATGGCTGAGAGTATTGCGGGTAGTCTTAATGTAACTAATTGCTATGTGTGTGGAGGTATTAATATGGGAGACCAGTGGCCATGGGAGGCAAAGGAAATATGGTACCCTGGCTCTGAGACATATGAACAACAGATACCTTTCCAGTCTGATCATCAAGTAAGTACTAGAAGTAAATCGAAATGGCGGTTAAAAACCTCCATTATTGGTCATGTTTGTATAGCCAAGAAAGGGGCAATGTATAACACGTCTGTAGGTGAGCTAACTTGCTTGGGACAAAAAGCCTATAATGTTAATATTAAAAATACTACTTGGTGGTCAGCTTCAAATGTCTCGGAGCCTACTAATCCGTTTGCCAATTACACTCATTTAAAGGAGGTATGGTTTGACTTATCTGCTACATCTAGTTGGAAAGCCCCAGCAAATTTATACTGGATCTGTGGTAGGAAAGCTTATTCGGAGTTACCACAAGATTGGGAAGGGCCATGTGTATTAGGTATGCTCAAGCCATCCTTCTTCTTGCCAATTGAGACAGGAGAGACCTTGGGAGTTAAGGTTTACGATGTAAATCATTTAATATTCTTTCTTTATTTAACACTATAAAAACAACAAAAAGAACTCATTATACATTATACAATCTTTAACATGCATTTAACAGCAATATTACCTAAAAGATTGCATTTAAGCTCTAATATCACCATTTTGAGTTATTCATCAATACAAATTTTTACACACACAAAAAAAAATAAAAAAAAATTAATACACTCTCCCCCCCTCTGCCTCTCTATCTACCTATACCCTTCCTATTCGCATAAACCTTCCAGGGTTCCCAGACCTTACCAAACATATAATAAGAATGTCTTACTCTAGATGATAATTCATCCATTATATAATTTTCTTGAATCTTTAATTCCACCTCTCTCATTGATGGTAAATCCAGATTTATCCAGCTAGCGGCTATACATCTACGTGCGGCCAATAAAATTAAAAATATTAATTTCTGCGAATGGCAGGGTATACCTGCTATTGATTTCGATAGCAAAAATATCCAAGGATTGAGTTCTATATTTCCCTGTATTACCACTTGAATTAGCTCCCTTATTTCCTCCCAATAGCTTTTAATCTTTGGGCAATCCCACCACATGTGTAAATATGTCCCTTGTAAACCACATCCCCTCCAACAAAGATCCGTCAGATTTTGACCTATTTTGTACAAAAAAACAGGGGTCACATGCCACCTAAATAATATCTTAAACATTTGTTCCTGCGAGATTACACAAATCGATATTTTGGATGCTGTTTCCCAGATATCTATCCAATCCTTAGTTTCCAAAGAAGAACCTAAATCTGCCTCCCAGTAGGATATATACTTTAATGGAGCCCAAACCGTAGGTTCCTCACTTAGTTGATTATACAAATCAGAGATAAGACCTCCCTTTAACCTACCTATTTTGCACATTTTTTCAAAATTAGTGAAGGGGAATTTAACTGCCGTTTTTACCTCCATTGAATACGCAAAATCTCTAATCTGCAAATAACGAAAAAAATCTCCTGTCCTCAGTTCTACTCTGGTCAACAAACTAGAAAATAAAACTACCTCTCCTTCTGACCAAAGATCTACATATCTATAGATTCCTCCTGCCTTTAAGCCTTGAAAATTGTGTTCTTCCATACCAGGAATAAATTGTCTATTCCGAAAAACAGGGGTCATGGGTGAAGGGAAATTAGTTAGACCATATTTTAACTTAAGTTTATCCCAAATGTGGAGGGAGTTTGCCATAGAAGGGCATATTTGTTTCAACCCTGGTCTTGAAACCTTATTCAACCACATATACAACCCTGGCGAGTCTGGTGTCATTAAATCTTCCTCCATATCTGCCCATCTGTATTTCCCTTGATTTGCATGCCAACCAACAATTTGAGTCAATTGGGCTGCGTAATAATAAATAATTAAATTGGGGAGACCTAGTCCCCCTTTAACTCTCGGTTTATACAAGAGAGTTCTAGCTATCCTATGTCGCTTGCCCTGCCAAATAAATGTGTCTATAGCTTTCTGAATACCCAATAAGTCCTCTTTACAGACCTTTATAGGCAATGCTTGAAATAGAAATAAAAGCCTCGGTAAAATATTCATTTTTATAGAATGAATTCTGCCAATCCATGAAATTGGCTTATCATGCCAATTCTCTAGGTCCTTTTTCAAAGTCTTAATCAAAGGTACATAGTTGTCATTAAATAATGTATTATAATCGTATCCAATTTTAACACCCAAATAGCTTAGAGATTTATCTATACTCATATCAAATTTAGTTTTTAGCTGGTCTTGTTCTATCTCAGATAAATGAAAAGGCACTCCACACGATTTATTATAATTTACCTTATAGCCTGAAATGGCTCCAAATTGTTCTATCAACTAAAAACAATTCAGGGATAGATTCAGAAGGGTTTGCTATAGAGATTAAAATATCATCAGCATAAGCCGCTGTTTTATAAATCTCCCTCCCTATTTGAATACCCTGTATATTGCCACTTCCCCTGATATGGATCAGAAGGGGTTCCAATATAAGTGCAAACAAAATAGGAGAGAGAGGGCATCCTTGACGTGTGCCATTGTATATTCCAAACGGAGTATTAACTGAGCCAGGGAGCTGTATTGTTGCTTGGGGATTTGAATATAATGCACGGATTATAGTAATGCAATTGACTGGAAAGCCCCAATATTGAAGCAAATAAAATAGATAAGGCCAGGCGACCCTATCAAATGCCTTTTCTGCATCTAATGATAAAAGTATTGATGGTGTCTTCCCTACTGCCATAACCCAAGCAACATTAACTGCTCTACGTGTATTCTCATACAGCTGTCTACCTGGAACGAAACCTACCTGATCTGGATGAATCCGAAAAGGAAGTAGGGGAGCATCTCAGGGCAAGGACTTTAGCTATTATTTTTATATCAACATTTATTAATGATATAGGCCTATAATTTCCCACTGAAGAAGGGTCCTTATCTTTTTTTGGTAAAAGAACAATTTTAGCCATTGTAAGGTCGGCTGGAAGAACTCCGCTTTGACAAATTTCATCTATGACCTCTTGTAAATATGGCATAAGAGTGTGTTGAAATATTTTATAATAACTACTACTAAAGCCATCTGGCCCTGGTGCTTTACTCCCCTTAATAGAAAAGCATGCCGCTTTAATTTCCTCTAAAGATATTTTGGTCCCTAATCCTTCTAAGGCATTTTTAGGGATTTGGGGTAAATTTATCTTATTCAAAAATTCTCTCAGTCTTTTATCTCCTGATCTGTACCTTTTTATATTCTCGTTTTTAAATTGACTATATAATCTAGAAAAATATTCCCGAAATACTCCATAAACATCCTCTGGTGATGATACTAATGACCCTGAAGCGTTTCTAATGGATGAGATAGGATTAAAATGTGTTTGTGGTTTTAAGCATTAGGCCAAAGGGGCGTCTATTTTATTAGCTTTCTCATAAAAATATCTACGTGATTTTTTTAACTGCCATACTGCTTCATCTAACAAAAGCTTTTTAATCTTTAATCTACATGCTTTTAAATCATATAGCGTTTGTTCAGTGGGAACTGTTTTATGTTTTTTTTTTCAGCTTACGTAAACCTTTCTGTAACTCAAATAATGATTGTGATTTAATCTTTTTCTTATATGAGGCTATTTTGATCAATTCTCCCCTAATTACAGTTTTATGTGCTGCCCATAAAGTGGTTTTGCTAATTTCAGTCGTATTATTTTCTGAAAAATTAATTTAACAATGCCTTTGTAATATTTGATCTCACTATGGGATCTTCCAAGAGAGAAGTATTTAATCGCCAAGAAAAATTGGGTTTAACTGATAATCCTTTTATATGTACAATGATATCTGCATGATCTGACCACGTAATATTGTTAATTTGTGAGCTATATAAATAGGGAGAAAGTGTTAAATTGGTCAAACATATCTATTCTAGAATACGTATCATGTGGATGCGAATAAAAGGTATAATCAAGTGTGTCAGGATGTTGAACCCTCCATATATCAATAAGTTTATGAGTTATCATAAACTGAAAAAACTGTTTATCTTGTCCTCCCCTTCCCTGGGATCGCAATGTTCCCGGCTTATGACTTCTATCTATTGCTGGACAAGAAACCGCGTTACAGTCCCCACCTATCAAGACACAATCAAACGCTATGGAATCAATAATTTGGCCTATCGTATCCCAAATTCTATTATCTGGGATATTTGGGGCATATATATTCATTAAATGAAGCTTACGGGTGCCCATTATTCCAGACACTAAGATATATCTTCCTTCTTTATCCTGAATGGAATTTAAGACCTTAAACTGACATCTTTTATGGAACAAAATAGCTACTCCATTATGTTTTTGAATAGCATTCGAACAATACGCTCTATCATACCATTTATCTGTCAAGGATAATACATGAGATCTGTTAAGATGAGTTTCTTGCAAAAAAACTATGTCCGCCTGCTTTCTCTTTAATTCCTTAAACATTATCTTCCTTTTAGCAGGTGAATTAAGGCCTTTTACATTTAAGGAAATTATCTTCTCATCCATCATAATTCAACACCAATACAAGCAGATGTTTTGACCCAATAAAATAAACGAACCATATTAGCATATTGTATACCAAAACATGAAAATGAGGGGAGGAAGAGAAGAAAAAACAAAACAAAAAACAAAAAAAAACACAACCATATATACACAATAAACACCTCCTGGACTTACCCAATGCCAGGAGTTAATTAGGGGGCACAGTTTTCCCAGGTCTACTTCGGCCTTGGGATAAACTGCAACTACTCCCATCAACCTGAAACCTAGATTTTTAAACTAATACTAGCAACCTGATTTTTCTTAACATAACATGGGTCCTCTTACACTTCCCTAAACGCCTCCTTAACACATATGAGCTGTCCTCGGACCCTATACAAAACCATTCAAAAACCAAAAAACTCCATATTATCCTATAATACAACATTTTTACTGCTGAATTACTATTGAGATTTTATTTTTTATTTTTATCAAACGCATCATTTATGCAATACATACACCTATATAATATGCTTATTTCTTCTCATATATGCTTTACTATATTATTCCATGTATACCAATATGCAATAACTTAATCCCTTCACTTCCTTATTCTCCGTCGGGATCGATTTATAAGATCCTCAAATGCCACTTCTAAAGCGTCAAGCCTTGTGCCCCATTCCGAGCTCTGGATTAATAAATTATGTGCTTTTGCCACAGCCTCTACCCTCACTTCTAGGGCGGCAGTCCGATTACCAATTGCCTGGATCTCTAATCTTATTTCCTTAGCATTTCTCTCAATCTCTCCGGCTAAAAAAATTCTATCCTCTTTCATTTGTACCAATATACATTGTATGCCGTCTAATCCTGATGTCCGCATAATAGGTATAGAAATATTAGCTGTATCAATAGGTAACATTTTACCTGATCCTCCCTCTCCCAGGTCTGGATGGGTCTGGTCTAGATGGTCTGACTGGATCTCGTGGCTATCCCCATTTTTCCTGCCTTCCAGGCTGTTTGTTGTATCCTGGCAATTATTCACCATGTCAGTGCTATTCGCAGCTCCTGAAGCCGCTCGTTTTGTGGATTTTGCAGCGTCTTCATTTACATCCGCAGATTTCGCTGGCTGAAACATGGAGTGCATAGAATGTAGAGTGCTGCTCCTGGACTTCGGCTTAGATCCCTTACGTAAAGATTTCATCAGTAGCAAGCCCAGGAGGGGGTATAATACCCTTTTTTTTTTTTCCTTTAAAAAAATTGATTTTTTATAAGACTTTGAGCACCAGTGCCTACTCCAAGACGTGGACCACAGCGACTGGGTGACCATCCTGTCCAGCAAACTAGTGGGGAAGGCATAGGATATTTACCGGGCTGTACCAGAAGAGCAGATCAGAGACTATCCCTTTATTACCCAAATCCTTCTGGCCGGTTATGTGATCACCCCCGAGCAATACCGCTGAAAGTTTAGGGAAACCCGGAAAGAGAAGGACTCCCATGCGGAGTGGGTATGCCGCATCACAAGGGCCATCCAGAACTGGCTCAACTCCCATCAAGCCAAGTTCCTGGAGGAGATCACCCAGCTCATCATGCTAGAGCACTTTTTCAATGGGCTCCCCAATGACACAGCATGTGAAAGACCCCCAGACCCAAGAAGTATTGGTAAGAGCTGCTGAAGCTAGATCACGATATCCCCTTGGCAGGGCATTTGAGCAGGAGCCGGACAGCGCCTCGGCTCACCCACAGCTTCTTTTGGCCAGGCATCTCACAGGATCTGAGGCAGTACTGCAGATGTCTGTCAGAGAGTGGGGAAGAGAATGGACCGGCACAGGGCCCCCCTCCATCCCCTACCTATTAGTGAAGATCCATTTGGCAGAGTAGCTGTCGACATTATAGTTGTGCAGGCACTTTGGTGACTCTAGAGAACCTCATGCCAACATGCCGACGTGGGGAGGTAATGACAACAAATAATAGAGGACTCTTAAGAGGCCCTGTAATTGTAATGAGTCCACTTGAAATCCTTTAACTAAGATCAATTGGAGGGCAAGTCTGGTGCAGAGCGACTGACCTTTGCGTGCTGCAGCTGAAACTACACTATTGCCTGCTGCTGCTCGCACAGTCTCTCAAGCATGTGCAAGGCAGAGTTCCACCTTGTGGGCACGTCGCATATGAGGCGGGGGGGCGGGAAGCCAAAGTTACGCTGCAGCGCAGACAGGCGCGCTGTAACCACAGTATTTGACGGTTCTAGTTGACTGACAGATATGAATGCACACCCTAAATTTACTTTTTATCACCCAAAACAATTAGAATTTTTCAAAGTGTGCTGTAAGCACAGTGTTTGACAGTTCTATTTGACTCTCAGATATGAAGTGCACCGCAGTACGCAAATGTACTATTTAGCATTAGCACTCTAAACTATTTGAATTTTTTTAAGTGCGCTGTAAGCACAGTGTTTGACGATTCTTTTTGACTGTCAGATTTAAAGTGCACACCCCAAATTTACTTTTTATCACCCAAAACAATTGAATTTTTCAAAGTGCGCTGGAAGCACCATATTTGACGGTTCTATTTGACTCTCAGATATGAAGTGCACCGCAGACCGCAAATGTACTATTTAGCAGCCCAAAAATTTGAATGTGTAAAACTGCTATGTCACAGCACTATTTGATGGTTCTATTTGACTCCCAGATATGAAGAGCACGCACCAAATTTACTATTTAGCAGTTTAGCACCAAAACAATTAGAATTTTTACAACTGCACTGTAACCGCAGTATTTGACGCTTCTATTTGACTCTCAGATATGAAGTGCAGGGCCCACATTTACTATTTAGCAGATTAGCATACAGAAAATAAGAATGTTTACAATTGAGCTGTAGCCGCAGTATTTGACGCTTCTATTTGACTCTCGGATATGAAAAGCACGCCCAAAATTGACTGTTTAGCACCAAAATAATAAGAATTTTTACAACTGTGCTGTAACCACAGTATTTGACGCTTCTATTTGACTCTCAGATATGAAGAGTGCGCCCAAAATATAATATTTAGCAGATTAGCACCCAGAAAATAAGAATGTTTACAATTGTGCTGTAACTGCAGTATTTGAAGCTTCTATTTGACTCTCAGATATGAAGAGCACGCCCCAAATTTACTATTTAGCAGTTTTGCACCAAAACAATTAGAATTTTTACAACTGCTCTGTAACCGCAGTATTTGATGCTTCTATTTGACTCTCAGATATGAAGTGCAGGGCCCAAATTTACTATTTAGGAGATTAGCACCCAGAAAATATCAATGTTTACAATTACGCTGTAACCGCAGTATTCAACGCTTCTATTTGACTCTCAGATATGAAGGGCATGCCCCAAATTTACTATTTAGCAGATTAGCACCCAGAAAATAAGAATGTTTACAATTGCGCTGTAACCGCACTATTTGATGCTTCTATTTGACTCTCAGATATGAAGAGCACCCCACTAATGTACTTTTTAGCACCCCAAAAAATGTAAGTTTTAAAACTGCAATGTGACACTTCTATTTGACTCTCAGATATGAAGTGCACTCCACTAATGTACTATTTAGCACCCAAAAAATTGACTTTTTAAAACTCTGATCTAACCACAGTATTTGACGCTTCTATTTGACTCTCAGATATGAAGTGCACCCCACTAATGTATTAGTTTGCAGAATTCTTTCCTAATATGTCCCTGAAAGCGGTAGCATCCTCTCCCTACACTAATAAGAGCTCATATGATGTGCAGCGCTACGTGACTCCAGCTTATATATAGAGACTGGGTCACATGCTGCACTGGCCAATCACAGCCATGCCATTAGTAGGCATGGCTGTGATGGCTTCTAAGGGCACACAAGTCAAAAGCTTGTTGATTGGCTGCCCTGCAGCCTTTTAAAATGCACCATTAAATCGCTGAATACCGAACTCCAACCCGAACATCCAGTGATATGTCAGTGTTCGGGTCCGGGGTCCAAAAAACTTAATGTTCGGTACGAACCTGAACTTTACAGTCCGCGTTCGCTCAACTCTACTTTTCATCCATTTTACTTAAACCGTACACACTATGTTTTTTATTATTGTCTTACAGACATTGTGAAGATTTCCTTACTATTCATATACATAAGTATTATCTTATTGTATAATTATATTTAGTCTGAAGGGTTCACCCCTACTCTGTGTGATTTGTACACTTTGTTGCAAGTGATTTTGTTGTTTTCAAAATGGAGAGTCAGCGCTTAGTAATGGATAAGGCAGCAACCACAAAGGGAATCCCTCAAAGTACCCTTAAAACACAACAGGAGAGAAAACAAAGAAAAAAGGCTGCGCCACACAAAATAAATATAATAGGATAACAATTAGCTAATTCCATATTGAGAAAGCCTTTTTAGGCGAAATGCGTTTGTGGATTTTATATTGTGTATTTTACTCATTAAAGATCTTTTGGTTACTTTTATTTGTGCCAATCATCTTTTCTACACTCTATAATAATTTTTGTTTTTTACCTGGCATTTTTATCGTTGTGGACTCCAAGAAATCCTAGGTGGGGATCAAACCACCAACGCTTATACCAGTGGGTAGTTTGTCTGCCCCACCCTTGTGAGTACCTATTTATATTTATTTTAACACCATTGTTTTATTCAGAGAGCACTATTGGTTGTCTCTATTTTATTCTCTTTGAGTGTTGAACATACCTTTGAAGCAAGACACCTGCACCATATCCCATAAGCGGGGATTGTACCGCTGTACGCTGTCCATACTAGAGCTAGCTATAGCTCTTACTCATGTGAGTGCACTACCATCTTCCTTTTTATCTTCTATTTTACCCTATTGGATATATTGCACTATTTTGGTTCTATATTTTGTCTTTGCATATTATTGGATCCTTCCGGGGAAGGCCCACATGGACACTATCCCTGACCAAGCACGTTACAGACCATTTGACCTAAAGAAAGAACTGTCAAGTTAACACTTTTTATTGGGATATACTATTGTTATCCTATTATATTTATTTTGTGTGGCGCAGCCTTTTTTCTTTGTTTTCTCTCAGATTTCGTTGTTTTGTATCTTTATTCAGGTGTGAGGGAAACGCCTATCTCACTCTTCTGCGTACTGATTGCTGTTCCTTGAAGCACCCCACTTGTACCTTTCTGTATATAGTATATTTAATGTTACATGTCTGTTTTGGAGCAAAATTTTACCCCTCCCCAGTGCAGTAATATGACAAGACAAATACGAGGTGTTGTGCAAACTTGTGTATTTGTGCATTATACGATTATGTGTAACAGAATATTTTAGCTCAAACTTTAAAAAGCTTCTAAATTACAAACTATTTGCCAGTGCTAATTTCCAAAAATGTTGCATTGATGGATCATTTATCTCCATAAAAAAAAGTTGGGTATTTGTATTTTCAGTTTTCCAGATTGGTCTCCAGAAATCTTCTAAATCAGTCCACTGCAAGAAAGAACAATAGGTTAGGTGAGGAATTGTGTTACAGGAAAGAGCAGGCATAGCTAAAAGGTAGAATGTAGATCTAAAGATGGCAAAGTATCATGGTAATTTTAGAAACATTCTGGAACACAACAGAGCAGTGGTTCCCAACTTTTTTTTCACTTGAGTACCCCTTGGCAGTCAATTTCCATAAATTGTACCCCTTATATTTATATAAATTTTTTGTAATTCATATAGTTGCTGTTATTTCAAATGTATATGTTTTTCTCTGCCACCTCTCCCCCCTTTCTCTCCCCTTGGCTCTTTCTGCTTCTCCTCTGCTCCGGGCTCTCCCTGCTCCCCCTTTCTCCGCCCAAGGCCTGCTCCTCCACTGCCCAAGGTTCTCCCTGCTCCTCCTTCATCTGCCCAAGGCTCTCCCTACTCTTCCTCCTCTGCCCAAGGCTCTTCTTGCTCAGAGCTGGTGCGTCCTACAGGCCGATTAGGCTGCTGCCTAGGGCGTTTCTTAAAGGGTGGCGCCCATAACAAGTGCCCCTCTATGTGGGACACATTCTATATTGTGTGCTGCAGGTCTTGGCACCGGGCGCTAGTGAGCATTTACATGGCTGCAAACTAGCTCCTGGTGCCTTCAACCTTAGCCCACAAAGATCAAAATGCCGCCCCCCCTACACACCTCTCATATGCCGGCAGCGCATGGGCGCATCCCACGATCGCTTCCTCCCTTTGCCCTGTTCTCGGTGTCAAGTGGGAAAGAGGATACCGGGGGCGGAGCTAAAAGAGAGTCAAGGCAGCCAGGCCTGGACTGGGACCCACAGAGAGACAAGTTGAAGGCAAGTGGGGGACTTCATGATGTGTGTTTGTTTGTCAGCCTGTTTCAGTCAATATGTTTGTGTTTGTTTGGTCAGTGTGTGTGTGTGTCTGGATCAGTATTTTATTTTTGTGTCTGCTTGGTCTGTGTGTGTGCTTGTGTTACTGTGTGGATCAGTGTGTGTGCGTGGGTCAGTGTGTGTCTGCTTGCATTTCTGTGTGCCTGGATCAGTGTGTGTGTCTGCTTGGGTCTGTGTGCATATACAAGTTAGGAAATTTAGGGACTTCTGCTGATGTGCCTAAAATAAAGGACAGAACTGTAACGGACCGTTTCAGCACACAAGGGGTTAAAACCATTTAGGCGATCGTCCCCTTTCAGAGATGCAGGCACAGCTACTGCAGAACACCAAACTCCCGAACAGGATACCAAGTAGCACTCCAAATTCCAGACCTGGAACTTCACAAATAGCTGCTAGCAGCTGAAAAGGAAAAGCACCCAAGCAGGTTACACTCCTGGCAATCAGTCTCTAACAGCATACAATAAATCCCCCCAAGAACGAGACAAAGCTCCGTGTTGTGGGTCAAGCAGTGAACAGTCAGAGCTGTGGGTTTATTGTCCTTATATACACAGTAGTACCGCCCACAGGGTTTTACACAACAACCAATCATAAACGTACATTACAGAAACACTCCCAGCAATTACACACAAAAATCCTCCCCTCTGCCTGTGATCTAATTATGGCACACAATGCTTAACATAATTATCACAAGCAGGAAAAATACAGTTTTTATAACTTCACTATAACTTTAAAACTACACATCCAATTCATAAAAAATACATATTTGGAATCAGCACACTTTAAAAATAAACATAACCAAAAATCAGCCAAATCCATCCAGGGGTTAAAAAGTTAGCTGGAGGTCCCTTTATGACCGACCGCAAGCACATTTTCCTGCCCAAAACAGTTCCATAGATTTGGGCTGTGCGGCCGGTCTATTTCAGGCTGAGAAAACGACTAAGTCCCATCGCCGAATGGGAATCTCTGCGGCTGTAAAATCAGTATGGGAGAAGGTAGAGCTCAGCAGTGTTCGCGGAAATGTGTAGCCGATTTTAGATCCATGAATTTGGCTACACATACCGCTGACCTCGTTCGCATTAACAAAGATGGCCGCCGCCACGTGTTCGGCAAATGAACAAAGGCCACCCAGCATTGTCAATTAAGCTGCGGTTAACCGCAGCTTCTGGGAGGTAAATTGCCTGCACACTTCCACTTCTGGGTGGTCTGCCTGTGTGGTACTTGGTTCAGTAAGCCCCATTTACTGAAGTGGGAAATAGCCAGGCACAAAGGGTTTGAACCAGGTCTGGGGACACAGGGGACACCGTCTTAAAGGGGCAGTGCCCCAATCTTCCTGATGTCCCAAAAAGGTGTTTAAAGGGCCAGCACCAGTCCCATAAAGAGTCCATAAGCCACAATATGCCCACTGACTGTCTTAAAGGGCCATATACACCCAATAAAAGTGCATACATTTTCACCATCTCCCGGGGCCATAGTCATGTGGAAGGAGGCTGGCAAATAGGCTTCTCCAATGCAATGTGGCAAGATTGGTCTCGTCACATCTCTCCCCTTTTCCAAACAGACTAACAGGGTATCTGACCTTCTGCCGGTCAGTGCCCTTGTTAGTCCAGCAGCCCACCCACAAAACACAATCAACAGCACAGCCCACCCACAATAAATGGTTACTACACCTGGGTAGAGGAGAAGCTTGTCCATGTCCAGGTGCCTCACCATGGCTGTGCTGGGTACGGGTATGTTGACTTGGTGGGTTGCTGCGTGGGCAGAGACCAGCAGTATTCTTCCCTGTTGCTAGCGCTACTTGAAGCCTGGTTGTTGGAGGGGGAGACCGACTGTCTCCCCTTTAGATACACAGCCCTGCTGCTGGAGACCGACTGTCTCCCCTTTAGATACACAGCCCTGCTGCTGGAGACCGACTGTCTCCCCTTTGGCTACACAGCCCTGTTGCTGGGGGGCAGAACCGACCGTCCCTACCCCCTGTGCTGGACGTGCAGAGACCACGGTCCCATCTGCACAGTTGTGGGGCTTACTGTCTCCCCCTGGTACATTAAGCTGCCGCTGTGGAGAGGGGGTAACAAGCTCCTCTCCCATATATACTTCTAGTCGCAGGGGAGGGAGACCGACTGTCTCTGCTCCCAATACAGACTCCTGCTGCTGGGGAAAGGAGACTGGGCTCTCTATTCCCGGTAGGACACTCTGCCGCTGGGGAATGGAGACTGGGCTCCCAATTCCCTGTAATTCACACTGCCGCTGGGGAAAGGAGACTGGGCTCTCTATTCCCGGTAGGACACTCTGCCGCTGGGGAATGGAGACTGGGCTCCCAATTCCCTGTAATTCACACTGCCGCTGGGGAAAGGAGACTGGGCTCTCTATTCCCGGTAGGACACTCTGCCGCTGGGGAATGGAGACTGGGCTCCCAATTCCCTGTAATTCACACTGCCGCTGGGGAATGGAGACTGGGCTCTCTATTCCCGGTAGGACACTCTGCCGCTGGGGAATGGAGACTGGGCTCCCAATTCCCAATAAATAAATCTGCCGCTGGGGAATGGAGACTGGGCTCCCAATTCCCTGTAATTCACACTGCCGCTGGGGATCTGAGCCAACTGCCCAGCATCCCTGTAGCTCACCCTGTCACTGGGGAGGGAGGACGCTGCTCTCCTCTCCCTGCAAGGGACACTACCGCTGGGGGACAGGACCACTTGTCTCTGCCCCCTGTAACTCAGCCTGCCGCTGGGGAATGGAGCTCGGGCTCCCAATTCCTTGCAATTCCTGTGGAGAGACCTCGGTCCCATCTCCACCTGCCGCCTGGGGTTCCTCCCAGTAAATCTCAACAATGTCTTCCCAGCTGAATGGTTCTGGAACTGGATCTGTCACCTTGCTGTACTGCTGAGCCTTATCAATGGAGTGGAAGAGATCTCAGTAGTCCTGCTCCAGTTTCCACTCCAGGGTTGCTAGGTGAGCCAGGTCTTGCTCAATGTCGTGAGTGTCGTCCCAGTCATACCTTCTCTCCCTCCACTCCAAGAGATCACTGAACCGGGCTTGTGTAGGGCTCCCAAATTCAGGCTCTGAAAAAGCCTCCCATAACAAGCCAGGACCATCAAACTCCTCTCCCTCTGGCTTGTCATGCTCGGCTGTCCAGGGCAGGTACTGTGCCCCATACCACTAGAGCGCCTGGTAGGCATCTTCCAGCCGAATCTCCTGCCATACCCGGTGCTCCAATTCCTTCACCCATTCATCCAGGGGCTGCTCTCCCAGGAAGGGCATCCGCAGGGCCACTTGTTTCTGCAACCGCTGCTCTTCACTGGGGAGACTCTCGCCCCGCTGGTATTGTACATTATCCAGGGCCTGGTACCAGATGCCTTTCCTTAATGCATCCCGGCCATCCAGGTCCTCCTTCTCGTATGACACTGCTGGTTCCACTCTGTTGCTGTCAGGGTCGCTGTACTCAGACATGCGTTGCCCTCAAATTGTAAATCCACTGAATGGTGTCACCTGTAGCTGTCCTGTAGTCTGTGGGAACGATCCCACTGCTGTCACCAATTGTAACGGACCGTTTTGCACACAAGGGGTAAAACCCGTTTAGGCGATCGTCCCCTTTTCAGAGATGCAGGCACAGCTACTTCATAACACCAAACTCCCGAACAGGATACCAAGTAGCACTCCAAATTCCAGACCTGGAACCTCACGAATAGCTGCTAGCAGCTGAACAGGAAAAGCACTCAAGCAGCTTACACTCCTGGCAATCAGTCTCTAACAGCATACAATAAATCCCCCCAAGAACGAGACAAAGCTCCGTGTTGAGGGTCAAGCAGTGAACAGTCAGAGCTGTGGGTGTATTGTCCTTATATACACACTAGTACCGCCCACAGGGTTTTACACAACAACCAATCATAAACGTACATTACAGAAACACTCCCAGCAATTACACACAAAAATCCTCCCCTCTGCCTGTGATCTAATTATGGCACACAATGCTTAACATAATTATCACAAGCAGGAAAAATACAGGTTTTATACATGTACTATAACTTTAAAACTACACATCCAATCTTCATAAATGCGCTAAAGAGAAGCGTACTGGATCTTTAACCCCTTAAGGACTGGACTGTTTTTGCGATGTTGTACATTTGCGACCAGGCCTCTTTTTACACTTTTCTGGTGTTTGTGTTTAGCTGTAATTTTCCGCTCTCTCATTTACTGTTCCCATACAAATTATATATTGTTTTTTTCAGGACAAAAGGGGCTTTCTTTACATACCATTATTTATATAATCTCATGTATTTTAATTTAAAAAAAATAAAAAAATGATGAAAAATTTATAAAAATACATGTTTTTTGACTTTTATTTGAAAAATCTTTTACTCATCTACAAAAGCGAATGGGAAAAAAAACAGCTAAATAGATTCAAAATTTTGTCCTGAGTTTAAAAATACCCAGTGTTTACGTGCTTTTTTTTTTTGCAAGTTATAGGGCTATAGGTACAAGTAGGATATGGCGGTTTCAAAACAAACATTTTTAAAATGTATCAATAGTGACATTGTAACACTATTATCCAGGGCCAGATTAAGAGCCCAGTGGGCCTGGTGCTGACAATTATGGCAGGCCTAATTAAAGAATTATATTGACCGAAAACAGTAAAACACTCTCAAGTGTCATGTATCTGATGGAGATGGTGCTGGAGAGAAAGAAAACAGCAGCTATAAGAAAACACATACCCTAGGCTAATATCTCTCTAATTTATGTTTTCATCTTTCAAGTAAAGCCATAACCCCTAACAGCAGTGTCCAGTCAAGCAGGAAGTCAATGGGCATGGTAAAAGGGTGTGCCACTGACACATCACGTAACCTGCCAAAAGGGGTGAACATGCCCAAAAAGGGGACATGTCTGCCCAAAGAATTAGAAGGCCAGCCTGGCATGAATGCATGTCAGGCTGCCTGCCAATCATGCAGCTGGCCAACTAAGCGCATACTATGCAGACAGCACCCTGAGCTTGGCATAAATGCATCTAATGATGCGCTCACTCAACGCTTTTTAAGGACTGTCCCCTAGCACTCGCTGGTCCACTTGTCTCCTTACATTCTTACTAGCAGGCAGAAGCTCCTGGTATATAGTCTGGGACAGAGAAAAGCTGTATGTTGTGAGTGTAGAAGAAAGGGAACATGCCACAGTGTTAGAGAGACCAAAGTCAGCATTACCTTAGAGGATCACTATAGGGTCAGGAACACAAACATGAATTCATGACCCTACAGTGTTAACACCACCATCTAGCCCCCCTGTGCCCCTCATGCCTCCATAAATATAGCAAAATCTTACTATATTCAAGCCTGAAGCTGTAACTCTGCATGCTGTTAGACTCATAAAAACAAGCAGTTTGCTGACATCATTAGAAGTGGTGGCCTGATCCAATCACAGTGCTTCCCCATAGGATTGGCTGAGACTGACAAAGAGGCAGATCAGAGTCAGAGCCAGCATGATTCAAACACTGCCCTGGCCAATCAGCATCTCCTTATAGAGATGAATTGAATTAATGAATCTCTATGAGGAAAGTTCAGTGTCTGCATGCAGAGGGAGGAGACACTGAATGTTTGGATGCATTTTAGGCAGCCATGACCCAGGAAGGATCTCTAACAGCCATCTAAGGAGTGGCCAGTGAAGTTATCACTAGGCTGTAATGTAAAGACTGCATTTTCTCTGAAAAGACAGTGTTTACAGCAAAAAGCCTGACGGTAATGATTCTACTCACCAGAACAAATTCAATAAGCTATAGTTGTTCTGGTGACTATAGTGTCCCTTTAACTATATTGATTGTCAGCCATTCCACACAAGTTTTGTTCCCATACATCCCTCTTAAGATTCCATACTTAAGTAAGAGTATGTGAAAACTAGTTGCCACCTTTCTTGGAAAAACAATTTGCATAATTAAATATGTATGGGTGACATCACATGATGTAAATCACAAGGAGTAACATAAGAGAAAATGCTGTAAAATCACCAAAAAACTACTTAGCTTGATTTTGCTGTATAGATGGATTCCTCCCAGTGCCCCCATGTCTCCCAGTGCCCTCATGACTCAGTGTGCCCATGTGTTGATTATTCCAGGTCTCAGTGTTCCTATGTATCAGTGTCTCAGTGCCCCATGTCTCCCAGTGTCCCCAAGTGTCGTGTCTCCAGGTCTCCCTGTGATCCTATGTATCACAGTGTCTCAATGCCCCATGTCTCCCCATGTATCCCAGGGTCCCCATGTCATTAGGACACTAGGAAGATGGGGGGACATGGGGATACCTAGGGACACGGAGACACCAGTGACACTGGGAGACTAGGGGACTCTGGCTGGGATACATGGGGACAATAGGAAAATACTTGAAGACATGGGGACACAGACACTGGTTGTGGACATTGAGACATGGAGGCACTGGGAGACATGGGGACACTGAGACACCAGGGCCACAGACACTAGGGACACTAGCTTGGAGATATGGGGACATTGTGACACTTGAGGCACTGAGAGACATAGAGACATGGAGACAGTGAGACACTGGCAGATTGGGGTCACTGGGAGACTAGGGGGCACTGAGACACCAGGGACACTGGCTGGGAGACATGGGGACACTGTGTCCCTATGTGTCTGTGTCATACTGTCTCCCAATGTCCCTTAGTGTCTCAGTGTATGTCTCCTTGCAGCCTTTCCCCCCATCCCTTACTTCCCTGAGCTGTAGGCTGTCTCTGCAGGGTTGGAGTTGCTGTCTGGACTCTCTGTAGCTGCACCCCTGCAGAGCAGTGAGTATAAATAGGCAGGGAGGGATATGCTGGAACTTCCTATCCCTGCCTGTCTCCACATACAGCGACCCCTACTGGCCAGTGCTGGTATTGCATAGTAATCTCTTGTTTATACTGAGAAAAATACCAGCATTTGTATTGCCAGTATCACTGCAATATTGGCACCAGCCAGGCAGCCTCAAATGCTGGCTGTGCCAATAAAATAAAAGCCAGGTGGAATCCCTAAGAGTAGTGTGTGGGGAAAAAAAAATGTAAATTTTTTTTTTTTTTTTTTTTTTTAATCAATGGGCCTATTCCATGGGCCTGGGCCTGGAGCTGCAGCTCCATCAGCCCCTATGTTAATCCGGCCCTGCCGCCAGGCAGGGAGAGCGGCAAGAGGCGTCCTGGTGAGTCTGCCCCTGGTGGCATACCTGAGTGACGGAGAAGCAGGTCGAGGAGTGTTACTTCTACGGGCTTGAGGCTGGACCAGCGCGGACAGGAGTCGGCATCCACCGGATACTCCAGAGCCTGGCAAGGTGGATGGAAGGACAGCGCAGACGGGGGTTCGGGCGGTGAGTCAATAAACACACCACACTTTTTTAAATTGCATAAATCATTTTAGAGTCATGATCAAGGAAAAAAGGGGCCGTCCCCGCGGTGCCGAAGGGTGGGGTCACCAGAGCGCAGTCGGGAGGCCGAAGTAAGGGTGGTGGTGACGGCGTGCCGGGTAAGGGAAGGGGAATACGGTGTACCGGGGACATCTGACGGGGCAGGAGAACAGTTAGATGTGTGGCAATATTCCAGGGGTGGTGCAACAAAATGGGCACGTGTCCTTCGCGGGGACATTGGGGGGGCACTTGAAGGTGGAGGATAAGATTTGATACAGGGGATTTAAAAAAAAAAAATCCTGTCTTCCGCTCGAGGAGTTCATTGATTTAAAAGGGGTGGTTCCTAATGATAGTGCAGGAAATGCGCTCTTTCTGGGGGCTGACGGCGCACCCCCAGGAGGTGCTGTGCTGGCTGGACAGAAGAAAGGTCCGTCGGGTAGGCTTCGATACGGGTGTTCCGGAGGCGGTGGGAGTCACGGTGTCAACTGACGCGTCAAAAAAGGAAAACCTAAGGCAGGAAGGGTACTCGGCAGGGCTTCAGTCCCGCGGTTGCGGCTCGGAGCGGCACCAATGATGATCAGTGCATTGCTGCTGTGGCTAAGGCAGTAAGCCTCCCATGAATGCGCTAGTTTTATGGCTGAGATTGTTGAGGAGGTTTACGCTATTCCATTCAAAGTCGAGGAAACAGGAAAAGTGGTGGGTGAATATCAAGTCCATGGGGGAACTTCCGCACAGTTAGCGGACCTGTGGGTGTCTCCATGGGGGGTGGTCCCCTAGAAATGGGCGGGCAAATTCTGTCCAATACAAAACTTATCGCACCCAAAAGGGGCATCGGTAAATGAGGACATCGCCGCGGAACTGTTCTGTATCGTTGGCATCATTCGGCCTTGCCGTCGAGTTGGTTTGGGGGAACAGGACGCGTTCGATTATTGGCGACCCTTCCATCTTTTGGGTTGCATGTTTGCAGGTTTCTATTGGTAACCTCTACTTGTCAAGGGGCAGTTCCATTCATGTTCCTACTCGGGAAGTTGGATCCGTCTGGGAGGTGGAAAAGGAATCAGAAAGGGGTTCCTTAGTACATTATCTGTAAGATAGCTTGCTGTGTGGGCTCGGCTGGGCTAGGCCATTGTGGACATACCTTACGGTCACGGGAATCCTACCGCACGTCTTTGCTTGGACTGGAAATTGTTTTGGTGGTAGGAGAGTGTCGATTGCCTGGGGTTCAGTTGACTGCACTTCGGGAGTTCAGGCTGAAGGTTCGCAGGTCCAAGAAGGTCACTGAGAAATCGCAGTTGTTCATAAGGCAGTTTTAAGTTGCATGTCGGGTTAGTCGCGAGGACTGGGTCGGTAGCCATTTCATGGCGAAGGCTACTTGTGGAGCCTTTGCGGGTGGTATCGAGTTGTTCACAGATACCTCTGGGAACATAGATTCCGGGGCATACCTGGAAGGCAGGTGGTGCGCAGAGCGGTGGTGGGAGGCATGAAAGGTAAGTCCTCTTATTCGAAGTTGGCATCTTTTGAGTTATTTCCATTGGGAGTGGCTGTTGCTCTAAAAGGTGAAGGATTAAGGGATGAAAAGTCATAATTCACGCACAATACTGCGGGGTTCATGTGGTTTACCATCCAGCGGGTCCTCAGTTCAGGAGGTACGCCGATGGCGGCGATTCGTATCACTGTTCAGGTATTGGGTGCAGGCACACCACGTGCCTGGTTGGCGGAAGGTAGGGGCTGGTTACTTGGCTCGCGCACAAGGGACAAGCTGCGTCCCTCCTCCAGGGGGCGCAGGAGGAGGGACTGTCCAGTCTGGAGGAAATGTGGCAGCTCGAGACGCCATGCTTGGAGGATCGATACAGAATCCTATGGCACAGGGACTGCCTATGCGAACGTTTGAGATATGTGGGACAAGGCTGTTGGTTTCACTGTGGGGGCCCAGTCAAAGGAGGGGCAAAGGGATACCTTGCTGTGGTTCCTAAGCCGTTTGTTTGTTCAGCGTTAGCTCCATCAGCAATGGACAGGAGCATGGTGGCATTGTCGTTAGGGTTTAAACTGACTGATTGGGAGGAAGTGACGGAACGTTGTCACGTCCGTCAGGCATCGCGGGTCTTACGGAGAGATATGAAATATGTCGGTGCCGGGCGGCGGGTTTCCTTGGGTAACGCAACGCCTGGTGGTGTATTACCCTACTTTTGCAGTGAGTTTGCTTGCGGTGGCCTTCTCGGAGGCTTGGGGCAATTTGGATTGGGGAACTGGTGAGTGCCTTCGGGCAGGTGTTGGGGAGTTCTACACTTGGTTGTCGAACCTTAGTCGGTTAAGGTAACGATTCAGTAGGGTTGTTCAAGAATGAATGTGTCTGGTAAAGGAGGTTTGGTAAAGCTATATTCCCTGCCGGGGTCAGGGGTACGCCCGGTGTTAAGCGCATCATGCTACTTGGAGCTTTGCCCGGACATCCCGGGTGGCTTACTGGTAAAAGGGGACAGATCGGTGCTGTCACGATTCAATTCCCGCAGGTGTTTGTTCGAAGGGGCTTGACAATGTTGGGTTTGGATCCCGGGCACTTTGGGACCCATTCTTCCCAGGTGATGGCGGTAACAGAGGCACCCCACCTGGTTTTAAGTGAGGACCTAGGGAAACGTTTAGGCAGGTGGGAGTCAGTACGGTTTAAGTCCTGTTTCAGGCCAGTCTATTTGGTTTAATGGCTATGGACGTATGGGTTTGTGTTTGGGGCTATGCCTTGTCGCTAATTACTTTCGTTTCAGGTTTGGTGACATGGTTGGTGGGTCATTCTTATATCTAAGGGGCACAGATGGGAGCCGCGTTTCAGTTCAAACGTAACTGGGCTTTCCTTTGAAATTGGTGGAGCAGGAGTGGTTTTGTTTTTCGGGGATTTTGGTGGCAAGACATTAGGGGAGAAATTTTTCCGGGAAGTAACAAGGGGTACTTTCCAGGACATTCTGGATATTGGCATGGTCCCGGAAAAGGAATTGATCAGGTGGAGGCAGAGGGAGGTGGACCAGCTATGGGAGCTGGCCACGGGTGTGGTAGTGGTGCGGTCCGAGATGGTTCCTTGGTTACATTGGATACATACTACGTACCCGGCCGTGGTAGCTCGGTGTCGAGGACGACTTAATAAAAAATTGATGGCGGTATTTATCAGATGTGGGGGCGGTGTAACAGTGAGACACAACGAATTGGGAGGAAAGCTCCCTGGGTACTCCAGGTGGGATGGGGTACATTTTCAGATGTAAGGTGTGATCTGTTTAAATTGGGCCTTCAGGAAGGCATTCAACAGGCCTTATTCCGGTGTGGTGGGGGTCGCTCAGGAGCTTTAGGTGTCAAGTCCTGAGCTGTGGCGGGGAATGGCTTGGTTAAATCGGAGGGTAGATGGAGGAGAAAGTGGGCATCCTGAGGTTTAGTGTGGATTGGGCAGTGTTGCACGTGGTTGGTAGGATCGAGCCCATCGGTGGCTCCGAACCTGGGGGTGTGGTGGTGTCTTGGTACACCCTACACTGGAACTGGTGGGTAGCGGTGTCTTGGTACACCCCTACAATGGATATGGTGGGTAGCGGTGTCTTGGTACACCCCTGCAATGGATATGGTGGGTAGCGGTGTCTTGGTACACCCCTACAATGGATATGGTGGGTAGCGGTGTCTTGGTACACCCCTACAATGGATATGGTGGGTAGCGGTGTCTTGGTACACCCCTACAATGGATATGGTGGGTAGCGGTGTCTTGGTACACCCCTACAATGGATATGGTGGGTAGCGGTGTCTTGGTACACCCCTACAATGGATATGGTGGGTAGCGTGTCTCGGTACACCCCTACAATTTAACCTGGTGGAAATGTGGTCAAATTGGACGTCCAGTTTCTGTGTTAACATGTTATTTAGATTGTTATCTATTGTTATTATTGTGGGGTCATTGCTAGGGGTATGTTATGTATATGGGGGAGGTTAACATTATTAAGATTTGTTCGCAATGACCCCATTTGTTATTCCTTAATTATTTATTAATAATTTAATAAAGCTGTGGACAAATTATTTCGAACAGTATAACCTGTGTCCGTGTTTTAATGGGGGTTTGAGTAAGGTTAGCGCATATGCCGGCAAATCCGACTGTGCGCCTGTCAAGGTGGCACTATACACCTGACAAACTACACAAAATATACACGAACACACAACCCTCCTGCTGGAGATGCTCACAATCGAACTCCCACCCTACGCTCATATGGTGGGAATGCACTCGCATACAATTATACTGGAAACGTATACTCATGTTAATCAAAAGTTTCACGGGGGTATCAATACCATCATCCCCAGAAAACATACTATTCCTTCATCCGCCCCCCGGAATACGAAAACAAACTGTCACTCATAACACACCTGCTGATCCCACTCCTATGGAAACAGGTACAACACCAATCCATTAGAGAATGGATGAATAAAGTAGAGGGAATAAAGCAAATGGAGGAGACAACTTTTGCATAAACTAATAAATACCAGACCTTCCAACTTATATGGGGACCTTGGACCGAATTCCTGGACAAGACAAACAAACCCAGGAGGTAAAGCAACCCCTCACTCCTCCTCATACCTCTATCCTTAAAGGGAATTTACACTTAACCGAAAACACACCCCAAGGTTTCTGAGACTACCCAAGTTTAAATTATTGACTGCTATTTTTTCAGACAACTTGAATGTTAAGATGTTTAACAACAACTACAGGTATTTACAATTATGGAGATAAGCTTATAACTGTCGGATCATATCTTTCAGAAATGCAACTGGAAGTTATCTGTAAACTCACGTCTTGTACAAAGTATTACGTATCCCATTGTTAACTGTAACACTATATGTTATAGCTGATAAAAACCAAATAAAAACATTTATATAAAAAAAAAAAAATAAACACCACACTTTACTATCGGTTTCATTGCTGTGGAGGTTTGTGAGACAATTGTATACATCACACATATTTTACATTGTTCCACCAACCATCTCTCCCCATATGTCCCACTCCCTCTTGCTGCATTACTTTCCTCTAATGTATAATGCAGCTAAAACTTACAGCAGAACCCAAAACAGCTCCACCACTCTGCCCATTAAACTTTAGCCCCTACCACTCACTGTATCGCTTCCCCATCCCTGCGTCTCAACTCCATCTTTCTTTTTATTCTTACCATATGTCATTGTTTCCATTTTGGTTATCCCAGAGTGTGCTGCTTATTATTATTATTATTATCTAAAGCACCAACAAAACCACAGAGTTATATAATGTATAATATTTGATTCTTGGTTTATTGATCCCTGCTTATCTCGAACATTCTGTTATTGTATAATTATGGTATTAGGGGTGTTTAGGAATATTGGGTTTAGGGTTAGAATTGGGTTTAATATTAGTATTTGGGAACACGAGGTGTTTAAAATTATTGAGTTTACGGTTACAGTGGGGTTACATTTTGCACTGAGATACATTGGATATTCCTATTTTTAAAATAAGTTAAATGTAAGAATAATTTAAAGGTTTTTTTTTTTCAGGTTTAGTACTTACATGTGGAACTAAGGAAAGGGTTTATTTAGGTGTTGGAAGGGAATACATTTAGAGTTAGGGTAAATGGCCTTTAGGGCATTTGGAGATTGATGAGTTATTAGCAAATGCATCACCCTCCAATGTCTTCTTTAGTCCATCCAGCCTGATTGTTGATATGCAGTAACTGGTGTGCAACACTCAATTATGTCAACACATTCTGTTTGCCTACTAACATCCTCTCACACAGGAAATGCTTTAAAATATGCTGATTTTGGTGGAAGAGTCATGATTTTAGGATCCTGCCCTGCTGTCTCGACATTGTTCCCTGGTGTCCCAATTTCAGGGACACCAGGAAAATGTCATTAGACATACTCATGCTCTTCTCAGGGCTTTATCTGTCATAAATCTCTGGAAAACACTCCACACGTATATATTTTTTTTTAAAGTAAACAACCCAGGGTATTCATCTAAGGATATTTTGACACTTTCTATGCAGCCATTTTTAAAGTCTTTGCCAAACTTTGCATAGGTAGTTTTTTTTTCACATACATTGCAATTCAGGTATAAACTTACAGATCCTGTTATGTCTTGCTGCCAAAAAACACACTAATATATGTTCAGCAATATCTCCCGAGTACAGTGATACCACCCATGCATAGGCTTGCTGGGTTGTTTGGGGGCTAAAAGGCCACATTTGGCAGGTGTGCATATCCATTTTTCAACTTGGAATTTTGACATGTAGTCAACCTGCGCACATGTCCTATTTGGGACATTTGTAAGGCCGGCCAATGTATTTTACCCCCACCAAACCATATATTTTTGGAAAGAAGACACCCTGGGTATTTCAAATGGTGTTTTTTTAACACTTTCCATGCACTAATTCTACCACCAGACTTTGTCAAACATTTAGGTAGTCATTTTTTGTGTGTTTTCTTTCACACACATTGTACTTTAGGCATGAATTAACAAATCGTGTTATGTGTCACTGCCAAACAACATGCCAATATGTGTTCAGCAACATCTCCTGAATACAGTGATACCACCCATGCATAGGCTTGCTGGGTTGTTTGGGGGCTAAAAGGACACAATCGAGACTTGTACATATCAGTTTTTCAACTTGATATATAGGTATGCTTGGCCTATCTTCAGTTTGGCATATTTTTGCATCCCCCCCGTTAATGTTAACGGATTGTTTGGGGGCTAAAAGGCCACATTTGGCAGGTGCACATATCCATTTTTCAACTTGGAATTTTGACATGTAGTAAACCAGCGCCCCTGTCCTATTTGGGCCAATGTATTTTACCCCCATCAAACCATATATTTTTGAAAAGTAGACAACTCAGGGTCTTTTAAATTGTGGTAGTTTAATACTTTTCATGCAATAATTCTACCACCAGCCTTTGGCAAACCTTTGGGTAGTAATTTTCTTTGTGTTTTTTTACACATATATTGTACTTTAGGCATGAATTAACAGATCCTGTTATGTATCACTGCCAAACACCCCAATATGTGTTCAGAAACATCTCCTGAGTACAGTGATATCACCCATGCATAGGTTTGCTGGGTTGTTTGGGGGCTAAAAGGACCCAATCGAGACTTGTACATATCAGTTTTTCAACTTGATATATAGGTATGCTTGGCCTATCTTCAGTTTGGCATATTTTTGCATCCCCCCGTTAATGTTAACATGATGAAAGTTTATATTTTTATAAAGAAGACATTCCAGGGTATTGTATATGAGGTGTTTTCACATCCTTCCCCCAACCATTGTGCTAAACAAATTTCAGAGAACGTGCATGGTGGTAATTTTTTAATTCTGCTTTTTATGCACACGTCATCTGGTTTTGGCCAGCCAGTTATATGTTACTACCATAAAACCTTTTTAACCAAATGTGCAGGTATCAAATGCACCTTTAGCAGCATTCTCTAAACTAACTCCTGCAAAAAGAATCTAATTGGAGATTTGGGGGGAAGGAAACTGACTAACTAAAATTTGCTGCTTTCAAAAGAAAAAAAACAGTGCAAAGGGGTGTCTGTCCTTTTCCCTTTTTTATAACAGACCCAGCAACATTTCAGGGGATTTGTTTTTTTTTTGCAGTTTTTATCTTAAAAATAAAATGTCTGGACTCCTTTGGCACCATTGTTGGAACTTGACCATCTCCATAAATTATTGTGGAAATCAGCTTGAACTAAAATTGGAGAAAGGTGGTTTTTTCTGGATTCATTTTTTTTTTTTAAAGAGTAAAAATGAATTATGTGTTGCTACTTGCATCAGGTAGATAGCCACCTTTTTATACCAGGCTTTTGTCTTTCTTAAGATAAGATATGGTTGCATCAGCTGATCAGCCAAATCAACACCCCCATGTGCATTTTATAGGCCCTGATGCAAACAGATTTGGTCTCTACTCTGCCTCGGACAGTGACGTCTGACATGCTTTCGTCATGGATGGTGGTTAGTATATTAACATCCTTCCTGTCCTTACATTTTATTGCAAGCACTTTAGCTTTGTGCAGACCTTTACATTCACTGTTTTTTAATTTGGCCTCTATAAAAGGTCTGGGGAAATCCTTGGCATATCTTCTCACACTGCCACAGGCCAGTATCTAGAAACCCTAAAGAGTTTGAAACAAACGGACAATGCTATAAAAATTGTCCACATAAAGGTGGTAACCCTTATTGAACAAGGGGATCAGTAAGTCAAAAACAAGTTTCCCGCTTGTCCCCAGAGAGTCAGTACAGCCAGGAGGGTCCAGTTGACCATCTTTCCCCTCATATATACGAAAGGCAAATGTATAGCCACTTTCGCTCTCGCACAGTTTGTAGAATCTTACGCCATACCTAAAGCGCTTTGAGAGGATGTATTGTTTGAATCCTAATCTCCCTTTATATTTCATTAACGATTCATCAATAGATACATTTTTTTGAGGAGTATAAACTCCAGTAAATTTGTGCTGAAGATGGTCTACCAGTGGGTGTATTTTATGAAGCCTATCATATTGGGTGTGAACTCTGGGGTGACAGAGGGTATTGTCATTGAAATGTAAGTATCTCAGCAGCAGCTCAAATCTTATTCTAGACATGGTTTGAGACTACACTGGACTTGAACAGATTGGGTTGGTGCTCCAGTAAGAGCGAATTGATGGCTTCTTTATAATACCCATGAGAATTGTAAGAGCCCAGAATTTTTTAAGTTCAGCGACATCTGTGGGATGCCAAGCACACTCCTCCCTGACTACATAGCTATCTGGATTGGTATCAATAAATTGGGTAGCATATAAATTAGTCTGGGGAGCAATCTCCTCCCAGATGGTATCCCCTAAAAATAGATCCATATATTGCATAGGGGAGAAGTCATCCACATTGACATTAATGCCTGTGTTGGCACTAAAAGGGGTGATTTGGGGCTCAGCTAACTGTGGAGAAACCTGTTCCTCCTCCACATTCGGCGTAGCAGAAAAAACAGATTCTTTTTGCAGCCGGCTCACACACAGATGACATGTCAGAAAACTGACCTGGGTCAAAATCGGACGCAGTGTCAGTGGCGTCAGAGTCTGACTAACACAGAGTTACTAACACATAATTTTTTTTTTTATTTTATACTAAAAACAGACTAAGACTGATAAAAACAGACTAAATGAGACTAAAACTTCTGTTAGCAGCAATCTGTAAACTAACTCCTGCAAAAATAATCTAACTGGAGATTTGTGGGAAGGATACTGACTAACAGAAATTTGCTGCTTTCAAAATAAACAAAAAAAATAAATCAGGAACAAGTATTATAAAAATTTATTTTCTGTGTGGTAGACTTTAAAACATGCTCCAATACACAGTCCAGGTTTTGTAGGGCAATCAGGACAGTGAAAATGGGTGTCTGTCCTTTTCCCTTTTTTATAACAGACCCGGCAACGTTTCTGGGGGTTTCTTTTTTTTGGTGTTGGCGGTATCTTAAAAATAAAATGTCTAGACTCCTCTTGCACCGTCGTTGGAACTTGACCATCTCCATAAATTATTGTGGAAATCAGCTTGAGCTGAAATTGGAGATAGGTGGTTCTTGCTGGATTCATTTTTTTAAAAAGTAAAAATGAATTATGTGTTGCTACTTGCAACAGGTAGATAGCCACCTTTTTATACCAGGCTTTTGTCTTTCTTAAGATAAAATATGGCTGCATCAGCTGATCAGCCAAATCAACACCTCCCATGTGCCTGTTATAAGCCCTGACGCACACCGGTTTTGTCTGTACCCTGCCTTCGTTATGGATGGTTGTTAGCATGTGAACATCCTTCCTGTACTTAAATTTTAGCGCAAGCAGTTCAGCTTTGCGCAGAGCTTTGCATTCCCCTTTTTTTAATTTGGCCTCTATGAAAGGTCTGGGGAAATCCTTGGCATTTCTTCTTACAGTGCCGCAGGCCAGTGTCTGCAAACTATAAAGAATTTTAAACAAGTGGACACTGCTGTAAAAATTGTCCACATAAAGGTGGTAACCCTTATTGAACAAGGGGATCAGTAGTTCCCAAACAAGTTTCCCACTTGTCCCCAGAGAGTCAGGACAGCCAGGAGGGTTCAGTTGAGCATCTTTCCCCTCGTATACACGAAAGGCAAATGTGTAGCCACTTTCGCTCTCGCCCAGTTTGTACACTTTAATGCCATACCTAGACCGTTTTGAGGGGATATATTGTTTGAACCCTAATCTCCCTTTGTATTTCATAAGGGATTCATCAATAGATAAAGTTTGTTGGGGAGTATAAACTTCAGAAAATCTGTTCTGACGATGGTCTACCAGTGGGCGTATTTTATGAAGCCTATCATATTGGGGGTGATCTCTGGGGTGACAGAACGTATTGTCGTTGAAATGTAAGTATCTCAGCAGCAGCTCATATCTTGGTCTAGGCATTGTTTGGGAGAATATAGGAGTCGAACAAATTGGGTTGGTGCTCCAGTAAGACCGGATTGATGGCTTCTTTATTATCCCCATGAGCATGGTAAGAGCCCAGAATGTTTTAAGTTCAGGGACATCTGTGGGATGCCAAGCATGCTCCCTGACTGTATAGCTACCTGGATTGGTCTCAATAAATTGGCTAGTGTATAAATTAGTCTGGGAAGCAATCTCCTGCCAGATGGTATCCCCTAAAAATAACTCCATATATTGTATAGGGGAGAAGTCAACCACATTCACATTAATGACTGCGTTGGCACTAAAAGGGGGGATGTTGGGCTCAGCTAACTGTGGAGGTACCCAGTCCTCCTCCACATTCAGCGTAGCAGGGGAAGCACAGCTTCTTTTAGCAACTGGCTCACACACAGATGACATGTCACTAGATGTGCCGCTAAACTGACCTGGGTCAAAATTGGACTCCGTGTCAGTGGCGTCAGAGTCTGACGCCAAGAAGGCATATGCCTCCTCCAAGCTGTACATGCGCTGCATGTTTCACACTAACAGACTAAACTAACAAAATACTAAACACAATAATTTTTTTTTTTTTTAAACACTAAAACAGAAGTAATCACTAAACTAACTCCTGTTAGAAGAATCTAATGGATATTTGGGGGAAGGAAACTGACTGACTACGACAGACTAAGACCGTCTAAGACACAGATTTTTTAAAATAAAGTTAACCCTTAAGGGCAAAAAAAAAAATACAGACAGTACAAATGCACTGTCTGTAACAGATCTGGCAGGGAAGGGGTTAAAATGGGATTTTTATTCACTGCAGATACTTTTTACATCTCTCGGGAACAGCTGCTGCAACAATATATCACGATCTCTGTCTCTCTCCTCTCACAAAATGCTACAGAGGGGAGAGAGGCAGAGATCAGTGTCAAAGTGAGTGTTTGTAACACCCACTTTGACACCAGCCAACTGTGAGCGATCGCGGATCGCTCACATGCCGCAATTGGCTGTTACTATCTGCCTGGGATGCTGGGCAGATAGTAACAACGGGATTTCAGCAGAAGTGATCTCCGATCGCTCCCGCCGCCCGTTTTCCGTTAGGACGGTTCAGGACCGTCCTCGGTCGGCAACGCAAAAATGACAAGGACGGTCCTGAACCATCCTGCACCGTGAAGGGGTTAAATTAGACACAGTCACACCTAAAGGACTCAATGAATACAACACATACTCTATGTTTTTGTAAACTTCACTCCATATTGGTTTTGATAATTTTGATTGGGAGGTTTTGTGCATAAAACCGCTAGCTAGTATACATATGTGAGGATTGTGATGGATCATGTGTACACTTTCTTTATTGAGTTTATTCAATTCATTGTGTAAGTGACATTATGACATATATTTGTAATTAATTCACTGGCATATGACACATTTGTTATAAGGAGACAATTGAACAATCTCTTAATGTGTAGTAGTGTAAATAGAATTGGCTTTTAAGACAGACACAGTATTGGTCAGTGCCATATACGTGAACCAAGTGGGTATTTATACAGCTATTATTATTCGTTTATGGTTTGAGCATAAATCATTACTGTTCATTCTGTGATTTGATAAATTAGTTATTATACTTATTGTTGGTATAACATTGAAATATATTTGGCATAGTAATATTGATTGGATGTGTTATCCACACTTAAGATCTATTTGTTACAATATTATCTGATTGTTTCTTTATAACAGATCCATTATGGGTGGGCACTTATGGATATTGTTCACTGATCTGTGTGCCACATTATTTTTCACGTAATTTCACATTTTTGTTAAGTATCCTAAGTGTCTTATTTCCACAGGGATGACTTTTACATGTCTTATAGGCATCCTCCTTAGAATAGGTATCTTGTTATATGTAGATCCCTGTATAAGGTGATCATCACACATCACTATAGTGAGTATATTTTTTAGCACGGCCGACTGTACATAGATTTAGCTTCACACGTTGCCTAGCAACGTCAGTATCACGTGAGTCACTTGATCGCTCAGGCGTGCTTCCGGTTTTCGGACGCCTGTCAGTCTCCTCTTTACTATACACTTGTTGCATGGCCGGCTCCACATAGACTTCACATGTTGCTTAGCACCGCTGGTATCACGTGGGTCACATGATCGCTTAGGCGCACTTCCGGGTTTTGGATGGCTGGCGGTCTTTTTTCTTTCCTACACACCTGTTGGTAAGTTATCAGCATTTATTTTGTTATATATACTTACCTCATTCACTGTTTATTTGATCTTGAAGAAGACCCTGTGAGGGTCGAAACGTCGATTGCTCAAAATTTGTACATGTAATTTGCACCAAAGAATAAATTAGATTTTGGATGAAGACCTGTGAGTGCTCCTTATATACTACTTTTTGCTATATGGTAAATGCTGAGGATTGCACCCAGGCAAGGTCAATAATTTTTGGGAAATAGTAAGGGTGAGTACCAAGGTCTCTGCTTTTTATATATGTGTGTGTGTGTGTGTGTGTGTGTGTGTGTGTGCTATATGTATGTGCAGGAGTAAGGGTGCTGTCTGTCTGGGGGTGCTGTGTGTGTCTGGGGGTGCTGTGTGTGTGAGGGGGCTGTTAGTGAATTTATTTTATTATAATTTTTATTAATAATTAAAAAAAAGTTATATCTCCCCCCCCCCTTCTTACCTTTAGCCTGGGAGGGGGGGGGGAGCTGGGTTTCCATGGAGTGGGGAACCATGCTGCCTTCCCTGGTGGTCCTAGTGGTGAGAGTGAACTCTAGCCTGCAAGGCTAGAGTTCACTCTCGCGAGATCTGAGCGATGCCGTGGCAACGCTCAGACCTCACGAGAGGACCCGGCGGAGCTGCTGGCTAGAGCTCCCCGAGTCCTCTCCTCCCTCCCTCCCCAGCCGGCGGCCGCATTTCAGTGCCTGTGATCTCCCCTGCTGGTCTGGGCCCACTGCCATCGAGGCCCACCGGGCATTTGCCCACCGATGGCCAGTGCCAGTCCGGGCCTGCCTGAGACCCTTAACCTGTTGTGACAGTGTGAGGCAAATTGGACATGGAGCTGCCTTGATATGCATCTGGCTAGTATTCAGGGTTTTAGACAACTGCCCCAGATCTGCTCTGCAGAACTTAGTTCCACCATTACACACATTTTTTGCATACCCCCAGGGGAAGTGAATTGTACCCCTGGCGGTACACGTACCACAGGTTGGGAACCCCTGCAATAGAGGATTGATTATATTCAAACATATAAATAGCGAGGTGTAAAGGAGCTCCTTGTACTCCGACCGAGTACCCTCCGTTGACGGATGCTCCTAGCGCTTCCTGAGGACTCCAAGCGCTGCAGCAGACACCACAACCACCGCAGACTCCACAACCGCCGTATCTGGACTGGAGTCTCGCCGTCTTCCTTCCACCCTGGATCAGCTTCTGTCCTCCAGGACTGTGTGGGAAAGAACTCTCCCTTCCACCCTGTATGAATCTCCAGCATCCAGGACTGTGTGGTGAAGACCCCTCCTCCAAGGAGAGCGTGTCAGGAACAAGCTCTTAAAAGAGCTAAGTGACTCAAGCTCAGGGGAGCATGCAGAGCATAGCAATCCCCAGTGTGATTATAACAGCTCCCTCCAATAACGAGACAAGGCTACGTTTAGAGGGATCAAGAAGAACTGTCAAAACCTTTATTTCCCTGGGGGACCAGCCAATAGGGTCACCACCATAACATTGTTGTGAAACCTCAATAAAATCACAAACAGTCAAACCATATTAAGCAACACACAGTGACTTATCACAACACAATGGCACATTTTTAAAGGGGTGGGGGGAGACAATATTTAACAGTAAATATCTCACCTGCCTGCAGAATTAGCAATGTGCAAATCTACCCGAATATGCAAATGAACCAGTCTTGCAATTCAGGTAGTGCATATTGCTGTTGCTACCAACAGAGGGCACTAGACCAGCTCCATAGCCAAACCCACCTAGTTGGTAGCAAACCTCAGCAATACAAGAGAGCAGGCAATACATTACACAGTACACACACACACACTATAAACAATTACATTACACACACCCTGCACCTATAATGGGTACAGGGTGACAAAAACATAAGATAAATAAAGCAGCCTACATAAATAGTCTGTCTGAAGGTAGACTAGGGGCTTTAAAGCCAGATACATGAAAGAGTCATGGTCACAGGGGAGGAGGCTGGCAAGTAGGCCTCTCCAGGACCAAGTGGCAAAGGGCACTTCGTCACACGAGGGCTTACACTCCTAGTGTAATCGTGTGGTGCCCAGTGCTGGTCTGGCAAGGATCATGTAGACATAGCAGAAATGACTTTGTAGACTGTAGCGGAGGGCATTGGGCTGTCCTCAGAATTCTGTATGTTCAGATGCTTTCTGTAAAATTTTGCCTTATGTATATATGTATATGCAGCGTCTGATTGTTCGGTAAAATCACTCCGTTCATTATATTGAGTGAAACTACCGAACAACCAGACCACCCAGGAATAAGTGTGCCTCCAATTACTGTTCGCAACAATGTTGCAGACGGGTAATTGGTGATTCGTGTAATGTGTGTTTTGTCCTCTGGGTGGCCGCAATACGGGAAATGAACACGTGGCGGCAGCCATTTTAAACTCCCGAACAGCAGTGTTTTGCCGCCGAGTGTCTGGAACCCAAATCGGACACTCGGCTAGGCAAACACCGCTGAGACCTCCACACTGCCCGTAAATTTGTGTAGAAACTACGGAACGGCTACTCGTTCGGTAGACAGAAACACACGAACAAGGGGATTCATTCGAATCATCTCCAGTCTCCATAGCTCAAGTTATTTATTGCCTTTTTCTGTGACCGACCGCAGGGCCAAAATGCATGGAACCAATTTCGGCTGTTACCTCCAGTGTGGTCCGTCTTTTTACTACTTCCACAAATCTCTCGAACCCCTGGTCTGATCTGGGTGATTTTTGGATATGTCCCTCACCCAGATCAGGGCTACCAGGGGATATCATATTTAAATGGGTACCCCTATGTTTAGGGGTACATCCAGAAATTCAGGAAATTTGTGTCCTGCATAATAGGATTATGAGTCAGGCTAAGGGGAGGGAATGTGTGGGCGGCAACTTATGTATGATTGGCTACTGTAATAATTATTGTAAATCCCTCCCTTGCATGGGAGAATGCTTTAAAAGAAGGTTGAGTGATTAAAAGTTCAGTTCTGCTCCTGATGCTGTGTCGTCCAGTCATTGGGATCTGTAAGGGGATATTCGTGGATTACCTTGCTTGCTGTGATAACTATTCTATGGTATTTTATAACTTGCTCCTGAGCCTCACTGGGATTCTTAGTGGAGTTAACCTGTGAAAGACCAGCTCTCCGCTACATAGAGAGATAAAGAGTGGTTGGCCAAAAGTCCAAGGGAACAGAACAGGGGGTAACCCTAATGGAATTTGTAACAAAAAAGAAAAGATCTGTCCCTAAAGATAGTATGCATAAAGATAATAGCTTTGAAATCTCAAATACTTTATTAAACCGAATAAACTCAGTACACAATTAAAGTAAATTATTTTGAGGGATTGGGGGTATATATTTCTTTGTGTCTGCACTTGTAAGTTATGCTTTGTCCTGATGAGAGCTCCTTGTGGGAGCTGAAATGTTGACTTTTAAAATGGATTGAATAAAAGTTAGATTTTATTTGAAAATCTCTATAAAGTCTTTGGAGTTCAGTTATTTCTGCTATGTCTATATATATATCTATATATGGTTTTATTGCCATCCTGATGAAAGCCCATGTACTGGGGCTGAAATGTCGATATTTATTAATGTAATAAAGTAAAAGTTATATTTTATTACTACTTTAATGAAGTCCTTGGAGTGTGGTAATTTTCATATATATATATATAGATATATAGATATAGATATATATATATTTGTAGTCAGAATTTAATTTGTATATGAAAATAGAGAAGAGGGGGAAAGTTGGTAGTGTTGTGCCGATACCAACGTATGGGTAGGCCTGTAATAAAGAGGGCCTGTAAGGAAACCAAGTGCATTTAAACCTCAATTGGTAGTTTCCTCCCGAACCACCAGAGCCTAGGTAATATAGCCCTCCGTTCGGTAGTTATGGTAGACGAATCCCAATTGTAATTCCAATAGTGTCCCTGGATAATTCCCACAGTAAAACACACGAATTCACAAACAGCATACGTAGTCAGAAGAAGGGTACAAAGATGAACTATGGGTTTATTGACAGGCATGCTCTTTTTATGGGATTCTGCCCATGCAAGGGAGCCTCCCATATAATTAGCTATACATCCAATCCTAACAATATACATACTGTACATCTCCTCCCCTCAGATAACCATGAAACACAATTAAAACGTAACAGAATTTCCCCAAAGTTTGGATGTACCCCAAGGATAGCTGTTCTCTGGGGCACCAACATATAAAAAACTCAGTTCATTCGGTTCAGCCGTTCAGGAGATATGGGACTTAGAAGTTTTGACCAACTGCACGGGCAAAGTAGCCGAAAACAGTTCCAAGAATTCTGGCCCAGCAGTCGGTCTTAGTTCGCATGAAAAACCTCCCGAACGGCCGGCCATCCAGCTACCATCCTTGGTTCGCTTGATTCCCCATCCGTTAGTAAGTCTTTCTTCCGAACGCCCGGTCGTTCAGTAGTTTGGAAGGGGGTTTACCGAAGGTCCGGAGGCTTCAGCGGTGTTCGCCTATTTGAGTGTCCGTTTTCAGTTCCAGACACTCGACGGCAAACACCGCTGTTCGGGAGCTAAAATGGCCGCGAACACGTGAAAGTCCCGAAATGGTGGCGAGACATGCCGTTCGTGCAGAACTTCTGTCGAACGTAATCCATCCAGCAAAGAGTCTGTATAATGGGCAACAGGGTGATCTGCATTCGGTAGTTTTACCTACCGAATGCCATAGGGAACATTACTATTAAACAAAGGAATACAAAATGTCAATTTACAGCATAAGAGGGGCATTTCTTCACAGGGCCCGCCAGAGGTAATGCAACAATGATAGTAAAATTATTAGAGTGAGTGGTGGGAGGGGTCACTCTTACAGGAACCAGCATAGGTAAGCAGGGGGGTAGAGCTTTTATAGGGAAAACTCCCCACACAAATTCAGGCCTATAACTTGTAGTCGGAACTTAATTTGTATATGAAAATAGAGAAGAGGGGGAAAGTTGGTAGTGGTGTGCCGATACCAATGTATGGGTAGACCTGTAATAAAGAGGGCAAAAGATATTGCAGAAAACACACTTTAAACACACGTTATTCAAATTTTTTTACAATGCTAGACATGTAGGTTTTCCTGAGTTCTTCTCAGGAGGTGAAGTAACGTACTGTAAACAGAGGATTCTATCTGCCTGGTCTTTGAAGTTTAGGTGGGAGACAGAAGTAGTGGATAGAATTAAGTCGCGTATATTTAACCGGGACACCAGAGGTTCTCTGTAGAAACAGAGGAATTGTAGTTGGGTAGTAGTGTGGTTGGTTTGGATGAGAGTCGAGATATAACATAGTGTGTATGGTTCTGACAGATAGTATTAAACAGAAGCTGACATCCATATATGGACCACAGTGAACTCTCGGGGTCTGAGGAGGCTGTAAAGTGCGATGTAAATGGCTGCTAGATGACCGAGTAATATGTACTAATTTTAAGTGTAGGTGGCCAAAAAGAAGAGGCAAAAGCCACCATGGTCTCGAAGGAGTTATTGTCGTAAAACTTAAAATTCCCCGCCCAATACGTGTAACTCAGTTACAGCCCTGTTGTAGGCTGTTTTTGTGTTGGTAGACAGAGTGTATCATGAGAGAAACCGTGCGTGGGTCAATAATCTAGTTAATCCATAATTAACTCTAGAAAATTAGGTATTCTGGATGGGAGCTGGTTGGCTAATGGGTGTACCTTGTAGAAAGCCTGAAAGTTTGATCGGGACGTGTCAGCTTCCGTATTATGGATGCCTGGGATGTGTTCGCAAACAGATACAATTGTAGTTTGGCAGCCAGCCATGTCAATCTCCGTATTAACCGCATAATGGTCAAGGAGGAAAAGCGCCCTTTATTTATGATATCGCAATCCGCCAAATTGTCTGAGAAACACTTGACTGCCTTACCAGCCCACAGATGACAGATATGTGCTTCTGCTACAATGGGATAGACCTCGAAAAGGGCTGAAGTTTCCCTGAAGGTCGGTAAGGCAAGTGCCTCTTGAGGCCACACATCCCTGAACCAGTGGTTACCAAAGATTGCAGCGAATCCCGAGTGGGCTAGTGCATCAGTCCAAATAACAAGAGAGTGCTTGGTCAGTGGGGGTATGAACATGGAGATGCTGTTCCACTCTGCTAGGAAGTGCTTCCACATAATTAGATCGGCTACGGCTGGCGGGTTAAGGACTGTGGTGCCATCATCAGGCACGCCTGGCAGGAGGCAGAGTAGCCTGGAGATGAAGGATCTCCCTTGTGGAATGATATGTATCGCAAAATTGAGGTATCCCAGTAGAGACTGGAGATCCCTCCAAGAACCAGTACCTTTTTGGAGGAACTGGTCCAATTCCAGTCTAATGAGTACCAATTTCATATCGTCGAGGTGCGCCTTCATGGACACTGAGTCGAGTGAGATCCTTAGGAATACCAACTGTGTTGTGGGGCCTATTGTTTTGTCAAGGGACAGTAGGATGCCTAGTGCAGAAAACAGTGCAGTGGTGCTAATGATACTCTGTGGGGTAAGGGATCCTGCCTCTACCAGTAAAAAATTGTCTAAATAGTGTATGACCGTGGGGTATCTGACTGTATTCAGGATCAGCCAACAAAGTGTTTCTGCAAATATATCGAACAGCTTCGGGCTGCTCCTGGAGCCGAAAGTGAGCCTGGTGGCAAAGTAATAATTTTATAACGTGACAGGAGGCTTCGTATTTGCTTAAGTCTTTCTTTACTTAAGCTTCACAGCAGCACTTTTTTACTTAGTAACAGGGTAACCAATCAGAAAAAGAGATAACAAGGTATAAGAGTCCCTCCCTGTGATGTCACTTCCTCTTTCTTTGCTGCTTCACACCAGTACAGGTCAGAGTGCCACTGCCTCTTACTTTCTATGGGTTATTTACTATCCTCTTTATTTTAACTTGTTATTTAATCTTTGTTTTTCTTAGCTATGTTTCCCATACTTTAGCTATATACTTATTTTTCTATTTCTAAGGTGCTTGTCCCACCTTAGCTATCTTCTAAAGTTTTCTCTCTTAACTTATTCTCTATTACTGCCTAATTTTCTCCCTTTATTCCTTTTGTACTGTCCCTTACGTTCTGTTTCATTTTTCTATACTTTTCTTTGTGTCTCTTACTTTTATTGGTCCGGGTTGCGGTCGGCATATTTTGCCCCGTTTTTCCCGGGCTTTTGGGCTGTGGAGTACGCCTCCATCGGCCCTGAGTGCGCACGGCGGCCATCTTGGATCTCGCGCATCGCCGCGAGATCCGAACGGCCGTTTGCACATGCGCGAGATCGCTGCGGCCATTTTGTTGGAGCCGCGATCGGCGACCATTCTAGCCGCACGGCGGCCATTTTAATTATTAATCGGCAGTACAAATATCTTACAAGTTTCATATATATAAGTTCTCTCACTTATATTTCTCAGACAATATTTCCCACAGAGCAGAATTTGTTTTTCACAAGAGTTACTTCTCTCTGTAATTCAGTTCAGGAGAATTTTCGCTTACACTACTCCCCCTGGTGGTGAATTAAAGGTACTACATTACCAATATTATTATGCATGTATATTAAACTACTCAATACTGTTATATTGGGAGCAACCCCCAATACCAGCCAGCTAAATATTTATCACAGTCATATTGTGATTTTTTTAAGGGTAACTCCCTATATATTTTACGATTGCTGTTATACCATACAGCCCATGACTGGCCCGCTTTGTCTGTGCCACCATACCTCTACACGAGTTTAAATAAGCACTCTGAGGTTATTGTATCTGGGTGACCCCCATTACAGCTTGCACTGTTGAAATTAAATATCTTTTGATATACAAGACGGCCCTAAAATACATTCTAATGCTGGCCTATTCTGCCCCATAGGTACCAACACTGTTGCTATGGAGGCTTCAAACCAAGACCAAAATCTGCAAGCGATTATAAACGCGGCTGTTGCCGCTTCACTAGAAAAGACCCTGGCTCGGGTGCTGCCCATTGAGCCCAAAGATACCAAAATTTCTGAGCCCCCGCACTCTGATGAAGAGGCGGATGATTCCGATTCTACAAGAAGGAACCCTTCCAAACTCAATAAACGATATTGGAAAGGGGATGGGCCAGAATCACTCAAACGCAAAGGGAAAGAACCGGCTAAACGCCCAAAACAAGCGGACGCCAGGGAAAAACATTCCATACAGCCTACCTTGTCGGAGGAGGAAGACGACTCTTTCGACTCACACCCATTGGCCATTCTAGATGAATGGCAAGCTGGCCACTCTTCAGAAGACGAAGAAGTCTGGCCTGAGACATCTTTCAGAGAAGCACCTTTCCCTCAAGATATCACGGGAGACCCCACTACTGAGGTTTCAGTACCCGAAACCTTTCTGGATACGCTTGGTGAACCACTATTTGACCCACGACAGATCAGATACCCTCGATCTTCAGAATGGTCACTCCCAAATCACCTTTCACAATATATCCATTTCTGGATAAGGAGACCCCTAGACCGGGAGGTCCGCAAACGCCTAAGAGCTGAATGCCCTAGACCCACCTTACCGGACATGGTCGCTATGACCCCGGAGTTTGATTCCCTGCTCTACACATATTTAGCCAGATCTGGCCGTGACCCTAAAAAGGGCATTGAACGCAGCCTACGCATCACCCAGGACAAGATGTTGGATGTCCTAGGGCCCTTGGCAAGAATTCTACTACTGGCTGATGAAGCCCTCACTAACGAGGGCCTTTTAGACCATCTGTGATCAGAGAATGGGCACTACGCTCCATTTGCCTGCTGGGCAATGCAAATACATCCCTCTCTACCGAGCATAGAAAAGCAGTGCTGCTGCGTATGGATGCCAAACTAGCCGACCTAGGGACCAAAGAGTTGGGCCCCAAGGCCAAGGGTCTATTATTTGGAGAACCCTATATTAAAGAATTACACAAGCATGTAAATTTATACACCACCCTGAACAAGGCGCAATCATCCATGAGAAGAGTATTCCACCAACAACCCTCTCAGGTTTTTGGCAGGGCTGGCCGTCCAAGGGGTCGTGCAGTCAGCCGCTTCTGGCCCACAAGCCAACGCCAACGAACCCCCACTTCACCATTCTTCCCCAACTATCAAAATAGAGGTTTCTACACCCAAAGGTCAGATAGGGGAAGAGGAGGTAGAGCCCGTGGACGCTACAGATACCCAACAGGTGAGATTTCCTACTTTTCACCTCTCTACGGTTTCTCATGCGGGCAGGTTGTTACATTGTGTGGATATGTGGAAGACGCTGTCTTCAGATACATGGGTTCTAAACACGGTTCAGGGTTATTTCATAGAGTTTTATTCTCTCCCTACTCAAACAGGTCCTCCCCATTACCCGATAATGTCAAAATCTCAATGGCTCCTCCTCGATTCAGAACTACGTTCCTTGCTAACAAAAGGAGCAATTCAACCCGCTCCACACGACGAAGGCTTTCTAAGTTCCATATTCCTGGTCAAAAAGAAATCGGGAGAATTTCGCCCGGTAATCAACCTTCGCCAATTGAATACCTTCGTGATATACCGGCATTTCAAACTGGAAGTGATACATCTCCTCAGAGACATTCTCCGTCCAGGCGATTGGTTCACCCGACTTGACCTCAAGGATGCTTACCTCTCCGTGCCAGTACATCCATCCAGTCGACGTTTCCTCCGCTTCCCCTGGCACCACCGGATCTTCCAATTCACCTGCCTTCCATTCGGCCTGAATTCCGCTCCCTGGTGCTTCACCAAACTGCTCAAGCCAGTCACCGCACATCTTTGAGCAAGGGGTTTTCGCTGCTTAATCTACCTCGACGACCTCTTACTACTCTGCGACAACATCTCCACGCTGCAGTCACAGACGATCTACACATCCTCATTGATAGAATCCTTGGGATTCGTCATCAACAAGGAAAAATCCTCGCTGACTCCATCCCAAATCATACAGTTTCTCGGCTTCGAGATCGACTCCTCCACCTGTGTTCTCCGCCTGCCTCAGTCCAAGTTAACCGCGATCAGGAAGGAACTGCGCAAGACGCTTCGCCAAGTGGATCTACCTCTCCGAGGTTTGGCTCGGATTATAGGCCTGCTTTCTGCCTCCATTCAAGCAATCTACCCAGGTCCCCTCCATTATCGGGCCATGCAACGCTTGAAGGCTCAATTCCTCCAGACCCATCCATCATACGACCAAAGGGTCCCGATCACTACCGAGGTGAGGGAGGAACTCTACTGGTGGCTTCGCCACATGTCTGCCTGGAACGGCAAAGCAATTTTTGGTCCCACTCCGGACTTTGTGGTGGAATCAGACGCGAGCCTCCAAGGCTGGGGTGCAACTTGTCATACAACTTCCACCGGGGGACCATGGACCGACGCAGAACACTCTCTCCACATCAACTGTCTGGAATTAATCGCAGGATCGTTTGCAGTCCGCAGTCTGGCCAATCATCTCTCAGACTGCTGTATTCTCCTCCGAATGAACAATATCTCGGCCGTTCAATACATCAACAAATTGGGCGGGGCCAGATCTCACACCCTGTCCGAGGTGACAAAGGACATCTACAATTTTTGCTTCCAGCGCAACATAACACTCCGGGCAGAATACCTCCCGGGGGAGACGAACACCACTGCGGATTGGTTCTCCCGACATTGGAGAGACGGCAGCGACTGGCGCTTACACAGGTCAGTCTTCCTCCACGTCTCCAAACTCAGGGGCCCGTTTACTCTGGACCTGTTCGCCTCCCGGACGAATTTTCAAGTCCCACGCTTCTTCAGCTGGCTACCAGACCCGGAATGTTTGGCAGTAGATGCCTTTCTTCAGAAATGGCCGATGACGGGAGCCTACGCCTTCCCTCCGTTCGCGATGATCCCAAGAACCCTTCTTCAGATTCGCAGACAACAGGTCACACTGGTACTACTCACCCCGCTCTGGCAGGGCCAAGCATGGTTCCCAGATCTCCTGGACCTCTCCTGCCAACATCCCCTCCTTCTACCTTTATGGCCCAACCTGTTAGAGGACCCTCAAGGAAACCCTCATCGGATGATAATGCAAGGTCATCTCCAATTAGTGGCTTGGACTCTTTCAGGGGATCCTGGAATTTCGGAGAATTATCGCAGAGATCTAAAGAACTTCTCTGGGATTCCTGGGCTCCTGGAACCAGAAGATGCTACCTTTCTTCCTGGAGTACTTGGTGCAATTGGTGCATGCATGCGTTTCAGCATAAAGCCCCTCATGAAGACAAGTTCAGTCCCTTACAGCCCCTAGACAGTCCATACTGAATTTCCTCTCACACCTGTTCGACTTAGGCCGTACATACCGGTCCATCAACGTGGCCCGGTCAGCAATCTCGGCAGCCCATGTCCCTCTACATGGAATTCCAGCAGGCCAGGACCCGCTGGTTTGCAGACTATTGAGGGGCATCAAACTGGCTCTGCCCCCAACACCAAAATACTCCCATCTATGGGATGTTAATGTCATGATTCGTTTCCTGGAAACCTGGCCGAACAACGAAGATCTAACCCTCCGTCAACTCTCGGCTAAATTCACCCTGCTACTCTGCTTAGTATCCTTCCGACGAGTGTCGGATGTTCGAGCATTTGACCATGACGCTATCAATTTTTCCCCCGAAGGTGTCACCTTTTCCGTGTCCAGACGGACAAAATCAAACTCTTCTTCGGTATTTTACCCTTATTTCCCTAACCATCCAAAATTGTGTGTGGTATTACTTCTCTCTCGTTATTTACTACTCACCTCCTCCCTTCGTTCAACCTCCTCCAGCCAACTATTGATCTCCTACGTCCGTCCACATAATCCGGTGTCAACCATAACCCTTGCCCGATGGGTTAGGTGGTTGCTCTCCCTCGCTGGGATTGAGGCCTCCTTCGGAGCCCACTCTATCAGGGGAGCGGCGGCATCGGGAGCTTTCAGCGCTGGAGCCTCACTTCGGGACATTCTCCACTCAGCAGACTGGTCCCGGGAACAGACTTTCCGCAACTTCTATTTTCGTCCGGCTGTGCACGCTTCCTTAGCCCTTCTTGGGGAGCGTTAAAACAGCAAATACGAAGCCTCCTGTCATGTTATAAAATTGTAGATTATGCTAACTTTAGTGTACCGATAATCTTAATTTTATTAATGACAGGAGGCGAGTATTTCCCACCCTTCACTCTCGTTCTTTTTCCCCTCCCAAAGGTCACCTATCTAGGTAAGTTCATCTAGACTAAATACATACTCTAGGTACCTCTACTGTGGGGGGGCTAAGGGTTTCTCTCTAAGGGTGGATAGGTTACACTTCGTAGGAGGTGGGCTTTTAGACAAGTTTTTCTAAATACCGAATGTCATATTTTATAAATCCAATTCTCGGATTAATCCTTGGTTTCGATTCTGCTTTCTCGTTTCAGCATAAAGCCCCTCATGAAGACAAGTTCAGTTGCCGTTCCATCTCAAGCATCACCTCGGCTCTCTAAGAAGACATGTTTACGTTCCTGTTCCCTCTCTAACATTTGCTTTCTCATCTGGCATCCTGAATTCCTCATCCGGTTCAGTTACAGTCCCTGTTCCTATTTGTTCGCAGCCAGAAAGAGGAAGTGACATCACAGGGAGGGACTCTTATACCTTGTTATCTCTTTTTCTGATTGGTTACCCTGTTACTAAGTAAAAAAGTGCTGCTGTGAAGCTTAAGTAAAGAAAGACTTAAGCAAATACTCGCCTCCTGTCATTAATAAAATTAAGATTATCGGTACACTAAAGTTAGCATAATCTACAATTATCCCTCCATTTGATGCCGTGGATGTGCCAGAGAGATGGATGGATTGGTAGTAATTTGAA
>OW240913.1:20747882-20761493 GCA_933207985.1 Pelobates cultripes | reverse complement strand
AGCGTTAGTTATGTCCGTCTAACTGATCCAGGCTTGTTTGCCGGCCAATAGTATAGCTTGTATGGCATGATCCATGGAGGCATAATGAACAGAAAATTCTTCAGCCGATATTAATGAATATAAACAAAGGTTTTTTGAAAAATGAGGTGCTGACAAATCGATAATCAAACGTTTTTTATTAGATGTGTTGTTGGTAACCACTCCGATAGAGTTTGTGCGCCATGAAGAAAAAGGAGGGTGTGAAAAAGTACCGATCATTAAGCCTGATGTGGTCTCTCTCTGTAGTAAATCGTCAACGGCGGATGGGTAATTGGTAGCAGAGAGTAAGTTAGGACATTCCATTGTACCTGTTGGGAGTGCTACTAACCCTGATGTCCCTGTATAGTCCGAAACTGAGAACGAATTTGGGGATGGGTAGCTTTATACTGAGGCGTGAGTCCCTAGATATGAGGAATTCTTACCTTTCTTCAAAGGCAACAGCTTTATTCTCTAGAGTATCCTGTGAAGCTATAAGGAGGGCAACTAGGCTAACATCCTTGCCATCCAGAATATCTTCCCTAATGGAAGCTGGAACAGTATATACAGGGTTGATGCAGTGTGGAGTGGAAGGAATGATAGTAATCCCCCTAGCATACGTGTTAGAAGGTGCAGGTACTGTGCTTGGAGAGGTGCGCTGGTAACTGTAGAGATTATGGTTTCTATATTGGTCATCCTCTCATTAAGTGACTGACGGGGTGGACAAGATGGATGACAAAGTGTCTTGAAACTGAACTCGTGCCGGGACTGGGATCGTTTGACTGAACCGTTAATAACTTAGAGTTCTGCTTTCCTTGCTGTGTGTCACGTATTCATCTGCTTATAAAAATGTGATTAATGGAATTTACGTTAAGTTGTGCCGAACAACATTACTGACTTGACAGGAAAAGTTGTGCCGAGCAGCAATCAAATCCACAGCAGGGTTTGTGCTGTGCAGCAATTATGCAAATGGGAACCTGGTAACTGCCTTTGGGGTCAAAGGCCGATTACAGCCTATCAGATCCAGAGGAGGGGTATTTAGTCCCAGTTCTCATCCTGCTAAGTGCCCTGTCGTGGTTTCCCTTGTGGTTGTCCGAAAGCGCGTTATTGATTCTGGTTATTCTAGTTATTTGACTTTGGCATTGTTTTTGACTTCCCTGTTTTCTGGTATTCCTGACCCCTGGCTTTTCCTTATCATTGTGTCTCTTTCTGTATCCCTTGACCTTGGCTATTCCTGACTATTCTTTGGTACGTTAGTCCGGCCATTCTAAGGTCCGGTATACGTTACCTATTAGTCCTCTGTATTACACAATTCTACGTGCTGGATCATACTGTAATCCTGACACTGTGGCTGGGAAAGGAACATTTCTACGGTGTAGTTTTGCCACCAATTTAGCGATGGTCCAAGATCTCAGAGACCCAGGGGTAGTGGTAACGAGAGATATGACTGGTGAGATAGGTGTACTGGGCCCGGGGGGAGAGCCATGTAGAGACAGATTGTCTTCATGGGGTGAATCTTGCTGTTACGGTTGCCTTCAGGCTGGCTGGAAGTCAGACCGTAGAAAGGATGCTCCTAGCGCTCACCAAAGGACCATCAGCACCGCAGACACCATAAACACTGCAGACTCTACAAACCACCGCTGCTGGGCTGGTATCTCAGCTTCTGCTATCCACCCTGGACCAGGCTCCAGGGTCCAGTGGGTGATCTCTCTTCCTTCTGCAGAGCGAAGCAGGATCAGGAACAAGAGCTCTTACAAGAGCTCAGTAGCTAAGGGAGCATGCAGAGCATAGCAATCCCCTGAAGTGATTATAGCTGTTCCCTACAAACATGAGTCGAGGCTGCAAGTTAGAGGGACAAGTCATTCTGTTTAATTGGCACCAAAGGGCCTTGTTTTATGCAAAGTTTCCTTACATAGGACCACCCACAGGGTTTTACAGAACAACCAATAACACATGTACATTACAGAAAACACTCCCAGCAATTACACACAAAATCCTCCCCCTCTGCCTGTGATATAATTATGGTACACAATGGTTAACATAATTATCACAAGCAGGGAAAATACAGTTTTTATACATGTACTATAACTTTAAAACCATACATCCAATCTTCATAAAAACCACATATTCAGAATCAGCACACTTTAAATACAAACATAACCAAAATCACACAAATCCCTCCAGTGGGTAAAAAGTTAGACGGAAGTCCTTTATGACCGACCACAAGCACATTTTCCTGCCTAAAACAGTTCCATAGATTTGGGCTGTGCGATCGGTCAATTTCACACTGAAAAATGACTAAGTCTCATTCGAATGCACGAATGGGGCCGTTCGTGTACATAGCCCAGTCTAACAGTACGTTCGAATTGTCGAACGCACTTCGATTCCAGCTAATGTGTCGAAGTTCATGAGAAGGTAAGGGTCAGCGGTGTTCGTGAAAATGTGTAGCCGATTTCAGTTCCATAGATTTGGCTACACACACCGCTGACCTCGTTCGAATTAACAAAGATGGCCGCCGCCACGTGTTGGTTTGTACGAACTGCAGCCACCCAGCGTTCGGCAATTTACCTACAGCAGGCTCCCAGCCTAGGAGGTAAATTGCCTGCACACTTCCACTTCTGGGTGGTACTTGGTTCAGTAAGCCCCATTTACTGAACCAAGTGGGAAAAAGCAAGGAACAAGTTATTTTACAGGTCTGGGGACATAGTCTAAAAGGGACATTGTTCACCAAATTCACAATATGTCCCCAGATGGTTCTTAAAGGGCCATGCACACCCAATAAAAGTCCATACATTTTCAGGGCACAATCTCCCAGGGGCAATAGTCATAAGGAAGGAGACAAGCAAATAGGCTACTCCACAACCCAGGGAAGCAGGGCAATTTGTCATTTAAAGTGCCAGTTACAAATCGCAGTTTGTAACACTTGCGACATCCTATGAAGAGATTAGTAAACACAGAATTTTGAGCCAAAGGTGAAATACCATATAGAACTGGCTTACTAGCTTGTACCAAATGGTGAAGAACTTAACTAACCATGATAGGTGAATCCCTGCTAGTTGCCAAGTGGCGCGGAGAGGCTCTACCTATGATTTGGCCGATGGGGAAATGTGGCCACCGAATGATGTGGCGGGATGTTGGCCTCTCTGTGACAGTATATAGAAAAACGGTTGGCCGTGGCATGTGACATTCTAAACCAATCCCTGCAGAAGAGGATATGAGGCAATTATACTAACGTGGGCAATACCTACGCATGAGGTGGGGGGGGGGGGGCCTCATAGGAACTAGAACCTAAAATTAATAGGGACAGGTCCTGTCCCTTGCAGCCACTTCTCTATCCCTGGCTGGGGCTTGTCTTATAGGAAACCTGTGTAACCGTACGTACCTAATAACCAGATGAGAAAGACCCTGAGTGGAAGCTGGATGATGCAGGATAAAAGATGCCTATATATATATAACGTACCCTTAACTGAACCTAAGAGATAACTCTCATGGCATAGGAGTCTCTGATATGCACCTGGAAGAAAATTAGGGATATGTGTAATAAGTAAAATGTTTGATAGTAAAACAGAACAAAATAAGAGGTATTTTTTAATTTAATTTTTTTTTTATATTTGGTGTGTAGAAATTCTATCTGTCTAAAGTTTATCAATGGTATTGCTAGCCTAGGTTGGAAATGGATAGTGCAACAGAAGATTAGTAAGATCGTGTATAGAGGTTCCTGAACGTAGGATGATTGAGACAAGCATTAACGTGCAAACGTACAATCAATACAAGACCTTGATGTACCAGTTATGATAGAATATGAACGAAAGAAAATGAGCGTACGGAAATGGAAATATCTGAAACACAATTGTTCGGAAGCAAAATTCTGTCCTAGTTTAATCAGGAAATTTGCTAATCCTAGAAATAGGCACCTAAGATACACATATGATATGAGGACAATATGAGTACCGTGCAAAGGAACTCTGTATATTCAGATTAGTATGTAATTATGTATGAGCTATCTAACCGATGTTAGATATAGTGGCAGACGTATTAGAAATAGTATCCTGTGAGGTAAAACCCCAGACCCTTGCATTAACTGATTATGTAATAAACCGTTTTATATATGTAACGGACCGTTTTGCACAAAAAGGGAAAAAACCGTTTAGGCGATCGGCCCCCTTTCCAGAGATCCAGGCACAGCTACTGCAGAACACCAAAACTCACGAACTGGATACAAAATAGCACTCCAACTCCCGAACTGGAACCTCCCAAATAGCTGCTAGCAGACGAACAGGAAAAGCAGACGAACAGCTTACACTCCTGGCAATCAGTCTCTAACAGCATACAGTGAATCCCCCCAAGAACGAGACAAGGCTCCGTGTTGAGGGTCAAGCAGTGGTCTGAGGTGCTGGCACACCCAGCCTAGTTTTTATTAGTGTTTCAAATACAGGACCACCCACAGGGAGGGATAAAACAACCAATCATATCACAGTTACATCCCACATATTCCCTCCCCTTATCCTGAGAGGAAACTCAATTATACAAACAGTTAAAACATACTTTCTACCCAACTTTCATAACTCCAAAACCATACATCACATTCACATAAAATTACATATTCTCAATCAATCCATTCAGGGGAACAACATATTCAAAAATGGCACAAATCAGACAAGGGGTTCAAAAGTTAGTAAAAAGTCCTTTGTGACTAAATGAAGCATGGCTTTCTGGCCCAAACCAGTTTCAGAGTCTTCTATCCTGGAGATAAGTAATTCAATTATCTCCCAGGATAGACACAAGACTCCATTAAGCACATGGTTGCAAAAAGACACAAAACACTTTAAAATACATAAAGTCACCTTTTATACATAAAACACAGACATTTCACATATCCCCAGATAGCTCAGGTCTGAGCGCACATTATTAAGTGAATGGCGCTCGGACCACACAAATACAGTTTAATCACCATGGAGCCAAAGTCTTTACAGTCAGTTTCATACAAATGGGCTCCATGGGATTCCTATCTGGGGTATAACACATTCAAACAAATCTACCGAACCCCAGGCAGAAAAGCACGAATACAGCTTTTCTGCAGGCAAAAATAAAGTCTTTTAAAAGGGGGCCATATTCCAAAGGCAGCAGGCGAGCAACCAGGCTTCTCCAATGCACTGTGGCGAGATTGGTCTCGTCACAATATATATATATATATATATATATATATATACATATGTAACGGCTACCCTGGTGTAGAGAGGGTACCAGCCTTTATGGGATTCTGCCCATGCAAGGGAGACACCCACATAATTAGCTGTACAACCAATCCATACAATATACATTCGGTAAATTCCCTCCCCTCAGATAACTACATAACATAATTAAAAAGGAACAGTTTTTTCCCCAAAGTTTGGATGTACCCCAAATACTTGGGGTACAGACATAAATAGCTTACAGTTCAGGTACCAACATATGTAAAAATCAGCTCAATCGGTTCAGCCGTTCGGGAGATATAGGACTTAGAAGTTTTGACCCACCGCACGGGCACAGTAGCCAAAAACAGTTCCATGAATGCTGGCCCTGCAGTCAGTCTAAGAACGGGGTTAAAAACTCCTGAACGGCCGGCCATCCGTATACCATCCTGGGTTCGTTGAAATCCCCATCTGCTGCTAATTCTTTCTACTGAACGCCCGGTCGTTCGGTAGATTTGGCAGTGTTTTCCCGAAGGTATGGAGGTCTCAGAGGTGTTCGCCTGTTTGAGTGTCCAATTTTAGTTCCAGACATTCATCGGCAAACACCGCTGTTCGGGAGTTAAAATGGCCGCGAACACGTGTAAGTCCCGAAATGGCGGCTGAGCTAACAGTTCCCATAGCGTTCGTGCGGTTGATTCGAATAAAGTGCCCATCAACCAGGGAGGTAGATTGGCCATAATTAGCAGTCAGTGTGGCCTGTTAAGGCAGGTAAGCATTCGCATGGTGAATGCTTACAAAAAATACCGAACGGCCGTATAATCCATTTGTCCTTTGCAGTCATACTGTGCTTGTTGTTACTAACTATATATATATATATATAATATATAATTTTTTTTTTTTTTTTTCAAGTTAAATAACCGTGTAGCAGGGGGTGGTGAAGGAAGTAATGTGACTGGCCCTTAGGATTCAGGGAATTAACCTGCAGATATGTGCAATAACGTACTAAAGTGTCTATGATATTTTAAATAATGTCTAGGAACTGCTTAGTTTGAATCAGTTTAATTTGTACAAATAAGTGAATTTCTCAACGCAATTGTGACTTATGAAAAGTCCAACAAATAGTAGGAAAGCAATAACAGTGGTAGTTTTTATATATTCTAGGGTTTTAATGGGCATATGATATAGCTAACGTATGAATGATATAGTGCAACCGTGCAGCTTAATAGCCAAATGCACTGAGTGTATGAGACAGAGGAACGGATACCTGTGGTTTAAATGAAATATATAATGAATAGAGTTGAGCGGACACCTGGATCTTCGGGTCCGGCGGGTTCGTCCGAATTTGAAATTAAACTAAATGGGTACCCAAACTTGGGCACAAAAATGCCTCTAAAAAACTCCTGGAAAGGGCTAGAGGGCTGCAAATGGAAGTAAAATGGGGGTAAGAGTGGGACAAATGCCCTGCAAACAAATGTGGATAGGGAAATCACTTAAAATAACATAAAAATTCAAAATACAGTTGAGCCATAAAATAGCACTAGATGGAATCTATGATTGTAACTTTGGAAGAACATAAATCAAAATCTAAAGCATGGCTGTCAGGAGGATCAACAGAATGATCCATTTGAGAGAGGGTTGGAGTGCAGGGTATTCTCTTTCATTGTTCAAACTGACCCACTCCTGACGCGGAAGGTAGTGACGACAAATAACAATACAGAACTCTTTAGAGGCCCTGTAATTGTAATGAGTATACTTTAAATTCTTTAACTCTGATCAATTGGAGGGAAGTTTGGTGCAGAGCCACTGACCTATGCGTGCTGCAGCTGAAACTCCACCATCGCCTGCTGCTGCTCAAACAGTCTCTCCAGCATGTGCAAGGTGGAGTTCCACCTTGTGGGCACGTCGCATCTGAGGTAGTGAGCGGCAAGGCCAAACTTATGCTGCAGCGCAGACAGGCGAGCAGCAGCAGGGTGAGAACTCCGAAAGCGCGCACAGCTGCTACAGTGAATGTCACATCCTGTTCCAAGTTGCGAATCAGTCTGGTGATGGCTTATGGTATGCAGTACTCTTTTTACTGAAGCTGCATCAGGGTCCTGGTATGTGGCCGCACAAACGCTGGTGCTTAACACCAGGGGGCTTGCGGTGTTACAAAAGACTCGAAAGGACTGTGTTACTGTTTAAAAACCGATTGATACTGTTGCCACTGTATATGTTTAAGCCGAGGGAAACACGAATGGATTACTCGAACCCTTATAAAGACCCCATTCATTATACGAACGAGGGACCCCCCAAATGCTGGCGTGTGCCGCCACTTAACCTCGTCACCCCGCAAAGTACCGAACGGTCGACCACCCGACCAGCGGCGTGTGGCCGCCATTAACCACCCAGGCGGCTGCGGTCTGCGGTTAACCACAGCCTAATTGATAGGGAATCTACCGAACAATCAACCGAACGGCAACCCCCTACAGTGGGTCGCATGGCGATCATTAACCTGTGGTTTCTGTGGTTAACCGAAGCTCAAGTACCATTCTACCAGGTGGTCCTCGTTCATGTAGCGAACGAGTTCCACTACCAGACAGACAGCGGGACTTCGCATGAATTGCTACCCGAGTTTAGTTCCATGAGTTGGAAGCGAGGTCCCGCTGCCCGCTAAACAGTCTGAAAACATTGCCGCCATTAGAGCCTCACAATACAAAATGCTGAACGGACTTTATACGGCAGAAATAGCCCATTCTGTTTGTGGGATTGCTGCGCCATTCGTATGTTTAATGTATCCGAACGCGAGCCATTAGATGAATGGTAGAATGAGCTGTTTTCCTTTTTTAATGTTAAAGTTATGGATTTTTATGCAGTTTTCGGAGACATAATAAAACGTGGTCTTTTGTGCGCTTGGAGATAATTAGATTGTATAACCGTTGGCCTCATTATCGCCAAGCTGGGCGGGTACTAATTCAAATAATACACTGTACTGTGATTGGATATTTGTCTGTACTGTACCTGTATTCCATCAGGTCCACAGGGGGCTGTCCTTGGACCTGAGGAATCACATAAATTGCCATGTTATGTGCCAGTAAAGCCAGTTTGTTTTGACCTTCAACTTGCAGCCTTGACTCATGTTGTAGGGATCCGGGATATTGATGCTTGGGGATATTCTACACTTACAGCTTACTACCGAAAGACCTCCGTTCGACTCTCTACAGTGGGAACCAGAACATCCAAGCGATCAACCCTCCTGCTAGACCAGGGGCAATCGTAACATGCGGTTACCCTGCACCAGCCCCTGCTAATCCATTCCACACTGTGACTCCTAACTTCAACATCAGGTATACTGGGTCCCGGTCATCTGACCGCCGCCCATACAGTGTCTGGATCCCGGTCACCGGACTGCACACCTGACTGTGAAACTATGAATGGATTGTTAAATCTGGTACAAACCCGAACTTTGCAGTTCGGGTTCGCTCAACTCTATTATGGATCCTTTGATCGCTACATCTATTACTTGGATAACTGGTAATTCTCGAGCTAATACATGCCGACGAGTGCAAGGGGACGGCCGCTCTGCTTTTGCACCATGCTCCCTCTTATGCTGTGCTGGTGCCCCAGCGCGACCATCGCCTCTTCCTCCAAATTGCACACGTCATTCGCATGACCTTGATTCCATGTGGGGTCTAGGATCTCATCATCCTCCACATCATCTTCCACCCACTCCTCAACCCTGCCCTCCTTGCCGGTATGCACACTGCAGAAAGCCACAACAGTTGGCACCTGTGTTTTTCCAGTATGTAAAGTCTGCAAAGGACATATGGAAATTGTTTTAGAATGGTATCCAGGCAACAGTTTTCCCTATAAACTGACCTCTCAGTTTGACTTGTAAGGGTATTGCCCCAGAATTACAATATTGTTTAAGTACCTCTTAGCTATTGATAACTGGTTTAAATATAACAGCTTGTTATCTGGTAGTTTCTAGTGTAGAAAATATCATTCTTTTTTGTATCACTTAGATCTACGTAACAAGTGTTGTAGGTGTGAAACAATATTACAAGTGACCGATGTAGTAAATTAGAATCAAAGTAACGCTTTGATTTGACTCTCAGATATGAAGAGCAGACCACAAAATGTACTATTTAGCAGATTAGTAGCAAAACAATTAGAATGTTTACAAGTGTGCTGTAAGCGCAGTATTTGACACTTCGATTTGACTCTCAGATATGAAGAGCACGCCCCAGAATGTACTATTTAGCAGATTAGCAGCAAAATAATTAGAATGTTTACAAGTGCAGTGTAAATGCACTATTAGACGCTTCAATTTGACTCTCAGATATGAAGAGCAGGCCCCAAAATTTACTATTTAGCAGATTAGCAGCAAAACAATTAGAATGATTACAAGTGCGCTGTAAGAGCACTATTAGACACTTCAATTTGACTCTCAGATATGAAGAGCAGGCCCCAAAATGTACTATTTAGCAGATTAGCAGCAAAACAATTAGAATGTTTACAAGTGTGCTGTAAGCGCACTATTAGACACTTCGATTTGACTCTCACATCTGAAGAGCAGGGCACAAAATGTACTATTTAGCATATTAGCAGCAAAACAATTAGAATGTTTACAAGTGCGCTGTAAGCGCACTATTAGACGCTTCGATTTGACTCTCAGATATGAGGAGCAGGACCCAAAATGTACTATTTAGCAGATTAGCAACAAAACAATTAGAATGTTTACAAATGCGCTATAAGCGCACTATTAGACGCTTCGATTTGACTCTCAGATATGAAGAGCAGGCCCCAAAATGTACTATTTAGGAGATTAGCAGCAAAACAATTAGAATGTTTACAAGTGCGCTGTAAGCGCACTATTTGTCGCTTCTATTTGACTCTCAGATATGAAGCACACCCCACTAAAATACTATTAAGTAGTGATGCATCGAACGGTTCGCCGGCAAACAGTTCCCGGCGAACATAGCGTGTTCGCGTACGCCGCGGATGGCGAACACATGCACTGTTATAGATTGAATAGCAGTCAGTGTCCTTAAAGCGGGTGTGTCAGGCTCACAGTGGATACGGTGCCCAGTGCCACCACTCACTCACTGGTGTCACAATAGCTTGCATTTAAAAACAAAAAACATTTTCACTGTTATAGATTGAATAGCAGTCAGTGTCCTTAAAGCGGGTGTGTCAGGCTCACAGTGGATACTGTGCCCAGTGCCACCACTCACTCACTGGTGTCACAATAGCTTGCATTTAAAAACAAAAAACTTTTTTCACTGTTATAGATTGAATAGCAGTCAGTGTCCTTAAAGCGGGTGTGTCAGGCTCACAGTGGATACTGTGCCCATTTGCCCAGTGCCACGACTCATATCTGATGTCACACTAGCTTAAGCTTGACATTTAAAAAGAAAATTTTTTTTCACTGTAATAGATTGAATAGCAGTTGTCTGCAAGCGTCTGGGTGTCAGGCATCCTTCAGCGTGTGCTCTGCAGACCTTTGCCCGTGTACTTTGCCACTCATATCTGGTGTCTCTGTAGCGTGCTTTTACAAAGAAAAAAAGGTTTCCAGTGTAAGCTAATAGCAGCCAGTCAGTGTCCTTCAAGCGGCTGTGTCAGGCCTACAGCCTGTGCTCTGCACAACTGTGCCAGTGTACTTTGACAGTTGCCACTCATATCTGGTGTCTCTGTAGCGTGCTTTTACAAAGAAAAAAAGGTTTCCAGTTAGTGATGTACCGAACGGTTCGCTGGCGAACGGTTCCCGGCGAACATAGCATTTTCGCGTTCATCACGGCGGGCGAACATATGCGCGGTTCGACCCGCCCCCTATTCATCATCATTGAGTAAACTTTGACCCTGTACCTCACAGTCAGCAGACACATTCCAGCCAATTAGCAGCACACCCTCCCTAGCAGACCCTCCCACCTCCTGGAAGGCATCCATTTTAGATTCATTCTCAAGCTGCATGCTTTAGTAAGAGGAGGGAAAGTGTAGCTGCTGTAAATTAGATAGGGAAAAGCATAGCTAGGTTAGGGTTAGGGTATGATTTTTTGTTGATTTTTTTTTCTATGTAATGTTGTGGTGACATTCTGTCATCAAACTAATATGGTGACCAGGGATCACGTGACCAAGCTCATGTACAGTGGGATAAGCTTTACCTTTTGAAATGGTAACTGGGTAATTCAATACCTTTACAAGTCAGGAAAGAGATAACCACTCCCCCTTTCTCCATTCCTCTCTGTTCCTTCTTGGCTGTGCTGCAGAGCAGATGTGCAGACGCCATGTGCTAGCATGGTGAACCATGTTACTCTCTGTTGCTTCCTTTTCTTCCTTGGTGGATGTGATGTTGAACTTGCAGCAGTGAGCCATTACTAGATGTGAAGGCCTAACCGTGGGTGAGATCAAGCGTGTGTGGAAGGGGTTACTATATAGATAGATTGATAGATTTAAAAAGGGTTGTTGCTCCGTGGGTGTGGGCTGTGTGTTTGTGATACATTTATAGTATTGTGTTGTTGCCTTTTAATAAATACCTTTTAATGTAGACGAACCTTGTGTAATATATATATTAATTTGGTGATACACCACAAATGTAATTGCACTTAGTTGTCTGCCACTGCTGCCAGCTTCTGTGTCAGGCTCACAGTGCATACTGTGCCCATTTCCCCAGTCAGTGCCACCACTTATATCTGGTATCACAATAGCTTGGATTTAAAAACAAAAAACTTTTTTCACTGTTATAGATTGAATAGCAGTCAGTGTCCTTAAAGCCGGTGTGTTACGCTAACAGTGGGAATAGCAGTCAGTGTCCTTAAAGCGGTGTGTTACGCTTTAACAGTGGATACGGTGACCAAAGTGCCACCACTTAGATCTGGTGTCACAATAGCTTGATTTAAAACCCCTACCTCTTTTTTTCATCACTTTCGTTATAGATTGAATAGCAGTTAGTTATCTTCAAGCTGGGTGTCAGGCCTACAGCCTGTGTTTGCACAACTGTGCCAGTGCACATTGCCACTCATATCTGGTCTCACAGTAGCTTGCACGCATAGTACCACTAATCCCAACAACAAAATGACACAGGCAGAGGCCATTTCGCAGGGGCCATCGCGGGTCGTGGTGCCGTGATTCCCTTTGGCCCTAGAATAATGCCCAGTTTTCAGGAGGCTAATGCACTCTGAATCCTTAAAAGTTCTGAGGACATAGTTGACTGGCTAACACAGGACACCCAATCTTCTACAGCCTCCGCTCAGAACCTTGACGCGCCATCCTCCTCCAGCTTAGCTTCAGGCACCTCTCAAGATACCACTCACCGGCCTGCCGCCACCACCAAAACTAGCACCACAGCCGCTTCAGTTGGTATGTCAGAGGAGTTATTCACACATCCGTTTGAAGAAATGAGTGATGTGCAACCATTATTGCCAGAGGATGTAGATAACAGGGATATGTCTCAGGCAGGCAGCATTACACACATGGACGCACGGTGTGATGATGATGATGATGTTGTACCCGCTGCTGCTTCCTTTGCTGAGTTGTCAGATACAAGTGAAGCGGTTGATGATGACGATGCGTCCATGGATGTCACGTGGGTGCCCGCTCGTCAAGAAGAAGAACAGGGCGAAAGTTCAGATGGGGAGACAGGGAGGAGATGAGTTGGAAGCAGGGGGAGGTCGTCGCAAGGAGCTAGTGGCACAGTCAGACAGCATGCATCGGCACCCGGGGTCAACCCGACAGCACGCCAATCAATGCATGCTGTGTCCACCACCAGAATGCTGTCATTGCAGAGCTCAGCAGTGTGGAATTTTTTTGTGTGTCTGCCTCTGACAACAGCGATGCTATTTGCAACCTGTGCCAAAAGAAACTGAGTCGTGGGAAGTCCAACACCCACCTAGGTACAACTGCTTTGCGTAGGCACATGATCTCACATACCAAACGCCTATGGGATCAACACATGAGTACAAGCAGCTCACCTACTCTAAGCCGCCAGCCTCCTCCTGGTCCAGCATCTTCAGCCACGTCAACCACTGCTGTCCTCCTTGTCCCCTCTCAACCATCCGCCACTCCGCCTCCCGCCTTGAGCAGTTCACGCTCATCTTCCCACAGTCTTGTGTCTGTCAAGGACATGTTTGAGCATAAGAAGACAATGTCAGAAAGTCACCCCCTTGCCCAGCGTCTGACCGCTGGCTTGTCCGAACTATTAGCCCGCCAGCTTTTACCATACAAGCTGGTGGAGTCTGAGGCGTTCAAAAAATTTGTAGCTATTGGGACACCGCAGTGGAAGGTACCCGGCCGAAATTACTTTTCGCAAAAGGCAATCCCCAACCTGTACTCGATTGTACAAAAGGAAATAATAGCATGTCTGGCACACAGTGTTGGGGCAAGGGTCCATCTGACAACTGATACCTGGTCTGCAAAGCATGGTCACTGCAGGTATATCACCTACACTGCG
>OW240913.1:20730754-20747782 GCA_933207985.1 Pelobates cultripes | reverse complement strand
CCTAGGTATGGAGGGGAAGCCAAGACATGCAGAGGTTTTATTAATCAAATAGAATTCCACCTTGAGATGTATCCTCATTCCTTTCCCACTGATAGGTCTAAAGTGGGGTTTTTGATGCATCAACTTACTGACACAGCACTTGAGTGGGCAAATCCTATTTGGGAGGCCAATGGACCTATGGTTCATAATTTCAATAGTTTTCTTACGGCTTTTCGTAGAACTTTTGACACAACAAAGAGGTCAAAGAATGCCGCAAGAGCATTAATGAGGATTAAACAGGGGTCTAGGACTGTGGCGGATTATGCTATTCAGTTTCGTACCCTTGCTTCACAGGTAGATTGGACCAATAATGGGTTAACTACTGCGTTCATGGAAGGTTTATCTGACACTATATTAGATGAGGTAGCAGCAAGGGAGCTTCCTATTCCATTAGAGGATCTTATTGACTACCTCATTGAGATAGATAATAGAATTCGTGACAGGCTCTATACCAAAAACAAAAATAGACGTCTGGTCACATCTATTAACCCCAGAGTTGATAAACCTGAGAGTGTTAAAGTATCCGAGGAGGAACCCATGCAATTAGGGGTTGCCAAACTCTCGGATACTGAAAAACTACTTAGAAGAAGGAATGGACTCTGCCATATGGTAAGGGAATGTCCTTTGCGTCCGGAAAACTCTCGCACCTAAGACCTTATAGGGGACTGGCCTTGGGTGTGATCTCTAGGTCTCCTAAATTGCCTCCTAATCGTTTGCTTCTCCCTGTTTCCCTTCATACGGGGGTGAGTTGTATAGCAGAGTGCATACTAGCCTTGGTTGATTCTGGGGCTGCTGAGAACTTCATTGACTCTGAGTTTGTTACGAAAAATAACATTCCCGTCAGAGAAAGGGAGATACCCTTGGCCATTGAGGCCATAGATGGTAGACCTTTAAATACTCCAGTCGTTACCCATGAAACTGTACCATTATTCATGTACACAGGGGTTTTACACTTTGAGACCATTCGGTTTCAGGTTATCACCTCTCCCTCTTCTCATATCGTGTTAGGGTACCCATGGTTGTGTTCTCACAATCCCATTTTTGACTGGGAATTGGGACAATTAAAATCATGGGGTAAAACCTGCCACGACTCTTGTATGATTAAAGTCACCCCTTTAAATACCATTAATGTTCCTACCACTCCTCCTTTGTCTACTGTTATACCTCCTCAATACTTGTTTCTCAAGACTGTATTCGATAAAAGGGAAGCTGATAAATTACCGCCTCACAGATCCTATGATTGTGCTATCGATTTATTGCCTGGCACTATACCTCCTAAGGGCAGGGTGTACCCCTTATCTATTCAAGAAAACCGTATCATGGAGGAGTATGTTAAAGAATCACTAGAAAAGGGGTTCATTAGGAGATCCTCTTCTCCGGCTGGAGCAGGGTTTTTCTTCGTATCTAAGAAAGAGGGTGATTTAAGACCGTGCATCGATTATAGAGGTCTAAACAAAATCACTATCAAAATTGCATACCCTATACCTTTAATTACAGAATTATTTGACAGGCTGAAACATGCTACTGTGTTCACCAAATTGGACCTTAGAGGTGCATACAATTTAATACGCATAAAGGAAGGTCACGAATGGAAGACTGCATTCAACACTAGATCCGGTCATTACGAATATACTGTTATGCCATTTGGTCTTTGCAATGCCCCAGCAGTATTTCAGGAATTTATTAATGACGTCCTAAGAGACTTTATTCACACATTTGTAATTGTATACTTGGACGACATATTGATATATTCTACAGATTTACACACTCATCACAGGCATGTCACAGCGGTATTGAAGACCCTTCTTAATAATGGTCTTTACTGTAAACTAGAAAAATGTTTATTTGACCAATCCGAAGTCCAGTTCTTGGGGTATTTGATTTCCACCAAAGGGTTTCGTATGGATCCCCAGAAGCTTTCTGCTGTCATAGAGTGGCCTCTATCACAGGGTTTGAAAGCAATTCAACGTTTTCTTGGTTTCTCTAACTATTAAAGACGCTTTATTAAGGGTTTTTCTTCTATTGTAGCACCTATCACCCGTATGACAAAAAAGGGTGGTAATACTCGTGTCTGGTCTCCCGAGGCACTTCAGGCTTTCGACTTTCTTAAAACTACATTCGCCTTGGCACCTATTTTACAACACCCTATCCCCTCACTGCCTTATATTCTTGAAGTTGATGCTTCTGAAATCGGGGTAGGTGCTGTTTTGTCCCAAAGAGAATCGCCTGAAAAGCCATTGCATCCTTGTGGCTTCTTTTCTAGACAAATGTCCAAAGCTGAAAGGAATTATGATGTGGGTAATCGTGAACTCCTTGCTATTATCTTAGCCCTCAAAGAATGGAGACATCTGTTAGAAGGAACTAAGGATCCTATTCTAAATTTTACAGATCACAAGAATCTATCCTACCTTGGTGAAGCTAAAAGATTATCTTCTAGACAGGCCAGATGGTCATTATTTTTGTCCCGTTTCAATTATATTATCACCTATAGGCCAGGTGATCGCAACATTAAAGCAGATGCTCTGTCCAGACAGTTCGAAACTACTGACAAACAGGAGGTTGATGTTACCCCTGTCATTCCCCCAGACAGGATAATAGCCACTACTATGTTGTCTATTTCTTCATCCCTCTTGCAGACCATACAGGGGAAACAAAGTATGGCACCTAGCGAGAGGCCTATAAATAAATTGTTTGTTGATGTTCCCGAGAGACGGGAGATTCTGTCATTATATCATGATACTAAGACTGCTGGACATCCTGATATTACCAAAACGATGTCAGCTGTTTCTCGATATTTTTGGTGGGGTTCCTTACGTAAGGATGTCACTGACTATATAAGTGCTTGTACTACTTGTGCATGTATGAAAACGTCTCGTAGAGTTTCTTGTGGGCTTCAGCATCCTTTACCAGTTCATGAGAGACCTTGGTCTAACCTATCCATGGATTTTATTGTTGAATAACCCCCTTCGAATGGTAACACAGTTATCCTGATGATAGTAGATCGGTTTTCCAAGATGGCTCACTTTGTGTCTCTTCGCAAGTTGCCCACATCCAAGGAACTGGCTCTTATCTTCGCTAGAGAAGTATTTCGGTTACATGGTATTCCTGTATCTATCGTGTCCGATAGGGGTAGTCAATTTATTTCCAGGTTCTGGAAAGCCTTTTGCTCAGAAATGGGTATTTCCCTCTCATTTTCTTCCGCTTACCATTCCCAGTCTAATGGAGCTGCTGAACGTGCCAACCAGTCTCTGGAGCAGTACCTTTGTTGTTTTGTGTCTCACCATCAGGACAATTGGTCTGACCTACTTCCTTGGGCTGAGTTTGCTCGAAATAATGCCACTCATGATTCTTCCGGCAAAAGCCCTTTTTACGTTGTCTATGGCCAGCATCCCGTTGTTCTTCCGGCTGCATTCTCCTCACAGGGCATGCCAGTTCTGGATGAGCATTTGGCTGGTTTGCGTAATACTTGGGAGCAGGTTCAGCGTTCTTTGGTGGATTCCGCTGCTCGCCAGAAGGCTCAGGCTGACAAGCATCGCAGGGCGGCTCCTACTTATGTTGTGGGGACAGGGTTTTGCTTTCCACGCGGAATATTCGCCTGCGGGTGCCTTCTATGAAATTGGCTCCCCGCTTCATAGGTCCTTATCGTATACTGCATAAGGTTAATCCTGTTTCATACGCCTTGGGTCTTCCTAGGAATCTGCGTATTCCTAATGTGTTTCACACTTCGTTGTTAAAGCCTTACGTACGCAACCGCTATACCCGGCATTCTCCGCCTCCCCCTCCTGTCTCCGTGGAGGGTCATGAGGAATTCGAAGTCTCTGCTGCTCTTGACTCTCGTTACCTTAGGGGTCGACTTCAGTACTTGGTGCATTGGAAGGGTTATGGGCCTGAGGAGCACAGTTGGTTTCAGCTGAAGCTGTTCACGCTCCCCGCCTTGTGCGTTCTTACCATTCTCGTTTTCCTGCCAGGCCTGGCCCTACCCGCCCGGAGGGCGTGTCCTCAGGGGGGGTACTGTAGCGTTACTCACATTATCCAGGGGCCGGCCGCGGTCCTCTCTTCAAGCTGCGCGCGGTCCTGCTGCTGCACGAGCCGCGCGCGGCTCATCCGACAGCTCCACTAGCAAGGCGGGCAGTGACCGCGAGAAATTGTCAAAAGGCTCCCATTGGCCCCTGTCATACCACACTCCCCGTACACTTACCTTTTGGGGGTGTGGATATGACAGGAGCCAATCACATTAGTTTTGAAGCTATTTAAACTTACCTCTCCCTTTACTCCCTGCCCTATCGTGGTTTCTGTATCAGTTCCCTTTAGCGCTTGTTGTGTTCAGTTGTGTTTCTCCGTATTGACTTTGGCTTTGTTTCTGACTACGTTTTCTCTTTATTCTTATCTGTTCTGGTTGTCGGCTTGCTGTTTACTGTGTACCAGACCCCGGCTAGTCCTAGTTTGCGCTGTCTCTCTGTGCCCTTGATTTCGGATCGTTCCTGACTCTGTCTCCTCTCATATACGTCGAGTCTGGCCATTCTAAGGTCCGGTAGACGTATCTCTCCTCTGTGTTGTCTTCTGTTTAGCTGAATCCTGCGTGTTGGGGTATATTCTCGTTACAAATTGTAGGAGGTACATTATTCCCTATTTAAACTCAGTAAGCCCCTGCTTACCTGTCGTCGACATTCCCGAAAGTGCATCAGTTTACTTCTGATTCACAGGACCCTATCATTTTTTTCCCACTCACTGGCAGTCCGTCTTTCAATCCTATCACTGCCTACCAAGTTTGTGAGTATAACTAAGCAGCAAGCACACGAACGGCTAATCCGTAAGTGATACTCGATCATTCGTACGTTCCCTATATTTGTCTTCAATCACACCTTTGGTAATCGTTTGTTTATTTATTACTGCAATTCGTGTGGTATGGCTTTCGTTTAACTATCAGTACCATTCATGTAAATTAAGAAGACCATTAGCATAAATATCTATACTGACATAGTCTTCATTCGTTATTTTGTGTAAATCTACATTTATTCCACGTATACTTGTGTTTCACTATGTATACAGTAGTAGTTAAGTTTGTTTTATCAGCATGTTTGTAATCCAAATATATTGTATAGCAATTGATTTCAAACAAAATAAGATGCTATAATATAATACACGGACACATGCTATCCATACCCTTCTGTTTACCTTACACATGACGCTACAATTCGTGCAATCAGGCATTTCAGGTTAAAGTTCATCTACTCATGATAATATCAGGTGTCTGTTCGCATTAATTCGTTTGGTTAAACCTTTCGTTTACATACAATAGCCGAGCATGAAACACTTCATACATCTTTAGTTTGTTTTATGCAAAACTCCGTTATGAAGCTCCGTTCGTACAAACGTTGGTTTCATGTGGTATAAACTGTCATTATTGCAATGTTGGCATTTCACTCACACATTGCAGTAGAAGTTAAAACTCTGTTTAAATTAAGATTACGATTCAGTCATTTTCATTCATACTATGACTGTTCCATTCATTTAGGCTTATGTCAGTTATATGCCGGGTAGCCGGGTTGGTTTGGCTTATGTCACCAGGGAATGACATAGCCCCCCGATCCCTAGCCAGGCAACAAGCAGGGAGGGGGGACAAAAAAATGTAAACAAATTAAATATTGAAATAAAAATATTCAAATATTAAAAATGCCCTCCCACCACCCAGTTTACACACACTACACAAACACACACACTCTGCATTATATACTCACACACTGCATTCACACAAACACACACTCTGCATTATATACACACACTGCATTCACACAAACACACACTCTGCATTATATACACACACTGCATTCACACAAACACACACTCTGCATTATATACACACTGCATTCACACAAACACACATATTCTGCATTCATTATATACACACACTACACACAAACACACACACACACTGCATTCATTATATACACACTCTGCATTCATTATATACACACACTACACAAACACACACACACACTCTGCATTCATTATATACACAAACTACATTAACACACACACACTCTGCATTCATTATATACACACACTGTAAATAAACAAATAATGTAATTTTATTGGGATCTAATTTTATTTAGAAATTTACCAGTAGCTGCTGCATTTCCCACCCTTATACTCGAGTTAATAATTTTCCCAGTTTTTTGTGGTAAAATTAGGTGCTTCGACTTATATTCGGGTCGGCTTATAATCAAGTATATACCGTGTATGTATATGTATGTATATGTATATATGTATGTATATGTATATATGTATATATATATATATATATATATATATATATATATATATATATATATATATATATATATATATATATATATATATATATATATATGTATATATATATATATATATATGTATATATATATATATATATATGTATATATATATATATATATATGTATATATATATATATATATATGTATATATATTATATATATATATATATATTATATATATAAACAAAAATTGATTAAATCCATGCACTCACGCTAAAAAAAATAAAATAAAAAATAAATATATATATATATATATATGTGCAACACAGCATTTACTTTGCTTGCCGTGTGCCAGTCCGTTTGAGGATATAGGTATACTCCAAAAATAAAAATAAATTCAAGGGCTGCACTCACGGTCTAAATAGTGAAGTTACTTCTTTATTCCATAAATATGAACGAGATCGATGTTTCGGTCCACACAGGGACCTTCCTCAAGATCAAATGACATACACTAAACTTACAACAACATTCAATATATAACTACATTAATTATGGATCTATAACTTACCACACATGTGAGCTCTGGATGTCGGCGTTCTCTGTCAGCCAGCGCGCATGAGTGAAGAAACCACGTCATCACGCTGACCGACGGTCTGTACGAAATGACATCATAGAACGCCGTTACCCCAGTAACAAATACCGCATCACCATGGATGCCGGTTCACATGTGATTAATAGCCACAATCCCTGTACAAAGAAAAATATAAAAACGATACAAACATGATGATACACTTAATATAAAATAATAATATAGTAGTGTGCCACACAGGGTATAATGAAGAAAATACTGATCAGCATAAACTATAATATAGTGTATTCTTTGCATACGTTGTTAAGAAAAAGTAGATATACTTTCAATAAGTGTAAATTAAGAACTTATCCCTAAATTAAGGTGCATGATTTATACTTTCCAATACTTTTTTGTATCTATAAAATCTGAAAGAGCCATGTGTGTGAATAGCAAATTTATGCTGAAAAATATTTATAGAGGTGCTATTAATTCCATAGTAATTAATTTGTTGATTCATCATTCAGAATATAGTGTTAATAATTATTGCCTAAAAAAAAGTGCCTTGTGAATGAAAAAAATAATATATAAAGGGAAAAATTATTTGTTAATATATCATTTAAAATATAGTGCTAATAATTATTACCTAAAAGACATTCTACACACCGACCATCTACTTCAGATACTCCTGTATATGCACACTACTACACCAAATTGCGACAGAATTATATTGGAATAATCTTCGATGTAGTTAAATTCAAAACAACATACCAGCTATTAATAAATGATTAAAGTCACAGTACTAGTTATTTAGATATGCCTCATCTGAAGCTATGCAAAACTTTAAGTATATGCTAAATAACTGCATAAAAGGACTGACCGCAAGACAATATAGGTTGCTATAATATCTATAGTCCAAAGTATTAGACTTAGTGAAGTAACATACCTATATGTCTTTAAACTACATAACAATCAATTACCAATAATCTGCCACCTAACTTAAAAATTAAAATTAAAAACAATATATACAAGCAGGAGTTATATCATAGAAAAGAGTGATACGAAATCACTTCATTAAAGCCTTTTGGTGAGACTTTATCAAGACGGAAGATCCAATAGGTTTCTCTATTCAGAAGCATCTTTCCTCTATTGCCTCCACGACATGGTTCAAGAATGTGATCTATTGCTGTGAATTTAAGGGATGCAAGAGGATGTTGTTGGTCCAAAAAATGCTTAGCAACCGGTTTATCACTAGTGCCGTCCCTGTAGGCTGTATGGATATTTGACCGATGTCCTCTGATACGCTCACATAAGGGAGTCTCGGTTTTACTTATATATGATAAACCACAAGGGCAGGTAAGTTTGTATATTACAAACAGTGTTTTACAGGTAATAGTGTGATTTATATGGAACTTCTTATTGGAATGGGGGTGATTGAAGGTCAGTGACGGTACCATATGGCTACATGTCACGCAACCTAAACATCTGACACTGCCCCGGTGCTGTGTCCTGTCTTCCCGCACATAACTTTGTGTTGGATCCGTTTTAACCCATATATTTAACGTAAATTCCTGTTGTGTTTGTAACATATTAAAGGTAGAGTGTAGAGTCTTGAGCCAATATATTCCAATTTCTTTTAACAGTATTCGATAACTTAACTGATATATCATTGTAGGTTGTTGAACAGATCAAACGATTCTTCGTTACAACTTCCTTTGGAGTAAATTCTCTGGCCTGTTGTAATGCTTCTTCCAAATGTTTATTGTTATATCCACGATTAAGAAATCTCATTTTCATATGTTTTAATTGCTCTTCTCTTATTTCTTCATTCGAGTTGTTCCGTATAGTTCTCAAAAATTGTGCCTTAGGAAGTGAAGACCTAAGCCGTTCTGGATGTGCACTTTGTGCGTGTAAAATCGTATTTTGATCCGTGGGTTTAGTATACAATGAATACTGTATACTGTTATTTTCCACCCAAATTTGTAAATCTAGAAAGTGTACTTTGTCAGTACTAATCTCTGATGTAAATTTAATAGGGCTATCTAGTTTGTTCAGATTGTTGACCATTAGTTGAGCATCTTGAACAGTACCAATCCAAAAATAAGTATATCGTTGATAAATCTAAAGAATCGAAGAATGTTGTCACCATAGCGTGGAAGAATGTGGGTCATTTCAAATATATACATAAAAGTATTTGCATACGATGGGGCCATGGCTGCTCCCATCGAAGTACCAGCGATTTGCATGAACCAGTCATTCTCAAATCTGAAATAATTGTTAGACAACGCTAAATCCAGGAGTTGTAGAGTATATTCAATAGGTGGACCTCTATAAGACTTTGACTGTGTCAATACTTGTCTCATGGCGTCAATCCCCTGTGTATGGGGTATAACAGTATACAGACTTTTGACATCCATAGTTATCAATACTATGGACCTCCCATTCAATTGCAACGATGACATTTCTTTTATTAATGAAGGTGTATCTTTAATACAGGGCTCCAATTCCATAACCAGCTGTTTAAATAAAGAGTCCAACCATTTAGCAATAGGCTCCAGCACACCTCCCACGGCCGAAACAATCGGCCATCCGGGGGGTGTATTGGATCCTTATGCATTTTAGGGATAGTGTATATTATCGGAATAGACGGAGTGTTATTATACAAGTACTCAACCATCTTTGGTTCTATATATCCCGCCAATACTCCAGTATTTAAGATGTCATCAATTTTGCGTTGTATTTCTTTTGTGGGATCTTTAGATAATTTCCTATACGTAAGGTGGCATTGGAGTTGTTGTCTAAGCTCATGTGCATAGTAATCATATTGCATTACCACAATTCCTCCCCCTTTGTCTGCTGTACGTATAATTATACTTGGATCCTGTGCTAAATTTCAAATGAGTTTCCTCTGTTGAAAAGTAATATTTTGATGTTTCTTCTTATATTATTTAATCTGATTATTCGTCTCTCCCATGACTGTAGACAAGTAAGTCCTTAAAGCCGGATTATTTGAAACCGGATCAAAAGATGATTTGGATCTAAACTTTGTTGGTAGAAATTCTTGCGGGATATTGCTTTGAGATTATTTTTTAGCAAAATATTCCTTTAAACGTAAAATTCTTCCAAAACGAAACATTTCAATGTTCCATTTAAATAATTGAGGATTCGTTGAAGGAACAAATGAAAGTCCTTTACTCAAGATTTGCACTTCATCATCTGTTAACTGTCTTGCTGACAGATTAAATACCGGTATTATTTCTTGAGAGGCGGTTTCGCCCGATTGCTTGTGGATCTTACTACCCTGTCCTCTCCTGATGTGAGTTCGTCTTGACTTTTTATTCGACTCCGAGTTGTCGTGGCTCCTCCTGTGGCTCCTAAAAAAGGTTTTTGTTTATTAGTTTCACTATCTGAGGCTGACTCCCCTGAAGTGACATCTATCATGGGGAACTTGGGACGTTGTATACGTTTTCTGGGGCGTCTAGGTCTTTGCTGACCTCCTCAGAGCCATTTGTATACAGTTGTTCTTTATAATCGTGTTTTAATCGCTCCATTTTTTTTGTTTTTTAAATTTAATAAGTTCATTCTGGTACTTAGCCACTTCCTCCTTAAGATTTTGTTGTAATGTGATACCCTCTGTAGAATTTATAAGGAGTGCATGTGAAGATTCTAATTCCATAATTTTTTGGTGAATTTCTACCAGATCAGCTTTAACATCTTTAATGATAATTAACATTAGATCAAGTGAAGCCTTATTAAGAACTTGAGTCCAATCCCTACAGACTTGAGGTTTTAATCTGTTGATGGTAGGTATATTCAGAATTCTAAATCCTCTAGGGATCTGTTTCATTTTAAAGTAATCTGACAAGAAGACACCATGGAGCTCCAAATCCACTGCTTTTTTATGTAATCTCAGAAGTTGAAAATAAATATCCTAATTGGAAAAATGTGTTGTTCATAGTGAATCACCGAACTGTTCGCTGGAGAATAGTTCCTGGCGAACATAGCATGTTCGCGTTCGCCACGGCGGGCGAACATATGTGCGGTTCTATCCGTCCCCTATTCGTCATCATTGAGTAAACTTTGACCCTGTACCTCACAGTCAGCAGACACATTCCAGCCAATTAGCAGCACACCCTCCCTAGCAGACCCTCCCACCTACTGGACAGCATCCATTTTAGATTCATTCTCAAGCTGCATGCTTAGTGAGAGGAGGGAAAGTGTAGCTGCTATTGATTTGATAGGGAAATGGATAGCTAGGTTAGTGTATACAGTGTCCACTACAGTCCTGAAGGACTCATCTGATCTCTGCTGTAAGGACAGCACCCCAAAAAGCCCTTTTAGGGCTATAACATCAGTCTGCTTTTTTTTTTTTTCTGTGTAATGTAATTGCAGTTGCCTGCCTGCCTGCCAGCTTCTGTGTCAGGCTCACAGTGGATACTGTGCCCTCTTGCCCAGTGCCACCACTCACTCACTGGTGTCACAATAGCTTGCATTTAAAAAAAAAAAATTATTCACTATAATAGATTGAATAGCAGTTAGTTGTTGTTAAGACACCTCCAGTGTCTTTAGGCAAAACCGCCGTTTAGTAGACCTTCCCCGTCTACAATAACAGTAACTCCGTTCGCCTAACCTGTAGTGCACGAACCAAATGCAGGGGAAGCGGCAATCTCCCGACCGGGATCCGTGAACGGCTCCAAACTCCCGAACGGCAATACACGAACTGCTGCTAGCCGTCGAACAATAATATCCACCAAGCGGCTTCGGTTCCATCCAGCAGTCTCTAAACGCAAATAATAAATCCCCCCAATAACGAGACAAAAGCTCCGCATTAAGGGTCAAACAGGATCTGGCTTTACTGTGGGCTACCTGCCCGTATTTATGCAGCTCTCCCACTTGGTGGACATTCCCCTAGGGGACCAAATGGGAGACTTAAATGACAGACAGATATGGGGACATTCCAGACACACAGTTGTTGTAGAATTATAGAATTCTTGAAATTATCTAAGCTAATACTTTGGCAGGAAGAAATGTGCGTCAGCAGAACAATGAGTTTCTGTTGAATGAAATATTGTAGCAACTGAGCCACATGTTGGTCTTAATAAAGTACGTGTCAGCTGAATAATAAAATGTGTATTTACTAAAAGAACCTTGAAACTAACAATGCCAACTACTCAAAATGGCTGCCAAAGCACCCCTCCCATCGAGTGAACACCTCGTGCTTGTGTCCACTCCCGTGTCAAGGATGACACCACCTCTTGATGGGAGGGCATCTAACTAACCACTTAACACCTGAACCAATTAATAATGTTTATTTGTTGTTATCTTGGATTCTTCAGTGATGTAAAAATGCCTTTATAAGGGTCTGCGCACCCATTTTCTGTTAGAAGCCATTAAACTTTTTCGAAGTTCTTTCATTAACCTGAACCCTGTGTCTCAGTGTGAATTTACTTCTGCGTGCACGCAACTTTATTATCTTTAATTTGGACAGGAACAGATAGTCATTCAAACTTATTGGTTTGCAGAAAATAATCTACTACAATTTGGCGCCTTCAACGTGGGGCTCTGGGTTATGTCCTGCCCGGACAGCCGTCCAAGAAGACGCTGGGGGGATGAATCCTGGGGTAAGGAAAAGAGCCTGATGACCTCTGAGTACACGGTAGAGACTGCTGCAGCACCTAGCCGGTATGTTCCTGCCCCTGTGATTGACCTGTCCCCGTGTCTGTGACTGCTGCCGAGAGGACATCAAAGTCAGGTAATACCTTGCCCAGAGTCTTTGTATTGTTAATGATACCTAGTTTACCTGCATGTTGACTATCTGTTGCCTGGGTGTGTTTGTATTGGTTTGTGTTTAGCTTAGTCCCCAGCGAGTGTGAGTGCCTGTTTACCCTTTTAGGTTCTAGGTGGCTCTAGTGGTAAAGGAAAAAGGGGAGGGGACCTGGTGGAAGTCTGTGTGGACTCACTACTTTCTCAGGTCCGGGGTGTCACTTTGAGGGCCTGGCTAGCCTCATTGTGCATGTTACTCTGCTTGCAGAGGGTGAGACACTTCAGCCTCGAGCGCTGACGCTGGTAGTGTTCTGTTAACCTCTCAGTGCCCGCGGATACGGACACTGTTAGGTTGTGGTGGGATTGGATTCGGGCAGGCATTGCTGTTTCCATCACCGTGCGGTAGTGAGACTTGCGGGTGGGTCCGCAACAGGGACACTACGAGGTTGAGGGAGGTGGCTGCGGCCACACGAGCAAAGGAAAGGGATTACTGTGATTTTATTTGAACTGTGATGCACGCACTGTATTTTATTTTGTCTTAATTGTCTGTCACACAGATTCCTGTGCTTAATCTTATCTTACTCTCTGTGTTATTTACACTTTCCCCTCTTATTTCTCTTTGTTGAGAGAAGTGATTGGTCACACACTTCTCGCCACTCTCCAATCCGCGGCTACCTCGGGTAGGCGGAATTAGTGACTAGTCTACGTTTTGGGAAGTCGTACGTAGGAACCCACTCTTACGTAGCAGTCGAGCACTGTAGACCTTCTTTTCTCTCTTTCTCTATATCTGGGACGCCTTATATAGGGAGGATGGGACAGAAGTTAGATAAACCCAGTAAGGGTTGGTTAGCATGGGATTTAGTAGAAGACAGAGAAGGAGAAGAGGTGGTTAAGAAAGTGAGGAAGATTGCTAATGTATGTGGAATTACCGTACCTCCGTGCGGCAGATTGCAGCCAGAGAGCTGGCGTAAGTTACTGACCGAGAAGAAAGGGAAGCTGTCGGACCACGATTTGGTTCGTACAGCAGAAGCCTGGTACCGAGTAGCAAGAGCTATTCAGCAAGAGGGATTGGTTGAGGAAGAAATTGATCATAAAGGTTTAAGATTGTTTGTGTATTATAATAATTGTGTTACTGGGAAGTTCTCCCAGCCAGCGCCCTATGATGGCGCCCAGGAGGTGACCACTCCCAACATCGCGTCAGCAATGACCGAAATGCAGCTGACCATGGTCCCCACCCCTGGTCCCCACCCTACCACCGCCCCTGTTTACCCAGTCCTGAATGCTGATGGATTCTTCTTCTCCCCCCCATCAGTCCTACAGATCTTGTCACCCTCATCCTCTCTCACACCACCCTCCCTCTCCAGTCCGTTTCTCCCGTCCGCTCTTCCTCCCTTCCGCCCTCCCCTACCTGCCCACCTCCTCATACTCCTCCTACTAATCCCTCCCCTCCGTCTGTCCCCCCCCACTGCTCCGTCTTCTTCCCCTCCCTCATCTCCTGCCATTCCTACTCCACCTTCTCCTCCTCCTACCCCTCCCGTCCCTCCTGCCCCACCTTCTCCTCCTCCCACTCCACCTGCTACTCATTCTTCCATTTCCCCACCACCATACCTATATCCTTTATATCCTTCCTCCCTTCCTAATCCATGCCCATCTCCTCCGCCCTACCCATGCTCTGCCCTAGCACCTGCCCAAATGGCCTGGCCATTCCCCTACCCTTATCCCGCAACTCCGCCCTATTCCGCCACTTCCTACGTACCTTCCATAGCCACACCCCCATCCCTGATCACGCCTACCCTGCCTCAACCTGCTCAAGTTGTGCCCACATCCAACATGGCCGCCACTTCCTCCCTTAACCCCAACGCCACTTCCTTCCACGCCTCCAATATGGTAGCCCCCAGTGGTGCGGCACCTCTAATGCCAGTCCTTCCAAATGATTTGTTACCACCAGCGAATACCACACCATTAGCTCAGGCAGGCGGAGTGCCCATTCTACCCCCGGCCCTGACACCTCAGGTAGCTACAAATCCTACAGGGGTCCGAGTGTCACCATCCCAGAATGAATTCAATTCAGTCAGCTCTCATGGTTATCAAATCCCACCGGACTCCAGAAACTCATCGCCCCGCCTGCCCCGGTGCTCTATCAATGACCTTTTGGTCGCCGGATTCAGGGAGAGAAGGCCCCTGTAATGTATGTCTCCTTCAATCCCACTCAGGCCTCTGCCTAAACCCACACCAATAACAAAGGCTCCAAAACCTCCCTTGCCCGATTCAGTCCAAGAAGATTAGGAAATTGGCAAGCCTGTGTCATTAACCCCTGTGATGGCAGTATCTTCAGGGGAACAAGGGGGGCCACTAGCCACTGCAACTTTACCTATTGAAGGTCACCCTACCACATTCCTTGTTGACACAGGTGCAGCCCGAAGTGTTCTGTGAGAACAAGACCTGCCTGATTCTTCATTCCTTTCCAATATTGACGTCTCCTGTGTAGGTGTAGATGGCCTCCCGAGACATAGTCCTTTAACTACTCCTTTACGGGTTGGCAACTGTCCCAATCTGCTTGCCCGATTTGTGGTGTCTTCAACATGTCCTATTAACCTAGTAGGTGCTGATGTCCTTTCCCGCCTACAGGCATCTATCACCTTCACACCGGACGGCCAGGTGGAACTATCTACTCCCCTGTCCGAATCAGACACCTCAGCCTTGTGTTCCCTGCCTTTGATGCTTCATCTAGAAAAACCCCATGGGAATGCAAAGGCCCTGAGGGACAACTTTCCAGAAATTCTAATGACAAGTGTCCCCAAGAAACTGTGGTCTTCAGGCCCAGAGGACATAGGTCATCTAAAGGTCCCACCTGTGATGGTAAAGCTAATTCCAGGAGCAAAATTACTGAGAAAGTCTCAATATCCGTTGAAACCAGCACAAGCTGTGGCCATCACGGAACAAGTCCAAGCACTACTGGCTAAAGGTGCTCTTGTCAAGTGCGAATCACCATGCAACACCCCATTGTTCCCTGTGAAGAAGAGGACACCTAAGGGTGAACCTGACAAGTACAGGATGGTCCAAGATCTTCGGGCTGTCAATGAGGCCACAGTTTTGGACACCCCAATTGTGCCTAACCCACACACACTTCTCTCTGGTGTTCCACCTTCTGCCACATACTTCACAGTTATTGATCTGGCCAATGCCTTTTTCGGTGTCCCTCTGGACCCCACCTGTCAGTACCTGTTTGCCTTCACGCATGAGAAACAACAATACACGTGGACTGTTATGCCCCAGGTAGCACAAAATTCACCAAGTCAGTTTGCAAAGGCGATGTCTTCCATCCTTGATCCATGGCAATCTGACCACCCGTAGGTGTGGACTTTATGTGGGGAAGACGGAAACGGCTATATGTGAACGCATCAGAGGCCACAGGTCCAGCATTCGATTAGCATATAGAGATGGCCATACAGACAAACCTGTGGCGAAACACTTTCTGGAAAAGGGACATACGCTAGCTACATTAAAATTTGTGGCAATTGACCATATACCACCTCCCAGAAGAGGAGGAGATAGGGGGAAGATGCTCCTAAACAAAGAAGCATTTTGGATATATGAATTGGACACAGTTGCCCCCAAAGGACTAAATGAAGCACTATCCTTACACTCTTTTATATGATGCCACATTTGGATTCTTGCTTGCTATAGTTACATAAATTGTTTTTATATTGTATATTTCTAGATATATAGTTTTGCAGATCTGATGGCTCTAATTGGGAAGAATCGTGGGGGATAATATATGTATATAAAGCCATGGTTGTCATTTAAGACACAGAAAGCAAATAAGTTAATTACTATTAGTCATTTTAGTCCCCATTCTAAAATATAAACCATAGATGCATAGCCAGTCATTTCAGCATCACTATATGTATATGTATATGTATATGTGTGTAAATATGTGTACTTTAGTTTTATTGATAGGATGCCTATGGATTTGCACATTTTGACACTTATTTGTGTACACATTCAACTTTATTTTTTATCACAGCACTTGGCACTTTAATAGTAAATATTATTCTCCAAAAGGCACTTTAAAATGTCACACAGAATTTAACCACAAGAAATAGATATAAGATAAGTATATACATACACTTAGCACTTTAATATACTATTGGGAGAGTATGCCTATATATCTACTATTTATGTTTTGTATTCTTCCTACTCTCACACTGTTCGATCACAGGCTATGAAAATAGTAGCTACCAGCTGCCATGGAGATCGCATTTGTTTTCTAGCGTCACCATGGCAGCGACGGTAGCATCACGTGGTGACGTCACGTAGAGGGGCATGGCTTGTCCGCGCATGCGCACTTTCGCGCATGAACGCCGGTTTCACCATGAACGACACCTGGGGTGAGTTTTTAC
>OW240913.1:20713814-20725569 GCA_933207985.1 Pelobates cultripes | reverse complement strand
AAACAGATCCCTAGAGGATTTGGAATTCTGAACATACCTACCATCAACAGATTAAAACCTCAAGTCTGTAGGGATTGGACTCAAGTTCTTAATAAGGCTTCACTTGATCTAATGTTAATTATCATTAAAGATGTTAAAGCTGATCTGGTAGAAATACGCCAAAATATTATGGAATTAGAATCTTCATATGCACTCCTTTTAAATTCTACAGAGGGTATCACATTTCAACAAAATCTTAAGGAGGAAGTGGCTAAGTACCAGAATGAACTTATTAAATTTGAAAAACAAAAAATGGAGCGAGTAAAACAGGATTATAAAGAACATACTGTATACAAATGGCTCTCAGGTGGTCAGCAAAGACCTAGACGCCCCAGAAAACGTATACAACGTCCCAAGTTCCCCACGATAGATGTCACTTAAGGGGAGTCAGCCTCAGATAGTGAAACTAATAAACAAAAACCTTTTTTAGGAGCCACAGGAGGAGCCACGACAACTCGGAGTCGAATAAAAAGTCAAGACGAACTCACATCAGGAGAGGACAGGGTAGTAAGATCCACAAGCAATCGGGCGAAACCACCTCTCAAGAAATAATACCGGTATTTAATCTGTCAGCAAGACAGTTAACAGATGATGAAGTGCAAATCTTGAGTAAAGGACTTTCATTTGTTCCTTCAACGAATCCTCAATTATTTAAATGGAACATTGAAATGTTTCGTTTTGGAAGAATTTTAAGTTTAAAGGAATATTTTGCTAAAAAATCATCTCAAAGCAATATCCCGCAAGAATCTCTACCTATAAAGTTTAGATCCAAATCATCTTTTGATCCGGTTTCAAATAATCCGGCTTTAAGGACTTACTTGTCTACAGTCATGGGAGAGACGAATAATCAGATTAAACAATATAAGAAGAAACATCAAAATATTACTTTTCAACAGAGGAAACTCATTCGAAATTTAGCACAGGATCCAAGTATAATTATACGTCCAGCAGACAAAGGGGGAGGAATTGTGGTAATGCAATATGATTACCATGCACATGAGCTTAGACAACAACTCCAATGCCACCTTACATATAGGAAATTATCTAAAGATCCCACAAAAGAAATACAATGCAAAATTGATGACATCTTAAATACAGGAGTATTGGCGGGATATATATAACCAAAGATGGTTGAGTACTTGTATATTAACACTCCGTCTATTCCGATAATATACACTATCCCTAAAATGCATAAGGATCCAATACACCCCCGGATGGCCGATTGTTTCGGCCGTGGGAGGTGTACTGGAGCCTATTGCTAAATGGTTGGACTCTTTATTTAAACAGCTGGTTATGGAATTGGAGCCCTGTATTAAAGATACACCTTCATTAATAAAAGAAATGTCATCGTTGCAATTGAATGGGAGGTCCATAGTATTGATAACTATGGATGTCAAAAGTCTGTATACTGTTATACCCCATACACAGGGGATTGATGCCATGAGACAAGTATTGACACAGTCAAAGTCTTATAGAGGTCCACCTATTGAATATACTCTACAACTCCTGGATTTAGCGTTGTCTAACAATTATTTCAGATTTGAGAATGACTGGTTCATGCAAATCGCTGGTACTTCGATGGGAGCAGCCATGGCCCCATCGTATGCAAATACTTTTATGTATATATTTGAAATGACGCACCTTCTTCCACGCTATGGTGACAACATTCTTCGATTCTTTAGATTTATCGACGATATACTTATTTTTTGGATTGGTACTGTTCAAGATGCTCAACTAATGGTCAACAATCTGAACAAACTAGATAGCCCTATTAAATTTACATCAAAGATTAGTACTGACAAAGTACACTTTCTAGATTTACAAATTTGGGTGGAAAATAACAGTATACAGTATTCATTGTATACTAAACCCACGGATCGAAATACGATTTTACATGCACAAAGTGCACATCCAGAAAGGCTTAAGTCTTCACTAGTGATGTCGCGAACCCGAAATTTTCGGTTCGCGAACGGCGAACGCGAACTTCCGCAAATGTTCGCGAACCGGCGATCCGCCCGAAACGCCATTGACTTCAATGGGGAGGCGAATTTTAAAACACACAGGGACTCTTTCTGGCCACAATAGGGATGGAAAAGTTGTTTCAAGGGGACTAACACCTGGACTGTGGCATGCCGGAGGGGGATCCATGGCAAAACTCCCATGGAAAATTACACAGTTGATACAGAGTCTGGTTTTAATCCATAAAGGGCAGAAATCACCTAACATTCCTAAATCACAATCAATATGGATTGACACCTGACATATGACATATTGACACCTTGACATATGGATTGACACCTGTCCTCAGAGCCCCTGATGCACACTGACACAGAGCAGAATAGGGACTGTTCCCCCTACATCGGGTCACTTGGCAGATATGGATTGGCACCTGTCCTAAGGTTCCCTGGTACACACTGACACAGAGCAGAATAGGGACTGGTCCCCCTACATCGGGTCACTTGGCAGATATGGATTGACACCTGTCCTAAGGTTCCCTGATACACACTGGCACAGAGCAGAATAGGGACTGGTCCCCCTACATAGGGTCACTTGGCAGATATGGATTGACACCTTGTTACAAACTGCTATTTGTAACGGGCCCTTTAAATGGCAAATTGACCTGCTTCCCTGGGTTGTGGAGAAGCCTATTTGCCAGCCTCCTCCCGCATGACTATGGCCCCTGGGAGATTGTGAAAATGTATGCACTTTTATTTGGTGTGTATGGCCCTTTAAGACTGTCGGTGGGCATATTGGGGCTTATGGACTCTTTATGTGTGACTGGAAAAGGGCCCTAAACACCTTTTGGGGACATCAGAGTTATCTGTGACACTGCCCCCTTTAAGGCCAGTCGTGTCCCTTAGACTTCAGCTGGGGACACTTGCCCCTTTAAGACGGTGTCCCCTGTGTCCCTGGGCAGACCTGGTGCAAACCTCTTTGTGCCTGCCTCTACATTTCCACTCTTGGTTCAGTAAATGGGAAATTATTTCAGCTGCAGAGACTAAGTCCCATTCAGCGATGGGACTTAGTCTTTTTTTTCAGCCTGAAATAGACCGACCTCACAGCCCAAATCTATGTAACTGTTTTGGGCAGGAAAATGCGCTTGCGGTCGGTCATAAAGGGACCTCCAGCTAACTTTTTAACCCCTGGATGGATTTGGCAGATTTTTGGTTATGTTTATGTTTTAAGTGTGCTGATTCCAAATATGTAATTATGAAGATGGGATGTGTAGTTTTAAAGTTACAGGGTATGGCTAAAAACTGTATTTTTTACTGCCTGTGTTTAATTATGCTAATCTCTTCCCAAACGTCATTTCGTTCAAAGTGGAGAGAATGTTAAAAAAATATATTTTTGTTCGGAGTGTGAGAAATGCTTTTCAGCCGCTTCTAATCTTAAGCATCATTTGAGGAGCCATACAGGAGAGAAACCTTATTTGTGGTGTGTTTAGTATTGTTCTCAATTTAATACCTTTCGCGTCTCCTATCAGTGGACGTGTATATGGCAGCCATTTTAGGAACCGCACACCTGGGACCCGAGCAAGGTCACCTCGTTCAACAGGCGACAACATTTGTCCCTGGAAAACTATCCTGGACATTCTGTACAATTTGTATGGATATGGCAGTGATTTCTGTAACAGGGAGATGGAAGAAGATGCTTGGTCGGTCCTCTTACTGCAAATTTGGGGCACTGCGCGGTCAAGCTAATGTGCCACCAGATAGGAGTGGTGTGTTTAGTACTATTTTTATCAGTTTAATACCTTCCGCGTCTCCTATCAGTGGACGTGTACACGGCATTGATTTTTGTAACAGGGAGATGGAAGAAGAGGCTTGGTCGGTCCTCTTACTGCAAATTTGGGGCACTGCGCGGTCAAGCTAATGTGACACCAGATAGGAGTGGTGTGTTTAGTACTATTTTTATCAGTTTAATACCTTCCGCGTCTCCTATCAGTGGACATGTACACGGCAGTGATTTCTGTAACAGGGAGATGGAAGAAGATGCTTGGTCGGTCCTCTTTCTGCAAATTTGGGGCACTGCGCAGTCAAGCTAATGTGACACCAGATAGGAGTGGTGTGTTTAGTACTATTTTTATCAGTTTAATACCTTCCGCGTCTCCTATCAGTGGACGTGTACACGGCAGTAATTTCTGTAACAGGGAGATGGAAGAAGATGCTTGGTCGGTCCTCCTAACTAGAGACTGTGTTTCTGTACGGGTGGCAGGTGGAGCCATTTATAAAGTACCCACTGCTTTGCAGACCAGGTATCAGTGGTCAGATGGACCCTTGCCCCAACACTGTGTGCCAGACATGCACAGTCGAGTACAGGTTGGGGATTGCCTTTTGTGCAAAGAAATTTTGGCCGGGTACCTTCCACTGCGGTGTCCCAATAGCTACAAATTTTTTGAATGCCTCAGACTCCACCAGATTGTATGGTAAAAGCTGGCGGGCTAATAGTTCAGACAAGCCAGGTGTCAGACGCCGGGCAAGGGGGTGACTTTCTGACGCTTGCAGACAACTAACTGTTATTCAATCTATAACAGTGAAAAAAGTTTTGAAGCCAGAGTGCAGCACCAGAGGGCCTAAAAATTAGGCATGTACACATGCCTGAAAAATTCGGTATTGTTGCAGCCGCTGCTGTAGCAGCGGCCAGAAAAAATGATGTTTGTTTCACAGGCAGAAAGTGCCCTAAAACATGGCGGCTTGAACCCTAGTTGGTGGCGGATAAGTCACGCAAGTCAACCGGCATTCAGAGCTAAAATACAGCAGCGTGTGGACCATTTTTAGCCCAAGGCAGCTCATCTCATCAGGCCTTTTTACATAGGGTCACTTGGCAGATATGGATTGACACCTGTCCTAGGGATCCCTGATACACACTGACACAGAGCAGAATAGGGACTGTTCCTCCTACATCGGGTCACTTGGCAGATATGGATTGACACATGTCCTAAGGATCCCTGATACACACTGACACAGAGCAGAATAGGGACTGTTCCTCCTACATAGGGTCACTTGGCAGATATGGATTGACACATGTCCTAAGGATCCCTGATACACACTGACACAGAGCAGAATAGGGACTGTTCCTCCTACATCGGGTCACTTGGCAGATATGGATTGACACATGTCCTAAGGATCCCTGATACACACTGACACAGAGCAGAATAGGGACTGTTCCTCCTACATCGGGTCACTTGGCAGATATGGATTGACACATGTCCTAAGGATCCCTGATACACACTGACACAGAGCAGAATAGGGACTGTTCCCCCTACATAGGGTCACTTGGCAGATATGGATTGACACTGTCCACAAGGACAAGCTGCAGGCTTCCTGGCAGGGCCCATACAAGGTGGTAGAGCAGGTTTGTGATACCACCTTTGTGATCGGTGCGGTCACAGGCACGGGAGGCAAGCGCATGCTCCATGTGAACAACCTCAGACGCCTATCCTATGCCCCGGATAGACGAGCTCCTAGACAAAATGGCCAGAGGCCAGTACCTCACCACAATAGATCTGTGCAAGGGGTACTGGCAAATTCCATTAGCCGAGGATGCCATCCACAAGTCGGCATTTGTCACCTGTTTGGCCTGTATCAGTTTAAGGTCATGCCATTCGGGATGAAGAATGCCCCGGCTAACTTTCAGAGGATGGTAGATCGGCTACTGGATGGGTTTCAGGAGTATGCCTGCGCCTACTTGGATGATATAGCCATTTTTAGCTGCTCCTGGCCCGAACACCTGACCCACATAGGAGCCGTACTAGACCGGATTAGGGAGTCCGGACTGACCCTAAAGCCCAGTAAGTGCCATATAGGAACGCGTAAAAACCTCCCCAAGATAGTAGTATGGGCCCCAGAGTGTGAACAGGCCTTCCAACAGCTCAAGACGGCGCTCATTAAATCACCTGTACTTTCTTCTCCTGATCCAACTAAACACTTTCTCGTCCATACAGACGCTTCTATGTTTGGATTGGGAGCAGTACTGAGCCAAGTCGGAGCAGATGGTGGCGAGCAACCCGGGGCTTATCTAAGCCGTAAACTTTTGCCCAGGGAAGTAGATACACTGCCATTGAAAAGGAGTGCATGGCGGTGGTGTGGGCCCTCAAAAAGCTGCAACCTTACTTGTATGGACAACCGTTTACCTTACTCACAGATCACAACAAATTTGGGGCACTGCGCGTGCAATCTAATGTGCCACCAGATAGGAGTGGTGTGTTTAGTACTATTTTATCAGTTTAATCCCTGTTACGTCCCCTATCCGTTGATGTGGAGCAAGACGCAGCAGCAGAAGAGGACTCAGCCGAGGAGGTTATGGAAGAGGATGGAGTAGGAGGAGTAGAGGAGGTGGCAGCAGGCCTGCCTGCAAGTCGTGGCGGTGTCACCAACTCCTCTGCAGAGCCACACATTCCATGCTTGGCAGCCGTCAACAGGTTTGCCCAATGCGCAGTGTAGGTGATATACCTTCCCTGACCATGCTTTACAGACCAGGTATCAGTGGTCAGATGATCCCTTGCCCCAACACTGTGTGCCAGACATGCCATTATTTCTTTTTGCACAATCGAGTACAGGTTGGGGATTGCCTTTTGTGAAAAGAAATTTCATCCGGGTACCAGTGAGTGAGTGGTGGCACTGTGCACAGTATCCACTGTGAGCCTGACACACCTGCTGGCAGACAACTAACTGCTATTCAATCTATAACAGTGAAAAAAGTATTTTGTTTTTAAATGCAAGCTATTGTGACACCAGTGAGTGAGTGGTGGCACTGGCCACAGTATCCACTGTGAGCCTGACACACCCGCTTTAAGGACACTGACTGCTATTCAATCTATAACAGTGAAAAAAGTTTTTTGTTTTTAAATGCAAGCTATTGTGACACCAGATAGTGAGTGGCACTGCACTGGGCACAGTATCCACTGTAGCCTGACACACCCGCTTTGAGACAACTAACTGCTATTCAATCTATAACAGTGAAAAAAGTTTTTTGTTTTTAAATGCAAGCTATTGTGACACCAGTGAGTGAGTGGTGGCACTGGGCACAGTATCCACTGTGAGCCTGACACACCAGCTTTAAGGACACTGACTGCTATTCAATCTATAACAGTGAAAAAAGTTTTTTGTTTTTAAATACAAGCTATTATGACACCAGTGAGTGGTGGTACTGGGCACCGTATCCACTGTTAGCGTAACACACCCGCTTTAAGGACACTGACTGCTATTCAATCTATAACAGTGAAAAAAGTTTTTTGTTTTTAAATGCAATCTATTGTGACACCAGTGAGTGGTGGCACTGGGCATAGTATCCACTGTTAGCGTAACACACCCGCTTTAAGGACACTGACTGCTATTCAATCTATAACAGTGAAAAAAGTTTTTTGTTTTTAAATGCAATCTATTGTGACACCAGTGAGTGGTGGCACTGGGCACCGCATCCACTGTTAGCGTAACACACCCGCTTTAAGGACACTGACTGCTATTCAATCTATAACAGTGAAAAAAGTTTTTTGTTTTTAAATGCAAGCTATTGTGACACCAGATAGTGAGTGGTGGCACTGACTGGGGAAATGGGCACAGTATCCACTGTGAGCCTGACACAGAAGCTGGCAGCAGTGGCAGACAACTAACTGCAATTACATTACACAGAAAAAAAAAAGCATACCCTAACCCTAACCTAGCTATGCCTAACCCTATCTAATCAACAGCAGCTACACTTTCCCTCCTCTCACTAAGCATGCAGCTTGAGAATGAATGTAAAATGGATGCCTTCCAGTAGGTGGGAGGGTCTGCTAGGGAGGGTGTGCTGCTAATTGGCTGGAATGTGTCTGCTGACTGTGAGGTACAGGGTCAAAGTTTACTCAATGATGACGAATAGGGGGCGGATCGAACCGCCCATGCGTTCGCCATCCGTGGCGGACGCGAACACGCTATGTTCGCCGGGAACCGTTTGCCGGCGAACCGTTCTGTACATCACTAATTAATACAAAAGTGTTCCAAAAGAAAATTATGTAAACTTTGTAATAGACAAATTGCATGAAATATAAGCAAAGCTGAGATAAGTATATGATACACCAGTTTAGGGTTTAACTTTAGGTTTTGACTTGACTCTTAATTGATGATGATAAATGTATCCTGTTTGGAATTGGTCATGTTGTATTGATCCTTGTGTTTGTATGATTGTAGAGACCATCTTGGAGTGCTTGCGCCGCCAGATTCTTGGGAACTCCTCACCAATCTCTATGGCTAACCCTAACTATTTCGCAATTGCGTCTGTTTGGCCAAAACCCGTGCAGGCCGAAGAAACTGAGATGCTTACTTACGAGGCCATAAACTTTGCAATTACCTGCTGTCTAATGCAAAGTGCTGTCTAATGCTGCAAGTTCTGTAATAACCCTTTAAACAATTAGGGTGTTGCACAGAGCATTGTAGTGAAAATCCAGAAACTAAAGTAAGTACTAAGAACTATTTGGAAGCTGACATTGTCTTGTTGTCAGCCATCTCGCTACTATTAGCCATTCTTATGGAAAAATGTATGGTGTCCAAACTGATTTCCTTATACTCCTTGAAGGGCTTAATTTTACTTTTTCTGATCTATGCGGAACTATTAAAGCTGAACTATTGAACTATTTTGTTATTATTTTTATTATTTATTTTTGTAGAGTTAGCCAGAGAGAGAAGCTTTTGTTACTGCCATCTGCATTCATTGCCCATAGTGAAATTTGAAAAATTAAACATTTCCAAACCAAAATTTGGCTCATCAGAATCTATATTTTTAGAATTCCAGACCACCCGAAATGCAAAAGGTTAACGAATTGATCCAAAATGACCCAAAACTATGTTTCCCACATACCCATCTCTAATTTCCCTTTTACACCCTCAAAAGGTATTTTAACACAACAGAAGCTCAACATCTGTACAACTGCTCAATTAAATATAGATGTCACAGTGATCATACTAATGTGAATATGTTTTCAAGATTGTCAGTGGTAAATTATTTGGCAGCATCTTCTCAAATAATAGAAACTCCTCCTCAGCCTTTGAATCTAAATTCCAAGGTAATTGCTACTTTTGCATGCTCTGATTCAAGGTTACAGGAACGTTTACAGGAAATTAAGTCTTTTGTTTATGTTTGAATGGCCCAAAGTTGTTCTTCCTGAACTTCAGCCATGTTTACAAGGAGAAATTAAAGTATGCATGCCTCAGGTTGTGTATTCTGGGGTTCACAAGTAATAATTCTTCTTTACTGCAAACATTAACACTGAAGTTAATACATAGTTCATGCAGGGGCGGATCCAGAACCAAATCTCGGGAGGGGCACTTAAGTGGGCTAGAGCGGGGTGAAACAGGCTGCAGCGGAGGAATAGGGGACTCTTGTTTAGGGGATAGAGGCTGTACACATATGCGGCCACACACAGTGATATGGAAACACAATAACAGATACAGACACATACACTGGCACACCCACAGATACAAACCTATACCTACACAGGCACACACACACACACACACACACACACTGGCACACAAACACACTGGCACATAGATACACACATACCTACACATGCACACTGGCGAAACCGCACACACACATCCCTACACATACACAGAATGACACACATACCTTCACATACACAGATACAAGGTAATAGAATATACAGGCATAACTCCAGGTACTGAAGGTGTATTTATTGGAGGGTAGAACACGTTTCAGCCCTTGGGGGCCTAAATCATGTTTAAGTCCCTCTAGGGCTGAAAAGTTGCACTTTTATGTGGTGTTCTACCCTCGAATAAATACACCTTCGGTACCTGGTGTGTTGCCTGTATATTCTATTACCTTGTATTGTTGGACGGATTAGCAGTGTCTATCTATTCCAGAGCACCTTTGAGGCTGTGGACCAGAGTGAAAAGCGGAAACTGAGTGCAGTGGACGACGTTGTCTGTGGTACACACACAGATACATACTCACAGATACACATTAACACTCACAGATTCACACACTGACACTCCGATACACACAGATGTCCACATACCTAAACATACACACAGATGTCCACATACCTAAACATACACACAGATGTCCACATACCTAAACATACGCACTGGCACACAGATGCACACATACACACTGACACACACAGATGTCCACATACCTAAACATACGCACTGGCACACAGATGCACACATACACACATACCTAAACATACACACTGACACACACAGATGTACACATATCTAAACATACACACACAGATGTCCACATACCTAAACATACACACTGGCACACACAGATGTCCACATACATAAACATACACACTGACACACACAGATGTCCACATACATAAACATACACACTGCCACACACAGATGTCCACATACATAAACATACACACTGACACACACAGATGTCCACATACATAAACATACACACTGGCACACACAGATGTCCACATACATAAACATACACACTGACACACACAGATGTCCACATACATAAACATACACACTGACACACACAGATGTCCACATACATAAACATACACACTGACACACACAGATGTACACATATAAACATACACACTGACACACACACAAATTGCAGCTTCCATAATGTTAAGCACCCTCCCCTCTCCCCTCTGCTTAAATACCTTTTTCTTTGCAGGAAGGTGACTTCCTGAGCCTGATGGGAGTCTGAAGCCGCAGAGCTCTCTCTCCTCCCTCCTCCTTCTCTCCCAGCTGCCTGTGTCTTCTCTCCCAGCTGCCTGTGTCTTCTCTCCCAGCTGCATCCTGGGTGTTCTCAGCCCGCGCGGTCTGTATGCTGGGAGGAAGTAACAGTCACTTCCTCCCAGCACTCCCTGCAACTTTAAAGGGGCCCGGTCTGCCAAAGGGCTGCAGCACCCGACCGAGCCCCTAATGAGGTCCCTCAACTGATGGCAGCTGCACTATTTTCTCGGGGGGGGCAATTGCCCCGTTGCCCCCCCCCCCTGGATCCGCCACTGAGTTCATGTAATTGTGTTATAAAAATAAAGCAAAGAGCACAGGAATATATTTGGTGGCCTACATTGCAAACAGATATCTACTCTGTGCACAAACTTAGTAGAATCCTACCAGAGATTCCTCCAAGACTTGGCCAAGGCAGACTGAACTTTGGACAAGAATCCATATTGATTTTGCAAGACTAGTGAATGGAACAATGTATTTAGTAGCTGTGGATGCTCATTCTTAGTAGCCAGAAATGGTTGGAATGTCAGATACCACAGCAGAACAAACCATTAACATAGTCTCCAGTATGTTTTCAAGATTTAGACTGTGTAGAACATTGTTTTCGGACAATGTTTCACAATTCACATGACAGGAATGTGAGACTTTTTTAGCATTAAAAATAAAATGGCTCCATAGATTCCAACCTATAATGGACAGGCTGAACGATTTGTACAAACTCTGAAACCTCATATAGCAGTTTCTTATAAAACAACATTTAATCCACATAGACGTTGGGTACAATTTTTTAATTTAACTATCGGAACACACGACATTCCAGAAATCATCTGCTGTATTAATGTTTGGAAGATACCTGAGAACACCTCTTGATCTAGTTTGGCTAGAGCATGTTAAACAGGAGTTGAACATTTCTAGAGTTTGATTCATGTTAGAGAGTGGATTAGAAATTACTGTGTGCATGATAAATGGATTCCAGACATCATAATACAAGGTTTGACAAGACAATGTTCAAA
>OW240913.1:20688611-20711724 GCA_933207985.1 Pelobates cultripes | reverse complement strand
CGCTTCAAGGAAGAGGCGCTGCAGCAGCTGAGGTACCTTACAATAATAATAATGGAAGGAGAAAAGTACCTTTTGCTGCATTTCGGAACTTTGTAGAAGCCGAAGGAGAGATTGATGGGTTCCTGGCGGATTTTGAAAGGCAATGTGCCTTACACCAGGTCCCCATCCTCTCTGGGAAGTTATCCGGCCGGGCCAGTGAGGCGTTTCGGGCCATCCCAGAGGAGGAACTTACCAGCTACAGGGCAGTGAAAGATGCCCTTTTGGCCAGATATGCTGTGACCCCGGAGGCATACCGGCGGCGATTCCGGGACACTAACAAGCAGGCTGGTGATTCTTATGTTGAGTGGGCATGCCGAGTACACCGCACCGCAGCACACTGGATGGCAGGGTGCCAAGCGGTAACTGGGGAAGAGGTGCTGCAAGTGTTTTTGTTGGAGCACTGTTTTGACCGCTTACCCGTAGGAGTCAGAGAGTGGGTTAGGGACCGCAAACCCGCTACCTTACCCAAAGCTGCTCGTCTGGCTGATGAGTACACTGACGCCAGGAAACTGGACCAGACAGCAGCCAAGGTCCCTACCCGAGTGGAGTACAAACCAGCAGCCCCTCCAACCTCTGCAGTGTATCAACACCCAGCACAACGCACCCCCACCATGCCAACAGCGAACAATTACGTACAGCCAGCCCGATTCAACGCCCGGGATTACTCACAGCCGATCCGTTGCTATGGGTGTAAGCAGTTGGGGCACAAGCGACCCGAGTGCCCATTAAACAATTCGAGCCAAGCCCAGTCGTGGAGAAGACCAGCCTGCGGAAATCAGCAGCCACCCCAACCTTCCGCTCACTGTCTGGAGCAGGAGGAATTTTGGGGTATATTACATGAGGCGGATCCGGTCCAAGCAGTGCAGCAGGATAACCGTCAACAGCACAGGCAGACCGTTAAACTAAATGGCAAAGCGGTAACTGGACTGAGAGACACCGGAGCCACTATGACTTTGCTCCAAAAGAACCTTGTGTCCAAACACCAACACACTGGAGATACTGTGGCAGTGAGGGTGGCGGGAGGTGCAGTGTTCCGTTTACCGGTTGCCCGGGTTCACTTGGATTGGGGGGTGGGCTCTGGACACGTGAATGTGGGGGTCATGAAAGACTTACCGGCCGATGTTTTACTTGGGAATGACTTGGCCCCTTTGGTGTCCGCTTATGCTCTGATGGGACCTGCCGCTATCAACCCAGTGACTACCCGTGCCCAGACCCGTGCTGCTGGAACCAGCCCACCTGCTGCTGAGACCCAGGTAAGGACCGAGTCCCCGACTGGTACCCTAGACCAGACTTTTGTTAACTGGGATTCCCCAGAGGAGTTTGGGAGGGCAACTCAGACAGATTCGACCCTCCAGAAGTATCGGGACAGAGCAGATACTGGAGAGGAAGGATTAGATGGGGAACGGTATGAGTGGGTGGGGGACAGGTTATATAGGATCCCCAAGCTTTCCCCGAAGAGTGTTGCCCCTCCGCCGAATCGACAGCTGGTGGTGCCCGCGAAATACCGGCAGGAGATTCTGCGGATAGGGCATGATGTTCCGCTAGCTGGACATCTAGGTTCCCGCCGCACAGCCTATAGGATCATGCAGAACTTTTTTTGGCCAAACTTCAATCAGGCTGTGCGGACATACTGCAGTACGTGTGACACATGTCAACGGATAGGGAAGCGGGGGGACCACCCAAGAGCTAGGCTTATGTCTATGCCTATCATTGGGGAGCCCTTTGCCCGCATAGCCGTTGACATTGTGGGTCCACTGGCCAGGGCTAGTCCATCCGGTAAGAAATATATTCTCACCGTGGTGGATTATGCCACTCGCTATCCAGAGGCAGTAGCGCTGTCTAATATAGAGGCAGAGACAGCTGCTGATGCCCTGGTTAGGATTTTTACCAGAGTCGGGTTCCCTCAAGAGATTCTCTCTGACCAGGGAACCCAATTCACCGCTGTGCTCACCCAGCAACTGTGGAAGGTGTGCGGCATTAAACCGCTGCTTAGCTCACCTTATCATCCACAGACTAACGGTCTCTGCGAGCGATTTAATGGCACCCTCAAACAGATGCTGAGGACCTTTTCTGACACTTGCAGAGACTGGGAGCGATTCCTGCCTCATCTGTTGTTTGCCTACAGAGAGGTGCCCCAGGAATCTACTGGGTTCTCCCCCTTTGAGTTGCTATATGGGAGAAGGGTCCGCGGACCCCTAGATCTCATTAGAGGCCACTGGGAGGGGGGGGGAGACAGAGCAGGAAGGGACCCCCATAGTACCATATGTTCTGGAACTCCGGGACCGCATGGAGAAACTGTCCCTAATGGTAAGGGAGAATCTCCAGGTGGCTCAGGGGAGACAGAAGAGGTGGTACGATCGGGCTGCCCGACAGCGAGTCTTCCAGGTTGGGCAGAAAGTGTTAGTACTCAAACCTGTGAAGGCGAACAAGATGCAGGCATCTTGGCAGGGCCCGTATAAGGTGTTAGCACAGATATGTGATACTACCTACCTTATAGCCAGTTGTTCAGATGAAAGGATCCAGCGATCCTTCCATGTGAACATGCTAAAGGAGTATCAAGAGAGACCAGAGAATGTCGCTGCAGTATGTGCCCCTGCTGCAGATGATACAGAAAGTTTACCCTTGCCAGACCTGTTAGAGAGGGACCCCCGGACGGATCTTACTAGCCTAGTACAGCTAGGGGACAGATTGAGCGCTACCGAGAAGGGCCAGGCAAGACAGCTTCTGTGGGAAAAGCAGGCGACCTTCTCCCAAGAACCTGGTTACACTACCCTAGCTGTACACAAGGTAGAAACCCCTGGACAGAACCCTCTGCGACAACCCCCTTACCGTATCCCTGAAGCAGTCCGGGAAGGAATGCGTAAGGAGATACAGAACACTCCGATAGCCCTTGGGCCTCGCCTGTAGTCCTGGTGCCCAAGAAGGATGGGACCACCCGGTTCTGTGTGGACTACAGGCGTCTCAATGAGCGGACCCCCACTGACGCCTACCTGATGCCCCGGGTAGATGAATTGTTAGATCGCATTGCCAGGGGACGCTATCTGACCACCATAGACCTGTGCAAAGGCTACTGGCAGATTCCCCTGGCCGAGGATGCTATCCCCAAGTCGGCCTTCGTCACCCCCTTTGGCCTGTACCAATTTAAGGTCATGCCATTTGGGATGAAGAATGCCCCAGCTACCTTCCAGCGCATGGTGGATAGACTTCTTGATGGATTCCAGGAATTTGCTTGTGCATACCTGGATGACATTGCGATCTACAGTGAGTCCTGGGAAGAACACCTAGTGCATGTAGGGGTAGTACTGGACAAGATTCGGGCCGCTGGCCTGACATTGAAACCAGAGAAGTGCCATTTAGGCATGGCTGAAGTGCAGTACCTGGGTCACAGAGTAGGGTGTGGGAGCCAGAGGCCAGAGCCAGCCAAGATAGAGGCAGTTGCTAACTGGCCCACACCTATCACCAAGACCCAGGTGTTAGCATTCCTAGGGACAGCAGGGTACTATAGACGCTTTGTCCCCGACTACAGCGCTATTGCCAAACCCCTGATTGACCTGACCAAGAAAAATCTTCCTAAGCAGGTCCTGTGGTCTCCAGCTTGTGAAGCTGCGTTCCAAGCACTCAAACAAGCTCTTGTGAATGCCCCTGTCCTGGCTGCCCCAGTCCCTAACAAACGTTTTCTCGTCCATACAGATGCTTCCATGTATGGACTGGGGGCTGTGCTGAGCCAGGTCGGGGAAGATGGAGGAGAGCACCCTGTCGCATATCTCAGCAGAAAGTTGTTACCCAGAGAAGTGAGTTATGCGGCAGTGGAGAAGGAATGTTTGGCTCTGGTGTGGGCATTGAAGAAGCTAAGCCCGTATTTATATGGACAAGAATTTTCCCTTGTGACGGACCACAATCCCCTTGTCTGGCTTAACCGGGTCTCTGGAGACAATGGCAGACTGCTGAGGTGGAGTTTAGCCCTACAGCCATATAACTTCACCATCACTTATCGACCCGGTAAGCAGAATGGGAACGCAGATGGATTGTCCAGGCAAACCGACATCCTCACCCCATCTTAGTCCGGTCATCCCCACGTTGACCCGCTAAAGGGTCAAGCCGGGTCTGCCGGAGTGTCCCACAAGGGGGGAGCCGTGTGACAGATTCATCTGCATTGTTGGTTCGTCTGTTTCCCTTTGTTCGCGGAATTGCCTGTTCATATAACCCCGTTCGTGCAATTTGCAAAATGCCGATTGAAACTACCGAACGAACGACCACCCAGGAGAGGAGTGTGCTGCTGGTTAACCTCTTGGCCCCAATTAGAACGTTGTGGTTAACCGCAGACACCTCTCCATTCCATTCGTACGGGTGGTCGTCGTTCGCATGTCGACCACGAGGCAGCGGCCATTTTGGGACATACGAACACAGAGCGGTGTTCGGTACAAACTGTATGGAACTAAAAACGGACACTTAAACTACCGAACACCGCTGAAAAGCTGCTGCCTACCTTCCTTTTCGACAAGGCATGCGAACGTCGGTCGTTCGGGAGTTTTATTCATTCGTATGGACTTTTACCCCGACAGCCATCCCATGGAGTCATTCGTATACCGAAGGACTGGTGAAAGACTTTGACTCCATGGCGATTCGACTAGATACATCGGATCTGAGCGCTGTTCGGTGAAAACATGCCCTCAGATCCAGGCTGTCTGGGGATACGTTACACGAACCATATGCATTCGGTATTTCTGTCGTTATGTATTTTAATATATTTTTGTTACTGTAAACTAAAATGGCGATTGTCTCTACCTTGGGAGATAATTAGGTTTCTTCCTAATTATCTCCAGAGTAGAGAAGACGGATTTGTGGGTAAGATGGGAAGGGCTAGTATTGAGGCCACTGCGATTGGCTACTGTACAATATGTTTTACAGTCTTCCACAAGGTCCCCTCGGGGAGTGTCCACCTTGTGGAGACCTGCATAAATACCGGGCAGGTAGCCCCCATTAAACAGAACTTCATTTGACCCTCAAGACGGAGCTTGGTCTCGTTTGTGGGGGAATTATTACTGGGACAGCGCTTTCGTTATTTCTAGCTGTGGAAGGCGTTCGACTGTTTGGCTGATCGGGAGTTGCCGTGTTCGTGGACTTCGTTCGGGAGTTGGGCGATCGGCTGGATTTAAACTGCATTTCTGGAGAAGGGGATTATTGCCTAAACGGCGGCTTCATCTACCCGACGGTACGTGTCGTAACAAAGACCTCAGTGGCTAAGGGAGTATGAAGAGCATAGCAATCCCTGTAGTGATTATAGCTATACCCTACATACATGAGTCAAGGCTGCAAGTTAGAGGGACAAGTCATTCTGTTTTATTGGCACCCAAAGGGCCTTCTTTTATGCAGGTTTTCCTTACATAGGACCACCCACAGAGTTTTACAGAACAACCAATAACATTACAGAAAACACACGTACATTACAGCAATTACACACAAAATCCTCCCCTCTGCCTGTGATATAATTATGGTACACAATGGTTAACATAATTATCACAAGCAGGAAAAATACAGTTTTTATACATGTACTATAACTTTAAAACCATACAACCAATCTTCATTAATATCAGCATACTTTAAATCTAAACATAACCAAAAATCATAAAAATACATACAAAACGATAGGCGGAGACGCTTAAACCTTGAATGATCTGTAAAACACAATGGTATATATACAAAATAGCGTAGTATGTCTATTCAATAGTATACAATAAAATAGGGGTTTCACTCGCAAAGTTGGAGTCATACCATCATATGACTCTCTTAGTATGCTTCCTTGGACCATTCAGGGGTTGTCCAGATCCTTTTGCAGCCAGAATCTTGGTATTTCCTCTTTGTACTCTTATTACATATTCCCAATGAAGCTGTACAGTATCCAAATGGTCCTTTTAGAAAATAATTTTATTTGTATAAAAATATAACATATACCAGAAACAACTGGTTAAAAGTAAAGTTAACAAAAGACTATTCAAAGTAAAAGTCCCTTTAAAATGTCCTTGGTTAAAACAATGGAGTCCAAAACGCGTTTCGCCTATTACTCAGGCTTCCTCAGTTGGATAAAGTTCACTATACTCCTTCTTCTTTTAAAATTCCCGCCGGGCTTTCTCCTCCAATTGGGCGCCCACTTCCGGTTTTCTTATGTATTGGAACGCAACGTGCGTGACGTGCATTCCACGCGTAAACATTTACTTCCGGGTTTCGTTGGAACGGTTTCGTAGACAACCGGTCTCTCTCTCCAGCGGCAGCAACTCCTACAGGGAGTGGAGACAATCGGTCCCCCTCCCCAGCAGCAGTATTCAGGACAGGGAACAGAAGATGTTGTCCTTCCTCCCCAGCGGCAGAGTGAGTTTCTGCGAGAGGAGACAACTGGTCTCTCTCCCCAGAGGCAGTGTATCCTACAGGGAGGGGAGATGGTCGGTCTCACTCCCCAGCGGCAGTGTGCAGCACAGGGAGCTGAAGGTGAGTTACAGGGAGTGGGGATGGTCTGTCTCACTCCCCAGCGGCAGTGTACCTTGCAGAGAGAGGAGACAACCGGTCCCTCTCTCCAGCAGCAGCCGGAGATACCAGCAGAGGAGACAACTGGTCCTTCTCCCTAACTACAGGGGGACAGCAGTTACCAACTGATAATTATGATGGCTGCTTGGCCTGTGTAGTGGTTACCCCGATGAGTAGAGAGGTTACCACCACTAGAGGGTGTCCTTCTCCCAATGGTAAGGGGTATTCTCAGCATTCAGCAGTCATCCAAGTTGAGAAGCTCTTAAAAGAGCTAGTGTTATAGCTATATAGCAGTTTCCCCCAATAAGAGACAAGACTCTAGATTGATCGTAAAGTAAGAACTGGTTTGATGAGCACACAAGCCTTTCTTTTATACAAGTTTTGCCACAAGGTTACCACCCACGTGGACCTTGTTGGGCACCAAAAATACAAACTCAACAACCAATAGCTTACAGTCACACAGGTAAACACAGCTATTCATTACTGTAAATTCATCCCCTCTTCTTGGGAGATAATTGAGTTAATTGCTGTTTTAACTCAATTATCTCCAAGCGAAAAATATACTTTTTACTTACATTTTATAACATCAAAATTATACATTAAATTTTCATAAAAAACGTACATTTTCAGAACAAGCATACTTAGGGAACAAACATATTCAATAATAATGCGAATCGGTCCAGGGGTTCGGGAGATAGATAAAAGTCTCTTTTGAAGGACCGCACACGTGTTTTCATACCCAAAACTGTTTCACAGATTCAGGCTGTGTGGCTGGTCTATCTTCCCCTTCAAATAAAGTATAAATTGCACGAACGGATCTGTTTGTGCCTACTGTCATTAGATACGTCTTGTTCGGGAATTAGCACTCTATTTCTATGGATTTAACCGAACGCACGGAAGGTAGAAGTCTCAGCGGTGTTAGTGGAAATAGTAGCCGAAAATAGTTCCATGCGTTCAATGACCAAACACCGTTGAGCGCGTTTGGCTAAACAAAATGGCTGCCGACACATGTTTGTGCAGACGAACGCTGACCACCCTGTTGATCAATTAGAACATTGGGTGTTCGTGGTTTTGGAGGTGTTAATATGGTCAAGGAGGTTAATGGGTGGTCGGTCGTTCGGCAGAAAATTTGTGATTCGAATGGCTATAAGCACAATAAAGGTCTTTTCATTTTAGACGAACAGTTTTAAACAAACAGATTTTCCAAGTTTTAGAAATCAGGGACAGAGGGTCTGTCACAGCCTGCAAAATGCCCTCCTATTTATACTGTCACCCTTTAGCCCTACACCTCCTCCCACCCTGCTTAAGAGCACCTTACTATTTCCTTCTATATACCCTCTCACTCTCACATGTCCCTGTTCTGTCTAGGCCATGCCTGACTCCTCAGGGTCTGGAATGGAGCTAAAAATAAGGAAACAGTGTGATTGTAACTTTCCAGTTCCACTGTGACATACCATTATTGGTAGACAGCTGAATTAAAATTATGGTAGTTAAAAAGAACAGTTAGGACTGTAACCATAACCATTCTTGAGCAGACCTGAACATGCATCTCCCAGTACAGCCCAAAGATGAAATAAATTCTAATCCTAAACCTAGCATAATCATGTATATAAAAGATACATAATGATTGAAGCATATAGCAAGGGGAAATAATGCATTTTCAGAGTTCTGGAAACATTTGGCTTCATTTTTTATAGCTCAAAATGGTACTACTATAGCTCATGATGTTGATATTGTAGGAACAAAATATCTATATATGTTAAAGGCCATAGACCTGAATTTGTGAAGGGGGAGTTTTCCCTTTAAAAGCTCTACCCCCTGCTTACCTATGCTGGTTCTTGTAAGAGTGACTGTTGCCACGACAACCAGCACTTCCGGTTTCTTCAGCCCTCCATTTGCTCCAGAGGCAGCCACTGACTCGTCTTCCACCTCTGACCTGGCTTACAGCTCTCCAAACCTAGCTTGCAGCTTCATTTGGGGCTCCATTCACCCGCAGGGCCTCCTACCCGGTTCCCGTTCTCTGTAATTGGCTTCCTGCCGCACACTCACGTATGTACACGTGGGAACCCGTTCACGGCATTCCCATGTTCGGGCCTAACAAATGCTGGGATTGGCTCCCTCCATTTGGCTTTATTATGCCATTTGTCTTTTCGTCATTTCGTTTAAATCAATTCGTATGAATAATTTCGTTTATATCATTTCATTAAAATGTTAGTCTAAAACTCTTCATTTAAATCCATTCATGTAATCACTTTCGTTTAAATGCATTTGTTTAAATGCATTTGTTTAAAAACATTTCATTTAAAGTAATTTTCGTTTGAAGTCATTTAGTTTAAATTCATTACATTTAACTCCATTTAGTTTAAATGCGTTTCGTTTAAATCCATTCATTTAATACTGTTCATTATTAGAGTTGAGCGAACCCGGACTTGTACCGAACATTACGTTTTATGGACCCCGGACCCGAAAACGGACATATCACTGTAGGTTCGGGTTGGAGTTCGGTGTTCGGCGATTTAATGGCGCATTTTGAAAGGCTGCAGGGCAGCCAATCAACAAGCATTTGACTCGTGTGCCCTTAGAATCCATCACAGCCATGCCTACTAATGGCATGGCTGTGACTGGCCAATGCAGCATGTGACCCACCCTCTATATATAAGCTGGAGTCGGGTAGCGTCGCACGCACATGATCTCTTATTAGTGTAGGGAGATGATGCTGCCGCTGTGAGGGACAGCTTAGGAAAGAATTCTACAAACTAGTACTTTAGTGGTGTGCACTTCATATCTGAGAGTCAAATAGAAGCGTCAAATACCGCGGTTACATCAGAGTTTTAAAAAGTCATTTTTTTGGATGCTAAATAGTACATTAGTGGGGTGCACTTCATATCTGAGAGTCAAATAGAAGCGTCAAATACTGCTGTCACATTTAAGTTTTAAAACTTAAAATGTTTTGGGTGCTAAACTGCTTAATAGTAGTGATGTCACGAACACAAAATTTTCAGTTCGCGAATGGCGAACGCGAACTTCCGCAAATGTTCGCGAACCGGCGAACCGCCATAGACTTCAATGGGCAGGCGAATTTTAAAACACACAGGGACTCTTTCTGGCCACAATAGGGATGGAAAAGTTGTTTCAAGGGGACTAACACCTGGACTTTGGCATGCCGGAGGGGGATCCATGACAAAACTCCCATGGAAAATTACACAGTTGATGCAGAGTCTGGTTTTAATCCATAAAGGGCAGAAATCACCTAACATTCCTAAATCACAATGAATATGGATTGACACCTGACATATGACATATTGACACCTTGACATATGGATTGACACCTGTCCTCAGAGCCCCTGATGCACACAGACACAGAGCAGAATAGGGACTGGTTCCCCTATATAGGGTCACTTGGCAGATATGGATTGACACCTGTCCTAAGGATCCCTGATACACACTGACACAGAGCAGAACAGGGACTGTTCCTCCTACATGGGGTCACTTGGCAGATATGGATTGACACCTGTCCTCAGAGCCCCTGATACACACTGACACAGATCAGAATAGGGACTGTTACCCTACATAGGGTCACTTGGCAGATATGGATTGACACCTGTCCTCAGAGACCATGATACACACTGACACAGAGCAGAATAGAGACTGTTCCCCTACATGGTCACTTGGCAGATATGGATTGACACCTGTCCTCAGAGACCATGATACACACTGACACAGAGCAGAATAGAGACTGTTCCCCCTACATAGGGTCACTTGGCAGATATGGATTGACACCTGTCCTCAGAGACCACGATACACACTGACACAGAGCAGAATAGAGACTGTTTCCCCTACACAGGGTCACTTGGCAGATATGAATTGACACCTGTCATCAGGGACCATGATACACACTGACACAGAGCAGAATAGAGACTGTTCCCCCTACATAGGGTCACTTGGCAGGTATGGATTGACACCTATCCTAAGGATCCCTGAAACACACTGACACAGAGCAGAATAGGGACTGTTCCCCCTACATAGGGTCACTTGGCAGATATGGATTGACACCTGTCCTCAGGGACCCTGATACACACTGGGGGGGGACCTACTGTCCTCCCCCCCCCCCGGCCCCCACCCCTGCGCGGTGGGTGGGGGCCATAAATCACAATGGGGGGGACCTACTGTCCTCCCCCCCAGCCCCCACCCCTGCGCGGTGGGTGGGGGGCATAAATCACAATGGGGGGGACCTATTGATAGGAGTGGTGTACTATTCTTATCAGTTTAATACCTTTCGCGTCTCCTATCAGTGGACGTGTATATGGCAGCCATTTTAGGAACCGCACACCTGGGACCCGAGCAAGGTCACCCAAATGGCAGGCGAAAGGATCTTAAACCGTATCAGAGGTGAAGTTGACTAAAGCTCAGTACTGCTATTTAAGCAGTATTTCGCCTGCCTTTGGCCACAATAAGCCTGCACTGTATGGTCTCCAGCCGTCTGGCTAAGGTGAAGGGAAGAGATCCCTCAACTCATTAAGAATCAACATGGCTGGTGGGGCAGGGCCTGACTGGAAACATGGAAGGACGCATTTCAATCAAGGGGTTGTCCTGTGTTTAAAATACACGCCTGACACTCTGGGGGCATTAACCCCTTCCATTACATGGCATGGAAGTGGCTAATCTGCAAGTTTTATTAATCTATCCAGTTTATGTAATTTCATTCATTTCTTAACTGCATTTTTAATGAAGGCAATGGTACATGATATATAATATTACTTTCATCTTTTATTTTGTGTATACTTTATCTTATTTTTTTCGTAAGAATGAGTTACTTTTCTGTGAAAGTTGGATATGGCAGAAGCAAATCATTTGCAATCGTCAAATTTATAGCTGAAGATGATGCTCCAGGCATTATTCTACTTTCATGGCTGGCGACTGATTACTCTACATGTTACTATCCCGAGTCTAAAACTGACCAAATGAGAGAATGCCTCATTAAGGATGACGTGAGTCCACAGAACAAAGCATACAAGTGGGCAATCTAATGTGCCACCAGATAGGAGTGGTGTGTTTAGTATTGTTCTGATCAGTTTAATACCTTTTGCGTCTCCTATCAGTAGACGTGTATATGGCAGCCATTTTAGGAACCGCACACCTGGGACCCGAGCAAGGTCACCTCGTTCAACAGGCGACAACATTTGTCCCTGGAAAACTATCCTGGACATTCTGTACAATTTGTATGGATAGGGCAGTGATTTCTGTAACAGGGAGATGGAAGAAGATGCTTGGTCGGTCCTCTTACTTCAAATATGGGGCACTGCGCGGTCAAGCTAATGTGACACCAGATAGGAGTGGTGTGTTTGGTATTGTTCTGATCAGTTTAATACCTTCCGCGTCTCCTACCAGTGGACGTGTATATGGCAGCCATTTTAGGAACCGTACACCTGGGACCCGGTGACTGCACACAGCGTGCTAAGAACTAAGAGCTAAGAAGGAGACAAAGGGAGATGAGGGACTTCCGACGTCTATTTCCCCCGTTCTTCTTCCCCTACCGTCGCCCGTCCCCAGGTTTCCCCCTTCCCATACCCCGGACCAAACCCAGGTTTAGGAGAGAAAGACAACCCTGACATGGTACTAGACCGAAGGCACAAGGGCAGCGGAAAAACTCCCACGAGAATGAATAACCAGTTTGCTCTTGAATGTATAAGATGTGAATAAGATCGATGTACCTTAACCGATTATCCTCCCTTTTTTCCTTTCTGTATCCCGAACAAGTTCTCTGATAAAATCAAAATTGTCAGATTCAAGTTCTTGTGCCCCACAGTTCAAATTAACATTCAAATGACAATTCATGACAGATCACACAAGTGAATAGCCCTGCCAACGTCGTCTCAGAATTTTTTCGTTATCTAAGAAGAAATAGAAATGCAAGAGCAGAATAGAGACTGTTCCCCCTACATAGGGGCACTGCGCGTGCAATCTAATGTGCCACCAGATAGGAGTGGTGTGTTTAGTACTATTCTTATCAGTTTAATACCTGTTGCGTCTCCTATCAGTGGACGTGTATATGGCAGCGATTTTTGGAACAGGGAGATTGAAGAAGATGCTTGGTCGGTCCTCCTAACTGGAGACTGTGTTGCTGTACGGGTGGCAGGTGGAGCCATTTATAAAGTACCCACTGCTTTGCAGACCAGGGATCAGTGGTCAGATGGACCCTTGCCCCAACACGGTGTGCCAGACATGCCATTACTTCCTTTTGCACAGTCGAGTACAGGTTGGGGATTGCCTTTTGCGCAAAGAAATTTTAGCCGGGTACCTTCCACTGCGGTGTCCCAATAGCAAATTTTTTGAACGCCTCAGACTCCACCAGATTGTATGGTAAAAGCTGGCGGGCTAATAGTTCAGACAAGCCAGGTGTCAGACGCCGGGCAAGGGGGTGACTTTCTGACGCTTGCAGACAATTAACTGCTATTCAATCTATAACAGTGAAAAAAGTTTTGAAGCCACAGTGCAGCACCAGAGGGCCTAAAAATTAGGCATGTACACATGCCTGAAAAATTCGGTATTGTTGCAGCCGCTGCTGTAGCAGTGGCCAGAAAAATTGATGTTTGTTTCACAGGCAGAAAGTGCCCTAAAACATGGCGGCTTGAACCCTAGTTGGTGGCGGATAAGTCACGCAAGTCAACCGGCATTCAGAGCTAAAATACAGCAGCGTGTGGACCATTTTTAGCCCAAGGCAGCTCATCTCATCAGGCCTTTTTTAATCTAATGTATCGCCCAGTGTCAGTCCCTTCGGGATCCATCCCTCATTCATCTTAATAAAGGTGAGGTAATCTAGACTTTTTTGACCTAGGCTTACTTCTCTTCTCAGTGACAATACCTCCTGCTGCACTGAAGGTCCTTTCTGACAGGACACTTGAAGCTGGCAGGCCAGAAGTTCTATCGCGAAATTGGGATAGCTCAGGCCACAGGTCAAGCCTGCACACCCAGTAGTCAAGGGGTTCATCGCTCCACAGAGTGTCGATATCTGCAGTTAAGGCGAGGTAGTCTGCTACCTGTCGGTCGAGTCGCTCTCTGAGGGTGGATCCTGAAGGGCTGTGGCGATGCGTAGGACTTGGCAGATATGGATTGACACCTGTCCTAGGGATCCCTGATACACACTGACACAGAGCATGTCCTCCATCAACAACACGTCTTTAAAGCGTCCTGTCCTTGCCGGCGTGGTCGTGGGAGGAGGAGGATGACTTCCACCTCTCCCCCTGTTAGATTCCCGTTGTGCTGTGACATCACCCTTATACGCTGTGTAAAGCATACTTTTTAATTTATTTTGCAAATGCTGCATGCTTTCCGACTTGTTGTAATTCGGTAACATTTCCGCCACTTTCTGCTTATACCGGGGGTCTAGTAGCGTGGACACCCAGTACAGGTCGTTCTCCTTCAGCCTTTTTATACGAGGGTCCCTCAACAGGCACGACAGCATGAAAGACCCCATTTGCACAAGGTTGGATGCTGAGCTACTCATTTCCCGTTCCTCCTCCTCACTGATGTCAATGAAGGTATGTTCTTCCCCCCAGCCACGTACAACACCACAGGTACCAGATAGGTGACAATGAGCACCCTGGGATACCTGTTGTGGTTGGTCTTGCTCCTCCACCTCCTCAAAGCCACATTCCTCCTCTGACTGCTCTTCCTCACAATCCTCTTCCAGCGTTGCCGCAGGTCCTGCAAGCGATGCTGATAAGGCTGTTTCTGGTGGTGATGGTGACCAGAACTCTTCCTCTTCACGCTCATCTACAGCCTGATCCAGCACTCTTCGCAGGGCACGCTCCAGGAAGAAAACAAATGGTATGATGTCGCTGATGGTGCCTTCGGTGCGACTGACTAAATTTGTCACCTCCTCAAAAGGACGCATGAGCCTACAGGCATTGCGCATGAGCGTCCAGTAACGTGGCAAAAAAATTCCCAGCTCCCCAGAGGCTGTCCTAGCACCCCGGTCATACAAATATTCATTAACGGCTTTTTCTTGTTGGAGCAGGCGGTCGAACATTAGGAGTGTTGAATTCCAACGTGTCGGGCTGTCGCAAATCAAGCGCCTCACTGGCATGTTGTTTCGCGCTGGATATCGTGCAAAGTGAGCCATGGCCGTAGGAACGCCTGAAATGGCCACACACCTTCCTGGCCTGCTTCAGGACGTCCTGTAAGCCTATGTACTTATGCACAAAGCGTTGTACGATCAGATTACACACATGTGCCATGCACGGCACATGTGACAACTTGCCCAACTTCAATGCCGCTAACAAATTTGTTCCGTTGTCACAAACCACTTTGCCGATATCCAGTCGCTGCGGAGTCAGCCACTTTTCCACCTGTGCGTTCAGGGCGGACAGGAGTGCTTGTCCGGTGTGACTCTCTGCTTTCAAGCAAGTCAAACCCAAGACGGCGTGACACTGCCGTATCTGGGATGTGGAATAGTACCTGGGGAGCTGGGGGGGTGCCGTTGATGTGGAGCAAGACGCAGCAGCAGAAGAGGACTCAGCCGAGGAGGTTATGGAAGAGGATGGAGTAGGAGGAGTAGAGGAGGTGGCAGCAGGACTGCCTGCAAGTCGTGGCGGTGTCACCAACTCCTCTGCAGAGCCATGCATTTCATGCTTGGCAGCAGTCAGCAGGTTTACCCAATGCGCAGTGTAGGTGATATACCTGCAGTGACCATGCTTTGCAGACCAGGTATCAGTGGTCAGATGGACCCTTGCCCCAACACTGTGTGCCAGACATGCTATTACTTCCTTTTGCACAATCGAGTACAGGTTGGGGATTGCCTTTTGCGAAAAGTAATTTCGGCCGGGTACCTTCCACTGCGGTGTCCCAATAGCTACAAATTTTTTGAACGCCTCAGACTCCACCAGCTTGTATGGTAAAAGCTGGCGGGCTAATAGTTCGGACAAGCCAGCAGTCAGACGCTGGGCAAGGGGGTGACTTTCTGACATTGTCTTCTTACGCTCAAACATGTCCTTGACAGACACATGACTGTGGGAAGATGAGCGTGAACTGCTCAAGGCGGGAGGCGGAGTGGCGGATGGTTGAGAGGGGACAAGGAGGACAGCAGTGGTTGACGTGGCTGAAGATGCTGGACCAGGAGGAGGCTGGCGGCTTAGAGTAGGTGAGCTGCTTGTACTCATGTGTTGATCCCATAGGCGTTTGGTATGTGAGATCATGTGCCTACGCAAAGCAGTTGTACCTAGGTGGGTGTTGGACTTCCCACGACTCAGTTTCTTTTGGCACAGGTTGCAAATAGCATCGCTGTTGTCAGAGGCAGACACACAAAAAAATTCCACACTGCTGAGCTCTGCAATGACAGCATTCTGGTGGTGGACACAGCATGCATTGATTGGCGTGCTGTCGGGTTGACCCCGGGTGCCGATGCATGCTGTCTGACTGTGCCACTAGCTCCTTGCGACGACCTCCCCCTGCTTCCAACTCATCTCCTCCCTGTCTCCCCATCTGAACTTTCGCCCTGTTCTTCTTCTTGACGAGCGGGCACCCACGTGACATCCATGGACGCATCGTCATCATCAACCGCTTCACTTGTATCTGACAACTCAGCAAAGGAAGCAGCAGCGGGTACAACATCATCATCATCACACCCGTACGTCCATGTGTGTAATGCTGCCTGCCTGAGACATATCCCTGTTATCTACATCCTCTGGCAATAATGGTTGTGCATCACTCATTTCTTCAAACGGATGTGTGAATAACTCCTCTGACATACCAACTGAAGCGGCTGTGGTGCTAGTTTTGGTGGTGGCGGCAGGCGGGTGAGTGGTATCTGAGAGGTGCCTGAAGCTAAGCTGGAGGAGGATGGTGCGTCAAGGTTCTGAGCGGAGGCTGTAGAAGATTGGGTGTCCTGTGTTAGCCAGTCAACTATGTCCTCAGAACTTTTCAAGTTCAGGGTACGTGGCCTCTGAAAACTGGGCATTATTCTAGGGCCAAAGGGAATCACAGCACCACGACCACGATGGCCCCTGCGGGGTGGCCTGCCTCTGCCTGTCATTTTTGTTGGGATTAGTGGTACTATGCGTGCAAGCTACTGTGAGACCAGATATGAGTGGCAATGTGCACTGGCACAGTTGTGCAGAGCACAGGCTGTAGGCCTGACACCCGCTTGAAGATAACCAACTGCTATTCAATCTATAAATACAGTGAAAAGTGGGTTTTTTAAAATCCAAGCTATTGTGACACCAGATTCAAGTGGTGGCACTGGTCACCGTATCCACCTTCCGTTACGCAGAACACACCCGCCGCAAGGACACTGACCAAGGTTCAAATCTATAACAGTGAAAAGTTTTTTTTTTAAATACAAGCTTTGTGTCACCAGATCTAAGTGGTGGCACTGGTCACCCGTATCCACTGTTAGCGTAACACACCCGCTTTAAGGACACTGACTGCTATTCAATCTATAACAGTGAAAAAAGTTTTTTGTTTTTAAATCCAAGCTATTGTGATACCAGATATAAGTGGTGGCACTGACTGGGGAAATGGGCACAGTATGCACTGTGAGCCTGACACAGAAGCTGGCAGCAGTGGCAGACAACTAAGTGCAATTACATTTGTGGTGTATCACCAAATTAATATATATATTACACAAGGTTCGTCTACATTAAAAGGTATTTATTAAAAGGCAACAACACAATACTATAAATGTATCACAAACACACAGCCCACACCCACGGAGCAACAACCCTTTTTAAATCTATCAATCTATCTATATAGTAACCCCTTCCACACACGCTTGATCTCACCCACGGTTAGGCCTTCACATCTAGTAATGGCTCACTGCTGCAAGTTCAACATCACATCCACCAAGGAAGAAAAGGAAGCAACAGAGTGTAACATGGTTCACCATGCTAGCACATGGCATCTGCACATCTGCTCTGCAGCACAGCCAAGAAGGAACAGAGAGGAATGGAGAAAGGGGGAGTGGTTATCTCTTTCCTGACTTGTAAAGGTATTGAATTACCCAGTTACCATTTCAAAAGGTAAAGCTTATCCCACTGTACATGAGCTTGGTCACGTGATCCCTGGTCACCATATTAGTTTGATGACAGAATGTCACCACAACATTACATAGAAAAAAAAATCAACAAAAAATCATACCCTAACCCTAACCTAGCTATGCTTTTCCCTATCTAATTTACAGCAGCTACACTTTCCCTTCTCTTACTAAAGCATGCAGCTTGAGAATGAATCTAAAATGGATGCCTTCCAGGAGGTGGGAGGGTCTGCTAGGGAGGGTGTGCTGCTAATTGGCTGGAATGTGTCTGCTGACTGTGAGGTACAGGGTCAAAGTTTACTCAATGATGATGAATAGGGGGCGGGTCGAACCGCGCATATGTTCGCCCGCCGTGATGAACGCGAAAATGCTATGTTCGCCGGGAACCGTTCGCCAGCGAACCGTTCGGTACATCACTAACTGGAAACCTTTTTTTCTTTGTAAAAGCACGCTACAGAGACACCAGATATGAGTGGCAACTGTCAAAGTACACTGGCACAGTTGTGCAGAGCACAGGCTGTAGGCCTGACACAGCCGCTTGAAGGACACTGACTGGCTGCTATTAGCTTACACTGGAAACCTTTTTTTCTTTGTAAAAGCACGCTACAGAGACACCAGATATGAGTGGCAAAGTACACGGGCAAAGGTCTGCAGAGCACACGCTGAAGGATGCCTGACACCCAGACGCTTGCAGACAACTGCTATTCAATCTATTACAGTGAAAAAAAATTTTCTTTTTAAATGTCAAGCTTAAGCTAGTGTGACATCAGATATGAGTCGTGGCACTGGGCAAATGGGCACAGTATCCACTGTGAGCCTGACACACCCGCTTTAAGGACACTGACTGCTATTCAATCTATAACAGTGAAAAAAGTTTTTTGTTTTTAAATGCAAGCTATTGTGACACCAGTGAGTGGTGGCACTGGGCACCGTATCCACTGTTAGCTTAACACACCAGCTTTAAGGACACTGGCTGCTATTCAATCTATAACAGTGAAAAAAGTTTTTTGTTTTTAAATGCAAGCTATTGTGACACCAGATATGAGTGGTGGCACTGACTGGGCAAATGGGCACTGTATCCACTGTGAGCCTGACACACCCGCTTTAAGGACACTGACTGCTATTCAATCTATAACAGTGCATGTGTTCGCCATCCGCGGCGTACGCGAACACGCTATGTTCGCCGGGAACTGTTTGCCGGCGAACCGTTCGATGCATCACTACTTAATAGTATTTTAGTGGGGTGTGCTTCATATCTGAGAGTCAAATAGAAGCGACAAATAGTGCGCTTACAGCGCACTTGTAAACATTCTAATTGTTTTGCTGCTAATCTCCTAAATAGTACATTTTGGGGCCTGCTCTTCATATCTGAGAGTCAAATCGAAGCGTCTAATAGTGCGCTTATAGCGCATTTGTAAACATTCTAATTGTTTTGTTGCTAATCTGCTAAATAGTACATTTTGGGTCCTGCTCCTCATATCTGAGAGTCAAATCGAAGCGTCTAATAGTGCGCTTACAGCGCACTTGTAAACATTCTAATTGTTTTGCTGCTAATATGCTAAATAGTACATTTTGTGCCCTGCTCTTCAGATGTGAGAGTCAAATCGAAGTGTCTAATAGTGCGCTTACAGCACACTTGTAAACATTCTAATTGTTTTGCTGCTAATCTGCTAAATAGTACATTTTGGGGCCTGCTCTTCATATCTGAGAGTCAAATTGAAGTGTCTAATAGTGCTCTTACAGCGCACTTGTAATCATTCTAATTGTTTTGCTGCTAATCTGCTAAATAGTAAATTTTGGGGCCTGCTCTTCATATCTGAGAGTCAAATTGAAGCGTCTAATAGTGCATTTACACTGCACTTGTAAACATTCTAATTATTTTGCTGCTAATCTGCTAAATAGTACATTCTGGGGCGTGCTCTTCATATCTGAGAGTCAAATCGAAGTGTCAAATACTGCGCTTACAGCACACTTGTAAACATTCTAATTGTTTTGCTACTAATCTGCTAAATAGTACATTTTGTGGTCTGCTCTTCATATCTGAGAGTCAAATCAAAGCGTTACTTTGATTCTAATTTACTACATCGGTCACTTGTAATATTGTTTCACACCTACAACACTTGTTACGTAGATCTAAGTGATACAAAGAAGAATGATATTTTCTACACTAGAAACTACCAGATAACAAGCTGTTATATTTAAACCAGTTATCAATAGCTAAGAGGTACTTAAACAATATTGTAATTCTGGGGCAATACCCTTACAAGTCAAACTGAGAGGTCAGTTTATAGGGAAAACTGTTGCCTGGATACCATTCTAAAACAATTTCCATATGTCCTTTGCAGACTTTACATACTGGAAAAACACAGGTGCCAACTGTTGTGGCTTTCTGCAGTGTGCATACCGGCAAGGAGGGCAGGGTTGAGGAGTGGGTGGAAGATGATGTGGAGGATGATGAGATCCTAGACCCCACATGGAATCAAGGTCATGCGAATGACGTGTGCAATTTGGAGGAAGAGGCGATGGTCGCGCTGGGACCAGCACAGCATAAGAGGGAGCATGGTGCAAAAGCAGAGCGGCCGTCCCCTTGCACTCGTCGGCATGTATTAGCTCGAGAATTACCAGTTATCCAAGTAATAGATGTAGCGATCAAAGGATCCATAATAGAGTTGAGCGAACCCGAACTGCAAAGTTCGGGTTTGTACCAGATTTAACAATCCATTCATAGTTTCACAGTCAGGTGTGCAGTCCGGTGACCGGGATCCAGACACTGTCTGGGCGGCGGTCAGATGACCGGGACCCAGTATACCTGATGTTGAAGTTAGGAGTCACAGTGTGGAATGGATTAGCAGGGGCTGGTGCAGGGTAACCGCATGTTACGATTGCCCCTGGTCTAGCAGGAGGGTTGATCGCTTGGATGTTCTGGTTCCCACTGTAGAGAGTCGAACGGAGGTCTTTCGGTAGTAAGCTGTAAGTGTAGAATATCCCCAAGCATCAATATCCCGGATCCCTACAACATGAGTCAAGGCTGCAAGTTGAAGGTCAAAACAAACTGGCTTTACTGGCACATAACATGGCAATTTATGTGATTCCTCAGGTCCAAGGACAGCCCCCTGTGGACCTGATGGAATACAGGTACAGTACAGACAAATATCCAATCACAGTACAGTGTATTATTTGAATTAGTACCCGCCCAGCTTGGCGATAATGAGGCCAACGGTTATACAATCTAATTATCTCCAAGCGCACAAAAGACCACGTTTTATTATGTCTCCGAAAACTGCATAAAAATCCATAACTTTAACATTAAAAAAGGAAAACAGCTCATTCTACCATTCATCTAATGGCTCGCGTTCGGATACATTAAACATACGAATGGCGCAGCAATCCCACAAACAGAATGGGCTATTTCTGCCGTATAAAGTCCGTTCAGCATTTTGTATTGTGAGGCTCTAATGGCGGCAATGTTTTCAGACTGTTTAGCGGGCAGCGGGACCTCGCTTCCAACTCATGGAACTAAACTCGGGTAGCAATTCATGCGAAGTCCCGCTGTCTGTCTGGTAGTGGAACTCGTTCGCTACATGAACGAGGACCACCTGGTAGAATGGTACTTGAGCTTCGGTTAACCACAGAAACCACAGGTTAATGATCGCCATGCGACCCACTGTAGGGGGTTGCCGTTCGGTTGATTGTTCGGTAGATTCCCTATCAATTAGGCTGTGGTTAACCGCAGACCGCAGCCGCCTGGGTGGTTAATGGCGGCCACACGCCGCTGGTCGGGTGGTCGACCGTTCGGTACTTTGCGGGGTGACGAGGTTAAGTGGCGGCACACGCCAGCATTTGGGGGGTCCCTCGTTCGTATAATGAATGGGGTCTTTATAAGGGTTCGAGTAATCCATTCGTGTTTCCCTCGGCTTAAACATATACAGTGGCAACAGTATCAATCGGTTTTTAAACAGTAACACAGTCCTTTCGAGTCTTTTGTAACACCGCAAGCCCCCTGGTGTTAAGCACCAGCGTTTGTGCGGCCACATACCAGGACCCTGATGCAGCTTCAGTAAAAAGAGTACTGCATACCATAAGCCATCACCAGACTGATTCGCAACTTGGAACAGGATGTGACATTCACTGTAGCAGCTGTGCGCGCTTTCGGAGTTCTCACCCTGCTGCTGCTCGCCTGTCTGCGCTGCAGCATAAGTTTGGCCTTGCCGCTCACTACCTCAGATGCGACGTGCCCACAAGGTGGAACTCCACCTTGCACATGCTGGAGAGACTGTTTGAGCAGCAGCAGGCGATGGTGGAGTTTCAGCTGCAGCACGCATAGGTCAGTGGCTCTGCACCAAACTTCCCTCCAATTGATCAGAGTTAAAGAATTTAAAGTATACTCATTACAATTACAGGGCCTCTAAAGAGTTCTGTATTGTTATTTGTCGTCACTACCTTCCGCGTCAGGAGTGGGTCAGTTTGAACAATGAAAGAGAATACCCTGCACTCCAACCCTCTCTCAAATGGATCATTCTGTTGATCCTCCTGACAGCCATGCTTTAGATTTTGATTTATGTTCTTCCAAAGTTACAATCATAGATTCCATCTAGTGCTATTTTATGGCTCAACTGTATTTTGAATTTTTATGTTATTTTAAGTGATTTCCCTATCCACATTTGTTTGCAGGGCATTTGTCCCACTCTTACCCCCATTTTACTTCCATTTGCAGCCCTCTAGCCCTTTCCAGGAGTTTTTTAGAGGCATTTTTGTGCCCAAGTTTGGGTACCCATTTAGTTTAATTTCAAATTCGGACGAACCCGCCGGACCCGAAGATCCAGGTGTCCGCTCAACTCTATTCATTATATATTTCATTTAAACCACAGGTATCCGTTCCTCTGTCTCATACACTCAGTGCATTTGGCTATTAAGCTGCACGGTTGCACTATATCATTCATACGTTAGCTATATCATATGCCCATTAAAACCCTAGAATATATAAAAACTACCACTGTTATTGCTTTCCTACTATTTGTTGGACTTTTCATAAGTCACAATTGCGTTGAGAAATTCACTTATTTGTACAAATTAAACTGATTCAAACTAAGCAGTTCCTAGACATTATTTAAAATATCATAGACACTTTAGTACGTTATTGCACATATCTGCAGGTTAATTCCCTGAATCCTAAGGGCCAGTCACATTACTTCCTTCACCACCCCCTGCTACACGGTTATTTAACTTGAAAAAAAAAAAAAAAAATTATATATTATATATATATATATATAGTTAGTAACAACAAGCACAGTATGACTGCAAAGGACAAATGGATTATACGGCCGTTCGGTATTTTTTGTAAGCATTCACCATGCGAATGCTTACCTGCCTTAACAGGCCACACTGACTGCTAATTATGGCCAATCTACCTCCCTGGTTGATGGGCACTTTATTCGAATCAACCGCACGAACGCTATGGGAACTGTTAGCTCAGCCGCCATTTCGGGACTTACACGTGTTCGCGGCCATTTTAACTCCCGAACAGCG
>OW240913.1:20634967-20685589 GCA_933207985.1 Pelobates cultripes | reverse complement strand
TGTGTGTGCCAGTGTATGTATGTATGAATGCCAGTGTGTGTATGTCGGTGTATGAATGCCAGTGTATGTGTGTCTGAATGCCAGTGTATGAATGCCAGTGTATGTGTGTGTGTATGCCAGTGTCTGAATGCCAGTGTATGTGTGTCTGAATGCCAGTGTATGTGTGTGTGTATGCTGGTGTGTGTATGCCAGTGTCTGAATGCCAGTGTATGTGTGTGCCAGTGTGTGTATGCCAGTGTATGTGTGTATGAATGCCAGTGTGTGTATGCCAGTGTATGTGTGTGTGTGTATGAGTGTGTGTATGAATGTGTGTCTATGAATGCCAGTGTATGTGTCTGTATGCCAGTGTATGAATGCCAGTGTGTGTATGCCAGTGTATGTGTGTGTGTATGCTGGTGTATGAATGCCAGTGTATGGGTGTGTATGCCAGTGTCTGAATGCCAGTGTATGTGTGTCTGAATGCCAGTGTATGAATGCCAGTGTGTGTATGCCAGTGTATGTGTGTGTGTGTATGCTGGTGTCTGAATGCCAGTGTATGTGTGTATGCCAGTGTCTGAATGCCAGTGTATGTGTGTCTGAATGCCAGTGTATGAATGCCAGTGTGTGTATGCCAGTGTATGTGTGTGCCAGTGTGTGTATGAATGCCAGTGTGTGTATGCCAGTGTATGTGTGTGTGTATGCTGGTGTATGAATGCCAGTGTATGTGTGTGTATGCCAGTGTCTGAATGCCAGTGTATGTGTGTGTGTATGCCAGTGTATGAATGCCAGTGTATGAATGCCACTGTATGTGTATGTATGCCAGTGTGTGTATGCCATTGTGTATGCCAGTGTATGTGTGTGCCAGTGTGTATGCCGGTGTATGAATGCCAGTGTATGCCAGTGTGTGTATGCCAGTGTATGTGTGTATGAATGCCAGTGTATGTGTGTATGTATGCCAGTGTGTGGATGCCAGTGTATGTGTATGTATGTATGCCAGTGTATGAATGCCAGTGTATGTGTGTGTGTATGCCAGTGCATGTGTGTAGGTATGCCCATGTATGCCAGTGTATGTGTGTGTGTATGTATGCCAGTGCGTGTATGCCAGTGTGTGTCTGTATGCATGCCTGTGTGTGTCTGTATGTATGTATGTATGCCTGTCGGTATGTATGTATATATCAATATGCAGTATGTATATGTATGTTTGTCAGTATGTATGTCTGCTTGTATATGTGTGTGTGTGTCTCAGCATCTCCCTATGCATGTGTGTATGTCTGTTTCAGTATTTGTATCTGTTAGTGTGTGTGTATTCCTGTGGGCAGGATTTGGAGGCAGGCTTGAAGGGGGGCCCAGACCTTGAGCTGTGTTAGGGGCCCCAAAATTTCTGATGGCGGCCTTGCATGGGGACACTGGGAGACATGGGGGCACTGGGACACTGGGAGACATGGGGGCACTGGGACACTTGGGGTCACTGGGAGACATAGGGGCATTGGTAAATACAGACATGGGGACACTGGGAGACATGGGGACACAAACATTTGGGGACACTGGGAGAAATGGGGACACTGAGACACTAGGGATCCAGAGACAATGGGACACAGACACTGGGAGACATGTGAACACTGAAACATTCGGGGGCACTAAGACACTAGGGACATTGAGATACATGGGAACACAGACACTGAGAGACTTGGGGACACTGGGAGACTAGGGGACAATGAGAGACATGGGGACACTGAGATACTAGGGACACTTGTGGACATAGACATGGGGACACTGGGAGACATGGGGACACAGACATTTGGGGACTCTGGGAGACATGGGGACACATACTGGGAGACTTGGGGACACTGGGAGACATGGGGACACTGAGGACACTGGCTGGGAGATATGGGGACACTGGGAGACATGGGGACTCTGAGTCACTAGGGACACTGAGAGACATGGGGACACAGACACTGGGAGACTAGGGGAAACTGGGAGCCATGTGGACACTGAGCCACTAGGGACACTGGTTGGGGGACATGGGGACACTGGGAGACATGTCCCTAGTGTATCCATGTCCAAATGTCTCAGTGTCTCTGAATGTCCCTATTTCTCACAGCGTCCCCATGTGTCTCAGCATCCCCATGTCTCACAGTGTCCCCTAGTGTCTCAGTGTCCCCATGTTTTTCAGTGTACACAAGTGTCTCAGTGTCCCCAGGTCTCCCAGTGTCCCCTAGTGTCTGTGCCCCCATGTGTCCCCTAGTGTCTCAGTGTCCCCATGTCTTCCTGCTGCCTTTTCCCCATCCCTCACTTACCTGAGCTACTGTCTGGACTCTCTGTACTGTGTAGCTGCTCCCCCACGGATCAGTGAGTAGTAGAGAGAGGCAGGGATATGCTGTAACTTCCTATCCCTGCCTTTCTCCACACACAGTGACCCCTACTGGCTGTATATACTGAGAAAAATACCTGCATTTATATTGCTGGTATTACTGCAATACCTGCACAGCCAGGCATCCTCAAATACCAGCTGTGCCAGTAAAATATCAGTCAGGTGGCAAACCTAAGAGTAGTGTGTAATAAAATAAATAAAAAAATGTTTTCATTTTTTTTTTTTTAAATGGGCCTATTCCATGGGCCTAGGCCTGGGCCTAGGCCTGGAGCTGTAGCTCCATCAGCCCCTATGTTAGTCCGGCCCTGGTCCCATATCCCTGCTTCCTTTTTACTTCAAAACATCTGGAAAGACTTGTCTTTACCCATCTGTCTCGCTTCCTCAATTCCAACTCTCTCCTTGACCCTCTTCAATCTGGCTTCCTCCCTCTCCACTCTGCTGAGACTACTCTTATCAAAGTTACTAACACCTAATCGCAGCTAAATCCCAAGGCCATTACTCCATACTAATTCTTCTTGGCCTCTCTGCTGCCTTTGACACAATTGATCATGCTCTCCTTCTTCAAACTCTTCAATCGCTCAGCCTTTGTGACTCTTTCATCTTATCTCTCCCAATGCTCATTCAGTGTCTCCTTTTCCAAGGATACCTCCTCCCCTCATCCTGTCTCGGTTGGAGTCCCCCAAGTCCTTGGTCCCCTTCTATTTTCTCTTTATACTGCCTCTCTTGGCAAACGTATTGCCTCTTTTGTATTCCACTACCACCTGTATCCAGATATATCTCTCCTCCCAAGTCCTCTCCACTGCCATCCTGCAACGTGTCACTGCTTGCCTTTCTTCCGTCTCTGACTGGATGTCCTCCCACTTTTTGAAACTCAATCTCTCTAAAACTGAACTCTTTGTCTTTCCTCCTCCTCCTCTCTCACTCTCCTTGCAAGCACGCTGTCTTGGCATCATATTTGATTCTGGCCTCACCTTTGAGCCTCACATCCAGATTGTTACCAAATCCTGTAGATTCCAACTTAAAAACATAGTCCGCATTCGCCCCTTTCTAATGCAAGATGCTACCGAGGAGCTTGTCCATGCTCTAGTAATTTCCTGCATGGATTATTGTAACCCTCTCCTGATTGGTCTTCCCAAAAGCCGTATTGCCCCGCTACAGTCTATAATGAATGCTGCGGCCAGACTGATTTTTCTCTCTAGTTGGTCCTCTCACACCTCACCCCTATGTCAGTCCTTACATTGGCTTCCTGTATCCTATAAGAGTCATTTCAAAGTGCTAACCAATACATATAAAGCACTGAACAATTCTAGCCCCTCTTATATCTCTTCACAGATACATAGGTATGCCCCTTCTTGGTCACTCCGCTCTGCCCGTGACCCTCTCCTGTCCGCTGCTAGCACATGTACGGCTGTAGCGGAGCTGCAATATTAAATTCCACGATCTCCGCTGTTACAGAAAGCAATCCAAAGTAAAGCGCTGAAAAGTATGGCAATATCCCAAATCCCTCCAGTAACCAGATGAAACACAGTTCTGGGAGTCAACTAAGCTTTTATTCACAAGTCACAGTATTTATGCAAGTCCCCATGCAAGGGGTTTCCCTACGGACATTGCAGGGGTTATACAGTAGGAGACTACATGGGGGACTTAATAATCTGGACATTTCTCCCATCAGGTACTGCTGGACGAGAGGGATACTCCCACTGGAATATACTGTTAAGTGGATTATCCCTCCGTGCAGCAGAACCAACATTTCACATAAAAATATATAACTAGTGATGTACCGAACAGTTCGCCGGCGAACGGTTCCCGGCGAACATAGCGTGTTTGCGTCCGCCGCGGATGGCGAACGCATGCGCGGTTCGATCCGACCCCTATTCGTCATCATTGAGTAAACTATGACCCTGTACCTCACAGTCAGCAGACACATTCCAGCCAATTAGCAGCACACCCTCCCTAGCAGACCCTCCCACCTACTGGAAGGCATCCATTTTACATTCATTCTCAAGCTGCATGCTTAGTGAGAGGAGGGAAAGTGTAGCTGCTGTTGATTAGATAGGGTTAGGCATAGCTAGGTTAGGGTTAGGGTATGCTTTTTTTTTTTTTTCTGTGTAATGTAATTGCAGTTAGTTGTCTGCCACTGCTGCCAGCTTCTGTGTCAGGCTCACAGTGGATACTGTGCCCATTTCCCCAGTCAGTGCCACCACTTATATATGGTGTCACAATAGCTTGGATTTAAAACAAAAAACTTTTTTCACTGTTATAGATTGAATAGCAGTCAGTGTCCTTAAAGCGGGTGTGTTACGCTAACAGTGGATACGTGACCAGTGCCACCACTTAGACTGGTGTCACAATAGCTTGGATTTAAAAACAAAAAACTTCTTTCACTGTTATAGATTGAATAGCAGTCAGTGTCCTTAAAGCGGGTGTGTTACGCTAATAGTGGATACGGTGCCCAGTGCCACCACTCACTGGTGTCACAATAGATTGCATTTAAAAACAAAAAACTTTTTTCACTGTTATAGATTGAATAGCAGTCAGTGTCCTTAAAGCGGGTGTGTTACGCTAACAGTGGATACGGTGCCCAGTGCCACCACTCACTGGTGTCACAATAGCTTGCATTTAAAAACAAAAAACTTTTTCACTGTTATAGATTGAATAGCAGTCAGTGTCCTTAAAGCGGGTGTGTTACGCTAACAGTGGATATGGTGCCCAGTGCCACCACTCACTGGTGTCACAATAGTTTGCATTTAAAAACAAAAAACTTTTTTCACTGTTATAGATTGAATAGCAGTCAGTGTCCTTAAAGCGGGTGTGTTACGCTAACAGTGGATACGGTGCCCAATGCCACCACTCACTGGTGTCACAATAGATTGCATTTAAAAACAAAAAACTTTTTTCACTGTTATAGACTGAATAGCAGTCAGTGTCCTTAAAGCGGGTGTGTTACGCTAACAGTGGATAGGGTGCCCAGTGCTACCACTCACTGGTGTCACAATAGCTTGCATTTAAAAACAAAAAACTTTTTTCACTGTTATAGATTGAATAGCAGTCAGTGTCCTTAAAGCGGGTGTGTTAAGCTTACAGTGGATACGGTGCCCAGTGCCACCACTCATATCTGGTGTCACAATAGCTTGCATTTAAAAACAAAAAACTTTTTTCACTGTTATAGATTGAATAGCAGCCAGTGTCCTTAAAGCGGGTGTGTTAAGCTCACAGTGGATACGGTGCCCAGTGCCACCACTCACTGGTGTCACAATAGATTGCATTTAAAAACAAAAACTTTTTTCACTGTTATAGATTGAATAGCAGTCAGTGTCCTTAAAGCGGGTGTGTTACGCTAACAGTGGATACGGTGCCCAGTGCCACCACTCACTGGTGTCATAATAGCTTGGATTTAAAAACAAAAAACTTTTTTCACTGTTATAGATTGAATAGCAGTCAGTGTCCTTAAAGCTGGTGTGTAAGGCTCACAGTGGATACTGTGCCCAGTGCCACCACTCACTCACTGGTGTCACAATAGCTTGCATTTAAAAACAAAAAACTTTTTTCACTGTTATAGATTGAATAGCAGTTAGTTGTCTGCCAGCAGGTGTGTCAGGCTCACAGTGGATACTGTGCCCAGTGCCACCACTCACTCACTTGTACCCGGACGAAATTTATTTTTACAAAAGGCAATCCCCAACCTGTACTCGATTGTGCAAAAGGAAATAATGGCATGTCTGGCACACAGTGTTGGGGCAAGGATCCATCTGACCACTGATACCTGGTCTGTAAAGCATGGTCAGGGCAGGTATATCACCTACACTGCGCATTGGGCAAACCTGCTGACGGCTGCCAAGCATTGAATGCGTGGCTCTGCAGAGGAGTTGGTGACACCGCCACGACTTGCAGGCAGGCCTGCTGCCACCTCCTCTACTCCTCCTACTCCATCCTCTTCCATAACCTCCCCGGCTGAGTCCTCTTCTGCTGCTGCGTCTTGCTCCACATCAACGGATAGGGGGCGTAACAGTGATTAAACTGATAACAATAGTACTAAACACACAACTCCTATCTGGTGGCACATTAGATTGCACGCGCAGTGCCCCAAATTTGTTGTGATCTGTGAGTAAGGTAAACGGTTGTCCATACAAGTAAGGTTGCAGGTTTTTGAGGGCCCACACCACCGCCAGGCACTCCTTTTCAATGGCAGTGTATCTACTTCCCTGGGCAAAAGTTTCCGGCTTAGATAAGCCCCGGGTTGTTCGCCACCATCTGCTCCGACTTGGCTCAGTACTGCTCCCAATCCAAACATAGAAGCGTCTGTATGGACGAGAAAGCGTTTAGTTGGATCAGGAGCAGAAAGTACAGGTGATTTAATGAGCGCCGTCTTGAGCTGCTGGAAGGCCTGTTCACACTCTGGGGCCCATACTACTATCTTGGGGAGGTTTTTACGCGTTCCTATATGGCACTTACTGGGCTTTAGGGTCAGTCCGGCCTCCCTTATCCGGTCTAGTATGGCTCCGATGTGGGTCAGGTATTCGGGCCAGGAGCAGCTAAAAATGGCTATATCATCCAAGTAGGCGCAGGCATACTCCTGAAACCCATCCAGTAGCCGATCTACCATCCTCTGAAAGTTAGCGGGGCATTCTTCATCCCGAATGGCATGACCTTAAACTGATACAGGCCAAACAAGGTAACAAATGCCGACTTGTGGATGGCGTCCTCGGCTAATGGAATTTGCCAGTACCCCTTGCACAGATCTATTGTGGTGAGGTACTGGCCTCTGGCCATTTTGTCTAGGAGCTCGTCTATCCGGGGTATAGGATAGGCGTCTGAGGTTGTTCACATGGAGCATGCGCTTGCCTCCCGTGCCTGTGACCGCACCGATCACAAAGGTGGTATCACAAACCTGCTCTACCACCTTGTATGGGCACTGCCAGGAAGTCTGCAGCTTGTCCTTGTGGACAGTGTCAATCCATATCTGCCAAGTGACCCTATGTAGGGGGAACAGTCCCTATTCTGATCTGTGTCAGTGTGTATCAGGGGCTCTGAGGACAGGTGTCAATCCATATCTGCCAAGTGACCCCATGTAGGAGGAACAGTCCCTATTCTGCTCTGTGTCAGTGTGTATCAGGGAACCTTAGGACAGGTGTCAATCTATATCTGCCAAGTGACCCGATGTAGGGGGAACAGTCCCTATTCTGCTCTGTGTCAGTGTGTATCAGGGATCCTTAGGATAGGTGTCAATCCATATCTGCCAAGTGACCCTATGTAGGGGGAACAGCCCCTATTCTGCTCTGTGTCAGTGTGTATCAGGAATCCTTAGGATAGGTGTCAATCCATACCTGCCAAGTGACCCTATGTAGGGGGAACAGTCCCTATTCTGCTCTGTGTCAGTGTGTATCAGGGATCCTTAGGACAGGTGTCAATCCATATCTGCCAAGTGACACTATGTAGGGGGACCAGTCCCTATTCTGCTCTGTGTCCGTGTGCATCAGGGGCTCTGAGGACAGGTGTCAATCCATATGTCCAGGTGTCAATCCATATTCATTGTGATTTAGGAATGTTAGGTGATTTCTGCCCATTATGAATTAAAACCAGACTCTGTATCAACTGTGTAATTTCCATGGGAGTTTTGCCATGGATCCCCCTCCGGCATGCCACAGTCCAGGTGTTAGTCCCCTTGAAACAACTTTTCCATCACTATTGTGGCCAGAAAGAGTCCTGTAACGGACCGTTTTGCACACAAGGGGTAAAAACCGTTTAGGCGATCGGCCCCCTTTCCAGAGATCCAGGCACAGCTACTGCAGAACACCAAAACTCCCGAACTGCATACAAAATAGCACTCCAACTCCCGAACTGGAACCTCCCAAATAGCTGCTAGCAGACGAACAGGAAAAGCAGACGAACAGCTTACACTCCTGGCAATCAGTCTCTAACAGCATACAGTGAATCCCCCCAGGAACGAGACAAGGCTCCGTGTTGAGGGTCAAGCAGTGGTCTGAGGTGCTGGCACACCCAGCCTGGTTTTTATTACAGTGTTTCAAATACAGGACCACCCACAGGGAGGGATAAAACAACCAATCATATCACAGTTACATCCCACATATTCCCTCCCCTTATCCTGAGAGGAAACTCAATTATACAAACAGTTAAAACATACTTTCTACCCAACTTTCATAACTCTAAAACCATACAGCACATTCACATAAAATTACAAATACACAATCAATCCATTCAGGGGAACAACATATTAAAAAATGACATGAATCAGACCAGGGGTTCAAAAGTTAGTAAAAAGTCCTTTGTGACTAAATGAAGCATGACTTTCTGGCCCAAACCAGTTTCAGAGTCTTCTATCCTGGAGATAAGTAATTCAATTATCTCCCAGGACAGACACAAGACTCCATTAAGCACATGGTTGCAAAAAGACACAAAGACAGTAAAACACTTTAAAATACATAAAGTTACATTTTATACATAACACACAGACATTTCACATATCCCCAGATAGCTCAGGTCTGAGCGCACATTATTAAGTGAATGGCGCTCGGACCACACAAATACAGTTTAATCACCATGGAGCCAAAGTCTTTACAGTCAGTTTCATACGAATGGGCTCCATGGGATTCCTATCTGGGGTATAACACATTCAAACAAATCTACTGAAACCCAGGCAGAAAAGCACGAATACAGATTTTCTGCAGGCAAAAATAAAGTCTTTTAAAAGGGGGCCATAGTCCAAAGGCAGCAGGCGAGCAACCAGGCTTCTCCAATGCAATGTGGCGAGATTGGTCTCGTCACAAGTCCCTGTGTGTTTTAAAATTCGCCTGCCCATTGAAGTCTATGGCGGTTCGCCTGGTTCGCCCGGTTCGCCCGTTCGCGAACATTTGCGGAAGTTCGCGTTCGCTGTTCGCGAACCGAAAATTTCGTGTTCGCGACATCACTATATATAACTTTTCCATCATTCACTTTATTTAAACGAATGGACGTTCGGTAGATAGCTGGGGTCTGAGCGTACATTTCGTGAGAATACTGCTTAGATCCCAGCCTAAATAACCGAACGCCGCACGGAATACACTTTAACATTGCGTTCGCCTAAAAGTACCGAACACCGATGGGGAACCAGAATAGTGAAAGACCGGAGCTCCCGAACGGCATGGAAGCCCAGCGGTGTTCGCGCCGTCGAGTAGCCGATTTCAGCTCCACATGCTCGACGACCAAACACCGCTGGTGAAACAAAGGATCCAAGATGGCCGACCGCCGCGTGGTCGGTAGCCAAACGACAGCCACCTAGGAAAGCCCTTAACTACCGATTACAACAATGTTGCAATTGGTTAATGGGTGCAACATGACCCTCTGTGTGTGGGCTACTGGGTGGCATCTCATTCGTTTTACGAACAGCCGGTAAAGTTCCTGTTCGTGAAACGAATACATGAATGCTAGCGGCTTTCGGCTGCTAGCATACGAATGCTCTAGGACATAGCAGTACATGCAGACATTAAAATATAACAGTCCAGCGGCTTATTACAGACAACCTTTTCAGATACAGTCCAGTATCCTAAAAGTGGCTAGGTTTGCCACAACGGCCAACTCAAGCTTGCAGGACTTCTCGCGGGTGGCTCTCTTCCTATGGAATAGCTGGCATACCCCCATCAGACTCCCCCCTAGTCTTCAATCATTTAAGAAGTGCCTCTTTAGGAAAGCTTATGGCCTCCCAGAGTAACCTCTGCCTTACAGAGCTGTCTCTGTCTCTTGATCTTTCCTAAAGGCAACACTCTACTCTCTCCTCCAACTCTGCTTCACTCCCAACCTCTTTGATTGATATTTCCTGTCCTGATATGTTTTATACCCCACCTGCTATAGACTGTAAGCTTGTTTGAGCAGGGTCCTCTTCAACCTATTGTTCCTGTAAGTTTTCTTGTAATTGTCCTATCTATAGTTAAATCCCCCCTCTCATAATATTGTAAAGCGCTACAGAATCTGTTGGCGCTATATAAAGGGCAATAATAATAATAATTGAAATGTGCTTATATACATAAGCAAATTTTGAAGGGAATTTATTTTTATTTTATTTGCACTTTATACTTATGTTTGTTTTTGCAATAAGAACCATTTTGTGGATTACAATAATAATTTAAGTATAACTTAGTCTTTTGTGGAGCACTGGCACTTGAAAAGATTATTGCTCATTGTCACTTTAAAAGTTTTAACATTTGCCAACTGACAACTTTAATAAGTTGTGTGTACATTGTATGGAATTGGTTTTTAAAGCGCAGTGCTGCATTGTTTTGTTCTTTTTGTTTATAGTAGAAGTGTAGACTCTGATTAAAGCAAAGGTAGTCTGTCGCTTACAGAGTATGAAGATAAAAGCTAAATAGGTCTCCTGACATCCTCTCACATTTCAACGTGTCTTCTTTTCCTGGATTTTGATTTGTGAATTGCTCTCCTGTATCAGCGTACTTCCATATGATATCTACATAAAAATCCCTGTCACTCCTACTTTGTTCATGGTAAAATGCCAGCGCATGCATCAGTTCATGCTGGATTGTTACCATGGATACGCAGCCATCTTTATTCAGGCTCACAGTCTGTTTGCCACCAACTCTTCCAAGATTTGCCCAGCACCTAAAAAACAACATATATATATTTAATAATTATTGGTATATTAGATCAAGTTAAATAAATAAAATTGGTTATTTAACCCTTTAAGTATTCATGGCAATCTTTTGTGTCATTACATTCTGGTCCATAAAGACTACCCCGGCTGTCATCAGAGAATGTTCTGCTCTTTTAACCTTGGTTGCATGACAATGCCCTTTATTGTGAGTAGTTTTTCCATTTTGAAAATTAATAAAAGAAAAAAAGATTGTTATTAATGTTATTATGCTGACACTGTCATTGTTGCAAGGGTTTGAAAATAAACAAATTGTTCCATGTCTAAAGCTATAGTGAAGAAACACAACGTATTGCTTAATGGAAATATAACTTGATTAATATGGCTCTGTCCTAAGAACATTTCTCTTTACCCCTAAATAAAATAAAAATAAATCATTTTAAACCCATTGAACTCTGGAAACTGAATATATATATAGGATACAGTCAGCTAACAGCCTTGATATTCAAACAATATTTCATTTCTGTGACACAATGAAAATCTGGGCTCAAAACAACAAATAATTAATTCTGATACGAGCTGCTGATACTGGCTACTGTTATCAAATCATTATCTTTAGCTTTTTACTAGAATTAACTCAACTAAAATAGTTACAAATTATGACATAATTCCAAAATGTCCCACTCAGAGCTGCAGAAGTTAAACTCTTATACTGACAGTCATTTATTGGCTCAGAGCATCAGCTGAGCATTCTCTGCCAGTGAATGAACGTTTGTGCAAAGAATGTACAGAATTGACATACAGCGGCCCAGCTGATGCTACCAGACATTGAGTTACACCTCAGGCATTGATCTAAATAATCTCAATATGTGCACAATGCTGCATTTATACAGGGTTTTTCACAAAAGCCAAATGGCCCTGAACCAAATCGGGCAAAACCATCTGGCTGCATTTGAGGCCATTCATATTGCAAAATCCAGACATTATTGATATAATTCATCAAAGTCTTAATTTTGGCATTCAGGCTCCAAATGGTCCTTAATTTGGTCCAAATTTCAACTGGGTCGATCTTCACCAGGTGGCTGAAATTTGGACCGAATGCTGCAAATACAGGCTTGGAGAATTCACCTTTGAGCGTGGATTTAAAAAAAAAAAAAAAGCCAAATGATTTGTCCACTGGCAGCACTAAAAACGTTTGCCAGCTCAGCTGGTCAGTGCTTGCTAGTCAGCTGTCTCATTACAAAAGTAAAATAAATAATTATAAAAAAAACAATTTGTGGGAGTCAATAGGACCCCCATATTGCTGTAATGGAGGTATTTTAGCTCCAAATGCCCTCACCATCCATCAGGCAGGTGGACGCATGTCTGTTAAACATAGTTCCCCATGCACTCACCTGTGAGCATTGTAACAGATCACCTGGCACTCCGACTGGGTACCTCCGTTGAAGGATGCTCCTAGCGCTTACAGAGGGCTCCAAGCTCTCTGTCAGACACCACAACCACCGTAGACCCCACGAACCGCCGCAGCTTAGTTGGGGTCTCGCCGCCTCCTACCCACCCTGGACCTACGACAAGGCTCCAGGTTCCAGTGGGTGAACCTCTCCTCCAAGAGAGTGAAGCAGGAACAAGCTCTTACAAGAGCTCAGTGATTATAGCAAGGGAATATGCAGAGCAGAGCAATCCCTTGTAGCAGATTCCCCCAATAAGAGACAGGACTCAGATTGAGGGTGAAGTAGAACTGACTGTACTGGCACATACAGCCTCTTTTATTCACAATCTACAAACATAGTACTGCCCACAGGGATTTGAAATACAACCAATCAATCCATACAATACACACAGACATGCCAACACAAAATCCTCCCCTCTGCCTGTAATATGATTACTGAACCCAATGGTTAATATAATTATCACAGGCAGAGAAATACAGTATTATAAAACATATCACAGGGACCCTAAAACATGCAATAACCCCATAAACATCCTCGGAACCGGGGGATCTGGGTGAACCACATATCCAAAATTCACCCAGATCCGTTCAGTGGTTTGGAAGATACAGTTTAATGCAGATTCCGCAGAACATATACAGGCTAAATGAAAAATAATTACTGTATAATGTGTCCCCTGTTGTATAGTTTAAAACTACTGCACGATGTCTTTGTGCACCCAATACCGGCAAGATGGCACTGTGTAGAAAAGTCCAAACAGTGTCGGTGAGTTAAAATGGCCACCATCCATTGTTCTCACCATGTGCTTCATCCATTGTTCTCACCATGTGCCTCTGATACATGAAATGGTGGCCACCCAGTAACTCCACAGTATATCCCCAGATGGTTCTTAAAGGGCCAGCAAAAGCATAATAAAATACAATATGCCCACATCAGTTCCTAGAAGGGCAATAGTCGCAGCGCAGGAGGCTGGCAAACAGGCCCCTCCAAAAACCAGTGGCGAGGTCACTTTCGCCACAAGCATGAAAGGGAAATTATTAAAATTTTAAGGGAGGGACCTAGTGTCTCCTCCCCTGGTCCCCACCCATGCTGGCAGGTGGGGGACCTAGGGTCCTCTCCCCTAGCCTTACCCATGCTGGCATGGGGGGACCCTAATTAATTATAAAATAGTTTTCCACCCCACTAATTTACAGTTAAGCCACTCAGGTGACTAGGACCCCTAGCAACCCACTAAAATAAAGTCCCTTCCTCACCCCCAATCTAATAAAAGTAAGAAGAGTGTCATAAAAATTAAAACCTGTAAAAAATTATACTTCCCATCAGAAGTATTCTTTCTTCTTTTCTTAAGTTCCAAGAAACGCCAAAGAAAATCCATAATTCCCAACGCTATTAATTAAAATAAAAAAGGCCTGATCACAGAAAAACAAACAAAAAAAAACCCTGAAAATTAATGGCACTACATAAAAAAATATTGTACTTTTAACGCTTGATAGGCTCACTACAGAAAGAGCGCTCCTAGCAGTGAAAACCATTTCATAGGTTACCAACTCAATGACCGGTATCACAAAACACAGAGAAATTTCCACACTTTGCAAAATGACCAAGAGTGCTTTGATTGGTTGGCTGGTTGCTAATGCTGCCAATGCTAATGCTACCAATGGGAAAATAGTACTTCAAATGATCAATTCACTTGCAAATAGCACTTAAATGATAATTTGTGAATGAGCATTTTGCTGGATGCATTCAACCATGCTGTCATTGATAAATCTACAATTCTGATGCTGTAGATTGGTTGAGACGGGGAAATCACCGATTTTCCTAACCCACCTGAACTAATGTTATGAAATCTATTTGACTGACCTAATTCTGACTGTGTTTGGCTTTAGTGAGTCTTAGAATTACCAATGCATTTGGAATTTGGCCATTTTCACATGATTTTAACCATTTAGACAAAATGTGGTGTTTAGTGAATAACCCTGAAACAACCAAAGCACCATAGCCACTTTAAAACACTGTAGGATAGCATACCCTGATTATGGCGGAACCAACCTTGCCACTGGGCATTGGAGAAGACTGATTGCCGGCCTCCTGCCCTGTGACTATGGCCCCATGTTGAAAGGATGGATTTTCCCCTGCAAAGATCCAAAAGCTGGGTCTTTCGGTACTTTCCATATGTGAGCAGTGTTACCCAGATAGCTATGCCATGGAGCCCATTTGTATAATGAAAGACTATGGGAAAGACTTTGGCTCCATGGCAATTGAACTGTATGTGTGTGCTCTGAGCACCATTCAGTAATAATGTGCGCTCAGATCTGAGCTATCTGGGGATATGTTGATATATATGTAGATATGTACCTGTTTTGTGCAATGGCTGCACAGTTATATGTTTTTATGTGTTTTATTGTCTTTTGCTGCCATGTGGCTAATGGAGTTTTGCCTCTGTCCTGAAGATAATTGGATTACTTCCCCAATTATCTCCAGGATAGAAGACTCTGTGAGACTGGTTTTGGGCAGAAAAGCCATGCTGCATTTGGTCAAATAGGACTTTTCCTTAACTTTTGAACCACTGGACCAATTTGTATGATTTTGACATATGATTGTATTTGGAGTATGCTGATTCTGAAAATGTGAGTAAATTTATGTGAATGTGATGCATACTTTTCAAGTTATGAATAATGTGGAAAAACTGTATTTCTCTGGCTGTGATAATTAGATTAACCATTGTGTTCAGTAATCATATCACAGCCAGAGGGGAGGATTTTGTGTGGGAGTGTCTTTCTGTAATGTACGTGTGTTATTGGTTGTTATGTAAAACCCTGTGGGCAGTACTAAATTTATGGATTAGGAATAAAAGAGGCTGTATGTGCCAGTCCAGTGAGTTCCTGTTTAACCTGCTAGGACCCCTAAAAAGCATCGCAAGCATTGGATAATGTGCGTGTGTTATTGGTTGTTATGTAAAACCCTATGGGCAGTACTAAGTTTGTGGATTGGGAATAAAAGAGGCTGTATGTGCCAGTCCAGTGAGTTCCTGTTTAAGCCTCAAAGTGAAGTGTCGTCTCATTATTGGGGGAGGATTTATTGTATGCTGTTCCAGTTTGACTGCTAGGAGTGTAAACCTATTTGCATGGTTTTTCCTATTCGGCTGTATACAACATTCATATGCTTGAGAGCATTCATATGCTCCTTCGGTTTGGTGGTTTTGGTGTCTGCTGCAGTGCTTGGAGTCCTCAGGAAGTGCTAGGAGCATCCTTTAACGGAGGTACCCAGTCGGGGTGCCAGGTGATCCGTTACACTGATTATTCATTATTTTGCATTACAGGTCATGTGACGTTAACCCACATCTAGTTGAACTATCCAGTTTGTCTTCATATCTTAGCAAAATGGGACTTCCCTACCTTCAATTGGAACTTACCCAGATTTCTGTTGTTTTTTTTCGATAAACTTCACACAGGTGAGGAGTTCTAACTCATTCATGGCTAGTTTCATTAAATTCTTTGCACACTGTGCTAAGCATAGAAGGGAAAAGTAAGTTCCTGATAGTAATATGAAAAACAAAACATAGGGGGTGTGGTTCCGGCTTTCACCAAGATGGCCGTGTAAAGAGTGAGCTCCGCTCCGCCGGACCCCTAAAAAGCATCGCAAGCATTGGATAACCACCTTAATGGGGCGCACTAAACGGCCGGAGCAGCCCCAGACCCCAAGGCACCCCTCACAGGGCCCGCTGGACGGTTACCTGCAGCCGCAGACAGGAACGAGCGGAGACTCCGGGAGCCCCAAAATGGCGGCACCATCCACCTCAGGACAGGAGGGGCCGGCACTTGACCGGATTGAAAGTACCCTGCGGGACCTGGCAGCAGCCATGGTCATGAAAACTGACCTCCAGGCTAACACGTCTGTGGTTTTACTTATATACGAACCCCCCCCCACTTGGGTACCGACGGGAGCATAGCCGGAGAATGACCTACACATGACGCATGAGATGTACATAAGTATTGGGTCAGGAACTCGGAGGAGCGCTTAGGATGGATAAGGGGGCCCCCGACATAGGGAACCCCACCGCTAGTGGATGCAGGGGAGCTAACATTTAGCGACAAGGGAATAAGGGATCACTTAGACTGACCAGAGTGGGTGGACGATGGGTGGGCATCTTCCTTCTTCGAGGGAGTACTTGGGGAATGAAGGGTTATACTGTTTTCTGTTCATCGGCCTCAGGGGCCATGTTTGACAAAACGTTATTTGTTGTTATTACCAGTGTGCTTTTATTGTAACTGTACGATTTACGCAGATTATTGCTATCCATTCAAACCTGACCATGGGGGATAAGGTGGAGCGGAGAACCACGTATCTAATCCCCGAAACCTTACCTGGGCGGAGCTCGAGCCGCGCTCTCCAACACATACACTCGTGCCAAGAGGTTAGTGACCAGACGGCAGGGTCCCTCGGCTCCTGGGCTGGTACCGGAGCGAGCCCCAGCTGGTGCTGGTCGCCGCGCGAGTTTTCCCCCCCTCTTTTGTAGAAGGGTTCTAGATCTAAATCAGGGATCTCACCCGACTCTGGGGGGTAACCACAAAAAGGGATACTTACCTCCTTTCATACTCTACGTGGCGCAGTCGGCACCGCGCCCGGGACCCGGAATTACTACTTGTGCGCTCCTTTATAACCCACTTTCCCCTCTTTCCTTCCCCCATTGCCCCCTATACCCCCTCTCCCACTTTCTTCCTTGTCCCCCCTGCGTTTGTGCCGGTCCGTGCCCCAGACGAGTGGCTTTCCCTGCAGTAGTGGACTAACGGTGCAACCTCCTGACCCCGTATTACACCGGGACTGTATCCGACCCACATAGTGACCATGGCCTACTGTAACGCACCCTTAAAGGTCATCACACAGAATTGTAGAGGACTCAACATACCTGAACGGAGGACGCACCTGTTACGGGAATTGAAGAAAAAACACGTGGCTATAGCTATGCTCCAAGAGACGCATTTCAAGGAAGGATCTACTCCTAGACTACGGGACAGGCATTACCCCGATAACTACTTCTGTAATCACCCAACGGCCCACAAATCTGGAGTGGCTATATTATTAGCTGCGGAACTGGAATTTAAAGAATTGGACCGCGTTCAAGACTCGCAGGGACGATAGCTCTTCCTCAAGGGCATCATAGCAGATAAGATATATACCATTTATGTGCCCAATCGGAGGCAGGCCCCGTTTATCCGCAACGCTATGCATCAACTGGAAGACTTCACAGACGGGATACTATTAGTAGGAGGCGACTTCAACGCCCCGCTGGACCCAACGCTGGATTCCTCCACGGGTCATAGCTGCCTTCCACAACACAGCATTAGCTCCATTCGACAATCAATGGAAGCCCTGAGACTGGTGGACTGTTGGAGGACACTTCACCCCACGGTGAAAGACTTTACCTACTACTCCGCCATTCACAATCGTTATTCCCGTATAGATTACATCCTCATTGCACAGGAGGGCCTTTCCCACCTACGCGGAGCAGAGATCGAAAGGGCCACCTGGTCGGACCATGGATCGGTCGGGATAGAATTGGAATCACCCCTGTACAGACCGAGGACGTGGACCTGGAGACTTAATGAAGCCCTACTGCTTGACCCGGGCACCAAGGACCAGATCCGACAAGCATTGGAACAATACTTCGGAGAGAATGATACCCCGGAGGCTTCTCCGATTTCTGTATGGGAAGCTCACAAAAGTGTGCTTCGTGGCACTCTCATACGCATTGCCTCCCAGAAGCGGAAGGCATTTATGCTAGAAATGGTCGACTTATATCGATCTATATCGACTCTGGAACGCCAACACAAACGCTCCCAGCTAAACGCAGTCTACGGAGAATTAATGGAGCACAGGAGACGACTTAAAGATCTCATTTTGAAAAGACATCTCCGATCTGTACAACGCTCGTAGGGCTTTTATTACGTGCACGCCAACAAAGGGGGTAAATATCTGGCGAGACTACTGAAAGGCCCCTTGCCCCATAGACAGATACGTAAGATCCGCCTGGCTACGGGAGAGGTTTCCCCATTCCCTCAGAAAATAGCCGGGGAATTTAGGTCTTTCTATGAACACTTATACAATCTGTATATGCCCAACGGAGCCACCGACGCAGCTGGAGAACGCACAAAGATACAGAATTTCCTGGCTGGCACAGTCACGAACACGATTGCTCAGGAATCGGCAACACTTTTGGACACCCCGATCACTGTGGAAGAATTAGCCGCAGCCCTGAAGACATCAAAATCCGGCAAAGCCCCAGGCCCAGATGGCTACTCTATGGGATATTATAGAGTGCTACTACCTTGGCTAACCAAGGCGCTTAATGCTGTAGGCGAAGGAGGGATCCTGGGAAAGGAATCCCTGGCAGCCACCATCATGGCCATACTTAAACCAGGGAAGGACCCATTACAATGCAGCAGTTACCGACCGATCTCATTGTTGAATGTCGATGCTAAGCTGTTCACGAAAGTCCTTGCAACTAGGCTTAAACATCTACTCCCCGACTTAATACACGCGGACCAGACGGGATTCATCCCGGGCCGGGAAGCTAGGGACAGTACTCTCAGGCTTTTTTCTATCCAACATCACGCAAGGAAGACAGGAACCCGGCTACTTTTGCTATCAACAGATGCCGAAAAAGCATTCGACCGGGTCAATTGGACGTACATGCTGGAGACCCTGAAACGGCAGGGCTGCGGCCAGAGACTCCTCAAGTGGATATCTGCTATATACAGTAGGCCACGTGCTTCGGTAAGGATTAACGGAGCCACAACCGAGGACTTCGCGATTAGCAACGGTACCCGACAGGGATGCCCACTCTCGCCTCTGCTGTTCGCAATGACCTTGGAGCCACTGCTACAGGCGATACGCCAAAATCCGGACATACAGGGTTATGATTGGCAGGGAGTCCATCATAAGGTTGCTGCATATGCAGACGATCTCCTTTTCTTCGTCCGCAACCCCAGGATCACCCTACCATGTCTCCTCTCCGAGTTTGACAGATTCGGACAGATATCCGGTTTTAAGCTTAACGTCTCGAAATGCGAGGTCCTGAATTTGACACACCCTACGGATGAATTCCGATCCCTGGAACCAGAATTCGAGTTCCACTGGTGCCGTGACAAGATTAAATACCTGGGCATCTGGGCGACTGTGGACCCGAGAGATATTTACCAACACAACTTTACACCCTTACTGAAGAACATACTCGCAGACCTGTCCAGATGGTCCTACCCGCATATCACCTGGCACGGGCGAGTTGCGGTGATAAAAATGAATATTCTCCCGAGGACCCTGTATCTCATTCAGACTATACCTCTCGCACTCCCGTCGACCTTCTTCTCTACCTTGAAAACAGCAGTGATCAAATTTATCTGGCGGGGAGGACGATCTAGGATCCGACATGACATTATTTGCCGACCTAGAATCTACGGAGGGCTAGCGCTACCATTTTTTAAGAAATATCATCAGGCAGCGATCATGCAACGTATCTTGGACTGGCACTCCATGCAGACACCTAAACAATGGGTTGAACTTGACAGGGGCCTGGTCGGCCCGACGCTGGAGGCGAGGATCTGGGGAGGCCCCGGGGGATCGTCGGCTCCCCTCGCCGAAGAAGGACTGATCCTACAGACCTTACAAGAGTGGAGGAAGCTGAGGACGCAGGACCACATATCCCCTGTACCCAGCCCGATGCTGCCGATTACTCATAACGCGGACGTAGGGAGAGGTCTCCCTCCCGAAGCGTTACCCATCCAAGGTAATGGTTCATACATACCCATACATATGGCCCTAGCAGGCGGGAATCTGTGGGACCTTTCCTCGATGTTGGGTGACAGACCTCGGACTCCCCACCTCCAGTTTCGATATCTCCAACTGAAACATTTCTATAATTCGTTACCGCACAAGACTCACTTGCACAGGGACCTCACGTGGTTTGAGGATCTCTGCGACCGGGGTGCTACGCTTGAACACGCGCTTTCGGCACTATATCAACATCTACTAGTCGGAGGTGCGCCGGTAGCGGTGACGTTCAAACGGCAATGGGAAGGACAACTGGGGACAACACTCACGACACAGCAATGGGATGCTGCATTGCTCTGGCAGCACAAGAGTTCTATGAGCTCGTATTACCAAGAAGTGAATTATAAATTGCTCTCACTATGGTATAGAACGCCGACTTTACTGCACCGTATATTCCCCTCGATCCCCCCAGAGTGTTGGAGATGTCAGGAAGCACGCGGCACTGTACTACATATCTGGTGGGAGTGCAGAGCAATTACCCCATACTGGGAAATGATTAGGGAAACAGTTGAACTCATCCTGGGAGAACAGCCTCGACCCAATCCATTTCATCATATAAGAAATCGATACTACGACACCTGCTCAATGCCGCCAAGGCCAACATCCCAGCCCACTGGAAACGGAGCGAAATTCCCACCAAAAAAGAGTGGATCAGCAGAGTGGAGGACATTCAAGGAGCAGAAGAAGCACATGCTGCTTTGACGGGACGAGGAACTAGGCACGCAGAGATGTGGACGCCATGGTTCTTATACATCTCCCGCTGCCGTGGGGACGGAGACGCGCCGGGGCCCTCGGCTGGGGAGCGGGCCGGTGCGGACCTTGCTGGAGGGACCAACACCCCCCTGTAACTTGATTAACCACTATCCCTTACCTCTACCCCTTCTTTCCCCCGTCTACCTGCATGCTGGGGCCGGACTCGGGGCCGTATGTGCTAACTGTAGACAAGCAGATAACGCAATGGTACTATTGAACGACAGGGAAGAAATATGTACATTCGTAGATGATCACGGACCATGCACGGTAAGCCTGGACGCGGTACCCCGGGACACCCTGTGGCCTGGTGGTCCGGCGCTTAGGCGGATAGTTAGTGATGATTAACGGCCGATAGCCTCACACCTCACATCTTCGCACACGGGTGTTACCACACATACCACTCAGAATCTCGACACTTACCACACGCTAGTTAGCGACAAGGCTTTAGGCAACATGGTTGGGATATGGAGATGCCCGAACAACGCATGAGCTTTGCCATAGGTAATGGTCCTGGGGACACTCTAGTCTCCAAACGCTTAACTTATACTTTATGTCAAATCAAGCTCCCACCTGTGCTTGGTACCCGGAGGCTTACTGTAATAATACGCTGTTACTGTTCTTATTTTACCATAATAGCCATATTATCTACATCTTCACGACTACCAAAAACATTCTTTCAGATAGGGAACTAGGGTATAGGAAATGTATGAAGGGAAAAGGGGGAAATAAGATGGAAGGACGGGGAAAAAAAAAAACTTGACTTGTTTGAATAATGTTTTTGGATATTGAATGTTGTGCATATTACATGATCCTGTTGTACTATGAAAAACTAATGTAACACTGCCTCAATCAACATTCCTCTAATAAAGAAATTTATAAAAAAAAAAAGAAAAACAAAACATAAAACAGACCGCAACAAAACTCCCAAGTTGTTAACTAATGGGAATAGCTTACTGTATATAGAGGAAATCATGCAAAGGCACAAGAACTGTCCCATTTTGGCATGCTGCCCCAGGGCCGCCATCAGGGCATGACAACCGCAACGGTTGTCATGGGCCCGGCGGTCCTGGGGGGCCCGGACTGCTCAGGTCGTCCGGGCCCCAGATTCAGTGGGTACATAACGGGTCGCAGGGGGTCCTGCGACCCCGGTATGTACCCACAGGGCCTTAGGGCCCTCCAGAGGCTGGCCCTGTAAGCCAACCGGCGGGCGGGCGGGCGCGCAAGGGAACACTCTCCTCTGTGTGCTTCCTCTTCAGCTCCCTCGCGCACCGTACTAATGCCGGAGCCGGAAGATGACATGATCATCAAGGGAAGGAATGAAATGGGAGGGGGGAAGGAGAAGGAATGAAATGGGAGGGGGGGAGAAGGAATGAAATTTGAGGAGAGGGGGAGAGGAATGAAATTTGAGGGGGAGGAGGGAGAGGAATTAAATTTGAGGGAGGGAGGGGGAGAGGAAGGAAATTTGAGGCAGGGAGAGAGGAAGGAAATTTGAGGGACGGGGGGAGAGGAAGGAAATTTGAGGGACGGGGGGAGAGGAAGGAAATTGGAGAGGGAGGGGGAGAAGAAGGAAATTGACGGGGGGGAGGGGGAGAGATTGACATCCATCACACACAATGCACACCTTGCACACAGAAAAACACACAATGCATTACACACAGATACACGTACACAAGCAATGCATCCCTTACACACAGCAACACACAATGCACCCCTTACACACACTCAATGCATCCCTTACAGACGCACACACTGCATCCCATACTTACACAAACTCATCTTGCAGCCCTTACACAGATTCACACAATGCATTCCTTACACACATCAGGACATCCCCCACACACACACACTCCACTCCCTGTGAACAAACTCATTGGTGGAACATGAAGGTTGACCCTGGGACCCAGACATTGAGCTGTGTAATGGGCCCTCAAAAAAATGGAGCTGCTTCCCGTTCTCCCAGAACAGTGATTTTTGTGACCAGTTACAAACCGCCTCCAGAGAGCCTGTTGTACACCAGACCAGTGGAGCCAGACGGCAGCTAGAGCCCATCATCATCCTCATCTGGTTGTAAGTAGGCAATCTAGTATATTATTCGTGGCACTAATCTCTAATTTACCTCACGTTAAAGGGACACTATAGTCCCCAGAACCACTGCAGCTTAATGTAGTGGTTCTGGTGTCTAGCCTGTCCCTGCAGGCCTTTTAATGTAAACACGGTGGCACTGCAGCACTGCTGTTAGTTAACATGGCAGATCACATGGGTGGGGCATTGTGATGTCACATGGGGGGGCGGCAAACTTTACTTTTGCCTAGGGCGGCAAAAATCCTTGCACCGGCCCTGTAGACACTGCATCCCTGTGGGCAGATTCGGGGGGGGGGGGCAGCACTTTGGGCGGACTCGGGTGCAGGCACCGGGGGGCCCAGACCTTGAGCTGTGTCAGGGGCCCCAACATTTCTGATGGCAGCCCTGTGCTGCCCAAAAGCACTTTGAACAGGTCATGACAGCACAAGAAGGGGCAGGGTGAGGTACGATGTCACCTCAAGTAGTTGTTCAAAGATACCTTGAATTAAAGATTGTTGATTAGTTATACAACTCAGACCATATATGCAAAAAGTGATAACAGAATCCCTTTGAGTAATATGAATATAGATTGAAACTCTAAACACCTTAGTGACTATCCCTTTAAATCTCACAACAAATATAAACATACATACAAATAAGGTGGAGTCTCTTCTTGTTAATTTTTAAGACAATTTCTTGAGTAAGTATCCTCCTAGTAATAAAATACAAAAAGGCAAACGATAGTGTAATATTGCCAGTATTGAATCTTAGAATGTGGATAATTATTGGAAATACACTCACAAAGTTGGAGCCCGTAATTTTAGGCTCAAATATCCAGCTCTGTGGAGTATAGAGGTCCCCACTGCTTTCTTTGGCGTTTTTTTTCCCCTTTGTGTGGTCATTTCCGGTTTCGGGTTATGCGTTCCACAAGTGGAACGCAAGTATTACACATATGTTTACTTCTACAAATATGCAGGAAAAAAACATATATTTTAAAAAACTGTATAAAATAAATAAAATAAATGTCATGCATTAAAATTGATGATAATCATAAGAAGAATATTAATAAATGAAGAATATTACTAAATAAATGATAGTGGATACAAATAAAACCCTTTTAAAAGTGACAGACTTCAAAGTCAAAATTTAAACCATGAGGGGTAAGAGTTTTAAAATTGTAAATGAAACTCATCTCTTCCTTTCCTAGTTTTTTAATATAATCCCCTCCTCTCCAATCTCTTTTTACTTCCTTTAAGGGGCAAAAGAATACGTTTTCCAGATTTTGATCATGGAATTGTTTAAAATGTAAGGACACACTATGGGTTTCTAAGTCATTCTTTATATTTCTAATGTGTTCTGCGATGCGAACCTTTAATGGTTGAATCGTTCTGCCTATTTAGAGTAAATCACATGGGCATTTTAATAAATATATGATGCCCTTTGAATGGCAGGTTAGGTGGTCCTTAATAATATACAGTCTTTTAATTGTATTTTCTATATTCACTAAATGTCTTCTATTGCTTTTTGTTGTTCTGCATGGGAGACAGTTGCCGCAGCCATAAAACCCTTTGAGATCTTGTATAAAATGTTTTGGTTTGTTGAGGGGGTATGTGGCTGTTTACTAAAATATTCTTAAAATTGTTAGTTCCTCTATATATAATTTTTGGTTTTGAGGGTAAAATTTTGTTTAATATAGGGTCGTTCTTTAACAAGTGCCAATCTTTTTTGATTGTTTTCTGAATACGTTTGTTTTGTCCATTAAAATTGCAAATAAAAGGTATTTCGTTAGAAAATATTTGATTTTTTCTAGGTTTATATTTTATTCAATTTTTTCTTTCTAATTTTCCTATTTCCTCCAGTTCTCTTTTCCAAAATTTCCTCATTATAACCCTTTTCCATAAATTGTATCTTTATATGGTTGGCCTGTTCCATATAATCTGAGTCAAGTTTACAATTACGTCGGATTCTTAGAAATTGACTTTTAGGGACATTGTCAAGCCATGGTCTGTAATGGCAGCTTGTTTTGTCAATATATTTGTTGGCGTGATTTCAGTTTCACTGATGTGGCTAGTGAGTTTGATTCCCCAATCATTAGTATTCAGATATTTAATAAAATCATTGAAAGTTTCCACAGTGCCAGTCCAAATTAAAAAAAATGTCATCTATAAATCGGCAATAGGTCACCAAGTTTGCCACCCATTCATGACCTAGTTGTACATAAGTCTCCTCCCAATGTGCCATAAAGAGGTTGGCGTAGCTAGGGTCAAACTTAGTGCCCATTGCCGTGCCACAGGTTTGTAAGTAAAAAGTGTCTTCAAACCAGAAAAAAATTGTTAGTTAAAATGAGTAAAATTCCCTCTATAATAAAATCAATTTGTTCAGTCTTAAAATCTGATTTTTCTAAAAAATGTCTCACTGCTGCTGTGCCTTTGTCGTGTGGGATGATGCTATATAGAGAAGTGACATCACATGTTACCATTAGATATCCTTTCTTCCATTGTACTTTTTCCAAAATTTGTAGAACGTGTATGGTGTCCTTAAGGTAAGTAGGATATTTAGTGACTATAGGTTGCAGCAAAGTGTCTATATATTCGGAGATTCTTGTAGAGATAGAATTGATTCCAGATATTATTGGTCTCCCCAGGGGGTTTTCTAAATTTTTGTGTACTTTAGGTAAAATATAAAATACCGGCATTTTGGGATTGTCTATAAATAAATATTCTGCTTCTTTCTCGTTCAGTATCCCCAATTGTTTTCCTTTCTCTACATGCTCTTTAAAAATAATGATGGTATCCTTCATAGGGTTGTAAGTTAATTTTTAATATGTAGAGGGATCTGAGAGTATTCTCTCTGCTTCTTTCATTTATTGGTCTTTTTTTTAAAATTACCACTCCTCCTTTATCTGCTGGTTTAATTATTAGATTGTCGTCATGTTTTATATTTTTAAGAGCATTCTTCTCTCCTAATGTTAAATTATGTTGGTATTTCTTGGGTTGTTTAAATTTTTCTATATCCTTCATAACCATAGTTTCAAATGTTTTTATCTCATTTGAAATGAGATATCTTGGAAAAAACTTAGATTTTTCCTTTAGTGCTGTATGGAAAAATTCATCGTCCCCTATTTTGGGTTGGCATTCTTCTTTGTTAAAAAAAAAATTTTTAAGACATAATTTCCTTATAAAAATATTCATATCTACAAAAAAATCAAAAGGTTTAAAATTGGCTTTAGGGGCAAATTTAAGACCATTTTAAAAAATATTAGTTTGTTCTTTTGTTAGAGGTGTATCAGTTAAGTTAAAAATTCCTTTTATACTAAAGTTTTCCCTCTCTTTTCTCTGTGTTGTCTCCCTTTTTCTTCTCTTTCTTCGTCTCCTTCCAATGATCGTTGTCTCTTTCCTTGCATTTCCCAGGGGCATGAGTTGTTCGTCCACTTCCTTCTGTTTTGAATTAGGTCCTTCCGAAAAAAAGAAGGATATGGGGGAGTGTCTGGGGGTGGGTATCTGCTTTCACTACGATATCTTATTTAGTTAGGTGAGATTGTTGATCTCCTATTAGGAGCATTAGGTGAAATTGTTGATCTCCTATTGGGGGAATGTAATATGTTTTTTTCCTTGGTTGTATCTGACCATTTCCTTTGAGTTCCCTCTTTCACTACTTCACTATATTTTCTAGGATTGTTATGTTCCCTAAAGGACACGTAAGTGGGTTCATGGGTTACACAATGATGCTTTCTAGACGTGGGTGTAGGGTATTCTACCTGTGAAGGGGTCTGGTATATTGGGATCTTATATTTGGTTCCCGTTTTTTTAGTTCTCTTTCTATAGTCCTATCTGAATATGATCTATAGGGTATTTTTGTGTTTCTTTCCCATTTATTATTACCTTCAAATCGCTCTGACTGACGTCTATTTCTAGGTGATTGCTGAAAGTTTGTTCTCTGAGTGTATTGTATTCTTTTATAGGGAGTTTTAAGATGTTTTTGACCTTTTTTAATAATATTTCTTACATTCCCTGTTTTATAGTCTGTTAAATCTCTTAAGTATTTTTTCTTTTTAATTTCGATAGTATCTGATTCAATTTTATCCACTTTAGTTTTGATTTCTTTGGGAATATTATTATAAACTTCAGGGCTTGTTGATTCTGCTAAAAAGTCCTTCCATTTGTTTATTTCTTCATCTAGTTTAGGAAGGGTTTCTTCCCTTCTTGCTACTATGTAGCCCATCATACTGAAGGGCTAAGAGTTTGTTCCAACCTGCCATGAAATGGGGATCTTCTTTATCAAAACTAGGATCTTTAGAGAACCTAAGCCCTCTTGGGGTAATTTGGTCCCGTACATACTTTTTAAGTGTAGCTACTTCCCATTTCACCTTCATTTCTCTTATTAATGATCTCTCTAAATTGTACCTCGATTTACTTTTATTGTTATAATTAGAGATTGGATTATCTCCTGTGTTCATTGTAAAACAAGTGTCTATATTCATCGTGCGGTATTCTCTATTATCTAAAAAAGACATACTTAACTCACTCACTCAAATACTGTAAGGGAATTGTATAGACGATATATGAAAAAGTGAATAACCCAAAACCGGAAATGACCACACAAAGGGAAAAAAACTGCCAAGGAAAGCAGCTTTAAAAAGGGAATCTACAGACAGGATATCAGAAGCAACTGAGGAAGCCTCCCAAGTGAGGCGAAATGCGTTTTGCACCAAGAGAAACTTACAGACACTTGATTAAGGATTTACCTTTGGACTGTAAGACTTTGATTTTTATACTTGTTTTTTATACATTTTAATATATTGTTTATTTTTAGTGCATGTTACAATAAAGCACTTTATACTACTAATAAACCACTGAGGAAATATTCAATTTTTTAGAGCCACCTTACCCTCCCAAAGAAGGAAGTGGGGACCTCTATACGCCACAGAGCTGGATATTTGAGCCTAATATTTCGGGCTCCAACTTTGTGAGTGTATTTCCAATAATTATCCACATTCTAAGATTCAATACTGGCAATATTGCACTATCGATTGCCTGTTTGTATTTTATTATTAGGAGGATACTTACTCAAGAAATTGTCTTAAATATTAACAAGAAGAGACTCCACCTTATTTGTATGTATGTTTATATAACTTGGACCAAGTACAGTCTACTGAAAAACTTGAACCCACCTAATTTTAAAAAGTAATACTGAACGATAGGCAACATTCAGCTTTTACATTACTGTGCTGTATTACCAAACATGATAAATTATGTACGCACACACATATAAACTCTGGTCCATTTACTTTAACAAATATTTATTCAGAGACAAAACAACAACAACATACAAATAATGACACACAATATAAAACAACAATAACCACAATATAACAAATTAACAATAACAACTAAACCTTATGAAGTCATCAGATCCCACTCACAGTTCATCTTGATAAAAATTAACCCATGTCTGCTCACATATCTACTCAGTAGCTGTCACGTATTCCTCCGCTTATAGAAATGTGGTTAATGACTGTAGGATATGAATATCCATTTTGCTCTATATCCTAACTGTTCATGTAAGGGTTAATTTGAACCAAGAATAAATTTGGAATTGTATCTCCAATTCTCAGAAATAAAACTTATCTATTTACGGGAAATGTTATTGGAACATAATTTTGTTATGTTCCTGGAAAAATATATTTACATGACATGACATGACATGACATGATAAGGATTCTGGAATGTCCTTGTTAATTGTCCAAGATTTCGGTATTTGTAATCATCTGGGTTTTATCCAATATGCATACATTATGTAACATCGAATTATAACTAAAAACAACTTGTGAAAAATAAACTATGTCACAATGCTCAATGACCCCCACCGACATGAAAATGGGGTATAAATATAACTGACGTATCAATTAAAATTTGAATTGGTTATAGAACACATCTCTTGTCTTCTTGACTGATTCCCAGGATCCTGTCTTATAAAGAGAGTGTAGCTCTGGCAAAATATCCATCTTATCCCCTACAATGACATTTACTGTCCACACAGGAAAAGTTGTGCCGAGCAGCAACCTAATCCACAGAAGGGTTAATGCTGAGCAGAAATTATGCAAATGAAACCTGGTAACTGACTTTGGGGTCAAAGGCCGGTTACAGCCTATCAGAACTAAAGGAGGGGTATTTAGGCCCAGTTCTCAGCCTGCTCAGTGCCCTGTCGTGGTTTCCCTTGTGGTTGTCCGAGAGCGTGTTCCTGTTTATAGTTTTCGACCTGGTTTTTGACTTTGGCTTTGTTTATTGACTTCTCTATATTCTGGTATCCTGACTCCTGGCTTTCCTCATCGCTATGTCCCTTTCTGTGTTCCCTGACCTCGGCTAGTATTTTTGACTATTCTTTGTACATTAAATCCGGCCATTCTAAGGACCGGTAATACGTTACTTATTTGTCATCCATGCTGTACAGTTCTACGTGCTGGATCAAACAGTAATCCTGACAGTAGCACAGCCAAGAAGGAACAGGGGGAATGGAGATCGTGAGTAGTGGTTATCTCTTTCCTGTTTTGTAAAGGTATTGAATTACCTAGTTACCATATCAAAGGATAAAGCTTATCTCCCCTGTAAGAAAGGGCTTGGTCACCATGTTAGTTTAATGACAGAATGTCACCACAATTACAGGCATATTGATAGTGTAACGGATCCCCTATACTCCAGCTGATTATATCCGTGCAGAATAAGACAAAATCCAAGTATAGCAGAAGGTGTAGTGAATTATAGCTCCCAATCCAACAAACATGAGCCAAGACTTCGTGAAGGGGTAAAACGATCTGTTTAATGATGGCCACAGCTGGACCTTTTATGCAAGTTCTCCAGCATGGGATGCTGCCACATGGACCTTGTGGAGGACTGAGCCACAATTACCGTAACCAATCAACATACAGTTACAATGTAATACACTCCCACTTAAACAGTAAAATCCCTCCTCTCTATCCTGGAGATAATTAGGTTAAGTGGCCGTAGTAAACTTAATTATCTCCATGCACAGAAAATATTTCCAAGTTATAACTTTCACAAAACACGTTAAAATACATAAAATCATCTTTCACATAACTGAACCCCCAAATTCAACATATACCCAGATAGCTTGGATCTGAGCGCTCAATATATCCAAAAAGCGCTCAGATCCCACGAACATAGTCGAATTGCCATGGATTTGAAGGTTTTCAACAACTGTTCTGATAATTAGTTCCTTTTAGCTATAAGGGTCAGTGTAGTTTGTGAGTTTTTAGCTCTCAGGTCCAGGACACTCTCATACAAAATATAATAATCCCTTCTCTTTGCCTGGGAGATAATTGGATCAGGAACTGTACTAATCTAATCCAATTATCTCCAAGCACAGAAAAAACTTACATTTTTACAAACACCCCAAAAATACCTTTAACCCTTTAAGGACACATGACATGACAAAAATCACCCAGATCAGTTCAGGGGTTCAGGAATTTCCTGGAAGTCATTTGTTTGACCGACCGAACTCATGGTCCCATGCCCAATACAGTTCCATAGAATCGGGGCTAGTTCGGTAGTTTAAAACAAACAAACTACTGAACATAGTCAGTAGTCTTACCCTGGAGCTTGTTGAGATTCATGCCCAAACACCACTGCCTGCGTTCATGCGAACAAGATGGCTGCCACCTCCTGGTTGTCCATAGGAATTGCGGCCACACAGACGAACAATTAGTACACTGCGGTGAGAAACGTTCCACGTTGTTAATAGGTGTTAACAAGCTCCAGAGGGGTCTCTGGTTTGTGCGGTTGTTTGGTAACCGAACCATATAATCCCAATTGCACGAACAGAGTCTTTTAAATTATATTTCACATGGTCCATAGTCTGTGGGCAGGAGGCTGGCAAGCAGGCTCCTCCAGGAACTCATGGGAAACTTACTGGAAAAGGGGAGTTTGTCACACATTTTCCCCCTCATTCAATCGGTCTGGGTCTGTGATAGTCTGGTGGCCTTTCCCAAAAAGTGTGGTTGCTCAGAAGGCCTCCTCCCCCAAGTGCCCATTTGTACATTCAGTGTCCAGCTGGGAAACAACCTGGATGCACTCCCCCCTAGTTAGATCAAGATCAAGTTGTCACTGGGGATGGAGGCAGTGGTGTATCCTGGTTCTGTGTTGCCCTAGGCAGCAGAGTGATGCCGGGAGCCAGAATATGATGTCATATTCCGACTGCAGGTGACTGGCATTACTCTGCGGTGTGCGAGGGAGCTGTAACAGTGTGTGTGTTTGTGACAGCCCGAGGGAATGCAGTGCTGAGATGCTGGGGGCTGTCTGTGGCTGGAGGGAGCACTGACAGGCTACCCGGGACAGGCCCCGCCCCAAAAGAAACCCCGCCTCCCTCACATAAGCCCCACTCCCTCCGTTAAGCATCAGATCATGCTGCTGCAGAAGATGGCTGCCTGACCCCCAGCAACAGACTCCAGTGAAAGGTAGGCTGTGTGTGTATGGACATAGCAGTCTGTGTGTCTGTGTGTGTATGGACTCACACACTCTACACACACACTGCCCCCCATACTGCCCCCATACACACACACTTCCCCCATACAGACACACTGCCCCCCATACTGCCCCCCATACACACACACTGCCCACCATACAACCCCCCCATACACACACACTGCCCCCATACACACACACTGCCACCCATATACACACTGGCCCCCATATACACACATTGCCCCCCATACTGCCCCCATACACACACACTGCCCCCCATACTGCCCCCCCATACACACATACTGCCCCCCATAACTGCTCTCTGCCTGGGTGCCAGCTTTTCCGCAAGGGAGGTGACAGGAGAGCAGCCACTGACATCCTCATCTTGGCCGGCATTCCACAGTTAGGGATCTGGGTGGGCTGCCCAGCATCCCTGTAGGGCTGGTACAGAGACCTTGGTCTCTGAACGACAGCCCCAACTGCTGGGGAGTGGGACCAACCATCTCAACTCCCTTTATCTTTCCCTGTGGTTGGGGAGGGGGACCGACTGTCCCCTCCCAAGGTGTCTCTGGCTGCTGGACAGATATAAGATGGGAATAAACCCACCTATAGGAGGGCGCTGGACTATACAGGCAAAAGATTGAATGCAATAAAAAGATAAACAATTTTATTCTGCACTTCAAGCAGTAAAAAGTTAAAATATTCATATAACAAAGACCACTACACAGCAGTACAATTATAAGACCCTAAAGAAACCCTTTCGTCTAAACAACGCTATGCTAACAAGCAGGATAGATGGATAACATAGACTTGGGTCGCGAATCCTCAGTCTAAATAACTACTTGCAGCTTATAAGCAATATGAATAGACAAAAAAAGAAAAGGTTCTTAAATACGGTCTCTGGACTGCTGAATCCTCTGGTCTAATAGTTCGGGCTCAACGCGTTTCGTCCCGCACTTTTCGGGACTTCCTCAGGAGCTGTGGATGCTGTGATTCTCTTGCTGCCATTCTTTCTTCTTATATACGTTCCACTTTTCGATCTTCGCGCTCAAAAATCTGCCTTCGCGCATGCGCACACCAATATCAATCTCCTTCCAGCTACGGATCCTCGTATGGACCAATAGCTCTCGGGACATTTGGCGCGCATACATAGCAGAATGAGGCTACGTGATATTTTACTGGCATTCGAGTTAAGTCACAATGTAGCACTGTGGCAGCTACAAGTAACAAAAAACCTCGTTATGCCCATTATTATAAAGAAAACGGCCTTAGCATTCACCACTAAATAATAAGTGTATAAAAAAAAGGGGGAAAACCCAGTGATACATTGGTTTCCAATATTAGATACATGTTGTTGTACCTAAACAAAGTTAGAAAATTATAAAAAAACTAAAAAACTTTAAAAAATATATGTTAAAAGATATATTAAAAAAAATTATATATATTAAAAATTATATATATATATATATAACAGGAACCAAAAATGTTGCATGTATAGTTATTAGTGGTGATCTTTACAATCTAAATAGATAATTCAATACACCCTTAATTTGCAATATTTGACCATATCCTTTCATATAACAATGCCAATATTTCAATGTTCCATGTAAAATACTTCTATCTTTATCTGCAGAAAAACCATATTTTCAGTACTAAATATTCTCAAAAAGAACAAATATATATAGATCTAAAGCACAATCGTTTATATTCTCAATTTAATCAAATTTCAATATTAAACATTAGATGTACATATCACAATTCCAGCTAAGAAATATAAATATGAAAGAAAAAGAATAGAAATAATTTTCTCTTTACATGAAAGCCAAAATATCGAGATTGGTGTTTAAACCTCGAGGGGTAGATGTTTTCATTTTATAGATCCATTCTGTTTCTCTTCTTACTAAGGTCTTAGTGGTATCGCCACCTCGCCAGTGTGGAACGACTAAATCAATGCCTATACAAACAAAATTGTTAAAGGTAAAGGCAGAACAATTATTACAATGTCGAGGTACACTATGTTTCTCACTTTTCTTTTTTATACCATAAATATGTTCAATTAATCTTTCATGTAATTTTCGAATAGTACGACCTACATACTGAATTCCACATATACATTCCAAAAGATATACCACATTCTTACTACTACATGTTATAAAATGTTTTATCATAAATTCTTCACCCGTAACTGTACTTCTAAAATTAGTGGTAGTTCGTTTTTGGAACTTACACGTGCTACAATTTCCACACTTATGAAAACCATTAGGTCTCTTTCACAAAAAAGTTTCTGGTTTCTTACTTGGACCTACTTTAGGAAGGATACTAGGTGCTAAGATTGTTTTCAAGCTATCAGTTTTTTTATATACAATTTTTGGCTTTTTAGATAATACCTTATATAAATGACTATCCTGCAGTAAAATCGGCCAGTGTTTTTTAAAAATTTTGTCCATTTTGATCGCTTTATTATTAAACTTCGTGATAAAAGCCATATCAAATGGATTCGTCTCTAGCCTAGTGGGTTTCTGTTTAATCTGTAGAAAATCTTCTCTTTTTTTATTTAAAACTTCTTTCTGACTTTTTTCGAGTAAGTCTTTCGGATAGTTTCTATCTAAAAAGCTTTTATTGAGGATTTTGATCTGATTGTCAAAGTCCATTTTATTTGTACAATTTTTATATAACCTAGTTTGTTGGCTCTTAGGAATATTTCTCAACCATATCGGGTTATGACAACTCGAAAATTCTATCAGACTATTACAATCTGTGGGTTTAAAAAAAGTTTTACTACAGATTACATTATTCTCTATGAAGAAAGTTAAATCTAAAAAATTGATTTCCCTTTCTCCAAGTTCTTGAGTAAAGTTCAGGCCATAGTCATTAGAATTAACATAGAACATGAAATTGTTGAACAGCTGTAGATCCCCCTTCCAAATGATAAAAACGTCATCTATGTACCTTCTCCATAGCACCAGGTTTGCCCCAAACGGGTTGTTGTTCCAAATACATCGATCTTCCCAATTCGCTACAAAGATATTAGCGTAGCTTGGGGCAAACCTGGTGCCCATGGCGGTACCACAGATCTGGAGGTAGTGGGTTCCTTCAAATCAAAATGAATTTTTATGTAAGATGAAATCAATACATTGTAAAATAAAATCACTTTGCTTTTTAGACATCTCTCCGTCTTTTTCCAACGCTTCTTTTATAGCAGCTATCCCTTTTATGTGATCAATAACTGTATACAGAGAGGTAACATCTATTGTAACCCATATATAGTCTTCTTTCCATTCTATTCCCTCTAATTCTCTAATCATTTGGGTTGAGTCTTTTACATAAGAGGTTGCTAATACTACATATTTTTGTAAATAGATGTCAACATATTCTGAGATATTACTAGTGAGGTAGTCTATCCCACTGATAATTGGTCTCCCGGGTGGATCTTTTAAACTTTTATGGATTTTTGGTAACTGGTAGAAAATAGCCAATTTTGGATATTCGATATAAAGGTATTCAAACTCCATTTTTGTGATTATTTTTTGTTTTAACGCTTCTAATAATATAGTGTACAGTTCTGACTTAAACTTATTACAAGGATTTTCTTTCAATATTTTATATGTCTTTAAGTCACTCAGAATCCTATTTGATTCCTCTAAATACTTTGCTCTTTCTATTAGCATGTTTTCCATATTCTATTTTTTTCCAGGTCGCAGTATTGGTGTCAATTGGTTTTTGAACATTTCGGGTGTTCTGTTCTCTTTCTCTTTTTTCTACTTTATCTCTATAATTGTGGCTTGTTTTTCTATCTTCATTTTGATTATCATATTGTGGTCTTCTGTTATAGCTAAACTCTCTAGATCTGTTATGTTGGACTTTATTCGACTGAATTTGATTCCTATTCCATATATATTGAGATCCTTTTTCAAAATCCTCTTTATCTCTTCTTAATTTATTATCCTTTCTAGTGATTATATTTTCTTCTAATTTCTCAATTTTAGTTTTAAGTTGCAGGTTATGTTCTCTTACTGACTCTTCGTTACTATCTTGATTTATATCAGCCTCTAATATACAGATTTCTTTTTCTGTTTCTGCTAGAGCTTTTGATTGATGTTCTATAAGTAGTTCTATCAGCTGGAAAGAGCATTTTTCTAAAACCTCATTCCACCTGGACATGAATCTTTTATCTTCATGTCCATATGCAGGAGATTTATTGATCCTTAATCCCCGTGGGATAATACCCATTTTTAAATATTGTTGGAAATATTTAATTTCCCACCATTTTTTTACTTCTTTTTCCGCTAATCTTTCAAGTTTATTGAAAGTAAAAGTATCATTATGGGATAAATTAGTTAGTTTCCCTAAAAAAATATTCTCTGCTTTTTTATTCCTAGCTTCCCTCATAGAGGTAGTCATCAATCTGCAATATGCCATAACAAAAAATAAATAAATAAATGAAAAGTAAATGTATAAAAATATCTCTAAAAAATAACCAATAGAGGCTTAAAAAAGTTCTCACTTCTAATTGCCTAATATTCCTAAAAATCTGGAAAAAGGAGTGTTATTAGACGAAAATACGAAAATAAATAAAAGTAGTTGATCCAGATAATAGGTACTATAGAACTAGTCTATAGTAGAAAAGCTGCCACTCTACAAGGAACACTCGAAAACCTATATAACAAACTGGACAGCTGCTGGGGAGAGAGACTGACCGTCACTTCTCCCAATAACATACTCTGCTGCTGGGGAGGAAGGATGACACATTGCTCTGCCTGTAATGCATACTGCTGCTGAGGAGAGGGACCAGCCGTCATCTCTCCCTGTGTTGCACACTGTCACTGGGGAGGGAGACCGACCGTCTCCACTCCCTTTAACTAACCCTGCTGTTGGGGATGGAGGATGATACTCTACTCTCCTGTAACTCTGTCTGCCGTTGGAGAGTAAGGACGACACACTTCTCTGCCTGTACTGCATACTGCCGCTGGGGAGGAAGGATGACACACTGCTCTGCCTGTAATGCTGCTGAGGAGAGGGACCAGCCGTCATCTCTCCCTGTGTTGCACACTGTCGCCAATAATATGCACTCAGATCCAGGCTATCTGGGGATATGTGATACGAATGGGTAACATCGACAAATGTAAAGTTAATTTTTTTTTATATGTTTTTCTGTGTTGAATTTAAAATGGTGATTTGCCTCTCTCCTGGAGATAATTGAATTACTTCTCAATTATCTCCAGGGCAGAGGGGAGGAAATACTAATGCATGCTGGGAATATTCTGTGTCTGTGGGTCGTAACCTGCCATATGTCTGTCTATTGTTACAGTTTCCCATTTGGTCCCCTAGGGGAGTGTCCACCAAGTGGGAGACCTGCATAAATACGGGCAGGTAGCCCACAGTAAAGCCAGTTCATGTTTTACCCTCAATGCGGAGCTTGGTCTCGTTATTGGGGGGATTTATTACCGACGACTAGAGACTGCTGGATGGGATTATTAGCCGCTTGGGAGATATATGCGTTCGACCTATATTGGCGATTTGTGAGTTTGGAGCTCGTGAAGTGAAGTGCCCGTACGGATACCGTTCGTGCCCGTACGGATACCGTTCGTGCGTTTACAGCGTTCCCCTGCTTGCGGTTCGTATGATTGTACTTGATACGCATGCAGCCTATGTTATTGCGAGAGGGGAGGATTCACTAAACGGTGGTTTGTGCATTTGATGCTGAGGGGACCGTAACAACTGGTGGCAAGCGACGGGATGACCCTCATCGCCCAGAGAGACCACTAAAACCAGGATTAATGGAAATACAATACCAAAGGCTGAAAAGAGCTACCCTAAAGGATTTATTGGAACAAAGAGGCAGACAAGCCAGTAATCTCAGGAAGAGGGAGATTATTGCACTACTGACCGAAATGGATGGAGTACCAGAGGCTGAAGGAACCAATGGGCCCAGCGCAGCTGACAGAACCGCCGAGGAGGCCAGCTTTGACCGGGCGGTGAGAATCAGACTGGCTCATTATGGTCCCAACCCATGTGCAGAGATCATCAGCCGGGTCATGGACGCTGTGGAGGCCAATCTGCTACGCCAAATAGGTGCTGCAGCAGCCCCAGTTTCAGCAATCCCGGTGGAAAGAAAGAAGGTAGAGTTTGCAGCGTTTAAATCCTTCAGTGAGACAGAAGGAGAGATTGATGGGTACCTTTCTGATTTTGAGCGGCAATGTGCCCTACACAAGGTACCCCTAGAAGACTGGTGTGACGAGACTGTGACAGACCCATCCGTATGAACTAAGATTGCTGTGTTCGTCTGTTTGCTTGTTTTACGAACTCACCCATTCGTATGCCTGGATTTAAGTGAATTTACTTTTTTACCGAACAAAACTGTCGAACGGATGGCCACCCAGAAGAGAAGTGTGCTGCTGGTTAACCTATTGATCCCAATTAGAACGTTGCGGTTAACCACAGACACTTCTCAATTAAAAACGAATACAGGATGGTCGTCGTTCGTATGTCGACCACAAGGTGGCAGCCATTTTAAATCATGCGAAAGACCAGTGGTGTTCGGTACTAAATTCATGGAACTGAAAACGAACACTTTTTCAACCGAACACCGCTGATACCGTCGACCTCCCTTCTCCAATCGACAAAAGTGTGCGAACACCGGCCGTTCTAGAGATGTAAAGGCACGAATAGACTTACCCCAGATAGCCTTCCCATGGAGTCAATCGCATACCGAAGAACTGTAATAGACTTTGACTCCATGCTATTCACCAATAATATGCTCTCAGATCCAGGCTATCTGGGGATGTGTTACACAAATGAGAAACGTTCGGCAGTTATAAAGTTATATATTTTTATGTGTTTTGTGATTTGTATTTAAAATGGCAATTTGCCTCTGCTTCTCATTACTTCTCAATTATCTCCCGGACAGAGGGGAGGAAATTGTGATGTATGCTGGGAATATTGTGTGACTGTATGTCCTGAAATGCCATATGTCCATCTGCTATTCCAGTCTCCCATTTGGTCCCCTAGGGGAGTGTCCATCAAGTGGGAGACCTGCATAAATACGGGCGGGTAGCCCACAGTAAACTCAGTTCATGTTTTACCCTCAATGTGGAGCTTGGTCTCGTTATTGAGGGGATTTTATTACCGGCGACTAGAGACTGCTCTTTGGAACTATCAGCCGCTTGGGAGATACCGGCGTTCGGCTGATATTGGCGTTTCGTGAGCTTGCGGCTCATGGAGGGAAGGGGCCGTACGGATACCGTTCGGGAGTTTGGAGTGTTCCCTGGCTGGCGGTTCACATGGTTGTATTGAATACGCTTACAGACAACATTATTGCGAACGGGGAGCATTCACTAAATGGCGGTTTGTACATTTATTACTGAAGGTACCGTAACAGAGACCAATCTCGCCACTGTGCATTGGAGGAGCCTGGTTGCCCGCCTGCTGACTTTGGCTCCATGGCAATTGAACTGTATGTGTGTGCTCTGAGCGCCATTCAGTAATAATGTGCGCTCAGATCTGAGCTATCTGGGGATATATTGAATGTACCTGTTTTGTGCTATGGCTGCACAGTTATATGTTATATGTGTTTTATTGTCTTTTGCTGCCATGTGTTGAATGGAGTTTTGCCTCTGTCCTTGGAGATAATTGGATTACTTCACAATTATCTCCAGGATAGAAGACTCTGTGGAACTGGTTTTGGGCAGAAAAGCCATGCTTCCTTTGGTCACAAAGGATTACAATCTATCTTTTGAACCACTGGACCAAGTTGGATGATTTTGACATATGTTTGTATTTGGAGTATGCTGATGTAAGTTTTATGTGAATGTGATGCATACTTTTCAAGTATGAATAATGTGGAAAAATTGTATTTCTCTGCTTGTTATAATTATATTACCCATTGTGTAAGGTAATTGTATCACAGGCAGAGGGGAGGATTTTGTGTGGGAGTGTCTGAGTGTATTTTATGTGTTTATTGGTTGTGTTCCAAAACCATGTGGGTGGTACTAATGTGTAAGAATCTGTACATAAGCACAATAAACCCTCTGACTGTTCACTGCTTGACCCTCAACACGGAGCTTTGTCTCGTTCTTGGGGGGATTTACTGTAGGCTGTTCCAGTTTGACTGCTAGGAGTGTAAACCTATTCGTATGGTTTCCTATTCGACTGTGTACAGCATTCATATGGTTCCGGTTCGGCTGTTTACGGCATTTAAATGCTTTTCCTGTTCGGCGTATTGGTATTCTACAGTAGCTGTGCCTGTGTCTCTGGAAGGGAAGATCTACTAAACAGCGTTTTATTTATTTATTTTATTTATTTTAACCCTTTTATGCCCGGAGTGCCGTTACAATTGGTGGCAAGCGGCGGGATCGTTCCCACAGCCAGAAGGACAGCTACAGGAGACACCATTTCTTTGGATTTACAAATTGAGGGCAATGCATGTCTGAGTACAGCGACCTTATCAGCAACAGGATGGAACCAGCAGTGTAACCCAAGCCTTAACTCCCTCATTCCCTCCGAAGAATTCTCCCTTCAATACGCCACCATTGATCACGCCGTTACAGCCATCACACAAACGGGTGTGGGTTCTTGGTTAAGCAAGACGGACATTACAAATGCCTTCAAATTGCTCCCAATACACCCTTCACTCTGGCACCTACATGGTATAAAATGGGCTGGGAAATACTATTTCTTCTCCCGCTTAACTTTCGGGTCAAAAAGTAGCCCAAAGATTTTTGACACTTTTGCTGAAACACTTTGCTGGTTACTACTTAACATTGCAAGATGCCCCATAGTCATCCATTACCTCGACGATTTTCTTATGATAGAAGGCAACTCTCTTCCGCCCAGTAGTCTTAAAGAGGCCATTAATTTATTCAGCCACTTGGGCGTCCCAATATCCCTCAAGAAAACTGAAGGTCCAGACACCATCATTACATTCCTGGGCATTCAACTCGACTCTGCATCCATGCAAGCAAGCCTACCACACGAGAAAATTGACAACATTATCAACAGCATCAATCATTACATTTCCATAGGTACCTGTAATCGCAAGGAACTCCAGTCCCTCATAGGTTCCTTAAACTTCGCTATGCGCATCATCCCTCAAGGACGAGCTTTCATATCCAGACTGCTTTGTCTTTTTCCACACTTCCAACACGAGAACCACAGACTATCCTTGAATCCACAAGCCACAGCAGATCTACTAATGTGGAGGAGGTTCTTGACCAGTTGGAATGGGAAAAGTTTGTTCCTCCCTGCATTATCAGAAACGTCCCCATCCATATGGTCAGATGCAGCATCCAACAAGGGTTTTTCAGCCATCTTTGGTAACAAATGGCTTTGGGGTAAATGGCCGGTAGAAGTCCATGACTTAGAAGGCTTTTTTACAACCTCGGCTCTCTTTGAGATTTACCCTATTGTAGCTGCCGCTGTGGCATGGGGACACCAGTGGTCAGGCTTGTCCGTGCGCTGTCACTCAGATAATCAAGCCACGTGTCACATAATCAACAAAGGCAGATCATCATCCCTTACAATCATGAGGTTTCTTAGGAAACTCACGTGGTTAGCTGCATGTCATAACTTCTACTTGGTTTGCTTTCATGTACCAGGTATTAGTAATATAGCAGCTGACAGACTGTCTCGTTTTGAATTTCAGGCTTTCCGACAAGCACACCCATCAGCCGCTCAAGCAGCCACAGTCGCCCCTCTGTTCTCACAACTAGTCATGGACTAGACAGAATCATGGAACATAGTAGGGATCTAGCCAATTTAGCACTATCACACAACACTCACACTACATATAACAGAGCCTTTACACTATTCAACAAATTTCTCGCCGATCACAACATATCAGAACCATTCGTCATGACATCTATCTTAGCGTTCACTTCATTTTGCCACCTCAAATTACACTTATCATACAACACAATCAAGTTATATCTTACAGGCATACAACATCACATGCTAACCCTAAGACCTAACACGCATAGCTTCATGTCATCATACCAGGTAAAGAATATACTCAGAGGTATACAAAAATCCGTACCTACTCGACCGCCACAGCGATTACCAATAGACAATAACATTTTTCAGTCATTATCTGACCTACTAGATTCCAGACCTTTCCACTCTACCGTCAATTTAGTCATTAAAACAGCTATGTACACAGCCTTCTATGGGTTCCTCAGGCCAAGGGAGTTCACAACGGTCACAGCAACTCAAAAAGATAGACGCCTGCTACACAAGCACCTACAAAAACATAGCGACCACTACATACTCTCCTTACCGCAGTCAAAAACAAGCCAACATGCGCCTCCAGTAGAGATCACCTATTTCCCTACCCTAAACAAGTGGTGTCCAGTAGCAGCCTTAGACGCCTATCTTCTGAACACCACAGCGCTACCATCACAACCTTTATTCAAACTACAACACACGGTACTCACCACCACGGCATTCATGAACTATATACGATCCCTGCTAACTGCTGGGTCTCAAACCTTCTCACTACTCGGGACACTCGTTTCGCATAGGAGCAGCCTGCTCCGCATCCAGCGCTAACGTACCAGTACACGTCATCAAGTCATTGGGGCGTTGGAAGTCATCAGCCTACACTACATATATACCCAAACCAACCCAAGAAATAAGAGATGCTTTTAAAGTCATATCTGGATAAATTGTATATATTGTTGACTGTAATAAATATTTGATACTTTACTTTTGCCCTCTTTATTTACAGGCCTACCGTATAGTCGGTATCGGCACACCACAACCGACTTGCTCTTTTATAATATTCAGTTCCTATTGGAACCTCACTCCTTATACTATTACTTAGCACCTTACACAAGTATTAAGGCCCTTTGGCCTGTATTTGTGGGAGGGGCTTAAGTTAACTTACTCCCCTATATAAACTACACCTCTTACCTGACTCCTTACCGATCAAGGTCAGCGTCTGAATGCCCCTCCCACCCACTCCTCATACTTACACAATCTATATCACATTTCATATTTTATTCTTACTCCTTGGTGGGCCCTCTTTATTTACAGGCCTACCGTATCGTCGGTATCGGCACACCACAACCGACTTGCTCTTTTATAATATTCAGTTCCTATTGGAACCTCACTCCTTATACTATTACTTAGCACCTTACACAAATATATATATATATACATATATATATATATATATATATATATATATATATATATATGCGACGTGTGCTTGTGCTTTAGGGTGCACACCCTAATGCAATAGGCTGCGCACGCCTATGGTATAAGTATTTGTCTGAGTAAACCGAAAGCAATAATTTGGGTTTGTTAAAGAGGAATAGCACTATTTACTATTCATAATGGAGTGAATAATGGTAATTCTTTGCTGAATTGTTGGTGTTGCGTTCATTGACCTGGTATACTGCTTTCTATTTAGACTTTTGTTAATCATGTGTACTGTATTATGTGTTATTGTATAGTCTATGTCATGATTTAAATAAACATATTGTTATTGTTTATTTTAACATCACCTTAGGGAGTGCTCTGTAGGATAGCACTCTTTTACTTTGGACAGGGTAGTGTGCCTTCCTACAATTTCTTATTTTTAATTTATTTCCTATCCCATGATTCAGCGTTATTAATGTTTTGTATTCCAAGACTTGTATAAATTGAGCTAAAATTGAAGTATCATGAGCTCCAAATGTCACACAGTGTAATGTGTTTTCTATTAACATGTGGTAAAAAAAAACAAAAACATATGAAACCTATTGTTTACCAAGCACTTATACGTTAAAGGGAAATTCTCATTACAATTGTATTTATAATTTATTATTTTTATATATGGAAAGCAGCTACACACTCGTATACTTCACCAAAGAAATACTTGGTACACACAGAAATATTTTTTGGTAAAATACATTCTCTACCCAATGAAATATCATGTAGAACTTATAACACACACAAACACACTCTCTCTCTGTATTCATTGTAAAATTACAGATCAATTCTTCAATTCTCACCTTTGTTCATAGTTAATATTCTTTCAAATGCTGTTTCATCCTCTAAGGAAACAAATTACAGAGGCAGGTTGAAATTACATGGAAAGTAAAATTTTTATGATTAGTTTCCCACTTTATGGCTTTAAATCACTGAACAACATTAAAGGATTTTATTTTTTTTTATCCAGTAAAGGGATATAGGTCTCGATTTGATAGTTTGGGTTAGCTTTTCAAATGATTTTAATACTGTTGGAAAACGTTTAAAATAATTGCTCTAAAATATTAAAATATCAAAAATATATCATATCTAAAAAAATATTTCAATATATCAACATGTTAAAATACTGAAATATTTACTACTAATATAAAACTTGAAAGTGTGCTTGGCAGAGGTACCCAGATAGGATACAAGATGGTCTGCCACATCTGGTAGCAGTGGTGGGATGGCTTCCTTGCATGCCCTTTAGAACTGCATGCCATTTAGGCTATGGAGAGCGGTTGCACTCATACAGCATCTTGGTTTGATCTAAAACTCCTGCAACAGCTACAGGAGGTTCTGTGCCGGAAGGATGACCCTACCCCGGCAGAGAAAGAACTGGAATGGAGGGTGATGATCCAAACTGACCTATGGAAGTAGAGCCTCGAAGAGATACGACCCTTGCGGAGCAAGTTCCTACCGACCATCGCACAGTGCCAATGGGAGCAACTCGAGTTGCAGATGCCGTTCCTGGGAGAACAGCCGTTGGATGAATGGGTAATGGAACTAGAGATGCTTGTCACGACAGAAGTGTGGTTGGACCTTGTGGGAGACAGGGACACAAAGCGTACAGCCAATAACAACACAGTGAAAAACTGGAACACTCCCAATACAAACAAGTAATTCCCTCATCTCTGCCTGGAGATAATTGAGTCAGATAAAGTAATAACTTAATTATCTCCAGGCAGAAAAAACATAATTTTCACAAAACTTGAAAAGTACCCCAAAACACACAAAATCTCCATAAATGTCATACTCCCTGATAGCCCTGATCTGGGTGACCAACATATCCAAAAATCACCCAGATCAGTTCAAGGGTTTTCGAATTTTATAGAAGTCCAATTTTGACCGATCACACATGAGGCTCCTGTCCAGAAACAGTTCCATGAGTTTAGGCTGTGCGGCCAGTCTATTTCGACAAGTCTTAAAAACAAGCAAATGCACAAACTGCACCCCCTGGCTCATAGCAGCGATTGTTCCCCTGATTCATGGGAAGCAAACTACCGAACAGCACTCTCCTGGCTGTTTGGGAAACGGAAGCAGGTGTTCGTACAGTTTGACCGGTGTTCAGGAAGTCGAGTGTCCGATTTTAGTTCCAGACACTCGACTACCAAGTCCCGCTGCCTCCTTTCACGCGAACAAGATGGCCACCGTTTTCTTCTGCATGTGGCGTTCGACTATACGAACGGTGGCCACACAGGGAGAGCACTTAATTAACTGTTCTCTTTGACGATAATGAGCCAGGGGGGTGGTTGGTGTTCGGCAGTTACCGCTACCGAATAGAAAAAGTAAAATAAACAAAATAACTCCCTTCCCAGCATCAACAGTAGCCAAGACGTTCGGTCCCAGTCCCCACTGGCAGTTGGTTCTTCAGGGAGAGGAGAGTATCAGGCTCCCTCCCCAGCAGCAGCTGGAGTAACTGGGAGTGGAGATGGTTGGTCCCCCTCCCCAGCAGCAGCTGGAGAAACTAGAGTGGAGACAGTTTGTCTCCCTCCCCAGTAGCAGCTGGAGCAACCAAAGGGCAGTTCATTATACAGCAAGAGGCGAGTATTGGCCTCCCTCCTCAGCAGCAGTTGGAATGATTGGGAGCAGAGATTGTCAGTCCCCCTTCCGATCAGCAATTCACCATACAGGGAGAGGAGAGTATCAGCCTCCCTCCCCACTGCAGATGGAGTTATCAGGAGTGGAAATGGTAGTCCACAGCAAGACAATGGACTTATAAGATAGAGCATTGTTCAAGAGCCTACCAGAGTGGCAGGATGTTTTGGGGAAGACTAATCAGGTACCAGACCTCCGATAGGGGGGAAGATATGTGAAGGTAGTCACCATCACTGGGGTCTGAAGACGAAAACTTTATGTAGGTGCCCAGATTACTCCTATGTTTTAGTCACCCTGTGCCCATTATAGGTACAGTGTGTGTAATGTATTTTTTTCTTTGTTATTTTCCTCCCCCCTATCCTTTTTATTTTCCCAGAAGGGTGTTTTCCCGTCGTTCAAGAGACACCTTTCATTTGCTGTATAGTATTATATGTGTTTTAGGAGTTTTCTTGTACTATGAGAGATAATTGTAGATTATGCTATCTTTAGTGTACTTATAATCTTAATTTTATGAACGACAGGAGGCAAATATTTGCTTAAGTCTCTCTTTACTAGAACTCCACAGCAACACATTAACACAGAGAGAAAGCAACCAATGAGAAAAAAGTAAAATACAATAAAACTCTCCTCACCACCAACTACTTCCTCTTTCAAGCTGCGACTAAACAGAAGAACGGACAGAAAACAACAGAAGAATGGACAGTCTAGTCAAAAATGGAGACAACTGAAGTCAATCAGCCACAAGCAAATTTTGAACGTGGTACCATAAACGAAACTTTAAACTGAAATGAGATAAACAGAATCAAAATAACTTGTTAGTTAATGAAATGTACTTAGAAAAATATGCAGACACTCAGTCAGTCATAACTATAATACACAAATATCTAGATAACCCCACCCGAACCTTACAAACGTAATGTAATAAATGAGTTATAGGTAGTATAAAAACCTGCAGGACAGTATACGTACCCAGTAGAGTTGAGCGAACCCGGACTGTAACGTTCGGGTTCGTACCGAACATTACAGTTTTTGGACCCCGGACCTGAACACAGACATATCACTGTATGTTCGGGTTGGAGTACGGTGTTCGGTGATTTAATGGCGCCTTTTGAAAGGTTCCAGGGCAGCCTTTTAAAAACGTTTGACTTGTGTGCCATTAGAAGCCATCACAGCCATAAGCTGGAGTCGCGTAGAGGCGCACGCACATGAGCTCTTATTAGTGTAGGGAGAGGTTGCTGCAGCTGTGAGGGACAGCTTAGGAAAGAAATCGGTAAACTAGTACATTAGTGGGGTGCACTTCAAATCTGAGAGTTAAATAGAAGCTTCAAATACCGCGGTTAAATCAGAGTTTAAAAAAGTTATTTTTTTTTGGTGCTGAATAGTACATTAGTGGGGTGCACTTCATATCTGAGAGTCAAACAGAGGCGTCAAATACTGCAGTCACATTGCAGTTTTAAAACTTAAAATTTTTTGGGTGCTAAACTGCTAAATAGTATTTAAGTGGGGTGCACTTCATATCTGAGAGTCAAATGGAAGCGTCTAAGCACAGTGGTAAACATTCTAATTGTTTTGCTGCTAATCTGCTAAATAGTACATTTTGGGGCCTGCTCTTCATATCTGAGAGTCAAAAAGAAGCGTCTAAAAGTGTGCTTACAGTGCAGTTGTAAAAATTCTAATTTTCTGGGTGCTAATCTGCTAAATAGTACATTTTGGGGCGTTCACTTAATATCTGAGAGTTAAATAGAAGCGTCTAATAGTGCGATTACAGCGCAGTGGTAAACATTCTAATTGTTTTGCTGCCAATCTGCTAAATAGTACATTTTGGGGCCTGCTCTTCATTTCTGAGAGTCAAATAGAAGTGTCTAATAGTGTGCTTACAGCGCAGTAGTAAACATTCTAATTGTTTTGCTGCTAATCTGCTAAACAGTACATTTACGGCCTGTGGTGCACTTCATATCTGAGAGTCAAATAGAAGCGTCTAATAGTGTGCTTACAGCGCAGTGGTAAACATTCTAATTGTTTTGCTGCTAAATAGTAAATTTTGGGGCCTGCTCTTCATTTCTGAGAGTCAAATAGAAGTGTCTAATAGTGTGCTTACCGTGCAGTGGTAAACATTCTAATTGTTTTGCTGCCAATCTGCTAAACAGTACATTTACGGCCTGTGGTGCACTTCATATCTGAGAGTTAAATAGAAGCGTCTAATAGTGTGCTTACAGCGTAGTGGTAAACATTCTAATTGTTTTGCTGCTAATTTGCTAAATAGTAAATTTTGGGGCCTACTCTTCATATCTGAGAGTCAAATAGAAGCGTCCAATAGTGTGCTTATAGCGCACTGGTAAACATTCTTATTTTCTGAGTGCTAATCTGCTAAATAGTACAGCGCAGTGGTAAAAATTCTAATTGTTTTGCTGCTAATCTGCTAAATAGTACATTTTGGGGCCTGCTCTTCATATCTGAGAGTCAAATAGAAGCGTCAAATAATGCGCTTACAGCGCAGTTGTAAACATTCTAATTGTTTTGCTGCTAATCTGCTAAATAGTACATTTTGGGGCATGCACTTCATATCTGAGAGTCAAATAGAAGCGTCCAATAGTGTGCTTATAGCGCACTGGTAAACATTCTTATTTTCTGAGTGCTAATCTGCTAAATAGTACAGCGCAGTGGTAAAAATTCTAATTGTTTTGCTGCTAATCTGCTAAATAGTACATTTTGGGGCATGCACTTCATATCTGAGAGTCAAATAGAAGCGTCTAATAGTGTGCTTACAACTCAGTGGTAAACATTCTTATTTTCTGGGTGCTAATCTGCTAAATAGTACAGCGCAGTGGTAAAAATTCTAATTGTTTTTCTGCTAATCTGCTGCTTACATTGGAGTTTTAAAAAGTAAAAAAAAAATTTGGGTGCTAAATAGTATATTTGAGGTGTGCACTTCATAACTGAGAGTCAAATTGAAGTGTAACTTTGATTTGAATTTACTACATCGGTCACTTGTAATATTGTTTCACACCTACAACACTTGTTATACAGATCTAAGTGATAGAAAACTGTTTGATATTTTCTACACTAGAAACTACCAGATAACAAGCTGCTATATTTAAATCAGTTATCAATAGCTAAAAGGTACTTAAACAATATTGTAATTCTGGGGCAGTACCTTCACAAGTCAAACTGATAGGTCAATTTATAGGGAAAACTGTTACCTGGAAACAATTCTAAAACAATTTCCATATGTCCTTTGCAGACTTTACATACTGGAAAAACACTGCTGTGGCCAACTCAACCCTGCCTTTTTGGCCGGTATGCACACTGCAGAAAGCCACAGCATTTGGCCACAGCAGTGTTGATGTGGAGGATGTGGAGGATGATGAGGTCCTAGACCTCATATAAACTATGTACACAATAGCAGAGGCTTGTGAAGGCCTTTTCTCCATGCATCAGAAGTTGAGCATTTCTCCATGAGAGGGATCAATTGGTTGTAGAAGGGCCTCTGTCAAAGAAAACGAGCCTTCAGGCATTGCATGACCCTGTAATGGAGGTGACCTGGGTAGATAGCCTAGATCGACGTGGAGAGGAGAGCATGCAGAGCGGGATCTGATCCTGATGTAAAATCCTACGGATTTCTTTCTGAATATCGGAGATTCCTTTGCATCTATTTCGAAGCCCAAGAATTGAACAACCTGGGAGGGTGTAAGGGACTGTCTTCTCCCGGTTGACCTCAAAGCCCAGTGACTCGAACAAGGAGATCGCAGAGTGTTTGAGATTCCAGTCTGGAGGGCTTCTCGCAGAATATCAGCAGATTGCCCAGGTAGATGAGACAGCGAATAACCCTTGATCGAAGTCGTGCAGTCACCGGTTTAAGCAGTTTGGTGAAGCACCATGGGGCCGAGCTGAGGCCAAAGGGTAGGCAGGTGAACTGGCAAGGTCTGCCTTTTTAGAGTAAATGGAGGAAGTGTCAGCACACAGGGTCCACTGGAAAGGACAGACAGGAGTCCTTCAGGTCCAGGCCTGTGAACCAATCTCCGGGGCGGAGGAGGTCCAACAGTAGATGGATGCCCTCCAACTTGAAGTGGCAGGAAATTATGAAAGCATTCAAGTTTCTCAAGTTTATGACCAGGTGGAAGTTCCTTGACTTCTTCTTCACCAGAAATATGGAGCTGAAGAAGCCTCTGTCGTCTGGCGCCCATTGAACCGTGCCCTTTTCGAAAAGAGCCCTAATCTCGGCGTCTACTTGTGCCTTGTGGTCCCTTGTCGATGTGGGAGTCGAGGGAAACCGGACTTGTGTTGGCGTGGTATGAAAATCTATTATGTAGCCCTGCCACCTGTCAAGACAATGAAACAGTCTGCCAGCATGCAACAGGGAAAAAAGGTAAGTTATCTATAAGATTAGGCAGAAAGAGGCTAAGCAAGTTATAAGAGCTTCCAAATCACACACAAAAGAGAAAATAGCACAGTCAGTAAAAAAAGGGGACAAAACATTTTTTAGATAAATAAGTGAGAAAAGAAAAGTAAAACAAGGATTAGTTAGATTAAAAACAAAAGAAGGTATGTAGAAGGTCTATCTGACTGCCTCAATTAATATTTTTGTTCAGTATTTACAGATGAAAATGAAGGAAAGGGGTCTCAGTTAGGAAAAAAGACAAATGAGTAATTTGTTACATGTGAGTTTACAGAGGAAGAGGTTATATTTCAACTGTCAAAAGTAACGACAAATAAGTCAATGGGACCTGATGGAATACACCCAAAGTTATTAAAAGAGCTTGTGGTGTACTAGCAAAACCATTAACAGAGTTATTTAACCAATCATTGTTAACAGGAGTAGTCCCAGAAAATTGGAAGTTAGTGAATGTTGTGCCCATTCACAAGAAAGCTGGTAGGGAGGAGTCAGGCAACTATAGGCCAGTAAGCCTTACTTCAGTAGTGGGGAAGGTAATGGAAACCATGTTAAAGGATAGGATTGTTGAACATTTAAAATCACATGGATTCCAAGATCAGAGACAACATGGTTTTACTTCAGGGAGATCATGCCAAACTAATCTTATTGATTTCTTTTTGATTGGGTAACTAAAATCATAGATCAGGGTAGTGCAGTAGACATTTCTTACCTAGATTTCAGTAAGTTTTTTGACTCTGTTGCACATAGAAGGCTTATCAATAAACTGAGATCTTTAAGTTTGAATTCCAATATTGTTGAATGGGTAAGGCAGTGGCTGAGTGACAGGCAACAGAGGGTTGTAGTCAATGGAACATATTCGAAGCATGGGCTTGTCACCAGTGGGATACCTCGGG
>OW240913.1:20574409-20634867 GCA_933207985.1 Pelobates cultripes | reverse complement strand
TTTTTCACATTAAAATTCGCCAGATTGGTTACGTTGCCTTCGTGACCCTATGGTAGCCCAAGAATGAAAATTACCCCTATGATGGCATACCATTTGCAATAGAAGACAACCCAAGGTATTACAAACAGGGTATGTCCAGTCTTTTTTAGTAGCCACTTAGTCACAAACACTGGCCAAAATTGGCATTTTTGCATTTTTCACACACAAACAAATACTAACGCTAACTTTGGCCAGTGTTTGTGACCAAATGGCTACTAAAAAAGACTGGACATACCCCATTTGCAATACCTTGGGTTGTCTACTATTGCAAATGGTATGCCATTATGGGTGTAAATTTCATTCCCGGGCTACTATACAGTCTCAAAGGCAACGTAACCAATCTGGCAAAATTCAATTTCAAATGTAACGTGCTATATTTGACCCTGTAACTTCCCAAAACGCCATAAAACCTGTACATAGGGGGTACTGTCTTACACGTGAGACTTTACTGAATATAAATATGTGTATTTTATTGCAGTAAAAGCAAACAGTATTATGACATTGACGTTAAAATGTCATGTAGAACTGAAAAAAATCCCAAAAAAACGTATTTTCTCCCATTTTTTTCATATTAAATTGTTTCATAGCTAAATATTTGATATTAAATGAAAGCCCTGTTTCCCCTGAATAAAATGATATATAATAAGGGTGGGTGCATTTACTATGAAAGAGGTGTATTACGGTTGGACAGACATGTAGCGCAAATGCCAGGTTTTGTTTACATTTTGTTTTGTTCACAATGTGTACATTTGGCTCTGTCCTTAAGGGGTTAATACAGAGTATATATACCCTGATAATAAACATGTCGCTCTGTATAATAATACAGAATATCTATACACTGATAAACATGTCGCTCTGTATAATAATACGGAGTATCTATACACTGATAATATACATGTCGCTCTGTATAAAAATACTGAGTATGTATATGCTGATAATAAACATGTCGCTCTGTATAATAATACTGAGTATCTATACACTCATAATAAACATGTTGCTCTGTATAATAATACTGAGTTTCTATACACTGATCATAAACATGTCGCTCTGTATCATACTGAGTATAAATAATACTGAGTATCTATACGCTGATAATATACATGTCGCTCTGTATAATAATACCGAGTATCTATACGCTGATAATAAACATGTCGCTCTGTATATTAATACCGAGTATCTATCCGCTGATAATAAACATGTCGCTCTGTATAATAATACCAAGTATCTATCCGCTGATAATAAACATGTCGCTCTGTATAATAATAATAATAATAATAATAATAATAATAATAATAATAATGAGTATCTATACGCTGATAATAAACATGTCACTCTTTATAATAATACTGGAGTATCTATACGCTGATAATAAACATGTACTGTATAATATTGCTCAGTATCTATACGCTGATAATAAACATGTAGCTCTGTATAATACTGAGTATCTATAAACTGATAATAAACATGTCGCTCTGTAAAGTAATTCAGAGTATCTATACACTGATAATACTGAGTATCTATACGCTGATAATAAACTAGGGATCGACCAATTATCGGTTTTACCGATATCGGCCGATATTCTGTATTTTCGGCAGTATCGTATCGGCCAATATAGTTACCGATATTGCCGATAATAAATACCAGGACAGTAGGACCTATTACAAGCCCGACGGTCCTAGGGGGGCTGGCAGCAAGCTCTTACTTACCTTTCCAGCAGCTCCTCCAGCTCCCCAGTGTAAATCTCGCGAAACCCGTGGCCGTCAGAGCGTATCCACAGGTTACCATGGCAACGCTCTGCGCAGCACGCAGGCCGCGAGATTTACACTGGGGAGCTGCAGGAAAGGTAAGTAAGAGCTTGCTGCCGGCCCCTTCACTGCCCAGTACAAGCCACTGGACCACCTGGGAGTGTCATATCTCCCCTCCCTAGCCAAGTATGAAACAGGGAGGGGGGTCAAAAAACAAAACAAAAACATAAATATTAAAAATAAAATTAAAATAGAAAATGCCCTTCTTCCCCCATTTTACACAAATTAAATCCCTTCAAACACACACACACACACACAGCATCCATTATATACACCAACTATAAAAACACACACACATTACACAAACACTCGCTGCATTCACTATACACACGACACAAACACACACAAGCTCCCCCGTCTAAACACACTGCATCCACTACATGTGGCATGTATATTTTGTACATTTACCTTTAGAAATAGTTTATTTTTTCAAAATGGTAAATGTACAGAATATCGGCAAGTTATCGGCTATCGGCCTGAAAGTTCACAGATTATCGGTATCGGCTCTAAAAAAACAATATCGGTCGATTCCTATAATAAACATGTCACTCTGTGTATCTATACACTTATAATAAACAATACGCTGTGTATAATAATTCTGAGTATCTATACGCTGATAATAAACATGTGGCTCTGTATAATAATACAGAGTATCTATAAGCTGATAATAAACATGTCGCTCTGTATAATGATACTGAGTATATATACATGGATAATAAACATATCGCGCTGTATAATAATACTGAGTATCTATACACTGATAATAAACATGCTGCTCTGTATAATAACACTGAGAATCTAAACAGTGATAATAAACATGTTGCTCTGTATATTACTGAGTATTATACACTGATAATTAACATGTAGATCTGCATAATAATACTGAGTATCTATACACTGTTAATAAACATGTCGCTCTGAATAATAATACTGAGTATCTATACACTGATAATAAACGTCACTCTGTATAATTATAATACTGAGTATCTATACATTGATAATAAACATGTCGCTCTGTATAACAATACTGAGTATCTATGCACTGATAATAAACATGTCGCTCTGTTTAATAATACTGTGTATCTATACACTGATAATAAACATGTCGCTCTTTATAATAATACTGAGTATCTATACGCTGATAATAAACATGCCGCCCTGTATAATAATACGGAGTATCTATACACTGATAATATACATGTCGCTCTGTATAATAATACCGAGTATCTATACGCTGATAATAAACATGTTGCTCTGTATAATAATACCGAGTATCTATCCGCTGATAATAAACATGTCGCTCTTTATAATAATACTGGAGTATCTATACGCTGATAATAAACATGTCACTGTATAATATTGCTCGGTATCTATACACTGATAATAAACATGTAGCTGTGTATAATAATACTGAGTATCTATACACTGATAATAAACATGACGCTCTGTATAATAATACTGATTATCTATACACTCATAATAAACATGTTGCTGTATAATAATACTGAGTATCTATACACTGATAATAAACATGTCGCTCTGTATAATACTGAGTATAAATAATACTGAGTATCTATACACTGATAATAAACATGCCGCTCTGTATAATAATACGGAGTATCTATACACTGATAATATACATGTCGCTCTGTATAATAATACTGAGAATATATACGCTGATAATAAACATGTCGCTCTGTATAATAATACTGAGTATCTATACACTGATAATAAACATGTCGCTCTGTATTATAATACGGAGTATCTGTACGCTGACAATAAACATGTCGCACTATATAATAATACTGAATATCTATACACTGATAATAAACATGTCGCCCTGTATAATAATACTGAGAATCTATACGCTGATAATAAACATGTCGCTCTGTATAATACAGAGTATCTATACACTGATAATAAACATTTCACTCTGTATAATAATAAGGGTATCTATACGTTGATAATAAACATGTCGCTCTGTATAATAATAAGGAGTATCTATACACTGATAATAAACATGTCGCTCTGTATAATAATACTGAGTATCTATACCCTGATAATAAACATGTCGCCCTGTATAATAATACTGAGTATCTATACCCTGATAATAAACATGTCGCCCTGTATAATAATACTGAGTATCTATACGCTGATAATAAACATGTCGCTCTGTATAATAATACTGAGTATCTATACACTGATAATAAACATGTCGCTCTGTATAATAATACTGAGTATCTATACACTGATAATAAACATGTCACTCTGTATAATAATACTGAGTATCTATATGCTGATAATAAACATGTAGCTGTGTATAATAATACAGAGTGACATGTTTATTATACACTGATAATAAACATGTCACTCTGTATAATAATACTGAGTATCTATACGCTGATAATAAACATGTAGCTGTGTATAATAATACTGAGTATCTATACGCTGATAATAAACATGTCGCTCTGTATAATAATACTGAGAATATATACGCTGATAATAAACATGTCGCTCTGTATAATGATACCGAGTATATATACGCTGATAATAAACATGTCGCTCTGTATAATACTGAGTAAATAATACTGAGTATCCACTGATATCAACATGTCACTCTGTATAATACGGAGTATCTATACACTGATAATATACATGTCAGCCTGTATAATAATACTGAGAATATATACTGATAATAAAATACGTCAGCTCTGTATAATAATACTGAGATCTATACGCTGATAATAAACATGTCTCTCTGTATAATAATACTGAGTATCTATACGCTGATAATAAACATGTCGCTCTGTATAATAATACTGAGTATCTATACGCCGATAATAAACATGTCGCTCTGTATAATAATACTGAGTATCTATACGCTGATAATAAACATGTCGCTCTGTATAATAATACTGAGTATCTATACTGTGATAATAAACATGTCGCTCTGTATGATACCGAGTATCTATACGCTGATAATAAACATGTCGCTCTGTATAATAATACTGAGTATCTATACGCTGATAATAAACATGTCGCTCTGTATAATAATAATGAGTATCTATACGCTGATAATAAACATGTCGCTCTGTATAATAATACGGAGTAGCTATACACTGATAATAAACATGTGGCTCTGTATAATAATACGGAGTATCTATACACTGATAATAAACATGTCGCTCTGTATAATAATACTGAGTATCTATAATGTACTGATAATAAACAAGTCGCTCTTGTATAATAATACTGAGTATCTATACTGATAATAAACATACCGCCTGTATAATAATAATTGAGTATCTATACTGATAATAAATATGTCGCTCTGTATATAATAATATCGAGTATCTATACGCTGATAATAAATGCCTGTACACAGGGAGTGCAAAATTATTAGGCAAGTTGTATTTTTGAGGATTAATTTTATTATTGAACAACAACCATGTTCTCAATGAACCCAAAAATCTCATTAATATCAAAGCTGAATATTTTTGGAAGTAGTTTTTAGTTTGTTTTTAGTTATAGCTATGTTAGGGGGATATCTGTGTGTGCAGGTGACTATTACTGTGCATAATTAGAAAAAAAAAATCCAAAAAAAGCATACCCTTATTCCTAACCTAGCTATGCTTTTCCCTATCTTATGAACAGCAGCTACACTTTCCCTCCTCTTACTAAGCATGCAGCTTGAGAATGAATCTAAAATGGATGCTGTCCAGTAGGTGGGAGGGTCTGCTAGAGAGGCTGTGCTGCTAATTGGCTGGAATGTGTCTGCTGACTGTGAGGTACAGGGTCAAAGTTTACTCAATGATGACGAATAGGGGGCGGGTCGAACCGCGCATATGTTCGCCTCGCCAGGGCGTAACGCCAACATGTGCTATGTTCGCCAGGAACCGCTTCACTGGCGAATCGCTCGGGTATCAGGTGAACAAGGAGGCCATGTCATTAGATTTTCTTCTTTTATACCCTTTCTTGCCAGCCACGCTGTGGAGTACTTGGACGCGTGTGATGGAGCATTGTCCTGCATGAAAATCATGTTTTTCTTGAAGGATGCAGACTTCTTCCTGTACCACTGCTTGAAGAAGGTGTCTTCCAGGAACTGGCAGTAGGACTGGGAGTTGAGCTTGACTCATCCTCAACCCGAAAAGGCCCCACAAGCTCATCTTTGATGATACCAGCCAAAAACCAGTACTCCACTTCCACCTTGCTGGCGTCTGAGTCGGACTGGAGCTCTCTGCCCTTTACCAATCCAGCCACAGGGCCCATCCATCTGGCCCATCAAGACTCACTCTCATTTCATCAGTCCATAAAACCTTAGAAAAATCAGTCTTGAGATATTTCTTGGCCCAGTCTTGACGTTTCAGCTTGTGTGTCTTGTTCAGTGGTGGTCGTCTTTCAGCCTTTCTTACCTTGGCCATGTCTCTGAGTATTGCACACCTTGTGCTTTTGGGAACTCCAGTGATGTTGCAGCTCTGAAATATGGCCAAACTGGTGGCAAGTGGCATCGTGGCAGCTGCACGCTTGACTTTTCTCAGTTCATGGGCAATTATTTTGCGCCTTGGTTTTTCCACACGCTTCTTGCGACCCTGTTGACTATTTTGAATGAAACGCTTGATTGTTCGATGATCACGCTTCAGAAGCTTTGCAATTTTAAGAGTGCTGCATCCCTCTGCAAGATATCTCACTATTTTTGACTTTTCTGAGCCTGTCAAGTCCTTCTTTTGACCCATTTTGCCAAAGGAAAGGAAGTTGCCTAATAATTATGCACACCTGATATAGGGTGTTGATGTCATTAGACCACACCCCTTCTCATTACAGAGATGCACATCACCTAATATGCTTAATTGGTAGTAGGCTTTCGAGCCTATACAGCTTGGAGTAAGACAACATGCATAAAGAGGATGATGTGGTCAAAATACTCATTTGCCTAATAATTCTGCACTGCCTGTATGAAACATAATTTATTATGAATAAAATTTAAAAAAACTGTGAGAAATTTTAAATTGTTTTAAAAATTTGTCGTTCCGCCTCACATTTTAGCTGTAAATGTCATAATACTGTTAGGTTTTACTGCAAAAAAATGCACATATTTGTAATCAGCGATGGCTCACGAGTACAACAGTACCCCCCATTACCAGGTTTTATGGTGTTTTGGAAAGTAACAGGGTCAAATATAGAACGTTCCATTTTCACATTGAAATTTGCCAGATTAGTAATATTACCTTTGAGACGGTGTGGTAGCCCAGGAATGAAAATTACCCCCATAATGGCATACCATTTGAAAAAGTAGACAACCCAAGGTATTGAACGTGGGGTATGTTTAGTCTTTTTTAGTAGCCACTTAGTCACAAACACTGGCCAAAGTTAGCGTTCATATTTGTTTTTTTGTGAAAAAAGCAAAAAACTAATATTTGGCCAGTGTTTGTGACTAAGTGGCTACTAAAAATGACTGGACATACCCCATTTGCAATACCTTGGGTTGTCTACTTTTGCAAATGGTATGCCATCATGGGGGTAATTCTTATTCCTGAGCTACTATTCGGTCTCAAAAGCAACATAACCAATCTGGCAAATTTCAATGTCAACAAAATGAAATGCAAGCCTTATATGTGACTCTCTAACTTTCCAAAACACCATAAAACCTGTACATGGGGGGTACTGTTATTCTCGGGAGACTTCACTAAACACAAATATTAGTGTTTTAAATCAGTAAAACATATTACAACAATAATATAGTCCATAAACATGACGTTCGTTTGTAAAAAATGCAAAAAAGTCACTTTTACTTACAATATCATCATTGTAATACAATTTACCGATTTTAAACACTAATATTTGAGTTCAGCGAAGTCTCCCGAGTAAAACAGTACCCCCTATGTACAGGTTTTATGGAGTCTTGAAGAGTTACAGGGTCAAATATAGTGCTTGCAAATTAAATTCTCTGCACTTTCTCCCTGTTTTGTCAGGCATGTCAATCAAATTTTAATTAATCAAATCACATAATTATGTTAAAAGATTACTTAAATATACACGTAGAATTTTAATATATATGCATTTATAGGTATTTAAATTCTACGTGTATACTAATGTAATCTTTTATGTAATTATATGTATTTATCTATATATATTTATTTGCGATTATTTGTATTTTATATATAGATAGCTATATATAGAATGTCATTCTAAGTGTATTTTGTTACCAATATATATATATATATTAATAACAAAATACAGTTAGAATGAAATTACATATGAATATATAATTTATATTAAATTTTTTTTCAATATTTAATTTATTTATTTTATTATTTAATTTATTTATTATTGTAATTATACGTATATATATATAATATATGTGTATATATCTATTATATATATATATATATTATATATATGTAACGTCATTCTAAGTGTATTTTAATATTAATATATACTTATATTAATATTAAAATACATTACGTATGACGTTATATATATATATATATATATATATATATATACACATACATTATATATATAAAAATATATTTAATTTATTTTATAACATGTTTATTATTTTTTTTTACACTTTCCCACCAGCAGGGGGACTGTCTGCTATTTCAGAGAGCGATCACATGGCCCCCGGGGGCCTCATTTGCCGGAGGAGGGCTGCCTGGACGGTCTGGCAGCCCTCCAGAAGAGGATCGCGGTGGAGGTAAGTACCGCCGGTCCTCTGGGGCAGAAAGCCATTATGGCTTTCTATGCCTCCGCAACGGCTTTAAAGCCCATTAAAGCCACGACGGCATAGAACGCCATAACGGCGTGAATGGGTTAATATACGTGTTTAACGAAAAATATAAACATAAGAAATAAAACACCTGAAACAAGATTGCTGGAGGAACACTGTTCTTGGTTTCTCCAGTAAGTTTGCTACTAAATTGATATGGGCACCTGGAGTACTTTGTATAATGGGAGAACAAAGTGAGTAATGAGTTGGGGAAATATATATATATATATATATATATATATATATATATATATATATATATATATATATATATATATATGTTTGTATATATATATATATATATATATATATAAATGAACAGAGGTGCACTCACAGGTCTTCAAATGTGCTTCTATTTATTTTACATGTAAAATAAATAGAAGCACATTTGAAGACCTGTGAGTGCACCTCTGTTCATTTTTGTATATATTCAAACGCCAAGGTTTGCACCCAGGCTTTATTCATTGCATCTTTAATATAGGGTGAGTGCCAAGGTTTATCTCTTTATATATATATATATATATATATATATATATATATATATAGAAAAGACTTATGCACTGAAATAGTGTGTAACCTAACGTTATTATAAAACAGGCGTATGTGCCCACCAAGTGCTATTAGATCGTGAACAGGAATCCCAGATGTACTGGACCAAATTGTAATAGACTATATAGCCTAATGCACATAAATCCTAGCGAGTGGATATGTGAATTTAAAATGTGCAGTATATTTAAGAACACTGGTAAAGTACTGAACTGTGAGCAACATTGAAATGCCCAGGTGAAGGTAGTGAGCGGAAAAAACGCAAAAAGCATGTTTATTGAACCAAACCAAATATCCATTAACAAAGTGCAGGAAAAACCAAATAGAAAAGCCTGCATGAATGGAGTGAAATGCAGCGCATGCTGAAACGAACAGTGAACCCTGTACCAAGCCCTATGGTTTATAATAGCATACGAACTGTGAAATTAAGAGAATGCCGAGCCGAACAGTTTTAAACGAAAGCTAAAGCGTTAGCATCAAGGTAGGTTGAGATTTAAATGAATGAACACATGATTCAACCAACGTACGAATGGGACAAGTAAACAAACGTACGGCTTGAACCAGATGAATGAACAGGATAAGTGAACGAACAGGCTATATGTGAACAAGCAGAAACCAGCGAACGTGAGAATTAAGCACAGGTATGTTTAAACCAAATCAAAAAAGCTGTATACATGTATGCAAATGTAATGGGAGCCAATCCCCGCGTTTGGTATGCACGAACATGGGAACACCGCAAATGGGTTCCTACAAGTACATACGTAAGGGTGCCAGGTCTCGTGACCAGAAGTCGATGTCTTGAGATACAGGAGCCGGGTAGAGATGCTGAAGGGTCCGTAGGCTGCTGGGTCCGAGCAGAACGTGCTGGTTATTTTGGCAACCTCACTCGAACAGGAAACGGCGTAGGTACTTAGGGGAGGGGGTTGAGTTTATATGGTGAATACTCCTCCCACAAATTAAGGACATTTATGTCCTTTTACATATGTAATGCAAAACTAATGTGATAAAAACACAATTTAAAAAAATACATTGATAAAAATAAATAATTTAAGTGGTAGTGCTTTGCTGTATATACTCACTATGCATATCATATATATGCTCTATATCATATGCAAATTATCATTTAAAGTGACATTGCTATCAAAATCATCCTCAAATTTATACTTTCCTGTGGTCACCTCTAAAGGAGCAACTTAGCTGGGGGTAGGGTGCTCACACTGAAAATAAATCTATTTTAGATTTCAAACATACATAGTAAAAAGAGGTAAGTAGGGGCACACCTGGAACATGCATTTTAAAATTAGTGTAAGACCCATCGATGTTGGGATATTGAGCATAGTGGTAGGCTTAACATGATATGGCCATATGGTGGAACTAAATCCCCATATTTTATTGCTGAACAGGTGATTTTAAGTAGATTTGTAAAATGTAAAACTGTCTTTTGGTGTGTGCACTGTTCCTTAATCTGTATATTGTATACATTTGGGTCATCACATTGTTGAGAACTGCATGATCCATGTGTGCCCCCAGTTCCCTCTTTTTACATTATGCTAAGCATGCCACAAGGTCAACACACCCCAAATCTCCCAGTTCTGTAGTAACAGAAAAAAGATGTGATAGTATTTACTAATGACCTTAGGTTTCACATATATATAGCTTAATGGATTACACTCTTGTAATGGACACAGGTTTTTTATGGTCTTATTCATTAGAAATCACTTAATACAGTTTATTATGTTGAGTGCCATTTTAGAATTGTACCATTAAGGGGAGTAGTGAGCACCTTTTTGGAGACTTTCTTTGTCTGAGCCATGCGGCCAAGATGGATGCCTGACTCCTCCCCATTCAATGGCACACAGGGATTGGGTAAGGAAAGTCACATGCTCAGTCCCTTTATAAGGTGATTTTATTTTTATTTTAGTCTCATTTTAGTTTAGTTTAATTTTTAGTTTAATCAATTATTATTTGGTGGTTTTGATTAAACGGAAATCATATTTTTTGATTAACATTTTGGTAGGGCAAAATCATTTTTATTATACAATGGTTGATGTGTATTTAGCATTGTGAGATTATTGCAGTTAAGATTGTTGTAGTATTGCATTCAGGGCCGGACTGGCCCACCGGGATACCGGGAAATTTCCCGGTGGGCCGCGGCACCTGGGGGGCCGGAGAGAGAGAGAGGGAGCCCTGATCACTTTACTTTAATAATATCGTGGCCTCCGGCCACATGTCGGTGCCGCCGGGTGGCCGGTCCGGCGGCACACTCTGAGGTGATTACTCACCTTGCGTCCGGCGGCCCCGTCAGTATCAGCTGTTAGGATCAGTGAGTGTGCCGGGCGGCCGCCTAAGCAATCCAGCAGCACACTCACTGATACTGACAGCCATGCGGCTGTCAGCACAGGAGGTCTGAGGGAGGGGGCGGAGCTAGCTAGTAGATACCATGCTCCCTCGCGGTTCCCAGAATTCCCAGCATCTACACATCATAGAGTAGGGATTACTCTATGATGTGTAGATGCTGGGAATTCTGGGAACCACGAGGGAGCATGGTAGCTAGCTCCGCCCCCTCCCTCAGACCTCCTGAGACAAGGTAAGCAGGCACACAAAAGGGGAAGGGGTGGGGGAGACAAAAAGAGGGAAAGGGGGGGGAGACAAATAGCTAGAGAGACAAAAAGAATAGAGAGGACAAAATAGAAGAGGGGAGCAAAAGAAGGGAAAGAGAGGAGACAAAATAGGAAAGAGAACAAAAGAGAGGACAAATAGAGAATAGGGGAAAAATAGAGGAAGGGGAACAAATAGGGAAAGAGACAAATAGGGAATAGAGAACAGAGAATAGAGACAAAAAAGGAATAGAGGACAAATAGAGGGAAAGAGACAAAAGAAAGGGAAGAGGACAAATAAGAATATGGGAACAAATAGGAGCCAGGGAACAAATAGGGAATTAGAGGGAATAGAGGAAAGGGGTCAAATAGGGGAAGGGGAGACCAATAGGGAATAGGGAACCAATAGGGAAAGAGAGACAAGAAGAAATAGAAATGGGGACAAAGAGAGGGGTAATAGAGAGACACCAGGGAAGGGGGGACAAAGAGACACAGGGGTAATAGACATAGGGGTTGGGGGGACAAAGAGAGGGGTAATAGAGAGACACAGGAGAAGGTAGGACACAGAGACAGAGAGACACAGGGAGGAGTTGGGGAAGAGAGACACACGGAAGGTTTGTTGGGGGGACAAAGAGACATGCAGTAGGGAAGGGGAACAAAGTGACACAAGATTTGTGGGAGGCAACGCTGGGCTGGGGAAAAAGAGACAGAGAGTGACTGGGAGAAGAGAAAGAGGCACACAGAATCTGGAGTTAGAAAGAGACACACAGATGAGATTTGGAAGGGGAGAAAGAGACAAAGTGGCTGGGGCTAAGAACAACACAAAAGGGGCTGGGGGAAAGAGAAATACAGAGGCTGGAGAAAGGTAAAAAGAAACACACAGGGACTGGGATGAAGTAAAAGATGCACAAGGATCGCTGTAAGAGAAAAAAAGGAGACAATTGGAGACAAGATACATTAAACGAGGTAAAGGTAATAGACATAAATTGATGTGATCCTGACAGTAATACACACACATATATATATATATATATATATATATATATATATATATATATGTGCATGTATATTGATGTGTGTATTAGTAACATATAATTATGCCTATAATATTTACACATATAGTAATATACATTTATTTATGCATAATACACACATAAATGTAATTAAATATGTCATTTTATATATATATATATATATATATATATATATATATATATATATATAATGAGGACGTATTGGCCCTGTCTTGTTGCTAGTTGCATACTCATGCACAATAACATATTCAAAGTGAAGAGCGCACCCATAGAACTTCAAAATAAACAAGATCACCTCATTTTTTAGTTGTGCAACTGCAGACATTCAGCATTTCAGCATTACTAAAATGTCCTTAATAGGCCAAAGTAGTTGTACTGAAACATTACATGCAAATGTACGTCTACTTAAAATAAAGGTGCTCTTTTGTTTATTTTGAAGCCCTATATGCGTTCCTTCGTTGGAGTAAGAGTTTTCAATTTCAAGTTATTTTTTCACCCTCTTTATCAGCACACTATGCTGGCGCGACGCATTATTGGGCTGGTATAGAATTTTTTTCCAGGGCTGATTTTAGGTCCCAGTCCGGCCCTAACTTGACTCCCATTGTGATGCATGCCACATGTGACTAACTCCATTTTGGAATAGCCCACATGGTGAGTAGACTCCATTTTGGATTCATCCTATTTCATTTGTACTTTGGGAGCAACATCTAAATTATTAAGATATACCAGTTAATACCATATCTGGTATTAATTTAGATATTTGGAACAATTAATAAAATTCTCAGTATATTAGCGATAATTTTCCATTTCAACTCTCTAAAATCTCACTACACTGGTAATCAGTCTTACTATCTTTTAACTTGAGCATTATGTTCACAGAGCAAACATGTTATCAAAACTGCGAGAAGACAGTCTGTTCTTCCAGCAGCCTTCATAGAAACAGCTTAAAACTAGGAGTATTGTTTCCATTGCTGCAACAAAGTTGCCATGAGTTGCATTGATTAAATTATTAAGGAATGTTTATAGCCTTTCATTAAAAGCAGGATTCAAATTGAGGTCACATATTTTGTCATATTTCACATATTTTGCACCCTCTCCAGAAAAGTCCCCTTAAAGGAACACTATAGTCACCTAAATTACTTTAGCTAAATAAAGCAGTTTTAGTATATAGATAATTCCTCTGCAATTTCACTGCTCAATTCGCTGTCATTTAGGGGTTAAATCACTTTGTTTCTGTTTATGCAGCCCTAGCCACACCTCTCCTGGCTATGATTGACAGAGCCTGCATGGAAAAAAAATGGTTTCACTTTCAAACAGATGTAATTTACCTTAAATAATTGTATCTCAATCTCTAAATTGAACTTTAATCACATACAGGAGGCTCTTGCAGGGTCTAGCAAGCTATTAACATAGCAGGGGATAAGAAAATCTTAATTAAACAGAACTTGCAATAAAGAAAGCCTAAATAGGGCTCTCTTTACAGGAAGTGTTTATGAAAGACTGAGCAAGTCACATGTAAGGAGGTGTGACTAGGGTTCATAAACAAAGGGATTTAACTCCTAAATGGCAGAGGATTGAGCAGTGCGGCTTAAGGGGCATGTTCTATACACCAAAACTGCTTCATTAAGCAAAAGTTGATCAGGTGACTATTGTGTCCCTTTAAAAACACTTACTTCAACTTTTCTTTAAATATATTATGATCTAGCAATCTTTGTGCAAATAATATATACATTTATTTTGAGACTATATTCATGATTTACCATTTCAGAACAAGTAGAAAGAAAAATATTATTTTAACATTTTATGGAAATTCATTAAAAAAATGTTTGACCTTTTCTGTCAAATAATTACAGATAGTCACAATTTTCTTGAGGGTCGTATAAGTGAGATCAATTAATCAATGTCTTCAAAACTAAACATTCATATCAGAGATCAATATGACTGACATTCATAAGAGTTTTGTCAGTTAACAATGACTCATTCTCTAGTGTCTCCAACTAGTTCTTGTGCAATGCATTGTCAAACTCCATTATGGTAGCCTATGCAGCACTGGCACTAGTCGAGTTCTGGCTTTGTTGTGTGCCTTTACGAGCTGGTTGGGAGATCAAAGATCTAACTCCTAGCTGGGTTGCTTCATCTAAGTGTTGCTTCTAAGTGTGTGGTTGGAGTTATTCTGGAGAGTTGTGCTAACAGTTTTCTTTTCTACTGTTACACGTAAGATTCATCTGTACAAAAAGGTTACTGGTTGCACAAGGTTTGATTTCCTGTTGGTAATTATAAGGCATTTGATTAGTTAGCTATTTGCTATTGATTGCTGTTTAATTAGCTATTGTTTGCAAATAAGCAGAGGCCTACCCAGGTGTTAAACATTCCTAGTGGGTGGTGATTTTAGGAGTTATATAAGGGTTGTTGTCGTTAACTTGGTTGCTTCATCTAAGTGTTGCTTCTAAGTGTGTGGTTGGAGATATTCTGGAGAGTTTTACAGAAGCTTCAACTGTCTAAGAGTTGTGCTAAGAGCTTTCTTTTCTACTGTTACAGGTAAGATTCATCTGTAGGAAAAGGTTACTGGTTGCACAAGGTTTGATTTCCTGTTGGTAATTATAAGGCATTTGATTTGATTAGTTAGCTACTTGCTATTGATTGCTGTTTAATTAGCTATTGTTTGCAAATAAGCAGAGGCCTACCCAGGTGTTAAACATACCTAGTGGGTGGTGATTTAATGAGTTATATAAGGGTTGTTGTCATTAGCTTGGCTAATATAGCTTGGTTGTTTCATCTAAGTGTTGCTTCTAAGTGTGTGGTTGGAGATATTCTGGAGAGAAACTGGAGGTAATCTGAGGTATTCAGGAGGATAAATAAAAAATTAAGATTTGTTTGATTTAAATTATTCACCTCATTGGAATGGCAGACTTAGTTCCATGTAATAGTTGCTATGCATTTGTTTCACGTTCCACTTTCAGGAGGTTTGGTTGTTGTCTAATCTGTTGACAGTTCTCTATCCTGCGGCAGGAGATTGTAATTTTGAAGTCTGAGATTTGTAAATTATCTGGTAAACAAACTCAGGCTGGAACTGCTGCAAAGCCACTGCCGCAGAGACATACTAGGAATGGCAGATGGATCACTGTAGGATCTGGTAGACTTAGAGTTGTGGATAAAAGGCATATTGCACAGTCTGTTGCTCTACATAATTCATTTTCTGCACTTTCAGAGTGTTATGGTGTTATGGAGACAGGCACTGAGGCTAGTGGTGTTGTGGAGACAGGCTCAGGCACTGAGGCTAGTGGTGTTGTGGAGACAGGCTCAGGCACTGAGGCTAGTGGTGTTATGGAGACATGCTTGGAGACTATGGTGATGCCTAATAGAAAGCAGTTGTTGGGGGATTCCATCATAAGAGGTGTTAAGATGGACAATGGTGGTCTTGTGAGGTATCTTCCCAGAGCTACTGCTCACAGAGACAGGAGACATATCTGTAATATTGTTAAGCGAACAAAGCAGGAAGGGGAATTGGATGTACTTGTCCATCTAGGGACAAATGACTTGGCTTGAAATTAGGTTTCAGCGGTTAAGGAAGTTTTCAGTGTTTTTGCCAATGATATACGGCAGGTTGCTTCCACACTGTCATTCTCTGAAGTACTGCCTGTGCATAACACTCAGAATGACAGGTGGATGTGTATTATGGACTTTAACCTGTGGCTTTGTGAATGGTGTCGGGAACAAGGATTTGGCTTTATTTCTCATGGTAGCTCTGTTTGGAATGGAAATAAACTGTACAAAAAAGATGGTTTCCATCTTTCTCAAAAGGGAACAAATGTTCTCAGTGAGCAGTTCAGAGGTTTTGCTAGGATGTATTTAAACTGGGGGGGGGGCAAAAGGGTGATAAAACATCAATCCAATTGTCCCCCAAAACAAGGACAGAAGTTGCCTGTAGCAAGTGTGTTAAAAAATGATAAGCTTAGAGTCATGTCTACAAATGCTCGCAGTTTAGGGAATAAGATCCAGGAACTTGTGGCAATAATGGCAACTGATAGTGTAGATTTAGTTGCTGTTACTGAGACATGGTATAATGAGAAAAATGACTGGGACATAGCAATACCAGGGTACTCTTTATATAGAAAAGACAAGGAAGGCAAGAAAGGGGGAGGGGTGGCCCTGTATGTGAAGGATAGCATAAAATCTAGCCTAATAAAAGGTAGTGAGGCGAACATAGAGTCCATTTGGGTAACTCGTGTAGGTGTGATTTATAGGCCCCCAGGACAAATTGAAGAGTTAGATTATCTACTAGTTGAGGAAATAGCTAAAATGACAATGAAGGGGGAAGTTATTATCATGGGTGACTTTAATCTTCCTGATGTGAATTGGAAAACAAAAATAGCTGCTTGTGCTAGGAGCACACATATTCTAAACTCCCTACTGGGATTGTCTCTAAAACAAGTCGTTGAGGAGCCAACTCGTAAAGAGGCCATACTAGATTTAGTGTTAACAAATGGAGATTTGGTATCAGATATTACTGTAGGTGAAAGTTTAGGATCCAGTGATCATCAGTCAGTGTGGTTTAATATAAGAACAGTGACTGAGTCACACCACACAAAAACAAAAGTTTTAGACTTTAGAAAAACAGACTTTTCTAAAATTAAAATATGTGTAAAGGAGTCATTATCAGACTGGAGCAATTTAAATGGAGTCCAATAGAAATGGGATTATTTAAAAGTTGCACTACTGAAGGCAACAGAAAATTGCATTGGGCTTGTCAGTAAAAGCAAAAAATTCAAGAAACCACTGTGGTATTCTGCAGATGTGGCCAAAATAGTAAAAAACGAAAAGTTAGCATTTAGTAATTATAAAAAAAAACCAGAGTAAGGAAGACAGAATGATCTATAAGATTAGGCAGAAAGAGGCTAAGCAAGTTATAAGAGCTTCCAAATCACACACAGAAGAGAAAATAGCACAGTCAGTAAAAAAAGGGGACAAAACTTTTTTTAGATACATAAATGAGAAAAGAAAAGTAAAACAAGGATTAGTTAGATTAAAAACAAAAGAAGGTAGGTATGTAGTGATGCACCGAACGGTTCGCTGGCGAATAGTTCCTGGTGAACATAGCATGTTCGCGTTCGCCACGGTGGGCGAACATATGCGCGGTTCGATCCGCCCCCTATTCGTCATCATTGAGTAAACTTTGACCTTGTACCTCACAGTCAGCAGACACATTCCAGCCAATTAGCAGCACACCCTCCTTAGCAGAGCCTCCCACCTACTGGACAGCATCCATTTTAGATTCATTCTCAAGCTGCATGCTTAGTAAGAGGAGGGAAAGTGTAGCTGCTGTTGATTAGATAGGGAAATGCATAACTAGGTTAGGGTATACAGTGTCCACTACAGTCCTGAAGGACTCATCTGATCTCTGCTGTAAGGACAGCACCCCAAAAAGCCCTTTTTAGGGCTAGAATATCAGTCTGCTTTTTTTTTTTCTGTGTAATGTAATTGCAGTTAGTTGTCTGCCACTGCTGCCAGCTTCTGTGTCAGGCTCACAGTGGATACTGTGCCCAGTGCCACCACTCACTCACTGGTGTCACAATAGCTTGCATTTAAAAACAAAAAACTTTTTTCATTGTTATAGATTGAATAGCAGTTAGTTGTCTGCCACTGCTGCCAGCTTCTGTGTCAGGCTCACAGTGGATACTGTGCCCATTTGCCCAGTCAGTGCCACCACTCATATCTGGTGTCACAATAGCTTGCATTTAAAAACCAAAAACTTTTTTCACCGTTATAGATTGAATAGCAGTCAGTGTCCTTAAAGCGGTGTGTCAGGCTCACAGTGGATACTGTGCCCAGTGCCACCACTCACTCACTGGTGTCACAATAGCTTGCATTTAAAAACAAAAAACTTTTTTCACTGTTATAGATTGAATAGCAGTCAGTGTCCTTAAAGCTGGTGTGTCAGGCTCACAGTGGATACTGTGCCCATTTGCCCAGTGCCACGACTCATATCTGGTGTCACAATAGCTTAAGCTTGACATTTAAAAAGAAAACATTTTTTTTTCACTGTAAAAGATTGAATAGCAGTTAGTTGTCTGCAAGCGTCTGGGTGTCAGGCCTCCTTCAGCGTGTGCTCTGCAGACCTCTGCCCGTGTACTTTGTCACTCATATCTGGTATCTCTATAGCGTGCTTTTACAAAGAAAAAAAGTTTTCCAGTGTAAGCTAATAGCAGTCAGTGTCCTTAAAGCGGGTGTCAGGCCTCCTTCAGCGTGTGCTCTGCAGACCTCTGCCCGTGTACTTTGCCACTCATATCTGGTGTCTCTATAGCGTGCTTTTACAAAGAAAAAAAGTTTTTCAGTGTAAGCTAATAGCAGTCAGTGTCCTTAAAGCGGGTGTCAGGCCTTCAGCGTGTGCTCTGCAGACCTCTGCCCGTGTACTTTGCCACTCATATCTGGTGTCTCTATAGCGTGCTTTTACAAAGAAAAAAAGTTTTTCAGTGTAAGCTAATAGCAGTCAGTGTCCTTAAAGCGGGTGTCAGGCCTCCTTCAGCGTGTGCTCTGCAGACCTCTGCCCGTGTACTTTGCCACTCATATCTGGTGTCTCTATAGCGTGCTTTTACAAAGAAAAAAAGTTTTTCAGTGTCAGCTAATAGCAGTCAGTGTCCTTAAAGCGGGTGTCAGGCCTCCTTCAGCGTGTGCTCTGCAGACCTCTGCCTGTGTACTTTGCCACTCATATCTGGTGTCTCTATAGCGTGCTTTTACAAAGAAAAAAAGTTTTTCAGTGTCAGCTAATAGCAGTCAGTGTTCCTAAAGCGGGTGTCAGGCCTCCTTCAGCGTGTGTTCTGCAGACCTCTGCCCGTGTACTTTGCCACTCATATCTGGTGTCTCTATAGCGTGCTTTTACAAAGAAAAAAAGTTTTTCAGTGTAAGCTAATAGCAGTCAGTGTCCTTAAAGCGGGTGTCAGGTCTCCTTCAGCGTGTGCTCTGCAGACCTCTGCCCGTGTACTTTGCCACTCATATCTGGTGTCACAATAGCGTGCATTTAAAACCAAAAATCTTTTTTCACTGTTATAGATTGAATAGCAGTTAGTTGTCTCAAAGCGGGTGTGTCAGCCCTACAGCGTGTACTGTGCCAGTTTACAGTGCCACTCATATCTGGTGTCACAATAGCGTGCATTTAAAAACCAAAAATCTTTTTTCACTGTTATAGATTGAATAGCAGTTAGTTGTCTCAAAGCGGGTGTGTCCATCTGACCACTGATACCTGGTCTGCAAAGCATGGTCAGGGCAGGTATATCACCTACACTGCGCATTGGGCAAACCTGCTGACGGCTGCCAAGCATGGGATGCGTGGCTCTGCAGAGGAGTTGGTGACACCGGCATGACTTGCAGGCAGGCCTGCTGCCACCTCCTCTACTCCTCCTACTCCATTCTCTTCCATAACCTCCTCGGCTGAGTCCTCTTCTGCTGCTGTGTCTTGCTCCACATCAACGGATAGGGGACGTAACAGGGATTAAACTGATAAGAATAGTACTACTTAACACACCACTCCTATCTGGTGGCACATTAGATTGCACGCGCAGTGCCCCAAATTTGTTGTGATCTGTGAGTAAGGTAAACAGTTGTCCATACAAGTAAGGTTGCAGCTTTTTGAGGCCCCACACCACCGCCAGGCACTCCTTTTCAATGGCAGTGTATCTACTTCCCTGGTCAAAAGTTTCCGGCTTAGATAAGCCCCGGGTTGCTCGCCACCATCTGCTCCGACTTGGCTCAGTACTGCTCCCAATCCAAACATAGAAGCGTCTGTATGGACGAGAAAGCGTTTAGTTGGATCAGGAGCAGAAAGTACAGGTGATTTAATGAGCGCTGTCTTGAGCTGTTGGAAGGCCTGTTCACACTCTGGGGCCCATACTACTATCTTGGGGAGGTTTTTACGCGTTCCTATATGGCACTTACTGGGCTTTAGGGTCAGTCCGGCCTCCCTAATCCGGTCTAGTACGGCTCCTATGTGGGTCAGGTGTTAGGGCCAGGAGCAGCTAAAAATGGCTATATCATCCAAGTAGGCGCAGGCATACTCCTGAAACCCATCCAGTAGCCGATCTACCATCCTCTGAAAGTTAGCCGGGGCATTCTTCATCCCGAATGGCATGGCCTTAAACTGATACAGGCCAAACGAGGTGACAAATGCCGACTTGTGGATGGCGTCCTCGGCTAATGGAATTTGCCAGTACCCCTTACACAGATCTATTGTGGTGAGGTACTGGCCTCTGGCCATTTTGTCTAGGAGCTCGTCAAATCCGGGGCATAGACGAGGCGTCTGAGGTTGTTTTATCGTTTAGACTCTGGTAGTCTACACAGAAACGGGTCGTGCCGTCCCGTTTCGGTACTAGTACTACCGGGGAGGCCCAGGGGCTGTCAGAGTGTTCTATCACCCCTAACTGCATCATTTCCTCAATTTCTTTCCGCATATTTTCTTTAACTGTCAATCCATATCTGCCAAGTGACCCTATGTAGTGGGAACAGTCTCTATTCTGCTCTGTGTCAGTGTGTATCATTGTCTCTGAGGACAGGTGTCAATCCATATCTGCCAAGTGACCCTATGTAGGGGGACCAGTCTTTATTCTGCTCTTTGTCAGTGTGTATCAGGGATACTTAGGATAGGTGTCAATCCATATCTGCCAAGTGACCCTATGTAGGGGGACCAGTCCCTATTCTGCTCTGTGTCCATGTGCATCAGGGGCTCTGAGGACAGGTGTCAATCCATATCTGCCAAGTGACCCTATGTAGGGGGACCAGTCCCTATTCTGCTCTGTGTCCATGTGCATCAGGGGCTCTGAGGACAAGTGTCAATCCATATCTGCCAAGTGACCCTATGTAGGAGGAACAGTCCCTATTCTGCTCTGTGTCAGTGTGTATCAGGGATCCTTAGGACAGGTGTCAATCCATATCTGCCAAGTGACCCTATGTAGGGGGAACAGTCTCTATTCTGCTCTGTGTCAGTGTGTATCATGGTCTCTGAGGACAGGTGTCAATCCATATCTGCCAAGTGACCCTATGTAGAATGAACAGTCTCTATTCTGCTCTGTGTCAGTGTGTATCATGGTCTCTGAGGACAGGTGTCAATCCATATCTGCCAAGTGACCCTATGTAGGGGGAACAGTCTCTATTCTGCTCTATGTCAGTGTGTATCAGGGGCTCTGAGGACAGGTGTCAATCCATATCTGCCAAGTGACCCTATGTAGGGGGAACAGTCTCTATTCTGCTCTGTGTCAGTGTGTATCATGGTCTCTGAGGACAGGTGTCAATCCATATCTGCCAAGTGACCCTATGTAGGGGGAACAGTCTCTATTCTGCTCTTTGTCAGTGTGTATCAGGAATCCTTAGGATAGGTGTCAATCCATATCTGCCAAGTGACCCTATGTAGGGGGACCAGTCCCTATTCTGTTCTGTGTCCGTGTGCATCAGGGGCTCTGAGGACAGGTGTCAATCCATATGTCAAGGTGTCAATATGTCATATGTCAGGTGTCAATCCATATTCATTGTGATTTAGGAATGTTAGGTGATTTCTGCCCTTTATGGATTAAAACCAGACTCTGCATCAACTGTGTAATTTGCCATGGATCCCCCTCCGGCATGCCACAGTCCAGGTGTTAGTCCCCTTGAAACAATTTTTCCATCCCTATTGTGGCCAGAAAGAGTCTCTGTGTGTTTTAAAATTTGCCTGCCCATTGAAGTCTATGGCGGTTCGCCCGGTTCGCCGGTTCGCGAACATTTGCGGAAGTTCGTGTTCGCCATTCGCGAACCGAAAATTTTGTGTTCGCGACATCACTAAAGGTATGTAGAAGAGGATAAAGGTCTAGCTGACTGCCACAATGAATATTTTTGTTCAGTATTTACAGATGAAAATAAAGGAAAGGGACCTCAGTTAAGAAAAAGGATAAATGAGTCATTTATTACACGTGAGTTTACAGACTCACAGACACTGTTTGGACTTTTCTACACGGTGCCATCTCGCCGGTATTTGGTGCACAAAGACATTGTGCAGTAGCTTTAAACTATACAACAGGGGACACATTATACAGTAATTATTTTTCATATAGCTTGTATATGTTCTGCAGAATCTGCTTTAAACTGTATCTTCCAAACTACTGAATGGATCTGGGTCAATTTTAGATATGTGGTTCACCCAGATCCCCCGGTTCTGAGGATATACTTTTTATGGGGTTATAGCATTTTTTGGGGTCCCTGTGATATGTTTTATAATACTGTATTTCTCTGCCTGTGTTAATTATATACTCAGAACACTTTAGCCTAATACATAATAAAGACCCTCAATTTCTAGAATTTATGGCTATCCAGAAAATCACACTTAACTGGCGAGGGGAAGATGAAATTAGAAAATTAGGAAAAATTGAAACAAAATTGATTTTTGATCTTAACACTCTGGCCCCTACAGGTCTAAATGCAGACTTTGAATTATGCCATTTTTTATGAACTAGATTATATATATATATAAAATATACCAATCAACATCATCGTTTCTCATTGGGCCCATTTTTTTCAGCATTATTCCATTTAAGAATCCCCACGGCTTCAAATAAAGAATAATTATATGTATTTACTTTCATACTAATTTTATACATTTAGAATGACTAGAACAAAAAACAGTTGGAATTTTAAAAATGAACAAAAGGTGGAATATGTTCGCACAAAGAATGCACACTTTGAAACAAAAGCCACTTTTTTCCACTGTGTTTAATTTGCATGTTTTTTATGTAAGAGATACTATTGCTTATAATAGAGATCAAATTGTATATAATCGAAGTTATTGCTCTTTAACCCCTTCAGGACGGGTGACGGACGAGGTCCGTCACACAGGGGAGACCCTTAACGACGGGTGACGGACCTCGTCCGTCACGCGGTAAAATTAACCCCGGATCGCCGCTATCGCGGCGATCGCGGGGTTAATGGTGCTCCCGGTATGCCTCCGCATTGGAGGCATACCGGGAGCACCCGGTCAAGCTGCCCAGCACATGTGCTCGCTCTGACCACAAGTCGGAGCGAGCACATGTGCTCTGCATACTTACCTACCGGCTCCCTGCACTTCCGGGTTCTGTGTGAAGTGCAGGGAGCCGGATCAGTGCTGATCCTGCCCCCTGCTGTTAAAAAAAATAAAGTTTATTTAAAGTGTCCCCCCCCCTTACCCATTTTAATAAAAAATTAACCCCTTCCCTGCCAATTGATCACTGACTACAGTGATCAATTGGCAGGGATTACATTTTACTATGATCTGATTTTTTTTTTTAACCCCTGAGGGTTAATTCTTTTTTTTTTAACCCTCAGGGGTTAAATTAATTAAATTAATTAATTAAATTATTTTTTAATTATATATTTAGATAGCTGGGGTGGGTGGAAGTTAGTGGGGAATTGGGGGATTTGGCGTTAGGCTAACTAGGGGTTAACGTTAAAAAAAGTTTTAAAAGAAACTTTAAAAAGTTAAAAATTAAGCTTAAAAAATGTTTTAATAACATTTAAGTAAAAAAAACAAAAAAAACACACTTTACCTAGTCCAAATAAAAATTAACCCCTTCCCTGCCAGTCGATCACTGCCTACAGCGATCAAATAGAGATCACAGTATTATACTGTGATCTAATTTTTTTTAACCCCTGAGGATTAACTTTTATTTATTTTTTTAACCCTCAGGGGTTCAATTTATTTAATTAATTAATTTAAATATTTTATAACTATATATTTTGCTAGCTGGGGTGGGTGGGAGTTATGGGAAAATGGTGAATTTACTGTTAGTGCTGCGTACTGCTAGTTAGGGGTTAACGGTAAAAAAAAAAGCTTAGAAAAATGTTAAATCTGTAAAAAAGTTTTAAGAAAGTTTAGGAAAGTTTAAAAAAAATTTATAAGCAAAACAAAAGTTTAAAAACTAGTTTTTAAAAGTAAAAAAGTTATAAAAAGTAAAAAAATACATTTTAAAAACGCTCATTACCACTACACCTGGAACAAACTAGAGAAAAAATTATCCCACGCCAAGGTTCAAAATATGCCTTTTGAATTACCCCAGGGTGTATTCTTTAATAAATAGTATGTGTTTGTGGGGAAGTTTCAATAACCAACCATCTAAACTACTCCAAATTGGAACATGGACACAGCGTAAAACTTCAAAGTTAGAAAAAAACTGAATGGCTGCGTCTCAAATGCGCCCCTTCAACATCCACATATACCTGGCAAAGGTACATACGGGGGTATTGCTGTACTCAGCCGACATAGCTGAGCAACATATGAAGTATTATACAGTCATAGCACACATAAGGTTTGCAAAATATGCTGCGCAAACTCACTTTGTATGTCAAAAAGGCAGAAAAAATGCTTATTACCACTACACTTGGTACAAGCTAGCGGAAAAATGATCCCACGCTAAGGTTCAAAATATACCTTTTGAAATACCCTGGGATGTCTTCTTTAAGAAATGGTATGGCTTTATGGGGAATTTGGATTATATAGCCTGGTAAAATACTCTAAAATGGGACATAGGCACAGCATAAAAATTCAAAGTTTGAAAAAAACTGGAATGGCTGTGTCCCAAATGTGCCCCTCCGATGTCCACACATACCTGGCAAAGGTACATACGGGGGTATTGCTGTACTCAGCCGACATAGCTGAGCAACATATGAAGTATTATACAGTCGTAGCACACATAAGGTTTGCAAAATATACTGTGCAAACTCACTTTGTATGTCAAAAAGGCAGAAAAAACGCTTATTACCACTACATCTGGTACAAGCTAGCGGAAAAATGATCCCACGCTAAGGTTCAAAATATGCCTTTTGAAATACCCTGGGATGTCTTCTTTAAGAAATGGTATGGCTTTATGGGGAATTTGGATTATATAGCCTGGTAAAATACTCTAAAATGGGACATAGGCACAGCATAAAAATTCAAAGTTTGAAAAAAACTGGAATGGCTGTGTCCCAAATGTGCCCCTCCGATGTCCACACATACCTGGCAAAGGTACATACGGGGGTATTGCTGTACTCAGCCGACATAGCTGAGCAACATATGAAGTATTATACAGTCGTAGCACACATAAGGTTTGCAAAATATACTGTGCAAACTCACTTTGTATGTCAAAAAGGCAGAAAAAATGCTGGTACAAGCTAGCGGAAAAATGATCCCACGCTAAGGTTCAAACTATACCTTTTGAAACACCCTGGGATGTCTTCTTTAAGAAATGGTATGGCTTATGGGGAATTTGGATTATATAGCCTGGTAAAATACTCTAAAATGGGACATAGGCACAGCATAAAAATTCAAAGTTTGAAAAAAACTGGAATGGCTGTGTCCCAAATGTGCCCCTCCGATGTCCACACATACCTGGCAAAGGTACATACGGGGGTATTGCTGTACTCAGCCGACATAGCTGAGCAACATATGAAGTATTATACAGTCGTAGCACACATAAGGTTTGCAAAATATACTGTGCAAACTCACTTTGTATGTCAAAAAGGCAGAAAAACGCTTATTACCACTACATCTGGTACAAGCTAGCGGAAAAATGATCCCACGCTAAGGTTCAAACTATACCTTTTGAAACACCCTGGGGTGTCTACTTTAAGAAATGGTAGGCCTTTGTGGGGTAGTTTGAATTTAAAACCTGCGAAGATGCTTGGAAATTGCACATAGGCCCAGCGTCAAAATTCAAAGTTTGGTAAAAACGGATATGGCTTGGTCTGCTATATGGCACTGTAGCTTCACGAAATAGTGCCAAAGACATTCATATGGGGTGTCATTTTACTCAGAAGACTTAGCTGAGCATAATTTGGGGGTTTGAACTTAGTGGCACATATGAAATATACAAAACGCCCAGCAAAAATGCAATCCGTATGTAAAAAATGCACAAAATTATTTTTTACCACATACTTTGGCATATATTGGTGAAAAAATGGGGGCATGTTAAGGCACAATATGCACCTTATAAGATACCCTGGAGTGTCTACTTTTTACAGTGGTAGGCCTTAGGGTTTTGAACAGTCAAACTGTTATAATACTGTGACTAAGCTCATTAAATCCATCTCAAAATTCTACTGTGAATACTGTAAGGACAGGTCTCCTATATGGCACTGCAGCTTCACGAAATAGTGCCAAAGACATTCATATAGGTGTCATTTTACTCAGAAGCTGAGCATAATTTGGGGTTTTGACTTAGTGGCACATATGAATATACAAAACGCCCGGCGAAATGCAATCCGTATGTAAAAAATGCACAAAATTATTTTTACCACATACTTTGGCATATATTGGTGAAAAAATGGGGGCATGTTAAGGCACAATATGCACCTTATGGATACCCTGGAGTGTCTACTTTTACAAAATGGTAGGCCTTTGTGGGGGTTTTTTGAACAGTCAAACTGTTATAATACCCCAAATGGAAGCTAAGGCTCATTAAATCCATCTCTCAAAATTCTACTGTGAATACTGTAAAGGACAGGTCTCCTATATGGCACTGTAGCTTCACGAAATAGTGCAAAAGACATTCATATGGGGTGTCATTTTACTCAGAAGACTTAGCTGAGCATAATTTGGGGGGTTTGAACTTAGTGGCACATATGAAATATACAAAACGCCCAGCAAAAATGCAATCCGTATGTAAAAAATGCACAAAATTATTTTTTACCACATACTTTGGCATATATTGGTGAAAAAATGGGGGCATGTTAAGGCACAATATGCACCTTATAAGATACCCTGGAGTGTCTACTTTTACAAATGGTAGGCCTTTGTGGGGGTTTTTTGAACAGCCAAACTGTTATAATACCCCAAAATGGAAGCTAAGGCTCATTAAATCCATCTCTCAAAATTCTACTGTGAATACTGAAAAGGACAGGTATCCTGTATGGCACTGTAACTTCACGAAATAGTGCAAAAGACATACAATGGGGTGTCATTTTACTCAGCAGATGTAACTGAACACAAAATAAAACTTTGTACAGGAATAGCACACACCAACTTTACAAAATATACACGAGAATTTCTCTGTTATAAGTTTGTGTGCCAAAAACCAAAAAGAACACAATTTTACTCCAATATTTAGCAGAGGTTGGCGGTGAAATGGCTACGTAGAAAGTGTCAAAATAACCTTAGGTAAATAGCCCGTGATGTCTACTTTATATAAATATATACTTTTGTGTGGCAATTTTGTTTTCTTTTATGGCTATTAAGCTTACAAGACAAACATACCAAATTCTAAAATCGCTCCACATTAAAGTTTATTTTACTCCTTGTGCTTTGTGACCTGTAACTACCAAAAAAAACTTAAAATCCCAGACACATTATATATTCTGTAAATCAGAACAAATAAATAAATTTATTTTTAATTACTTTCCTTAACCTGCACTAATTATGCACACATTATTATTGCAAAACCTGTAAAAAAAAACAATATTTTTCATTTTTTTTGCATTTTTCTGTATTTTTTTTATAATAAGTAAGCATTTATATATCTATATGTTATATCAAATTAAAGCCCTTTCTATCCTTTAAAAAACAGTATATAATGTGTGTCGGTGCAATAAATGAGAGAGATGCAAATTGCAGTTGAACGCAAACAGCAAGAAAATGCAAAAATTGCTTGTGTCATTAAGCGTAAGTCAAGCTTCTGAAGCTGTGTCCTTAAGGGGTTAAAAATTAGAACACATATGGAGAAATGGAAGTATATAAGTAGGATGCTATGAAGACACATTTTCTACAGATAAGGCATATACAATAACATTTCACTACAATGTTTCTTCCTTTTTTTCCCTTATTTACATTGTAAACTGTATATGAGCCGAAGAGGGCTCTAATATGAACTGAATAAAACTCCCAGAACGGACTATATTTCCCATAAAGAACCGGACGAAAACCGGAAGTGACACGCTAAGCGCAAAGCACTCTGGATCCTGTAGTGCCGAAAAACCGGAAGTGACGCGACGGCATTTTAGCCGCGTCACATGACACAAAAAGACTCTTTTGATTGGAAGAAGACATTTTAGGCGGGATTTTGGACGCTTAAATTACAGAACATCAAGAGGACATTCACAAGCTGACTGAGGAAGCCGTTTTTACCGGCGAAACGCGTTTTGGCTTTTAAAGTGGACTCATTATTTTTTTCTGAACCACCAATACTTGAAATATTTTGTTCTTATCCAATTTTTTATTTTCTAGAAATATTTTTATACTGTTTTTATATACATTGTAATAAATTCCCTTATTTTATACTATCCACTGTATCCAGTACCAGTGATTCCAGGGAAGGGGCAGTGTCACCCCACAAATTGACACTAGGCCTATACACTTAGAGCCAGTTACCAAAAGGCTCTAAATAAGGTGAGCACTTTAATTTGTTATTTATATGAAAATATTACAAAAGGATGCTACACTTAGTTGGATAATTCTGTGTCTTTTATATACGCTGGGGAGAGGAAAATACACACTGAACCTGGAGAGAGGGGTCGTGTGATCTACCCTTAAAGACACAGACGCACGAAAGTTTAGAGCCTCATTCACTTGAAAAGGCTCTAAAAAATGTGAGTGGAGATATATATGTTACCCACTAAACACTTCACTAAAGTAATAGATATACTGCACAATTATCTGTATATATTTCTGTTTTCTTTTGTATGTATATTACATTGGAGAATATAAAGGATAATTGCCTTTGAATCACAGGTAATACACTGTGTTTTCACACACTATACAGCGCTGCACTCTTAAAGATAGAAGACCTAAGGGGTGGTAACACCTAAGGGGTGGTAACACCTATTAGGTCTGAAATCTTTTTTGTTTTTTGGTGTTTATCTTTGTATGGTGGGCTTTTAGGAGTACCCACAGAGTGTAAACAGCAGCTAAAATACACTGTTCACATGAATTACTCAGCGCCACAAATTCCACACCTATTGTTAATATATTCAATCTGTTAATTATATTAACCATTGTGTTCAGTAATCATATCACAGGCAGAGGGGAGGATTTTGTGTGGGAGTGTCTGTGTGTATTGTACGGATTGATTGGTTGTATTTCAAAACCCTGTGGGCTGTACTATGTTTGGGGATTGTGAATAAAAGAGGCTGTATGTGCCAGTACAGTCAGTTCTGCTTGACCTCAAAACGAAGTGTCGTCTCGTTATTGGGGGAATTGGATTGTATGCTGATTGCCAGGATTGTATGCTTTTACTGTTCAGCTGTTTACAGCATTCATATGCTTGAGAGCCTTCGTATGCTTCTCCGGTTCGGTGGTTGTGGTGTCTGCTGCAGTGCTTGGAGCCCTCAGGAAGCGCTAGGAGCATCCTTCAATGGAGGTACCCAGTCGGGGTGCCAGGTGATCCGTTACACTGTCCCTATCAGAGGCAGCATCTTCTCCCTACACTAATAAGACCACTCCAGCTTATATATAAAGGCTTGGTCATATGCTGCATTGGTCATTCACAGCCATGACATTAGTAGGCTTCTAAGGGCACATGAGTCAAACGCTCATTGATTGGCTGCCCTGCAGCCTTTGAAACCGCGTCATTAAATCGACGAACACCGAACTCCAACCAGAACATACAGTGATATGTCCATATTCGGGTCTGTGGTCCAAAAAACCTAATGTTCGGTACGAACCCAAACTTTACAGTTCGGGTTCCCTCAACTCTAGTTAGAATCAGTTATGATAAGGAATTATTTGATACCATATTCTATTGCCATTTATATGGTCTTATATACTGCACAGAGTTTGACTATATGACTGCTTTTGGGATCAATATTGTATCCTATAGATACATTGGGATAATCACCCATTCAGGCTATTCCGATACCTACAACTAACTGCTGTTTATTATCAACGGTGGTGTGATATGAACAACCATAAATGGTCAACAGTAGTCCTTGTCATAAACTTTATAAGGGGATGAAAATTGCTCTTCTTGGAAGTCATCTCCAATGTCATTATCATTCAGAGATGGGGCAGTACAGTTATGTAACTCTGCTAAACCTTGGGCAACTGGGCTTCTCATATTGTGTTTATAATGGACTTCTAATGGCCAACCCTGTAAGGATAGAGTCCACGCAGTAATCTGACTGTTTGAGAGATTACCGTCTCTAATTCTTTTGCTCTGCAAATATTGTAGAGGTTGGTGAGCAGTTTCTACAATAATTTTCTCTCCTTGGATGTAGTTACGAAAATCTTGGAGTGCCCAAACAGTTAACAATAATGCCTTCTCGCACGTGTTCAATTTCATTTCAACAGGTGGCAAAGTGTTGCTAGCATATGAAATAACCTTGTTTAGACTGTCCTGCTTCTGATACAGAACAGCACTTATGTGTAAATTGGTGTATCCTGTCTGTAGATAAAATGGTTTACCCCCCTCTGGGTATGTTCCATAGGGTGCCTGAATGAGCTTCCTCCTCGGTTCACTCACTGTTTTGTCCTGAGGCAGTTCCAAGTAGTTTCCTTTTTAAGCATAGAAACATAGAATGTGATGGCAGATAAGAACCATTCGGCCCATCTTGTCTGCCCAATTTTCCAAATACTTTCATTAGTCCCTGGCCTTATCTTATAGTTAGGAAAGCCTTATGCCTATCCCATGCATGCTTAAACTCCTATACTGTGTTAACCTCTACCACTTCAGCTGGAAGGGTATTCCATGCATCCACTACCCTATCAGTAAAGTAATACTTCCTTAAGAGTGGTTTTGTTACTTCTGCATAGTTATTTATGCCAAGGAATGATCTTAATTCCTTGATATTAGTTAGTGTTTTAGCATTCAGTACGACTTCAACCTTTTTCTATCACTTTTTTTATCACTAGGAATAAATGTTTAGCCGTCCAATAGAACTATATAGTAAAAATGTTCCTATCAGATTGTAACTTTCTGATTCGCTATCCATGGTTTGGATCAATCTGTCATGTGGGGAAGCATACTGGATCATTTTAGGATTAGTTATATGCTTTAACAGACTTTTGCTAATTTAGCTGTTCTCACTCTTTAAGTTCAGCTTAGCATTTCTTCTCCTTTAATAGGGAAGAATAAGTTGTTATTAAGATGTACGACAAAGCAATTTATGACATTACTGCCAATGTAAACCTAACAGCGAGTGGGACGGAACGCCTGGCACCCCAACCGTGTACCTCCGTCAATCGCTGGTCCTTGTACTTACGAACACCATAAGCACCGCACTGGAACACCATAACCACCACAAACCCCACAAACCGCCGCAGATTGGTTGAGGTCTCTCTGTCCTCCACCCACCTTGGACCCAAGGCCAGGATCCAGCATCCAGTGGGTAGACCGCTCCTAGTCTAGAAAGCGAAGCAGGCTGCTCTTAAAAGAGCAATTGTGATCCAAGGTACTATAGTGATTATAGCAATCCCTAGAGTGAACATAGTTATCCAATCCCCCAATCAGGAGTCTAGACTTCATGAAGGGTAAAACAAATCTCAGTTTAATGGTAGCCACAACTGGCCTTTTATGACAGTCTCCATGCAAGGGGCACTCCCCCTGGACCTGAGAGTAAACCACAGTAGAAATAAAACACAATAACATTTGCTCTCAGGTCCAGGACACTCCCATACAAAACAGGATAATCCCTGCTCTGTGCCTTGGAGATAATTGGATCAGAAACTGTACTAATCTAATCCAATTATCTCCAAGTACAGAAAAAAACATAAATTTTTACAAACACCCCAAAAGTACCTTAAAACACAAACAATTACTACAAAAGTTACATCCTCTGATAGCCCTCATCTGGGTGACTAACATATCCCAAAATCACCCAGTTCAGGGGTTCTGGAATTCCCATAGAAGTCCAAAATTTGACCTACCACTCGTGGTCCCATGCCCAAAACAGGTCCAGAGAATCAGGGCTTTTAGTTGGTCTAGTTCGGTAGTTAAGAACCGAACAAAATACCAAACAGAGTCAATGTTATTACCCTGGAGCTTGTTCCCCTTGTTCCTGGGAACGTTTCCACCGAACAGTGCCTTTCTAAGTGTTATAGAACCAAATGCAGGTGATCATGGTAGTCCGGCAGTGTTTGGGAGTTTTCAGAGTCCGAAAATGGTTCAATGAACATGACAACCAAACCCCTGCCTGCGATTGTGCGAACAAGATGGCTGCCACCTCGTGGTCATTCATAGGGAATGTGGCCACCCAGGTGAACACTTAGAACACTGCGGTGGAAATTGCTACAGATTCATCCTAGTCCCTGTGAAGAGTAATGTTTAAAACATCACCTTCCAGAGAGGCATTTTGGATTCTCCCTGGAACAACTCTTACAGAATGTTCATCTACAGGTGCGATTGCATAATTCAACTTCAGAATAGTCTCGTCAGGTGACTGACTGTTGCTAAAATGGATCTCAATAGTGTCAGGCCTTTTTTCTATAACATGGCAGTTATGTTCTGATTTAACATGTGAGTTTTCATAGGTTATGTGAACCTTAGCTTGTGACCACACAATTCCATTCACACAGTCAATGAAAGGGTTAAAAATGATGTACGTGACTACTGTAAATGCACCAGACTATATTAGAAATAGCAATTGTTAAATATCAACTTAATAGTAAAACCTGTTACACATCATCAAAGAATTAATCTTTTAACCTCTGGTTACAGAAATACATTTTGTTGGTTGCTGAATAAGCAATATTGTGTTTAGCTGATGCAATCCTGTCATGTTACTTTTGATGTAACTTCTATCTATAAATAGGTTTGCCTGACCCTTAATACACTAGTAGTAGCCCGATTTGAAACACTTGTCTGTGTATCACTGAAAAGATCTCCACAAACGTTCGGTCAAAAAGTGAGGTGCATGGAACGTTTTGCCGAGCAGTGTAATATGACCCCAACAAGTCAATAATTGTGTTTAGTTTTCTGAGTATATCTATAACCAGAATCAGTCGATCATAGTAGAGATCTACCACTATCACCGGTTGTCTAAAGTTTTTGTTACCTATTTTAAACTATTTTTAACCAGGTATTGTCAATAACATGAAGGGTATTTCCTTGCACCCTAAACAGAACATTGGGGAAATGTCTTAGCTTTGGCTTATCCATTGCTAAATCTACTACCTGCTGGAAGTAAGTGTTGAACAAGATAGTGACCTGCAAACCAGTATTTATTAACCCTTTGAAAGGTTTGGATAGCGAATTCTGTATTTCTACAGACATGTAGTATGTTCCTTCATGTTCTTCTAATTTACATAAGAATTTAGAATGTGTCAACATTTCACTTGTCTTGCATATATTACCTGTCACAGCAGTAGTTTCTACCTGTACTGAGGAATGCTCCGTCTTATCTACTGTCCCATTCTTTTTAAGAACATCTTGAATTTTCATGCGGGAACTAGTGGTTGGCATCTCATCATTTAACCTTTTCAGGTCTGAATCATGGAAACTAGATGCTGTTAAGGATATGTTAGCCTGTGGACATGCCCCTCACTAGGCCTTCACTCCATAGGTTACATACATAATTTTACAAGGGTCAACTACAACCCTATCATACTACAGTTGACTATTCCTCTTGGGATTGTTATAGCAGTTCCTTCCTATTCCTCTTTCTGCAATCCTGAGAATGTAGAACCCCTCAATACACATTTAACTATATTCAGGCCTCTTTGGTCTGTCACCGTTTTACCTAAGCCTTGTATAATCCACAACTCCTTTCACAAGCACTTACTATATCTCACATATTTCCTTTCCTGCTGGTAAACTAGAGATATTCCCATCTTTCTAATACATACTTCAGGTCCTTCTTGTGGACGTACGCACAGTGGGAACCTATAACTAGATGCAGCACTGCTAGATATCTCTCATCAATATCCATAATGATAAGTCTAGGTTTATGCTCATAATCATGAGTCCCATTATTATCTTTTCATCCTGTTGTTGATGTTTTAATCCCTAAACACACCACAGGTACATTTTACACTTATCTCAATTAGCACTTACACTATCCTGGACATATCCCCATTAGCGTTTCCATTGTGGATGTATCTATGATATTCCTTTTTCAAACTCAACCACACACTAGTTGGGCAAGATAAGTACGTCCCAACATACTTTTATCAATTCATTAGGTTTCTATTGCCCTGCATTCCTTAAGGATATATCAACTGGCTGTAAATGGTATTGGTGTGGGCTATATTCTAGTATAGTTGTAATTCAGTCAAGTGAGACCAACTCCCATCTTCACATGGAGGTATTCGTCCATCGTCCCAACTCATAGCTAGAGCCTCGCTCAAAACTCATTTGAATCTTTTACTGTCACCAAGAGAACAACATTCCCACAACTTCGGTAGCCTCAGTCCCTCGGCCAATTCATAGCTAGAGCCACTCACAGCCACTTGGCACTTTATAGGGCCTTTACCTTCCCCTAGGTTAGATAATTTATTCACCATTTGGCACTATGCAAGCTGCCACTTGATGCAGGGTTACACTATTACCAGCATGCTGTCACATTTACTCTTCTTAGTAGTATGTCTCACACCTTAGGGTATACGATAACAACAAATTGGAGAAGTCAGAATCTCCTAACTTAGGAGTTCATAAGACTCCCGCTAGAACCCCACTTCATACCCTTTACATCCATTCTCTCAGGGTAACATTACCAGTTACAATACAGTACATGTTCCCTCTTTGTTATTACAACAAAACATTTAGTTCCCCTGTCATTTAGGAAGGAAACACTAGAAGGCTAAGACATCAATTAGGTCTCCTTGTTGATTGCCTCCCAAGACCTCATAGAAAACTAGGTATACTCCTAGGTAGACTTGTGAGCAGTTTTGAAAGCTGATTTAATTATTTTGGATAAGCTTTTGAAATGAACACAACCCACAAGAAACAGTTTTGAAATTATTTATCTACAGATATCTCCATTAAAGTCTAAGATAATGTTTGCAGATAAATTATTTGAAAACAAAATTCTAACATTGTAATCATTTGAATATTGTATTCAATAGAATTAAATCAAGTGAAATAAATAAAAAAACAAAACAGTGAATATGGAGTGTGTTCTGGCACTATTAGGGAGTACACACAGCTAAACCCAGTGCCTTAAATTACTCAAAAAAGGCACAGTGATAAAGCAATAAAACATAGACTTATTGCCACAACGTCACAGGAAGTGATGCCTAGGCAAAAGTATGTCTTAATGCAAGGATTTAATCCAAAAGTAGGAAACGGAGGGAAAGCGCACAATCTCCAATTTCCAGATACACAGCATAAAAAAAGAGTAGTTAACTGAGAATTGTATGCACCAGGAGGAATGCTATTTGGGCTGAAAAGCATTGTGCAATTGGACACTTTGTGTCTGGCTTGTGCCATTACCTTTCATTTTATTTTTTTTGTGTTAATTCCAAATTAAAGTTGATTTACTTATACTTACCTGAAGTACCTGCATTATTCCATGGGCGTGCAGAGCGTTGAAGGGATAAAGTGAACTGGAGGGGTATACTTTTCAATGCCTTTACAGTCAGAGCCAGCTTTATATGGCTCTGTAGAGTGTGAGTGTATATCTGTATTAAAAGTACATAACAGCAGCTATACAGCTATACTATGAGAATTCTGTTTGTTTCTTTGCAGATGTGACTGTATGTGTATAATTCCTTAAATGCAGGAAAGCATTTCACAGTGTGTTTAGGTGGTATTTATTGTGCTTCCCATTCCTTTAGTATGTTTTAAAGAATTAAATCAAGGCCACTGATTGGCCTAAATCAGTATAGTACATATGACAAGACAAATATGAGGTGCTCTGCAAACTCATGTATTTGTGCATTATAACAGAATATTTCAGTTCAAACTTTAAAAATCTTCTAAATTACAAAATATTTGCCAGTGCTAATTTCCAGAAATATTGCATTGATGGACCATTTATCTTCATTTAAAAAAAAAAAGTTGGATATTTGTATTTTCACTTTTCCAGATTGGTCTTCAGAAATCTTCTAAATCAGCCCACTGAAAGAAAGAACAATAGGTTAGGTGAGGAATTGTGTTACAGGAAAGAACAGGTATATCTAAAAGGTAGAATGTAGATGATCTAAAGATGGCAAAGAATCATGGGAAATTTAGAAACATTCTGGACCATAATAGAGGATTGATTTATATTTAACTTTCTAAATGTGGGATTGCCATATTTTAGGATACCAAATTGGGAAGATGTGTAGCAGATAGCTCGCTTGTTTGTTATCCTTTAATATGGAAACCCCACTTAAGGATAGCACATGAGGGAGTTATCTTCTAAACTGATGAAAGATCAAAATTAAGAAAAGCTCTTTCAGCAGTGCCATCTTAACAGCATTATGGGTCCCTGGCCAAAGCAGTGCACTGGGACCCTGTCTACACAACAACTCACAGGAGTGAGAGTAGATAATGGGATGTGAACAGATAATTGGGTGGAGGCCCTAACTATAATAGTAAAGGGGATAATGACTGTGTTTCCACCCTATGGCCACCACGCATTAGTTGCTGGTGGAGACCCTATACTATTGAAGAGCCTAAATGCCACCAGACAGTTGAAATCTAGACCCAAATGCTTTAAATCCAGGCCTGGATGAGACTAGCAACTGGGCAGGTATTGCTGCCCAGTTGCTAGAAAGATGAACAGGGCATGTTAAATAACATGGGATTACAGAGTCCCTTACATCTCTCACTTGTGGGCATCAGGTGGGGGACTTGAAAGTAGATAATGGGATGTGAACAGATAATTGGGTGGAGGCCCTAACTATAATAGTAAAGGGGATAATGACTGTGTTTCTACCCTATGGCCACCGCGCATTAGTTTCTGGTGGAGACCCTATACTATTGAAGAGCCTAAAATTCTCCCCCGACCTCAGTGGTGTTTTGGAGTGTTTTCCTGACTTTGTAAAAATGTATGTTTTTCTGCTTAGAGTTAATTAAGTTAGCCCATTGTCTTTGTTAATTGTAGATTACAATTGTACATCCCTCACTCACAAAGCACCCATCATGCACACACACACACACATACAACATCCCTCACACACACAGCACCCCTCACACATACACACATCAGTGAGGGGTGTAGTGGTGCTGTGTGTATGTGTGAGGGGTGCTGTGTGTGTGAGGGATGTTGTATGTGTGTGTGTGTGCATGATGGGTGCTTTGTGAGTGAGGGATGTACAATTGTAATCTACAATTAACAAAGACAATGGGCTAACTTAATTAACTGCTTGTTTTGTGAGTGAGGGATGTAGTATGTGTGTGTTTGTCTGGGATGTTATATGTGAGGGTTGCGTTGTATGTAAGGGGTGCTTTGTTTGTGTGTGTGTGTGAGGGGTGCTGTGTGTGTGTGTGTGTGTGTGTATGAGGGGTGCTTTGTGTGTGTGAGAGATGATGTGTGTGTGTGTGTGAGCTCTGATGTACACACAAACACAGGCTGCTAAATACACACACACACACAGACTGCTAAATACACACACACAGACTGCTGAATACACACACAGAATGCTGAATACACACAATGAGACTATTAAATATGCACAGACTGCTGAATACACTCAGATTGCAGTGACAGGGTCTAGGGGTGCTGTGTGTATGTGTGAGGGTTGACTTGTGTATGTGTGAGGGGTGCAGTGTGTGGGAAGGGGTGCTTTGTATGTGTATGTGAGTGGCATTGACATGGCAACACACGACACCTCTGCTCTTGGGAGGAGTGATCTGCCAAACAATCTTCGTATACAATTTTCATTTTTTCTCCCCTTTTTCCTCTCCAGCTCATTTTTTTTACAAGTGAATTATCTATTATAATTGTGACGGACCGCCTGGCACTTCGACCGAGTATATCCGCCAATCAATGGTTCTAGTGCTTTCTGAGGGCTCCAAGCACTCCACAAGAAACCATAAGCACTGCAGACCCCACTAACCGCCGCAGCTTGGTTGGGGTCTTGCCATCCTTCACCCACCCTGGACCCAAGACCAGGATCCAGCTCCCAATCATCCTCCAGAGAGCATAGCAGGAGCAGCTCTTAGAAGAGCTACTGATTATACTCAGGGGAGTATAGTGATTATAGCAATCCCCAGAGTGTAGTTCCCCAATCCCCCAAACATGAGCCAAGACTTCATGAAGGGGTAAAGCAGGTCTAAAGGTTTATTGAACAGCTTGAGTTTTTATACAGTTTTTACAGAAAAGGTGACGCCCAGGTGGACCTAGTTGGGCACCAAATACAAAACATACAAACCGATCAAAACAGAGGTTTACATTCAGACACCCCCATACAGTGTACACAATCCCTCCCCTCTGCCTGTGATACAATTAACAAAGACAATGGGCTAACTTAATTAACTCTAAGCAGAAAAACATACATTTTTACAAAGTCAGGAAAACACTCCAAAACACCACTGAGGTCGGGGGAGAATTTTAGGCTCTTCAATAGTATAGGGTCTCCACCAGAAACTAATGCGCGGTGGCCATAGGGTAGAAACACAGTCATTATCCCCTTTACTATTATAGTTAGGGCCTCCACCCAATTATCTGTTCACATCCCATTATCTACTTTCAAGTCCCCCACCTGATGCCCACAAGTGAGAGATGTAAGGGACTCTGTAATCCCATGTTATTTAACATGCCCTGTTCATCTTTCTAGCAACTGGGCAGCAATACCTGCCCAGTTGCTAGTCTCATCCAGGCCTGGATTTAAAGCATTTGGGTCTAGATTTCAACTGTCTGGTGGCATTTTGTGCAGTTAAATTCCTGGCCTAATTTATGTCTGGGAGCCCTAATTGTAAAATCCCCACATTATTGAATAGTGTAAATGTCTGATGGTTTAGCTAATGTGCCAATTACTCTTCCTTGGGATAATAGTATTCACTGCATAACGTAAAGAATAGAGTTATTTTGTTCACTACACTGATATTGACAAAATAGATACATGTCAAAAGATAGATTGTAACATACCCATAGTGAATAAGCTGCTAAAAACATGAATTAAATGTATTCATTGATTGTGATGAAGAATTTGTTGCTATTTCATATCTGTTCCTTACCAAAATTATATTCAAATATGAATCCACGTGCAGTTAATAAACCATCACTGTGAAAATGTATTATAACTACATTTTGCGTAGAATTCAAAGAAGGAGGTGCTTTAAACCCACAGAATCTGCCCAGAAGAGGACCATTTAATGAGTTTCCATCAGAGATCTTCACATAGTCACAGACGCAGGAACAAATAAATTTGCAATATTCTATGTGAAAGGAAGTGAATTTCACTACCACCTAAAAGATAAAGGCAAACTCTTAAGAATATTTCTAGAGTTGTATTTAATTTGTGACAAATTATGAGGTTTGACATATTGCACTACTAGTTTCCCTGCTTTTCTTTTGTCTGTTATATGGACACCCAAGATATCTGAAAAGTTTACACCTCTCAAATCCAAGGCTACTTGGGTGCCTATAGTGGTCCTTTAAGGATGGAGCCAAATGTACAATTTGTGATCAAACCAAAATGTAAACCAAACCTAAAATTTGTGCTATATGTCTGTTCAACCATAATTCACCTGTATCATATTGAGTACAAACATATTATATATCATTTTATTCAGGAAAAACTGGGCTTTCATTTAATATCAAATACTTAACTATGAAACATTATTTAATATGAATAAAAAATAAAATATAAAATAAATGTGATAAATTAAGAAATGTTATTTTTCTTGTTGTTATAGTTCTGCATGGAATTTTAACTGTGAAAGTCATAATACTGCTAGCTATTACTGCAACAAAGTACACATATTTGTATTCAGCGATGTCTCATGAGTAAAGCAGCACCCTGCATGTAAAGATTTTACAGTATTTTGGAAAGTTACAGAGTCAAATATAACACGTCACATTTTTCAGTTTATACACATCGAAATTTGCCAGCCTTGTTATGTTGCCTTTGAGACCGTATGGTAGCCCCGGAATGAGAATTATCCCCATGATAGCATACCATTTGTAAAAGCAGACAACCCAATGTATTACAATTGGGGTTTGTCCAGGATTTTTAGTAGTCACTTAGTCATAAACACTGACCAAAGCTAGCGTTCCTATTTGTTTATGTGTGAAAAATGCAAAGAAATTTTTTCTTTTTCTTATTTCTTCTTTTTTTTTATTAATTATTTTTATTTTAAATACATGAATTGATTTTCTTACCCCTCCTGGGTGGTATGATTATTCCTCATTCTAGGGTCTTCTTTGCACAATCTGCACCTTGGGACTTGCCTGGTGTGGTAGACTCCAGCTTCTATTGATCTAGTGCTGAGTGCCTGTTCCTGTGCTGCTAGGATTAGTGCCTAAGTGCTGTGTTTTAGTCCTGTCTTTTCCGACCCCTGGTAGGATTTTGTCATTGAAATTGTCAGATTGGTTAGCAATTAGCGTTCATATTTGTTCTTTGTATTTTTCCCACACAAACAAATAGGGGTCCTGATCTGCCGCGGGGAGACTGGAGCAGCGCTGATCGCCGCTGGGGGACCGACGGAGATCAGGTAAGTACCCCAAGATGTTATGACGGTTCAGGACCATCATCGGTCCTCAACGGGATGTTGAGGACCCCTTTATTGCCATCCTAATGAAAATCCATGTATTGGGGCTGAAACGTCGATATTTTTAAATGATATAGAATAAAAATTATATTTTATTTTCACTATCATCAAGTCCTTGGAGTGCGGTCATTTCCAATTATATATATATATATATATATATATATATATATATATATATATATATATTAACTTTTAACAACTTTATTTTAACTTTTCCACCAGCAGGGGGGCTGCCAGCAGGGAGACTGCTACCCCATGGGTGGTGGCCAGGGGGGAACAATAGGTTCCCCGTATTGACGTAGGGCCCCCACCTGCTGTTCATGGGTGGGGGCCGGGGGGGTCGACATTGTAACTTTGGCCCCCATCCACTGCACATGAGTGGGAGCGTGGGGGGTCAATAGGTTCCCCCATTGTAATTTTGAGTCCCCACCTGCCGCACTTGAGTGGGAGCCGAGGGGAGAACAATAGGTCCCCCCATATCATATTAGGGCCCCCACCTGCCGCTCATGGGTGGGGGCTTGGGGGTTAATAGGTCCCCCCTATTTTTATGTAGGTCCCCAAATGCCTCACATGGGTGGGTGGCGGGGAGACAATAGGTCGCCCTGTATCAACTTTGGGCTGCTACACATGGGTTGGGGCCAGGGGGGGGCAAATAGGTTCCCCCCATTGTAATTTTGGGCCCCCACCCACCGTACAAGGGGGCGGTGGGGGATAATAGGTCTACCGTATCATCTTAGGGCCCCCACCCGCCGCTTATGGGTGGGGGCCGGGGAGAATATAGGTCCCCCCTGTTTTCATGTAGGGCCCACAACCTGCCTCTCGTGGGTGGGGGCCTGTGGCAGGGGACAATAGGTCCCCCACCATTGTCATTTAGGGACCCCACTCGTGGGGCACAGGTGGGGGATCAGGGGGACACTATGTCCCCCCCGGCTAGCCAGAAGATGAGTGGGATTCACCACAGTGCTCACTGTTTAGTAGATATGCCCCTACTCTCAGCATTGTGAGGGGGGGAGAGCATGTGGGGGGTTAGGAAGTGGCGGGGAGCACAGCTTCCTGCCACTTCTATTTTTACATATTACAAGGAGGGAACTGCGAGCCAGCTGCTCTCTCCTTGTAATAAACAAATGAACGAAGGAAGTTAAATTCCCGGCTCTCAGAATCGGCTGATTTAGGGGTGTGTCTCTTCAAAGCCTTCATAAAGAATAAAGAAAATGATTTGAAAAATAAGAGAAGGATGAAAATAGTTAAGGCACTCTAACAACTTAAATTAGATTAAGTTGTTAAAGTGCCTACAGTGTTCCCTTACTGTATATGAATACATGTATTTGAATAGATAATTTTATATTTGTGTTGATGGGCAACTTAGAGGGACACTATAGGCACCATGACCACATCATCAAATTGAAGTGGTTGTAGTGTCTGGAGTAAGCTGGTGCTGTCCTTTCAATCAGCATTAAACCATTCTTAATTCTAAATAAGAGTCTATCATAACCTATCCACTCTGTGCTGCTTGGACTAGTGAGAAAGAATTCAATGAGATGAAATAGTTAGAGTGCCTACCATGTCCCTTTAAAAAAGGATAGGTGGAGCTTAGTGTCCTTAATATTATCTCACCTTTTTACCAGATGGTGCCTTTATAATATAAATAGCATCTACATTATTGGGATACGACCTAGGATGTAATGGTGACTTCACAACCCCATTGTCTTCATATAACATGTCTCCATTAGTAACTGCAGACGAAAAATATAATTGAATACATGTATTAACAATAAATTTGATAATTTTATATTATATCAATTGATGTGTGGATGGGTGCTTCACTGATTAAGGAACTCTTGATGAATATACAAATGTCATCATTTTATTAATCCAGCCTAGATACTCAATGGGCTCATTTACAACTTTGGCCTAAATTTAATAATTTTGGATTAGCTTTTCAAATGATTTAATATTTTGAATTAACTTTTAGAATGTTTTGATATTGTACAAAATATTATATATTTTTATATATTTTGTAATAGTTCATTTTATTTTGAATATTGGTATTTTTTTTTTGATATTTTAATATTTTGAAAATAACATTTTAAAAGATTATCCAAAAATATTAACTTATTTGAAAAAAATATTAAATTATTTGAAAAACTTAAAGGAATCCCCCCCCTTCCAGTGCAGAACAAGTTAAAAAACCCTTCTGTCACTTACCTGATTCCAGGACTGATGTTCCTCAGCCCTGGCTCAGGCTCTGCCCCCACTCTTTAGCCAATGTCAGCTGGCGGGAGGACCTACACTTCATGCGGTCACCTTAGGGCTTCCCCCATAGTAAAGCATTGTATAACGAGTGAGCGCCATCTGGCAGACCCCAAGTCAAACTGTTCTAAAATAGGATGTACCTTCTTTATATTGAACTTTAAATTTGCTTTGAGAAGCTTCCCGATTGCTCACAAACTCCATCAACAGGAAATTTTTATCAGAAACAAAAGGAGGGATTGCTGTAGACCCACAGGTCTTGTTCTGAAGAACGCTATATTTACGATTTTCACCATTGTAAATTTTCAAGTAAGAGTCACTGCAGCCAGAGGATTGGGGGATATTGACTTTACCGATTTCCAGATAAATCTAAGTACAGAATATATAATGTTAAGAGCTCAATTACATCAATGTATATGGTACAAATACACATACATTAATGTGAAACATGACATAAGTAGACGCTCTATTTAATGTAAAGAGATCATCCATACTATGTTCTCTGTTGCATATTTCTGGTCATTAGGTATTACATCTACTTGAAAGCTATCCATGGGAACTAATACAAACTTTAATTTCAACAAAAATATAAATGTTAGTCTGCCTTCATAAGAAGTAATAATGGGGAAAGTGATAAAAGCCAGTGCAAAAACAAGCCAATGGAATATTCCTCTAGATAGCACATCTGACACTAATTTATTTTTCTTCATAATTATAGCAAACAGTAGTTGTTATGGTGCTGTGCATGCACTTAACAAACATGTTTTAATTTGGTATCGGCATCTTTTGGTCACTGACAGAGATGGAATTCTTGCCGTATTCAGACTATTTGAAAATACCAATGAACAAATTAAAATACAGATATGAATTAAAGTGTTCCATTTAAGAGGCTTTCACTGTATCAATCATTGTCCTGTATCAATTCCTTTTCTCAATGTCATGGCTTCTTTTCTACAATTCTATGCAAAACAGAGATGTCCTAGAATTTTAATATGCATTTCTAAATTTGCTTCAGAGAGGTATTTTCTGGTAAAGTGATTTTTCATAATTAATTAGCAGCCCTTTTATAAACTAAACATCTGTTATGGTACCTCCAGTAGCAAATGTACAAACCGCCGTTTAGTGAATGCTCCCCGTTCGCAATAATGTGGTCTGGTAGCGTATGCAGTATAACCATGCGAACCGCCAGCCAGGGAACACTCCAAACTCCCGAATGGTACCTGTACGGCTCCTTCCCTTCTCGAGCTCCAAATACACGAATTGCCAATATTAGCCGAATGCCAATATCTTCCAAGCGGCAAATAATTCCAATAAGCAGTCTCTAGTCGCCGGTAATAAAATCCCCCCAACAACGAGACCAAGCTCCGCTTTTAGGGTAAAACACGAACTGAGTTTACTGTGGACTACCTGCCCGTATTTATGGGAGACTGGAATAACAGAAGGACATGGGGACATTTTCAACATACAACCCCATAATATTCCCAGCATGCATCACAGTTTCCTCCCCTCTGCTCTGGAGATAATTGAGAAGTAATTCAATTATCTCCCACAGAAGAGGCAAATCGCCATTTTAAATACAAGTTACAAAACACATTAAAATACATAACTTTATAACTGCCGAACGTATTACATTCGTATAACACATCCCCAGATAGCCTGGATCTGAGTGCATATTATTGGCGAATAGCGCTCAGATCCCATACGCATAGTTCAATCGCCATGGAGTCAAAGTCTATTACAGTTCTTCAGTATGCAATTGACTCCATGGGAAGGCTATCTGTGGTAAGTCCATTCGTGCCTTTAAACCTCTCGAACGGCCGGTATTCGCATACATTTGTCGATTGAGAAGGGGAGGTCGACGGCTTCAGCGGTGTTTGGTTGAAAAAGTGTCAGTTTTTAGTTCTATAAAATAACCATCGAATACCGCTGGTCTTTCGCATAGTTAAAATGGCCGCCGCCTCGTGGTCGACATACGAACGACGACCACCCTGTATTCGGTTTTAATTGAGAAGTGTCTGTGGTTAACCGCAACGTTCTAATTGGGATCAATAGGTTATCCAGCAGCACACTTCTCTTCTGGGTGGCCATCCGTTCGGTAGTTCCGTTCGACAAAAAAAATACATTCCCTTAAACAAGGCATACGAATGGGGAAATTCATACAAACGGCAAAACAGACGAACACAGCAATTCTAGTTCATACAGATGGGTCTGTCACACGGCTCCCCCCTTGTGGAACACTCCGGCAGACCCGGCATGACTAGAAGTAGGGACGTCTGTTTGCCGGGATAAACCATCCGCATTCCCATTCTGCTTACCGGGTCGGTAGCTGATGGTGAAGTTGTAAGGCTGCAGTGCCAAACTCCACCTCAGCAGTCTGCCATTGTCTCCTGAGACCCGGTTAAGCCAGACAAGGGGATTGTGGTCCGTTATAAGGGAAAACTCCTGCCGTACAAATAAGGGCTCAACTTCTTCAGTGCCCAGACCAGGGCTAAACACTCCTTCTCCACTGCCGCATAACTCACTTCCCGAGGTAGTAACTTTCTGCTTAAGTATGCGACAGGGTGCACTCCTCCATCTTCCCCAACCTGGCTCAGCACAGCCCCCAGTCCATACATGGAAGCATCTGTATGAACAAGAAAATGTTTGTTAGGGACTGGGACAGCCAGGACAGGGGCATTCACAAGAGCTTGCTTCAATGCCTGAAACGCGGCTTCACAAGCTGGAGACCACAGGACCTGCTTAGGTAAATTTTTCTTAGTCAGGTCAGTCAAGGGCTTGGCAACTGTACTGTAGTCGGGGACAAAACGTCGGTAATACCCTGCCGTCCCCAGGAAGGCCAGCTATTGGGTCTTGGTGATAGGTGTGGGCCAGTTAGCTACAGCTTCTACCTTGGCTGGCTCTGGTCACTGGCTCCCACATCCTACCCTGTGACCCAAGTACTGCACTTCTGCCATGCCTAAATGGCACTTGTCTGGTTTCAAGGTCAGGCCTGCGGCCCGACTCTTGTCCAGCACCACCCCCACATGTACTAGGTGTTCTTCCCAGGACTCACTGTAGACCGCAATGTCATCCAGGTATGCACATGCAAATTCCTGGAAGCCATCGAGGAGCCTATCCACCATACGCTGGAAGGTAGCCGGAGCATTCTTCATCCCAAATGGCATAACCTTAAACTGGTACAGACCAAATGGGGTGATGAATGCCGACTTAGGGATAGCATCCTCGGCCAGGGGAATCTGCCAATAACCTTTACACAGGTCAATGGTGGTCAGATAGCGCCCCCTGGCAATGCGGTCTAATAACTCGTCTACCCGGGGCATCGGGTAGGCGTCAGTGGTGGTCCGCTCGTTGAGTCGCCTGTAGTCCACACATAACTGGGTGGTCCCATCCTTCTTCGGCACCAGGACTACAGGGGAGGCCCAAGGGCTGTCTGAGTGCTCGATAACCCCCAGCCTGGTCATCTCCTGTATCTCCTTTTGCATTCCTTCTCGGACTGCTTCAGGGATACGGTATGGGGGTTGTCGTAGGGGTTCTGTCCAGGTTTCTCGACCTTGTGCACAGCTAGGGTAGTGTACCCGGGTTCTTGGGAGAACGTCGCCTGCTTCTCCCTCAGAAGCTGTCTTGCCTGTACCTTCTCTGCAGGGTTTAACCGGTCCCCTAGCTGTACAAGACTAGTAAGGTCAGTCTGGGGATCCTTCTCTAATAAGTCGGGTAAGGGTAAATTCTCGGGGTCATCAGTAGCTGGGGCACATACTGCCGCAACATCCTCTGGTCTCTCCTGAAACTCCTTCAGCATCTTCACATGAAAGGATCGCTGAATCCTTTCATCTGCACAGCTGGCTATAAGATAGGTAGTATCACATACCTGGGCTAATACTTTATACGGGCCCTGCCAAGATGCTTGCATCTTGTTCGTCTTCACAGGCTTGAGCACCAGAACCTTCTGCCCTACCTGGAAGACCCGCTGTTGGGCACCCCGATCGTACCACCTCTTCTGTCTCCCATGGGCCACCTGGAGGTTCTCCCTTACCATCAGGGTTAGTTTCTCCATGCAGTCCCGGAGTTCCAGGACATGTGGTACTATGGGGGTCCCTTCGTGCTCTGTCTCCCCCTCCCAGTTCCCTCTAATGAGATCTAGGGGTCCGAAGACCCTTCTCCCATAGAGTAACCTCTCTGTATGCAAATAGCAGATGAGGCAGGAATCGCTCCCGGTCTCTGCAAGTGTCAGTAAAGGTCCTCAACATGTGTTTGAGGGTACCATTAAAGTGCTCGCAGAGACCGTTTGTCTGTGGGTGATAAGGTGAGCTAAGCAGCTGTTTAATGCCGCACACCTTTCACAGCTGCTGGGTAAGCACAGTGGTGAACTGAGTTCCCTGATCGGAGAGGATCTCCTGAGGGAACCCGACCCTAGTGAAAATCTTAACCAGGGCATCAGCAACCGTCTCTGCCTCTATATTAGACAGCGCTACTGCCTCTGGATAACGTGTGGTATAGTCTACCACGGTAAGAATATATTTCTTACCTGATGGACTAGCCCTGGCCAGTGGACCCACAATATCAACGGCTATGCGGGAAAAGGGTTCTCCAATGATAGGCATCGACTGAAGCCTAGCCTTTGGGTGATCACCCCGTTTACCTACCCGTTGACAGGTGTCATACGTGCTACAATAAACCTGCACATCTCGGTTAAAATTAGGCCAAAAAAAGTTTTGTGTGATTCTATGAGCTGTGCGGCGGGAACCTAGATGGCCCGCTAACGGCACATCATGCCCAATCTGCAGAATCTCCTGCCGGTATTTTGCAGGTACCACTAGCTGTCGATTCTGCGGAGGGGTACTCGGTTTCTGGGATGGTTATGGGATCCTGTACAGCCTATCCCCCACGCATTCGTAATGCTCCCCATCTACCCCTTCTCGGTCCTGGCCCTGTACTTCGCTAACGTCGGGTCTTCCCTAGTTTCCTTCCCGTACATCTCTGGGGTATCCCAGCCTAAAGGGGCCTGGTCTAAGGTACAAGTCAGGGTAGAGAGTCTTACCTGGGTCTCAGCAGCAGGTGGGCCGGTCTCGGCGGCACGGGTCTGGGCACGGGTCGTGACAGCGTCCACTTCAGCGGGACCCATGGGAGCGAAGGCTGAAACAAGGGGCGCCAAGTCATTGCCAAGGAGGACATCTGCTGGTAAGTCCTTCATGGCCCCCACATTCACATGTCTAGCACCCACTCCCCAATCCAAATGTACATGGGCAACGGGTAGACGAAACACAGCACCCCCGGCTACTCGCACTGCGACCGTGTCCCCGGTATGTTGGGCTTCGGATACCAGGTGCTTCTGAAGCAAAGTCATGGTTGCACCGGTATCCCGTAGACCACTGACCTCCTTCCCATTGACCTTTACACACTGCCGGTGGTGCTGTCTGTTATCCTGGTGGGCAGCTTGAACAGGGTCTGCCTCATGCAGGATGCCCCAGCACTCCTCTTCCTCTACACAGTGAGCAGCGGGGAGAGGTGGTCATGGATTGCCACCGGCTGGTCTCCTCCAGGACTGGTTCTGGTTGGCACTGTTCATCGGGCACTCTGGTCGCTTGTGCCCTTGCTGTTTGCATAGGTAGCACCTAATGGGTTGTGAGTAATCCCGTGAGTTAAACCTGGGTGGCTGTTGGTACAGGGCAGACGGAGGGGGTGCTGACGGCTGATTCATTGGAGGCTGGTAGATGTTAGCTGCTGGTGGTGCTGCTGGCCGGTATTCCACTCTGGCTAAATGCAGTAAACGGCACTTTCTTTCTTTCCCCCGGGTTTGCTGTGACTGGGGCTGCTACAGCACCGCTTTGGCGTAGCAGGTTGGCCTCCACAGCGGCCATGACCTGGTCGATGATCTCTGCAGATGGGTTGGGACCATAATGTGCCAGCCTGATTCTTACCGCCCGGTCAAAGCTTGCCTCCTCGGGGGTTCTGTCAGCTGTGCTGGGTCCATTGGTTCCCTCTGCCACTGGTACTCCATCCATTTCCAGCAATAGTGCAATAATGTCCCTCTTCCTGAGGTTACTGGCTTGTCCGCCTCTTTGTTCCAATAAATCTTTTAGGGTAGCTCTTCTCAGGTTTTGGTATTGTAATTCCATTTAATCCTGGTTGTAGTGGTCTCTCTGGGTGCTGAGGATCATCCTGTCGCTTGCCACCAGTTGTTACGGTACCTCCAGTAGTAAATGTACAAACCACCGTTTAGTGAATGCTCCCCGTTCGCAATAATGTGGTCTGGTAGCGTATGCAGTATAACCATGCAAACCGCCAGCCAGGGAACACTCCAAACTCCCGAATGGTACCTGTACGGCTCCTTCCCTTCTTGAGCTCAAAATACACGAATTGCCAATATTAGCCGAATGCCTATATCTTCCAAGCAGCAAATAATTCCAATAAGCAGTCTCTAGTCGCCGGTAATAAAATCCCCCCCAATAACGAGACCAAGCTCCGCTTTGAGGGTAAAACACGAACTGAGTTTACTGTGGGCTACCTGCCCGTATTTATGCAGGTCTCCCACTTGGTGGACGACGGCTTCAGCGGTGTTTGGTTGAAAAAGTGTCAGTTTTTAGTTCCATAAAATAACCGTCGAACACCGCTGGTTTTTCGCATAGTTAAAATGGCCGCCGCCTCGTGGTCGACATACGAACAACGACCACCCTGTATTCAGTTTTAATTGAGAAGTGTCTGTGGTTAACCGCAACGTTCTAATTGGGATCAATAGGTTAACCAGCAGCACACTTCTCTTCTGGGTGGCCGTCCGTTCGGAAGTTCCGTTCGACAAAAAAATACATTCCCTTAAACAAGGCATACGAATGGGGAAATTCATACAAACGGCAAAACAGACGAACACAGCAATTCTAGTTCATACGGATGGGTCTGTCACAACATCTTATAATGTTTAATGATTTTTGACATTTCAACTAGAAAGCAATTTGACAATCAAACCATAAAGTATCTTTCCCAAATTGCATCCAAATGCCTAATAATTGGAATGTCCACGTTTAGGAGATCAAAACACTAACTGTGACTGGCAACACTGAATTTATCAAATTAGTTTTATATTAACCTTATGGGACGGTGGAGTTTGAAAAATCCAGACACAGGATTTTTCATTTCCAAAGGTGATGTCATCAGTTGAGAAAGACCCGGAATTAAATTCTGTAAACTTTTTTCGACAGAGAGCTGAAAAACAGAAAATTTGGATTTTGTCTGAAAAACTAATAGAAATGTCATATTGTCAGAATCAGAATTTCACTAATAAACAATAGCTATTTCCACTTCCCTTGGCACATGACATTACCATGTTTTCAATATAACATTTTTTGCTTGAAATTAGCTCTGTTGCCAGCTATAGAAACAGTATACCTTAAAAAAAAAAAACTAAAAAAAACTTACTGCATTTATATTGTTTATTTATTTTCATTACATCCAGATAACTCATCCCATCTCTCTGTCCAATGTTCACTTTAGGGTCAGGTTTTGGGACTATAGTATCCTTACCTTTAATACCGTAAGCATTTCTGTAAAGAAAGAGGTGACATTATATTGTTGTGAAGATGCAGGAAATGGAAAAGATCATTATAACAAAGCTCGTCACATCTCTAATTTAGAGCTTAACCTACCGTGGGTAATGCATGATTGAGCCATAATCATACGGAAGGTCCAAATTGTTTGTGTCGTAAAATTTAAAGTTGTGCGTTTCTTCTGCAAAAAAATTTAGGTGCAAGCTATAGAAACAGTTAGAATGCTCATTACAAAACTTAGAGAATGGTTTTGTCCCGAACTGCAATTCATCCCAATTTGGTCAAATTTCTGAATTCTAAATTGAAATAAACCCTGATTAACAAATTAACCAAATAGTTTAATAGGTGAGCCATTTCAGTTGATTTGGAATTTTGGTGGCTTCACAAAATTTTGCAGTCAAAACTATTTTTTTTTTTAAATTAAATTCTTTTGATCCAAATAGTTTTTCTTTTTTAAATTTTTTGCTTTATCATTTCAATCTAAGTCTACAAACTAATTTACTAAGATCTGAATGTGAGGCACTTGCATGAATACATAGCACAACATTCAATTGTACAGTTGCAGACTGTACCAAACCAAACATGAGAAGTTCAAATCATCTAATATTAACCAAACAATACAGTGTGGCACACTTTATAAACCTACACTGTGTCATTCCATACAATGTGCACACAAATTATTCATATAAAGTGTCACAATGTGAAATGTTAAAACTTGTAAAGTGCCAATGTGCAAAAAATCTTTAACGTGACAGTTCTCCAAGATAGACTTATACATCAAATATACTTTCAATATACAAAATGGTTCTCATTTCAAAAAAGAACACATGTACATAGCACAAATAAAATAAATACAAAATCCTTAATGGATAAACTCACATGTTCCAGAGCCCTTATCACATGACTCTGGGTTCAAATAGCTTCAGAAAGAGAGGAGGTAACATCCCATTTATGTTCTCCACTTGCTCCACCAAATACATTGCAGCAGTATAAGAAGTTCCTCCCCTCATTTCTTTCCCATGGTAAACTGCTGCAGTGTATGTGGTGGAACAAATGGAGAACATAAGTGCAAATGTGGGTTGATCTATTAGGGCAGTGGTTCCCAACCCAGTCCTCAAGTACTCCTTACCAGTCCAGTGTTTAGGGATTACCCTGTTGTGTCTAAAGATTTTTTTTCTTTTTTCTAAAAACACCTTAGACACAATTGGTAAATCCCTAAATCCTGGACTGGTAGGGGGTAATTAAGGACTGGGTTGGGATCCACTGTATTAGGGGTGTGACGGGCTGCCTGGCACCCCGACCGGGTACCTCCATCAATCGCTGCTTCCTAGTACTTGCGAGTACCATAAGCACTGCACTGGAACGCCATAACCACCGTAAACCCCACAAACCACCGCAGCATGGTTGGGGTCTCACCATCCTCCACCTACCCTGGACCCAAAACCAGGATCCAGCTTCCAGTGGGTAGACCACTCCCAGCTTCCGGTGGGTAGATCCAGCTTCCAGTGGGTAGACCACTCCTAGTCAAGAGAGTGTAGCAGGAACAGCTCTTAGAAGAGCTAGTAATTATACTCAGGGGAGTATTGTGATAGAGCAATCCCCAGAGTGTATGTAGTTCTCCAATCCCCCAAACATGAGCCAAGACTTCATGAAGGGGTAAAGCATTCTGTTTAATGGCAGCCACCACTGGCCTTATATGCAACTCCCCATGCAAAATCCCACCTGGACCTTGTGGGGAACTGCAGCACCAAGTCACAGACCAATAACAACAATGGTTAGATGCATGACCCTCCCATATACAAACACACAATCCATCCCCTCTGTCTTGGAGATAATTGAATCAGGAACTTTTTTAAAACATCCCAAAAGTACCCTAAAAATACATAAAACCCCAAATGTTACATCCCCTGATTGCCCTGATCTGGGTGACCAACATATCCAAAAATCACCTAGATCAGTTCAGGAGTTCAGGAATTTCCTGTAAGTCTTAATTTTGACCCACTGTGCACATGGTCCCATGCCTAAAACAGTTCCAGAGAATTAGGGCTAACGGTCGGTCTCTCTGTCTGGAGTACAAAAGTACATACTTTACAAGAACAGAGCCTTTTAAAGTGCATTGGGCAAGGTATATTGCAGGGCCCATAGTCCTGAGGCAAGAGGCTGGCCATCAGGGCCCTCCAAGAACCCGTGACCAGGTTCAATTCGTCACAGGTCCATAATCACAGGGTAGGAGGCAGGCAAACAGGCCCCTCCAAAAGCCAGTGACAAGGTTACTTTCATCACAAGGGCATTTTGAAGGGAATTTATATTTATTTTATTTGCACTTTATACTTGTGGGTTTTTTTCAGCAAGAACCATTTGGTGGAGTGCAGTACTATTTTAAGCATAAATTAGTCTTTTGTGCATCACTGGTTCTTTAAAAGCGTTTTGCACATTGTCACTTTAAAAATGTTTACATTTGCTCATTGTGACACTTTAAATTAATACATTGTGTGCCCATTGTATGGAATTGCACTGTGTAGGTTATAAGCACAGTGCTGCATTTTTTGAGATTAATATTCGAAGTCTAGAACCGGCTGGTTACAGCAAAGTTGGTCTATCATTTACAGCACTGTTTCCCAAACAAGTCATCAAGACCCACCAAAAGTCCAGGTTTTGTCATTATCTCCTAGGAACAAAGGGAAATACATAAACCATTGGTTTACAGAATATGAAATTAAAAGCTAAATATGGCTCCTGGCATCCACTCACAGTCCATTTAAACTTGTATTCTTCTCCTGGATTTTGATTTGTTAATTGCTCACCTGAAACAATGGCATCCCATATGATATTTACATATTTATCCCTGTCACTTCTACTTTGTTCATGGTAAAATCCCAGCGCGTGCATCAGTTCATGGATGATTACTCCTCTGTATAAGCAGGCATGTTTACACAGACTCAAATACTGTCTTCCACCTTCTTTTCCAACCTTTGACCAGCACCTAAAAAAACCAGCATACATTTGTTTGTTAAATATTAGGATATTATATCAAAAACAATTAGTAGGTAATTAAACCCTATTAGTATTAAAGGCAATATTTTCTGTCATTCCATTTTGGTCTATAAAGTCAACAGAGGCACAGCATGTTCTGCTCTTTTAGCCTTGATTGCACAACAACACAACCTTGTTTGTTAAATGAGTAGTTTTTTCATTTTGGAAAATAGTTACAAATAAAAATAAAATATTTTTATGATTGTTGTTATTATGTTATGACCAAAACAAGGGTGTGGAACTGCACTCAATCCCAAATAGTATGTATCCGGGTGTAACCAGGCCAGTCCCAGTACCAGGAGTGTTATTATGCTAGCACTGTGTTTGATCCAAGGGTTTGAAAATAAGGACATTATGTTCGAAGCTATACAGAAGAAACAAAACGTTTTTGTTTAATTGAAACATTAAACAAGAAATATAATTTTATTAATATGGCTCTGTCATAAGATCATTTCTGTTTACCCCTAAGTTACTAAGTAAAAACTTGCTATTTCATAATCAGATCATTTTAAATCCATTCATCTATTGAAACTGAACAAGATTATAGTAGTAGTATATACTATACAAAAGTCAAATTAAAAATAAAATAAAAATCCTATGGGGTTCAATAAAACCCACATATCGCTATAATAGAGGTATTTTACTTCCATATGCCCCCACCATTAAAACTAGTAATGGGGCAGCCATTGCTGTCAAGTTGCTATAAAAGTTCCCATTCCCCTGCAGCCTCCTGGGAATGCTTAAAATGTTAAGGGAGGGACCTAGCTTCTCCTCCCCTGGTACCTACCCATGTCCTAATATGTAGAAGAGGGTCCCTAGTGTTTTAAAAGGGTGAGGGGACCTTGTGCCCCCTCAATCAGCACCTAATCATGCTGATGGGTAAGGGCACTAATAAATTATAAAACATATGGGGGGGACATGATCCACCCTCCCATTTACAGTAAAATCCCCATAGTAGCTAGGGGTAACCAATTCCCTAGCCACCCCTAAAATAAATTCCCTACCTACCTCTTTATCCTAAAAATAGTGAGGAGGGTGTCATGAAATTTAAAACCTTTAATAAAAAATTATACTTACCATCACCAGAAGTCTTTTTTCTTCTAATTCTTTTCTTCAGTCCCAAAAAAGGGCAAATAAAAATCCATAATTCCCGGCGCTACTAAGTAAAATAAAAAAGGGCAATAAAAAAAGCCCACTAAAATAAACATCACCACAACAACAAAAATAATCCGTCTTCACATATGGAGGGCTTAACCACAGAATGAGCATTGCCCTTTGAGCAACTTCACAACCTATGACAGTGATGGCGAACCTTTTTGAGCCCGAGTGCCCAAACCCCAATACATGCCAACTTTTTTTCCTCAAAGTGCCAACACGGCAATTAAACCTGAATACTGAGGTTTAAGTTTAGAAAAAACAACTCGTACAGTTGTCCGAACTAATTAACAACTTTTGTTTTAAAAGAACATAACAACAGAGAGTTCAATGATACAAACGGTTTTTTTATTGAAAAAACATTAATTCTAGTAAATTAAAACACACTGGTGTTCGGTGGTGCTTTACCTTATTAAGGACCTATTTCCACCTATCCACCTACAGTTTGCATGCATCTTACATGCTGCTTTGGCACAGTTTACATCAGAAATACATCCGTCTTACATCCAGTTTTGGTGCAGTTTTCTATGTATGTCAATGGACATGCATTTTTCATCATGTTTCTGTCCATCCAGCTGCACCAAAACTGCATGTAAACTGTGCCAAAGATGCGTACAAGGGGATACTCAACTTGTAATATGATTACATGCCAGACTGAAATTGTATGACGAACGCCTTACTCTGGGTCCTTTCTCTGCTTCTACAGTTACAGTAAATGTCAACCTGAATTAGGATGAGCAAGATAAACAAGGAAACTAAACTTGCTTAACACACTTTAAACAACCCCTAAAATTAGTGTCTTGGACACAAACACTGCATTAGTAAAAGTTTGCAGTTAGCATTCTTTTGCACAATTAATGTGATTTTTGCTGCTGTATACATGCTGCACATTTGTCAAATCTTGGCTCATCCTCTGTTAGTTTGAGAGCAACGCATGCAGCACTCAATTCATCTGTTAGTCTGTCTCTGGTATCAGATTTGATATAATTCAATGCTGAAAACAGCTGCTCACAAGCATAAGCTGACCCAAACAACGAAAGAAGAGTAATCCAAAGTGCTTTCATTGACTTAAAATTATTCGGCAGAGAATTCCACACTTTAAGGATTTCATTTTCAGAACTACCAACTGTGCTGTCTGTTGTCATCCCTTCACATTCTATCTTCTCAAGTGTGGCACGCAGGGCATAGAATTTATTTTTCCAGGTAGAGCTTTCTTGAAAATCTAATAGCTCCATTTACAGATTTTCTAAATCTAACCAGTGTAAGCAGAAAATATCAAGCTCTTCATTTTTGGCTTTATCTGGAGAAGTGAGAAAATACAGGGTTGTCTCCATTTTCCGGAATTGCAAGAATCTGTTACTAAAATACTCCTTAGCAGCTGCTACAGTGCTAGAAAGTTCCTTGTGGATTTCCTGATGGCTTGGAGGATTGTCCGTAAATATTGTAGAATTTTCCAAATGTATTTTTAGATTTGGAAAGTATTTCAGCTGCCCACTTTCAACGTCTCTTTCAAAAACCAGCAGCTTTCTCTCAAATGTTCTGATATCACAAAACATCCTTTCTGCTGTTTTCCCTGCACCTTGCAGTGTTTTGTTCAGTACATTGAAGTGTGCTGTAAAATCTGTAAAAAACATGAGGCTGGTAAGCCAGGCTGTATCAGTGAGCTGGGGATATTCTTGCCCCTTTTCATTCATAAACAGCCTAAATTCAGCCAAACAAGCCACAAATCTCTCCAGGACTCGCCCTCTGCTGAGCCATTGGATATTATTGTACATAAGTAAAGTGTTATACTGTGCATGTACCTCATCAAGAAGTGCTTGAAACTGTCGAATATTAAGAGCACGAGCCATGATGTAATTCACCATTTTAGTGACATCTTTGAGGATATCTTCTAATTTTTTGCTTCCCTTCCTGGCACAAAGAGCTTCCTGGTGTATAATAGAATGAAACTGTATGAGTGGATGTTTTGCTTCTTTAACAAATAACTGTATGAAACCAGATGTTACCCCAATCATGCAAGGTGCTCCGTCACTAGTAATGGATACCACCTTTTCTGGTCTTATTTCTTGTGCCACAAAAGCCTCCATCCCAGCATTGTGGGTATCTATTCCTTGTGTTCTTCTAGGCAAGGACAACAGTTTTAATAGCTCTTCTCTCATGATGTCACCAACAGAATAACGCAAAATTACTGCTAGCCTTGCATGATTATTTATATCTGTGCTTTCATCTAAGCACATGGAGTAACAGGCTGCCTTTTGTAAATCAGTGGAGAGCTGCTGAATAACATCGCTTCCCATGCGCAGGACTCTATCTTTAACAGTATTTCTGCTAACGGGAATCTCAGAGATGCGTTTTATAATTTTATCCTTGTTTGGGAAATCATGAAAAAGGGAACTACTCCCAGCCAACATGGCCATTTTGATAAAATCCCCATCAGAAAGAGGCTTACCATGTTTTGCTATGCACAGTAAAATTTGAAAGCTGGCAACTGTCACATGATTTGATTTAGAAAGATAGTTGGAAAAACTACGATACTGGGAGTGATATTTCCTCAATGTCTCCTTAAGAAACTTTTCTTTCAGATTCTCACTTTCACTACACAGAATACATAACGCTTTTCCATTGCGTTCAATTACTCCAAATGATTCTGTCCAAGCTTCTTGGAACAATCTTCCAATATCTGTTTTAAACTTTGCTTTTTTTGCTGTACTCATTTTTTGTGTTTGTGACGTGAAGTCTATAAAAACTCAAAATTTATAAAAACAAAAGACTGTAAGGGTACATATCACTCACCGGCACAAAGAAACAGTACATATCACTTATTACCACACTACGAATGTAAAGGGTGGAAAGGATACTTGTAATTTATTACCACATTGCAAGGTTTGACAGTCGTAGCGTGCTGGTGAGTGAGATGTACCCTCACAGTGTAGTAATAAGTGATATGTCTCTTTGTGTTCGACGTAGTTAGATGCAGAGAGAGGGCACCGGAAGCTTCATTTTGGCGGCTGGTACATGTTAGGATTATTTTTTTCTGGTCTGTTGTGGGGTTTGTCACAAAGGCTGCAAAAATTGGCATGTGACAGTAACTCATTAATGACATAGGTAGCTTGTATCAAGGCCTTTTTAATCATTCTTTTTTTAAATAAAAATGTTTAATCTGGATTGGATACATACCAGATTCAACCTCTGCAAAAAAAGTTTCCAAAGTCTTTTAAGGCATGGGAGCAATTTAGATTAAGTGCTGCAAAAAATAAATCAAATAATCAAAACAATCAGCCAATTGATTATGAAAATAATCAAAACAGCCAATTGATTATGAAAATAATCATTAGTTGCAGCACTGTATCCCTGTACAACTTTCACTGGTACTCTCTACTAACGTAGGCAGTCCAAAATCTACAGAAAATAGTAAAAAAAAATTTGTTGCACAATGGTCAGCACCATCAGAATAAAAACAGTGACACAGCTGTCAGCCCCCATCAAAATAACATTGGTGGCACAGCGGTTAGCCCCCATCAGAATCACTGAATAAAAATGATAAATGGTTTCAAGGGGGGCTGATCTACTAAGCGTAGCTCAAAACAGGTATGGAAGTTACAATACAAAAAACGTCCTAAGCAGAAATCACATAAAAGAACACCATAAATGCTAAAAGCAATTAAGAGTGAAATACCTGGAGCTAGAATTCAGATAAAATAACAAGGGGGATGACTGAAGCGAATAAAATAATCTAGGAGAGAGAATTATAGTACAACAGCTAAATATATTAGACGTCATTCCCTGTCTCCCGGCGGCATCAGTGGAGGGAGCAGTGCTGGTTCAGCCCTCTATCCAACCCACCAGTGCCATCTTAACAACATTATGGGCCCCTGGGCAAAACAGTGCACTAGGGCCCTGTCTACACACAACTCACAGGAATAACATTTTTAATTATAGATAAAATTAAGCTTAGATTTATTAGTATCTCCAACAATTGCAATACATACATACATACAATACACACACCGACACACACACACACACACACAGACAGCTGAATACACACACATATAAATGTATGTAGACCACCCAGGTGCAGCGATAAATACACAATAAAGGTAATTACTTCCCTTATCTATCAGGCTGTAACAAGAGGATTCCTCAAATGTCCTCAAAATGTGAATAGAAATATAAGATACACCTAAAGAATAATGGCAGAGAGAAAATTCATAGGGCAACACTATATAATCAAAATGTGGCCCCTTTGGGTTAATATTGCACTCACAGAAAGTCAGAGTATTATGAGCCCATCAAGGTTTCTTTAAATGCTCAGCTACAGGTGTCCTCAATGTCCCAGGGTATATGTCAAAAGGAAAAAAACTGGACATAGTATAGTAATGTTGGAAATATAAATAAACACTTTAATTGAATACACTTACAAAAAGTGGTATACCATTGCTTATTCTGGTCTCCAATTCAGCTGATTCAGAGGGACACAGAGACTAACTGATGGGCATTTTTACTTTTCACTTTTTGTAAGTGTATTCAATTAAAGTGTTTATTTATATTTCCAACATTACTATACTATGTCCAGTTTTTTCCTTTTGACATGTACCCTGGGACATTGAGGACACCTGTAGCTGAGCATTTAAAGAAACCTTGATGGGCTCTTAATACTCTGACTTTCTGTGAGTGCAATATTAACCCAAAGGGGCCACATTTTGATTATATAGTGTTGCCCTATGAATTTTCTCTCTGCCTTTATTCTTTAGGTGTATCTTATATTTCTATTCTGAATACACACACAGACTGCTAAATACACGCACACAGACTGTGTATGTGTATTCAGCAGACTGTGTGTATGCAGGGCCGGATTAACATAGGGGGTGATGGAGCTGCAGCTCCAGGCCCAGGCCCATGGAATAGGCCCATTGATTTAAAAAAAAAAAGAAAAAATATGCTAAGGTCGTCCGGGCCCCACATTCAGTGGGTACATATTGGGTCGCAGGGGGCCTTGCGACCCTGGTATGTACCCACTGGGCCAGCCTCTTCTCCTGGGGGGCCCAGCAGCCGGTCACCTCAGGGCCCCCCAGAGGCTGGCCCTGACAGCCGGCTGGCGCGTGAGGGAGCACTCTCCTCTGAGTGCTTCCTCTTCAGCTCCCTCGCGCACCGTACTGATGC
>OW240913.1:20532681-20564787 GCA_933207985.1 Pelobates cultripes | reverse complement strand
AGTACTTGGGTCACAGAGTAGGCTGTGGGAGCCAGAGACCGGAGCCAGCTAAGGTAGAGGCGGTGGCTAACTGGCCCACACCTATCACTAAGACCCAAGTGCTGGCCTTCTTGGGGACGGCAGGGTACTACCGACGCTTTGTCCCTGACTACAGTACGGTTGCTTAGCCCTTGACTGACCTGACTAAGAAGAATTTGCCTAAGCAGGTCCTGTGGTCTCCAGCTTGTGAAGCCGCGTTTCAAGCACTTAAGCAGGCTATTGTTAATGCTCCTGTCCTGGCTGCCCCAGTCCCTAACAAACGTTTTCTTGTACATACAGATGCTTCCATGTATGGACTGGGGGCTGTGCTAAGCCAGGTCAGGGAAGATGGAGGAGAGCACCCTGTCGCATACTTAAGCAGAAAGTTACTACCCCGGGAAGTAAGTTATGCGGCAGTGGAGAAAGAGTGTTTAGCCCTGGTCTGGGCACTGAAGAAATTGAGCCCATATTTATACGGACAAGAATTCTCCCTTATTACGGACCATAACCCCCTTGTCTGGCTTAACCGGGTCTCAGGAGACAATGGCAGACTGCTGAGGTGGAGTTGGCACTACAGCCTTACAACTTCACCATCAGCTACCGACCCGGTAAGCAGAATGGGAACGCGGATGGGTTGTCCTGGCAAACAGACGTCCCTACTTCTTCCCAGTCCGGTCATCCCCAAGTTGACCCGCCAAAGGGGGGAGCCGTGTGACAGACCCATCTGTCTGGATTACAAATGCTTTGTTCGCCTGTTTTGCCGGTTACATGAATTTCCCCATTCGTATGCTTTATTCAAGGGAATGTCGGTTTTGTCGAACGGAACTACCGAACGGACGGCCACCCAGAAGAGAAGTGTGCTGCTGGTTAACCTATTGATCCCAATTAGAGCGTTGCGGTTAACCACAGACACTTCTCAATTAAAAACCGAATGCCGGGTGGTCGTCGTTCGTATGTCGACCACGAGGCGGCGGCCATTTTGTCCATGCGAACGACCAGCGGTGTTCAACGATTATTTCATGGATCGGAAAACGGACACTTTTTCAGCCGAACACCGCTGAAGCCGTCGACCTCCCCTTCTCAATCGACAAAAGTATACGAATGCCAGCCGTTCGGGAGATTCAACCACACGAATGGACTTAACCCAGATAGCCGTCCCATGGAGTCAATCGCATACCGAAGAGCTGTAATAGACTTTGACTCCATGGCGATTGAACTGTGCGAATGGGATCTGAGCGCTATTCTCTAATAATGTGCACTCAGATCCAGGCTATCTGGGGATACGTAATACGAATGTAATATGTTCGGCAGTTATGAAGTTATGGATTTTCATGTGTTTTTGTGACTTGTGTTTAAAATGGCGATTGCCTCTGCTCAGGGAGATAATTGAGTTACTTCCCAATTATCCCCCGAGCAGAGGGGAGGGAACTGTACTGCATGCTGGGAGTATTGTGGGGATGTATGTCCAAAATGTCCCCATGTCCTTCTGTGATTTCAGTCTCCCATTTGGTCCCCTAGGGGAGTGTCCACCAAGTGGGAGACCTGCATAAATACCGGGCAGATAGCCCACAGTAAATCAGTTCGTGTTTTACCCTCAAAGCGGAGCTTGGTCTCGTTATTGGGGGGGATTTGGTTACCAGCGACTAGAGACTGCTTATTTGGATTATTTGCCGCTTGGGAGATATTGACGTTCGGTTACTATTTGCCGTTCGTGGATTTGCAGCTCGTGAAGGGAATTAGCCGTACAGGTACCGTTCGGGAGTTAGGAGTGTTCCCTGGCTGGCGGTTCGCATGGTTTTTCTATACCCGCTACCCGACCACATTATTGCGAACGGGGAATACTCGCTAAACGGCGGTTTGTGCATTTCATTACTGGAGGTACCGTAACAAGATGAATCTTACTTTGACATAAACAATGCAATATACTTTGAAAGTAGAGTTAACTCTAAGCTGGACAATACTCCCCTATTAGAACTCCTTTATGAGGGAGAGACATCTTGTCCATTCAATCTTTTTTATCAGTAAAAGAATGACTTTCAGGATTAATCAATTTGCAAATGGAAAAGTGGATCCACAATTTGAACAGTAGAAGTTTGCGGGGCACCTTTCACGCGAGATGTAACAAGCTCTTTTCTTGCTCCAGGAGCGATAGCATACAATTGTTTCATTCTAGCCGGCTGGACAGCATTTCACCTTTTGTAAAAAACACTAAATGCTTGCATTAATGATATGCAAATCACTCTGCTAGTTAAACTCCTACACAATGGACAATAAAATACATAAAACACATAACACACCAATTAATTTCAAACCATATAACTCATACTCAACATTCAATGTAATATTACACATGATCTCACAAAACAGACATCTCACAAAACAGACGTAGTATAAACACACAATGGATACCCAGCAGATTTGCCAATACAGAAAACACATTCATGGGCACGCAACTACACACTCTGTGTCCCTCCTAGGAAACACGAGTAGACACAATATGAAAGCAGTCATAAACTAACACCTCCAAATTTCCATTCCCATATAGATATATCAGACCACAACACAGAGCCTCTCTGAGCTCATGGAACTACTCCAACTCCAACTACTCTTGGCCAAAACGCTAGTATTCAACAGCTAATAAAACAGTTATTTGCTAGGTTATTTGACTGGCATTTTTATCAGTATCACTAGACTGAGACAAACTGATTCAAATATTTTTTTAAAACAACACAGCAACATATAAATTAAACCACTTTCCAGTTAAGCTGCACACTTAACACATTATCACAGTCACCATTTACACAGAATAAACAGTTAACAGTTGTACTCAGAACATATTATTGTAAGGTATAACAATTTTAGTTTGTATTAGATTTATTTTAGGGATTCTTATGTATACATGTATTTTTTTTTAATTCTAATTAACTTCATTACTTTAATCTACTATAGTATTGTACATAGAGAAAGGATCCATTTATACAGCACGCTCATAACTCAAATATTTGTATGAAACTTCCATTAATTAATCTGAGATGATACTGCATCAACTTAAATCTTATAGAAATTGTGCAAGATTCAACAGACATGGTTTCACCCGAATCTTTCAGAACTCTGACACTTAAAAAAATGTATACTATACCATGTTAAAAGGCATGGCAAACTTTAGACCGGTCAGTCTATGTTTCACTGACGATTAATGCAGCCTCTAGTAGCTGTCTCACTGACAGCCGCTATAGGTGCTTACACGATTCTCACTAGGAAAGCATTGAGTAATATGGGCAGCTTGAATGCATGTACATTCGGAGCTGAGAGGCGGATTGGGGCAGAGAGATCCCCAGTGCCAAGGGAGCCCAGCGCTGGAGAAAGGAAAGTGCTGAAGGGATTTTAACCCCACACACTCTCACGAACAGATACACACATTTGCTGACAGACACACACTCAGTAACAGACATATATACACACTCACTGACAGACAGACACACTTACACACTCACCGACAAACTCACACTCACTAACAGACACCAAACAGACTCACTAATTGTAACGGCTACCCAGCTGGAGAGGGGTACCTGCCATTGGAGACGTCCTTTTCTAGGCAAGCTGCTGTGAAGTAATGGAGTTCTTATTACCATCCACGATATCCAAGTGTATAATCCAGGAGTGCTGCAAATGAGGCTGAGTAACGGTACCATAAATCCCCTCCAAGAACGAGACGAGGCTACGTTTTGAAGGGTCAAGTAGAACTGATGTTTATTGACAATATTGCCCTCTGAAAGGCTACACCCACATAATTATAACAACAGCCAATTACATACATGGTTCAACCCCCACGTCTCCTCCCCTCAGATAACATATAACACAATTAAAACCGACACAATTTTAACTACATTCTGGATGTACCCCAAAAACAGGGGGTACACCTTTAAGTCCAGCACTGCTTAATAGCTCTCACTCAGAGGAACAACATATCCAAATTTCAGTCCATTCGGTTGAGGGGTTCGGGAGTTATGGGTCTTTGAAGTTTTGACCGACCGCACAGGTTTTCCAGCCGAAAAGAGTTCCATACGTTTTGGCCTTGCGGTCGGTCTCCGTTCGTGCATAAAAACCCCACGAACCCCTTGCCATCCACAGTAATCCTGGTGTTCGCCTGAATCCCCATGGTTGCTTAAACAAAACTACCGAACGGCCGGTCGTTCGGTAGTTCCAGCATGAACTTACGAGCTCCTGGAGGTCTCAGCAGTGTTCACCTGTTTGCGTATCCGTTTTTAGTTCCATGCGTTCACAGGCAAACACCGCCGTTCGAGCGTAAGATGTGTAAAGTCCCGAAATGGCGGCCATCTAACCTGAGCACAAAGGGATTCGTCTGAACAATGCGAACGGCTCCACAATCACTGGGAGGTAAAATAGCAATTAACTGTTCCCCTGGGTGGTCTGATGGTATTTTGGGCTGTATGTTACAGTAGCAATATTCACACGAAAACTAGCCATTCGGTTTCTGTTTAACACATCCAGCAGCATTGTCAATTAAGTCCAGGCAAAAGTATAGGCATAATCATAGTTCTGTTACACTAATAGACACACATTCAGAAACAGACACACACTGTAACACACTCACACTGACACTCACTCAAAGCAGACACACATAAACGAACACACAACTAACACACACAGTAATACACACACAAAAACTAACACACTCACTAGCAGACACACACTCAATAACACACACACAAACACACAACTAACACACTCAGTAACAGACACAAAGAAACACACACACACACACACAAAAAACACTAATACACAGACACTAACACTAACACACATACACACTCACTTTTTTTTAAATGTAATCCTCCAGCCTCGCTACCTTTGGGAGTGCAGAGGGGATTCCAGATTTCCCTGGGGTCCAATGGGGCTGCTGGGTGGCTGGTCACTGCAGGCGGCGAGGGAGCACTGATCCTCCTGTTCAGCTCTCTCCCACGCCACTTACTGATGCCAGAGCCGGAGTGACGTCATATTCCGGCTCCGGCATCACTGCGGTGCACACGAGGGAGTTGGGCAGAGAGCACTCAGGGGAGAACGCTCCCTTGCGCACATGCCCACCCAGTGACACCATGCTAGCCTCGGGGGGCCCAGAAGTGGCCATCTTCTGGGACCACCAGTAGAAGAGGCTGGCAAACATGCATACATACCCGGGCCCCCTGGTGGGTTTGAAGCACCATCAGTAACCATAAACCAGTGCACCAATATAGAAGTGGGGTTTATGGTTACTGATGGTGCTTCAAATATGGTGAAAGCTCTGTGTGATGCTGTGCAGTGCGTGCTTGTTGGTGTGTGCTGTGCAGTGCGTATTATCCCTCTAGTAGTCAAGTCAGCAATCCCAAAAGGAAATAACCGAGTTTCCAGTGTGCAGGTGGATTGCTGGGCACTTCCACTGCAGTGTGAAGGCTAGTCAACTGCTGAAGGAGGAGCAAGAGAAAGCAGGTCTTCCCACTCTTTCTACAACTAGATGTCAGTGCATGGTGGAACGCTACTGTGGAGACGCTGGAAAGGATTTTAGAGCAGCAGAGGGCAATCAATAGCCTGGCATCAAACCAGTACATTGGTATTGATTCTCCACTCGGTAGAGACGATTGGACAGTGATTGCTCAGCTAGTGGCAGTCCTGAAACCATTCAGGGATGTCACTGAAAATTTAAGCTTGAACACTGCCAATCTGGGACAGGTAATCCCTGTTTTCACCTATCTAGAGAGCAAGATGGGTGTCTTCCTTGAACACCAAGAGGTTGTTCAAGGTGACCCTCTACATCCTGATGTAGTAACTCTGGTCAGGAGGCTGAATGATCAGCTTGATGTTCACTGTAACGGCACCCCCAGGCATAAAAGGGTTAAACCGACATTTAGTAGATCTTCCCATTCCAGAGACACAGGCACAGCTACTGCAGAACACCAATCCGCCGAACAGGAAACCATACGAATGCTGTACACAGCCAAATAGGAAAAACCATACAAATAGGTTTACACTCCTAGCAGTCAAACTGGAACAGCATACAATAAATCCCCAAAAGAACGAGACAAAGCTCTGTGTTGAGGGTCAAGCAGTGAACAGACAGAGCTGTGGGGTTATTGTTCTTATGAACACATTCTTACACATTAGTACCACCCACAGGATTTTGGAACACAACCAATAAACACGTACAATACACTCAGACACTCCCACACAAAATCCTCCCCTCTGCCTGTGATTCAATTACCTTACACAATGGGTAATGTAATTAGCACAAGCAGAGAAATACAATTTTTCCACATTATTCATAACTTGAAAAGTATGCATCACATTCACATAAAACTTACATTTTCAGAATCAGCATACTCCAAATACAAATATACGTCAAATTCATACAAATTTTTCCAATGGTTCAAAAGATAGATCGTAGTCCTTTGTGACCAAAGGAAGCATGTCTTTTCTGCCCAAAACCAGTTCCACAGAGTCTTCTACCCTGGAGATAATTGGGAAGTAATCCAATTATCTCCAAGGACAGAGGCAAAACTCCATTGAACACATGGCAGCAAAAGACAATAAAACACATAAAAACATATAACTGTGCAGCCATTGCACAAAACAGGTACATTCAACATATCCCCAGATAGCTCAGATCTGAGCGCACATTATTACTGAATGGCGCTCAGAGCCCACACATACAGTTCAATTGCCATGGAGCCAAAGTCTTTCCCATAGTCTTTCATTATACGAATGGGCTCCATGGCATAGCTATCTGGGGTATGACTGCTCAAACAGGGCAAGCACCGAATGACCCGGCTTTCTTGTCTTTGCAGGGGAAAATCCAGCATTTCAACATGGGGTCATAGTCTAAAGGTAGCAGGCGGGCAACCAGGCTTCTCCAATGCAATGTGGCGAGATTGCTCTCATCACATCTCTCCCCTTTTCCAAACAGACAAACAGGGTATCTGACCTCCTGCCATCAGTGCCCTTGTTAGTCCAGCAGCCCACCCACAAAACACAATCAACAGCACAGCCCACCCACAATAAATGGTTACTACACCTGGGTAGAGGAGAAGCTTGTCCATGTCCAGGTGCCTCACCACGGCTGTGCTGGTTACGGGTATGCTGACTTGGTGGGTTGCTGAGTGGGCAAAGACCAGCGGTACTCTGCCCTGGTGCCAGCGCTATTGGGGAGGTAGCCTGGTTGAAGCCTAGTTGTCTGAGGGGGAGACCGACTGTCTCCCCTTTAGATACACAGCTCTGCTGCTGGAGACCGACTGTCTCCCCTTTAGATACACAGCTCTGCTGCTGAAGACCAACTGTCTCCCCTTTAGACACACAGCCCTGCTGCTGGAGACCAACTGTCTCCCCTTTAGATACACCGCTGGGCTTCCAGAGGGGGAGACCGACTGTCTTCCTTTTGGTTAAACAGCCCTGTCGCTGGGGGGCAGAACCGACCGTCCCTACCCCGTGTGCTGTACGTGCAGAGACCACGGTCCCATCTGCACAGTTGTGGGGCTTTCTGTCTCCCCGGTACATTAAGCTGCCGCTGGGGAGAGGGGATAACAAGCTCCTCTCCCATACATACTTCCAGCCGCGGGGGAGGGAGACCGACTGTCTCCGCTCCCAATACAGAGTCCTGCTGCTGGGGAAAGGAGACTGGGCTCTCTATTCCCAATAAGTCATACTGCCGCTGTGGAATGGAGACTGGGCTCCCAATTCTCAATAAATTATACTGCCGCTGGGGATCTGAGCCGACCGCCCAGCATCCCTGTAGCTCACCCTGCCACTGGGGAGGGAGGACGCTGCTCTCCCCTCCCTGCAAGGAACACTGCCACTGGGGGACAGGACCACTTGTCTCTGCCCCCTGTAACTCAGCCTGCCGCTGGGGAATGGAGCTTGGGCTCCCAATTTCCTGCAATATCTCCTGCTGGGGAATGGAGCTCGGGCTCCCAATTCCCTACAATATCTCCCGTTGGGGAATGGAGCTTGGGATCCCAATTCCCTGCAATATCTCCTGCTGGGGAATGGAGCTCGGGCTCCCAATTCCCTGCAATATCTCCCGCTGGGGAATGGAGCTCGGGCTCCCAATTCCCTGCAATATCTCCCGCTGGGGAATGGAGCTCGGGCTCCCAATTCCCTGCAATAACTCCCGCTGGGGAATGGAGCTTGGGCTCCCAATTCCCTGCTATATCTCCCACTGGGGAATGGAGCTCGGGCTCCCAATTCCCTGCAATATCTCCTGCTGGGGAATGGAGCTCGGGCTCCCAATTCCCTGCAATATCTCCCGCTGGGGAATGGAGCTTGGGCTCCCAATTCCCTGCAATATCTCCCGCTGGGGAATGGAGCTCGGGCTCCCAATTCCCTGCAATATCTCCCGCTGGGGAATGGAGACTGGGCTCCCAATTCCCTGCAGGACCGTTGCAGAGACCTCGGTCCCATCTCCACCAGCCACCTGGGGTTCTTCCCAGTACTTTTCTGCCATCTCTACTCAGCTGAATGGGTCTGGATCTGGGTCTCCGCATTCCTGCTGAGCCTTCTAGCCAGAGTGGAACAGATCTTGGTAGCCCTGTTCCAGCTCCATCTGTTGGGTCACTAGGTGGACCAGGTCTTGCTCAATCTCCTGAGTGTTGTCCCAGTCATACCTGCTCTCCCTCCACTCAGAGATCCCTGAACCGGGCTTGTGTAGGGCTCCCAAATTCAGGCTCTGAAAAAGCCTCCCATAACAAGCCAGGACCATCAAACTCCTCTCCCTCTGGCTTGTCATGCTCGGCTGTCCAGGGCAAGTACTGTGCCCCATACCACTAGAGTGCCTGGTAGGCATCTTCCAGCCACATCTCCTGCCATACCCAAAGCTCCAATTCCTTCACCCATTCATCCAGGGGCTGCTCTCCCAGGGAGGGCATCCGCAGGGCTACTCGCTTCTGTAACCGCTGGTCTTCCTTGGGGAGTCTCTCGCTCCGCTGGTACTCCACAATACCCAGTGTCTGGTACCAGGTGCCTTTGCGCACTGCATGTCGGTCATCCATGACACCCTCATCATACTCCACTGCTTGTTCCATCCTGGTGCTGTCAGGGTCGCTGTACTGGGACATGCGTTGCCCTCAAATTGTAAAATCCACAGAATGGTGTCTCCTGTAACTGTCCTTCTGGCTGTAGGAACGATCCGCCACTTGCCACCAATTGTAACGGCACCCCCAGGCAAAAAAGGGTTAAACCCCCCCAGAGACACAGGCACAGCTACTGCAGAACACCAATCCGCCGAACAGGAAACCATACGAATGCTGTAAACAGCCAAATAGGAAAAATCATACGAATAGGTTTACACTCCTAGCAGTCAAACTGGAACAGCATACAATAAATCCCCCCAAGAACGAGACAAAGCTCTGTGTTGAGGGTCAAGCAGTGAACAGACAGAGGTGTGGGTTTATTGTTCTTATGAACACATTCTTACACATTAGTACCACCCACAGGATTTTGGAACATAACCAATAAACACGTACAATACACTCAGACACTCCCACACAAAATCCTCCCCTCTGCCTGTGATTCAATTACCTTACACAATGGGTAATGTAATTAGCACAAGCAGAGAAATACAATTTTTCCACATTATTCATAACTTGAAAAGTATGCATCACATTCACATACATTTTCAGAATCAGCATACTCCAAATACAAACATATGTCAAAATCATACAAATTGGTCCAGTGGTTCAAAAGATAGATTGTAGTCCTTTGTGACCAAAGGAAGCATGGCTTTTCTGCCCAAAACCAGTTCCACAGAGTCTTCTATCCTGGAGATAATTGGGAAGTAATCCAATTATCTCCAAGGACAGAGGCAAAACTCCATTAAGCACATGGCAGTAAAAAGACAGTAAAATACAATAAAATACACAAGGTTACATTTATTACATAAAATACAGGTACATTCAACATATCCCCAGATAGCTCAGATCTGAGCGCACATTATTACTGAATGGCGCTCAGAGCACACACATACAGTTCAATTGCCATGGAGCCAAAGTCTTTCCCATAGTCTTTCATTATACGAATGGGCTCCATGGCATAGCTATCTGGGGTATCACCGCTCAAACAGGGCAAGCACCAAATGACCCGGCTTTCATGTCTTTGCAGGGGAAAATCAAGCCTTTTAACATGGGGCCATAATCCAAAGGCAACAGGCAAGCAACCAGGCTTCTCCAATGCAATGTGGCGAGATTGCTCTCGTCACATTCACCTACATGAGCGAATTGATAATTCTCCCAAACTGACGTGATCCAAGGGTTAAGGAACAAGATCCAAGGGTTAAGGGAAAGATAGCACTAACAACTTGGAGGGAGAAACTGATCCAGAGGGTGTGTGAATGGCAGCAAAAGAGGGGAATGCTGTCTGACGGAGTAGTTCAGCAGGAGACTGAGATGTCTGAAGCATTGGCAGTGGCACCACCACCACCACACAACTGAGTGGAGCAGCTGCATTTTGGGAAGAGTTGCTTGAGGATATAGTTGGAGAGTGCTAGCAGCAGAAAAAGAGAGTACTGCCTGAGAAATGGTCAGAGCTTACCTCTCCAAACCTCCTTTGCCCTCTAATGTCGACCCTCTTAGCTACTGGATGAGAAGAAGAGTGTGTGGCCTGCACTCTCATTGGTTGCGCAGGAACCGCCAACCATGTCCGCCAACCACTGTCCCAAGTGAGCGTGTGTTTTCAGTAACCGGTAATATACTGAATCCACAGCACTCACAAATGTCACCTCATCTCATGGAGCAGATTACCTTTCTTAAATTCAATCTGCCCAAATTGGGGTGTCCCCCAATACCTTAAAATCTCCCTTAAAGTGGTACTGGTTTCTCCTCTCTGGCTGTGTATGACAGTGGTGTGGCAACACCTGCTACCTCCACCAGCGTAGTCAACTAACACTAGGCCATTGTGTTTGAGCTCTTGAGGTCCGCTCCCCACGCCAAGGACTAAAGGAGTTTGGATTCTCTGCCCTGGGGATGAAACAGGTAAGTGGGTCGCCAATTGCCCATTCACTCCTCTTTACCATTGTATTTCTATTTCGCTGTTGGTGGTGGCAAAACATATTTTTTCTCATTCCTCATTATTCTTCAATTCTCTTTTCCCTCCTAATACCTGAAAATCTGGTTTCTCCCTCTCTCTGTGTCTGACAGCAGTTTGACAACACCTGCTACCTCTGCCAGTACAGTCAACTAACACTAGGGCATTGTGTTTGAGCACTGACCACCCAGAACAGGAGTTTTCTGCCGAACGACTGACCACCCAGAACACCTCCAAAACCATGAACACCCCAACATTCTAATTTATCAACAGGGTGGTCGGCATTCGCCTGCACGAAAGTGTGGCGGCAGCGGTTTTTGGTCATCGAACGCACGCGACTATTTTCGGCAACTATTTCCACGGACACCGCTGAGACTTCTACCTTCTGTGCGTTCGGCTAAATCCATACGAACGGAGTACTAATTCCCAGGAGAACAAACTCCCGAACAAGACGTATCTAATGACAGTAGGCACAAACGGATCAGTTTGTGCAATTTATACTTTATTTGAAAGGGAAGATAGACCGGCCACACAGCCTGAAACTGTTTTGGCTATGAAAACATGCTTGCGGTCGGTCAAAAAAGAATTTTATCTATCTCCTGAATCCCTGGACTGATTCGCATGATTTTTGAATCCCTAAGTATGCTTGTTCTGAAAATGTAAGTTTTATGAAAATTGAATGGATAATTTTGATGTTATAAAATATTATAATTATATTTTTCGCTTAGAGATAATTGAGTTGATACAGCAATTAACTCAATTATCTCCCAAGCAGAGGGGAGGAATTTACAGTAATGAATGGGAGTTTTTAACTGTCTGTCTGTAAGCTATTGGTTGTTGAGTTTGTATTTTTGGTGCCCAACAAGGTCCACATGGGTGATAACCTTGTGGAAAACTTGTATAAAAGAAAGGCTTGTGTGCTCATTAAACCAGTTCTTACTTTACCCTCAATATAGAGTCTTGTCTCTTATTGGGGGAAACTGCTATACAGCTATAACACAAGCTCTCTTAAGAGCTTCTCAACTTGCTTGACTGCTGGATGCTGAGAATACCCCTCACTATCGAGAGAAGGACACCCTCCAGCGGTGGGAACACCTCTACTCATCAGGGTAACCTCTACATTTGGTGGCAGTGGTGGGATGGTCCTGTCTTCCAAGCGGAGGTACTGCACTAATGGAGAGTCAGTATGAGAAGCTGAAATGACTGACGCTGAAAGACTTGCTAGAGAGCCGTGGATGTTCGGCTAGTAACCGAGCACGACGGGAGCTGATAGCCGAAGTGGTCGAATTGGACTGAACCAACATGATGGCCGAACCAAATCTGCCAAACGGAGAGGAGGACAAGATACATAGAGTAGTGCAATGGAGGCTGGCACTCTATGGACTGAATCCACCTATGGAGCTGGTCACCCAACTCCTCAACGCAGTAATAGAGGAGGCGAGGGAGAAAAGAGCCTACCAACTACAGGTACTGACCGCACAAAGACCTGAAAGACCAGCGGTACCACAGTGAGCGGAAAAAGGTGCCGTTTGCAGCATTTAAAGCTTTCCAAGAGAAAGATGGGGAAATAGACGGATATTTGCCCGATTTTGAATGGCAATGTGCGCTCCATCAAGTACCCCCAGAGGAATGGGTTACAATTTTGTCTGGCAAATTGTCGGGTAAAGCCAATGAGGCTTGAGATCCAACATGGGGACTGTGACGAGACCAATTTCGCCACTGTGCATTGGAGGAACCTGGTTGCCTGCCTGCTGCCTTTTGACTATGGACCGGCATTTAAATACCTTATTTTCCTATTCAGAAAGGTCTATTCATGTTTTCTGCCCTGGCGTTCGGTAGATTCTTGGATTTACTGAATGAACTCATATAACCCAGATAGCTATGCCATGGAGCCTATTCATGTAATAAAAGACTTTGGATCCATGGCAATTGAACTGTATGTGTTTGTGGTCTGAGCGCCATTCAGTATTAATGTGTGCTCAGACCTAAGCTATCTGGGCATATGTTGCCTGTCTGTATTTTATGTTATAAATGTAACCTTGTGTATTTTATTGTATTTTACTGTCTTTTTGCTGCCATGTGTTCAATGGAGTTTTGCCTCTGTCTTTGGAGATAATTGTATTACTTCCCAATTATCTTCAGGATAGAAGACTCTGTGGAACTGTTTTTTTGGCAGAAAAGACATGCTTCCTTTGGTCACAAAGGACTACGATCTATCTTTTAAACCATTGGACCAATTTGTATGAGTTTGATATATGTTTGTATCTGGAGTATGATTATGAAAATGTAAGTTTTATGTGAATGTGATGCATACTTTTCAAGTTATGAATAATGTGGAAAAATTGTATTTCTCTGCTTGTTATAATTACATTACCCATTGTGTAAGGTAATTGAATCACAGGCAGAGGGGAGGATTTTGTGTGGGAGTGTCTGAGTGTATTGTATGTGTTTATTGGTTGTGTTCCAAAACCCTGTGGGTGGTACTAATGTGTAAGAATGTGTACATAAGCACAATAAACCCACAGCTCTGTCTGTTCACTGCTTGACCCTCAACACAGAGCTTTGTCTCGTTCTTGGGGGGATTTACTGTATGCTGTTCCAGTTTGACTGCTAGGTGTGTAAACCTATTCGTATGGTTTTTCCTATTCGGCTGTTTACGGCATTCATATGGTTTCCTGTTCAGCGAATTGGTGTTCTGCAGTAGCTGTGCCTGAGGCTCTGGAAGGGGAAGATCTACTAAACGGTGGTTTAGCCCTTTTATGCTGAGGGTGCCATTACAGGGACGACCACCAACTCAGCCCCAACCTACACCAGCTGCTCACTGCTTGGAGGCTGAACCAGAGGCCGAGGAATACCTAGGGGTCTTATATGAGGCTGACCCCATCCAAGCGGTCGCTCAGGACAACAGGCAACACCACCACCAAGAGGTTCTAGTTAATGGGCAACCAGCCCAGGGCCTTCGAGACACTGGGGCCACGTTAACCCTTCTACAGCGACACTTGGTCCGCAACAATGACCGCACTGGAAAGACTGTCGCCGTCCGATTAGCTAGAGGAGCTCTCGGCTTCCCACTGCCCGGGTTCATCTAAACTGGGGAGCCAGATGTGGGAATCATGGACAATCTTCCAGCAAAAGTACTGCTGGGCAACGACCTTGGGCCCCTCACATCAGCCAATGCTCCTACCGCAGCCGCTCATCCCGTCACCACCTGTGCCCAAGCTCACACCACTGAGTAAAACCCACCGGTCGGGACACCCAGGTAAGACATACAGAACCCTTGACAAAACCGTAGCCACCAAGACCCTAGCCTGGGATACCCCAGAAGAGTTTGGTAGAGAAACTAGGGCCCCTCCCTCAATAAGTATCATCTTAGGGCAGAAACAGAACAGCCTGGTTCCGAGGGGAAAAAGTATGTATGGGAACAGGGCAAGTTATACCGGGTGTTTGAAAACTGTCGCCCTGGAGTTGCCCCTTCGCATAAGCGCCAGTTGGTATTTCCAAAGAAATACCGACGGGAGCTTCTCCGAATTGGGCATGACATTCCATTAGCAGGACACTTGGGAATGACTCACACATCCCATCGAGTAACCCAGCACTTCTTTTTGCCGGGGGTTTCCACGGATCTGTGACACTATTGCCGTACCTGAAATGTTTGCCAGAGGGTAGGGAAGAGGGGAGATCACCCCAAGGAGAAGCTGCAATCCATGCCCATCATAGAGGAGCCATTTCAGCCGGATAACAGTCGACCTGGTGGGGCCCCTCAAAAGGCCTAGTCCATCGGTAAATGATTTTTACTTACCGTGGTGGACTATGCCACCCACGCTACCCCCAAGCCATCGATCTACCCAATATTCAGGCAGACACTGTTGCCAATGCCTTAGTCGGGATATTCACCCGAATGGGTTTCCCTAAAGTGATCCTCTCGGATCAAGGGACACAGTTCACCGTTTACCTTACACACCAATTGTGGAAGGTCTGCCAGATTAAATCCCTACTTAGCTCCCCGTACCACCCAAGACAAATGGCCTCTGTGAATGTTTCAACGCTCTACTATCCAAAATACTGATGACAGGTTACTTACTGCTGTTTTAATTTTTTCCATACTGTACCAGAGTTAATTGGTCGCCCTATTATTTTGGGTAAGCAGGATCTGAAAAAGTCTGCTTGCCCTATAGCTTTGCATTATCTCTGGACACCCAGTCCTCCATCTTGTTTTAATCTGGCTATGTTTTTCATTTTCACCCTAGCTCTTTTTCCTCCCCACACAAATTTACAGAATGATGAATGTAGTAATGCTAACGAGTTTTCTGGAAAGTTCAGCGGTATCATTCTCCATAGGAATAACCATTTGGGCAGAATGTAGGTTTTTAAAATGTTGATTCTACCTGACCAAGAAAATCCTAGTCCTTTCTAATCTTTTAGATTTCTATTTGTTTGTTTTAGTGGTGGGAGAAAATTTGCTTCAATTAGATTAAGTCTGGAGTTATCATTATGCCTAAATAACTCAGCCTGTCTTTATTTTCTGGGAGCCCAATGTTTTGTACAAAAAAGTCAGTTACTCTTTTTTTCCACATTTTTAACCATATAGTTTGATTTCTCCAAGTTCATTTTATATCCTGAAACTTTGGAATATATTTTTATTTCCTTTAATAACTCTGGGTCTGAGATTTCTGGATCTTCTAATGTTAGTAAGATGTCATCTGCACATATATCATTAGTTTTGTTTGTCCAGATTTATTAGTGAAGCCCTTTATTTTCTTTTTTTTGTCTTATTGCAATTGCCAATGGTTCTAGAACCATTATATACAGTAGTGGAGAGTGCGAGCATCCTTATCTTGTCCCATTTCTTATGTTAAAGTTTTGTGAAGTAAATCCTGATCCTATAATTTTTGCTGATGGCTCCATGTATAGGGCTGAAATTGCTTGAAACATAAAGACGGTGATTCCAAATTGTTTTAGTGTCGCCAACACCCATCTCACCCTATCAAACGCTTTCTCTGCGTCTATCAATAGTAAAATTAGGGGGTTTTTATTTTTGTCCATTTCTTCTAATATATTAATTAATTATCTGAGGTTGTTGATAGGAGACCTCTTTGAATCCCACTTGATCATAGTTAATAAGTTGTGATATAACTGTTTTTAACCTTCCTGCCAGAATGGAGGAGAAGATTTTAATATCAGTATTGATTAAATAAATTGGTCTGTAGTTACTGATCAGCTCTGCATCTTTATCTGCTTTTGGAATGGGAACTCATTATATGATTATATGTATTGGCAAGCTCTCCTTTAAGGTGGTCTTTCATTATTTTATATAATTTATTTGTAAAGCCTGGAGCCTGGAGCAGTTTTTAATGTGAGCTTCTCTATTGCTCTACTGACCTCCTCTAAGCTATTTTAATAACTTTGGGTGTATTCAATCAGGTCCCATTGACTTATTTGTCTTTACTTTTGACAGTTGAAATAGAACCTCTTACTCTGTAAAACTCACATGTAACAAATTACTCATTTGTCCTTTTTCCTAACTGAGGTCCCTTTCCTTCATTTTCATCTGTAAATACTGAACAAAAATATTAATTGAGGCAGTCAGCTAGACCTTTATCTTCTTCTACATACCTTCCTTCTTTTGTTTTTAATCTAACTAATCCTTGTTTTACTTTCCTTTTCTCATTTATGTATCTGAAAAATGTTTTTCCCTTTTATTTTATTTACTAACTGTGCTATTTTCCCTTCTGTGTGTGATTTGGAAGCTCTTATAACTTGCTTAGCTTCTTTCTGCCTAATCTTATAGATCATTCTGTCTTCCTCCTCTGGGTTTTTTTTTATAATTACTAAATGCTAACTTTTTGTTTTTTACTATTTGGGCCACATCTGCAGAGTACCACAGTGGTTTCTTGAATTTTTTGCTTTTACTGACAAGCCTAATGCAATTTTCTGTTGCCTTCAGCAGTGCAACTTTTAAATAATCCAATTTCTCTTGGACTCTATTAAATTGTTCCAGTCTGATATTGACTCCCCTACACATATTCTAATTTTAGAAAAATCTGTTTTTCTAAAGTCTAACACTTTTGTGTGGTGTGACTCAGTCACTGTTCTCATATAATACCACACTGACTGACGATTACTGGATCCTAAATTTTCACCTACAGTAATATCTGATACCAAATCTCCATTTGTTAACACTAACTCTAGTATGGCCTCCTTACGAGTTGGTTCCTCAACGAATTGTTTTAGAGACAATCCCAGTAGGCAGTTTAGAATATGTGTGCTCCTGGCACAATCAGCTATTTTGGTTTTCCAATTCACATCAGGTTTTGATTTTCAAAAGAGACTTTTATCTATCTCCCGAACCCCTGAACCGATATGCATGATTTTTTAATATGTTTGTTCCCTAAGTATGCTTGTTCTGAAAATTGAATGGATTTTATTTTCACTGCATTTTATTCTACTGGTGTATATTGTTTTCTACTGTTACTGTGGTATTTATTAATTGGAACACTTACTGTGATATTAATAAACAACATCACAGTAAGTTTGCCCATTAATAAATACCTTAGTAAGTAATAAATACCTTTTAGTAAGTATGCCCGTTAATATTATATACCACAGTAACTTAGCCTGTTAATAAGTATCACATTATGTTTGCTCTTTAATAAATGAGCAAACTTACTGGGGTATTTGTTAACGGACAAACATTCTGTGGTATTTATTAAATGGAAAACCTACTGAATTTATTACTGGGCACCTGATTTGACAGGTTAAATGGACCAACTGATTGTGGCATGTTCTGTGGGGCAACGTGACACTGTTCTGTTTATGCATTTTATGACTCCTATGTTGAGGAGCACTGGCATGTTTTATATATATATGTGTGTGTATATGTGTATATATATATATATATATATATATATATATATATATATATATATATATATAATATACACACACACATATACACACACGTGTTCCTCAACCCTTCCTCACCCACATAGAAGTTACCTCAAAGGAGAGCACTCACTGGTTTCTTGTGAACTTGAATTTCTTTCAAAAATCGGTTAATTCTTAACATCAATATTTTGTATCCTGATGAAATTGCAAATATGGATTCCTTTGAGGTAACTTATTGTTGTGAGGCTGGAGGTACACTTTGGCAAGAAGTATATGAAAGGGACTCACTCACTTTTCTAAAGTCCCTGCAAAAAAGAGAGCACACTCTGTAGTTTTCCTTTAAAAAAAAAAGTTTGTGTGTGTGCGCGCACGCGCATATATAATATAGTAAACAAATTATTTTATTACCACTTCTGACTCCTCTTTTCTATCATTAAAGAAAAGAGGAGTCAGAAGTGGTAATAAAATAATTTGTTTAATCATAAAAGCAAATGGGAGAAGCAAAGAATAGAGGCAGCCCATGTTGTTAGGAGCAGTCCTGGGAGGATATAGTGCAGAGGAGAATAAATCAATATATGTTTATGGAAAGGATAGAGAAAACCAAGAAAAATTGTAGATTATGCTAGCTTTAGTGTACCTATAATCCTAATTTTATTAATGACAGGAGGCGAATATTTGCTTAAGTCTCTCTTTACTAGAACTCCACAGCAGCACAGAGAAAACACTCAGAAAAAAAGTAAGGTACTATAAAACTCCCCTCCCCATACATAATTTCCTCTTTCAAGCTGCGACAAAAACAGAACAAAAGGTAGAAAATATAATGGAGATAAACGAAGTCCTAGATACAAAGAATACAACAACGTCCACCATCTGAGAAAAAATGTCAAACCAGATAGCGTTGATGGACTGTAAGCTGAAAGAAGAGAAAACCAAATCGAAGAGGTTGGTTAGCCAACGAAATGTACTCTGAACAAAACACGTAGGCTACCAGTGAAATAACCAGAAATACCATAATATACATAGATCCTTACTTAGGAACAACGGAAATAAAAACAAGTGACAGGTAGCAGAGACAACAAGCATAGTTGCATACCTACCCGATGAACCCAAACTATAAAATTTAAACAAGGGAGGGATAAGAATGGGAGGGAAATATTCGCCTCCTGTCATTAGTAAAATTAAGATTATAGGTACACTAAAGATAGCATAATCTACAATTTTATAACATTACAGGAGGCTTCATATTTGCTGTTTTAACGCTCAGTCAACAAATACAACAATGTTTGTTTCGCTGGTACCTCTTCCATGAGGTAACCAGAGTAATCCCAAATGGACCTTCCAATTGCGAGAAGTGACAGCAGATGAATCGATGAAGATGCCAGCTGTCGAAGTACCCTCAATTACAGAAAAACACAATCCACTGTTAGATCCACTGTATGTGGGATTGTGACCCATTTCCTGGAAGACCATCCATGAACTGCAAGGCAGATCCATTGACCATTTCCCGCTGTTGCAAATTCCGAAGATCATTAGCGGCCTTGGAACTGCGAGAAAAACTGACCACAGGCTTAGCCCTTGATGTGGAAAATGGCTCCTCCGATCGAGCCAGGGTCACCAGGTGATGTGTCTGTGCAGGCAAATGTCTAACTTCTAGTAATGCATGTCCACCACCAATTCTGTAACACCAATTTCGTAACGTTCCCTACCAGGCGAGTGAACTCTTCTGAAAATGAATCTATTATGCTGGACTGCAGAACCTGCACCTGTGGTAGGCAAAGTACTCCCAAGGGATGTCCAATCAGGGTTCCAAACTGAATTTGTGTAGCGAAACGGTGATCCACTACTGGGAGACTGTGAAACCTGGAAATACCAAATGAGGGAACGTAAATATAGGTTGAGATATCCATCCATGTGTATCCTCGTTGAGGAGTCATAATTGGTCCTTATCCAATGGGTAAACGGGACCTGCATGGACGAAGAATAGTCGGCACGTGCTGTAGTCGCGTGGTTGACCCTAAAGGAGTTGAAAGTGACCCGAAGAGTAGTCAGGCTGGAGAAAAACAGAATTGGCCTTGTGGAGCTGTGAAAGGCTAAAATGATGACTCGATCCCTTCTGGTCATGGTTCTCCAACCTTTGATTGTCACCTGAGGTCTGGGAAGAATTATGGCAGCAGAATAACGAGACAGAAACAAGATTGCTTTCCAAAAGTCTTCTGACAATGTATTCAAAATGCCCTGTACTTATACAATATTTGTCACAAACATTGGTTACAGAAAGTTACACAAGATACATAAAAGAGGAAGTAGTTTCTGCTGTTACGTTCAATAATCTATTCTTACAAAATATCACATATACATTGTGAATAAGGCATCCTGTTACATAGAAACTGTTATAGCTTGTGACTTAATTTCAGTTATGTTTTGTAAGCGGCTCTGCAAAAGAGCTTGCTACTACATTTACAAAATAATTCAATTTATACAATACTAACAGATTAACTGTTTCAATTCCTTCATTTTCCCCTCTTTGAGCAAAATTTTGCTCATACCCTATTTAAGGAGTCCTGGTCAGACAACTAGCCACCTGCCATGGTATATTCAGGATTGCTAGCCAATCCTGCAGGTCTTCCATTATGTCTTCGGCCACTATTCCCATAGCATAAAACTAGGCATTCGACCAGTACCATAAACTTATAGATATGTATCAGCATGTTTACCATTGCGTTGGTTTTGTGTATACATTTGGAGATATTCATCATAGTAAGTTGGGGATTTTGCAGGAACAGTGTTGTGTGTATGTTTGTAAATGCAGAATACAGTAGTCTTAAAACTAGCATAAACAAGTAGAGCAAGGACCAGAACCATAACAATAATTATTGCAAATAGCTGACATGTTAACCCATTTTAAACAGACTAACCAGCCAGTCATCTGTATCATACGCCCTAGGTAAATATGGGCAAAGTATATTATTCCCAACAGCTGTTTTCCTCCTTCGTCCACGGAAGTGGGCGCATATAGTCAAAGTGGGAATAATACTTATCCCCCATCCAAGGACCGTGGTCTAGGATTACTAGTCCACCCGATGATCTGGGGCAAGGCAAAAACTCAGTGGCAAAAACTCATATTTGAGGAAAAAGCACATCTGGGGAAAACCTGAGTGGGGGCCGTGATCGTGTTAGACATGTCATCCCCTCACAGTTGACACCACTTATGACTTATAATACCCGCACCTGTGAGTACATTGCTCGGGTATCGGGAGGAATTGGGAAACACTTCTTACATATTAATTCATGAGATAAATTATAGTCTAGCTTGAAATTCTGTCAATAATCACAACCAGGACCTTGCGTCCTATATCTTTTAACCATTTCCCCATTCCAAAGGTCCAGACAAAACCAGTCATATCCTCACGCAGTCCCTCAAAACATTGGAATCCATCCTTGGCATACTCAACATATATCAAACACACACACATAGTACATCCATCCCTGGGTCAGCTAACACTTCCTCTCTCTCTGGCTAACTCTTCAAAAATAAAAATATTTCAATAGTTCAGCATAGTTCAGAAAAATAGAATAAGTCTTTCACAGAGTATAAAGAAATCAGTTTAGACACCAGACATTTTGTTCCATAAAATGGCTAAGGGTAGCAATATTGCTGACAACAAGACAATGTTAGCTTACACATAGTTCTTCTTTTGTTTGCTGGATTTTCACCACAATGCTCTGTGCAACACAGAACAATGTGCAATACAGAACCAGCGGTATTAGACAGCACTTCACCTTCATGACTTTCCAGGTTCTTGCGTGCAAAGTTTACGTCCTCGTAAATAAGTATCTCAGTTTCCTCGGCCTGCATGGATAATGACCAAACAGATGTAATTGCAAAATACTTATTGCATGGGTAGCCAGAGAGATTGGTGTGTAATCCTAGAAATCAGGTGGCACAAACACTCCAGGACGGTCTCTACAATCATACAAACACAATGATCAATACAACATCAATTAATTAATTACCTAGGCTAAAAATTAAATTAGAGATTAAGGTTAAACCCTTCATTTGTGTAACATGTACTTCTCTTATATTTGCTTATATTTTATGCAATCTGTCTTCTATGAAGTTTTACATAATACCCCTTTGGAATGCCTTTGTACAGATGAGAGAAGCATTCACTCTATAGAAATGCTTGTTAGGATGAATATTAAAACACTAACATATACATATGGGGATAATTCCCAATAAAATTCTGTTCCTAAACTTGAACCTTGATTTGATACTCAAAATTAATTACTTTAATAATCCCAAATAATTCAATACTCTTGGATTAACACCTAAAACTATATCAAATATTAAAAAACGAACCATCTGTGTATTAGGCTGGGGTTGTTGGGTGTGGGTATAGATTGGACGCTGTGGTTGATATTGAGGAATCTGTGGGGTGGGTTTGGGTACTGATTTTCCCAGTGACCCTGCTATCCCCAATTAGAACAGTGTGTTCCACCAATGCTGAAGTTGCTACCTCTACAAAAGTTAGACCCTTTGACCAAATCCTCTACCTCTGCCTTTAAATTCCCAAGAAATTCATTTGGGGTCAAAAAGGGCCAGTCACAGACCAATAAGGAACAAAAGTGAACAAGGAAGAAGCATATTCCATATGCAGGTCAGGATTACCTAACTCACACCCCCTCTTTGTGTACCCCTCTTTGTGTACCACACAGATATAATATTAATAAGATTTTAAAGGTTTTATATAAAGCAAGGTTGTCTAGGGGTATATACATCGACAATGAAAGCATAGTCTTCATATAGGGCTTGCAATACTGACAGTCTGTGTCATGAGCGTAATGCAGACATGCGGTTAGGTACTTTTCCATTGTTATAATATATTGAAAACACTAAGACCTTGCTAATTTTTTAAAATGCATATTGCTTCCTGTACCTGGTGCCATGCAAGGATCTAATTGGGACATATTTCAAATTGAGTATAAAAAGTCTAACCACAAAACTAAATGTTATACGCTTATCAAGAAAACAGTTTAACCCATTAGTGCATACTTTGGATAGCCTCTTTGCATAATTTGGCACCTAGTGAGATTTTTATATTATTTATTAATCCTCTTCTGGATCTGCAAAATGCTTTCAATTTACCCATACACATATAATACAGTAGTTTAGGAGATTAAAATTACCTCACTTTATAAATTTCAGAAATTGTCTAATCTCTATTAAAAATACCATGTTATTATTACCCCATAATCAATGAGGCATACTAGATGAATCTTACTTTGACACAAACAATGCAATATACTTTAAAAGTAGAGTTAACTCTGAGCTGGACAATACTCCCCTATTAGAACTCCTTTATGAGGGAGAGACATCTTGTCCATTCAGTCTTTTTTATCAGTAAAATAATGACTTTCAGGATTAATCCATTTGCAAATTGAAACGTGGATCCACGATTTGAACAGCAGAAGTTTGTGGGGCACCTTTCACGTAAGATGTGACAAGCGCTTTTCTTGCTCCAGGAGCGATAGCATAAAATTGTTTCATTCTAGCCAGCTGGACAGCATTTCACCTTTTGTAAAAACACTAAATGCTTGCGTTAATGATATGCAAATCACTCTGCTAGTTGAACTCCTACACAATGGACAATAAAATACATGAAACACATAACACACCAATTCATTTCAAACCATATAACTCATACTCAGCATCCAATGTAATATTACATGTCATCTCACAAAACAGACATAGTATAAACACATAATGGATACCCAGCAGATATGCCAATACAGAAAACACATTCATGGGCATGCAACTACACACTCTGTGTCCCTCCTAGGAAATACGGGTAGACGCAATATGAAAGCAGTCATAAACTAACACCTCCAAATCTCCATTCCCATATAGCTATAACAGACCACAACACAGAGCCTCTCTGAGCTGATAGAACTACTCCAATTACTCTTGGCCAAAACACTACTATTCAAAAGCTAATAAAACAATTATTTGCTAGGTTATTTAGCTGGCATTCTTATCAGTATCACTAGACTGAGACAAACTAATTCAAATATAATTTAAAACAACACAACATATAAATTAAACCACTTTCCAGTTAAGCTGTACACTTCACACATTATCCCAATTACCATTTATACAGAATAATCAGTTAACAGCTGTACTCAGATCATATTATTGTAAGGTATACCAATTTTAGTTTGTATTAGATTTATTTTAGTAATTCTTATGCATACATGTTTTTTCTTAATTAACGTCATTATTTTAATCTACTATAGTATTGTGCAAATAAAAATAATGGTGAGAGCACTCAATGCATGCAAATTTTAAATATTTTACCAGTACTTTCTTGGACATATATCTAAAATGACAAAGCACAAAAACAAAAAAACATAGGGTAATATTGTCTTGACTATGTGCAAATGACCATATGTAACTGGTTAAACTCACATGCTTCTGAGTCACTTTAACAAGCTGACTCAGACTAAGAGCTTTAACGGAGATGAAACCTTTGAAACAGGACGTCCTGTATTGGTGTCGGTGAATCCTCCCTGGATATCGTCTGTATAATTAGTCCAGAATGCAAGATCCAATACAAATTGATTTTCTTTTTTTCTTTATTATATTTCAGACAATACCCGCCTCTTTATGGATTTCAAATATATCATCATATATGGCTAGGTATATTAGTCATCATAAATACTTATTAACTCCTCCCTGACCCCTCCATCCCTCCCCCACTTAGAACTATCAGCTATCGTTACCCTTTGTATATTGTGTTATACTAAAGCATATTAAAATGACCAAAATAATGGTACCTTATTTTTAGAACAGTAGAGGGAGGATGAAAGAGGATACGACAAAGAGAAAAAAAAAAAAGAAGAAAACGACCTAACCACATTCATACTAACATTCACACCTTACCTTACAGCTATGTGAGTCAGATTATTTACTATCAAGAGGAAATATCTACTATATCATTCTATTTAAATTTGTCCTTCTAAGGAATCAGTTCACTCTCTTGTTTCTCCAATTTAATTAGCCAATTTTCCCACATACTGTACTCTTTATGTTGATTTTTAATTTTATTCATCCCTAATTCCATATGAATCTGATATTTTAATTGTTGAATAAGTTGCTTCTTCAAGAATGGTTGCGTCTTTTTCCAATTTCTGGCGATAATTATTTTTGATGCTATTAAACAACGTATTGTCAAGATTTGATTCATTCTGCTTAGGGCAGGCCACCTTATATGTAGCAACATCACCTCTGGTGTCATTTTTATTCCTATTCCATTTAACCTATGCAATAATAAATTGGCCATAGACCATAAGGGGATTACTCTCTTACAACTCCACCATATATGGAGGTAGTCTCCTTTCTCTTCTCCACATCTCCAGCACAGATCGTTGTTATCATTAAACATTCTTGATATTTTTGAGGGGACTAAATACCAGTTATTTATCACTTTAAAGTGAGTTTCAATCAGGGAGAGACTGTGCACATATTTATTTGTTTTCGTTATAGCAGCATACCATTCTTCTAAATCTATGGGGAACTTCAGAACTTTTTCCCAACTTTTTATTGCCGTTGGGCGGTTCTCTGTTTTTATTGTATCCAAAAATTTTGTACATATAGCAAAAAGATTTTTTGACTCTTTTTTTAGAGAAGATTATTTTTAACGCATTATATATTTCTCCATTATTTACAAAGGTTTTGGACTTCAAATAATTCCTAATTCTTAGATAAGAAAATGCCTCTCTATTTGGGAGGGAAAATTTTCTTATCAATATATTGAAAGTCTTTAACTCACCATTTAACATTAGATCTTCAATCTTTCTGATATTTACCTCTCTCCATACTTTTAAGGAAATATTTGTTATGTCTATCTCCAGACTTTCTATATTTTGAAAACCCAAGAGCTTATTCTTAATATCTGCTTTCTTCTTAATTCTTTCCCATATAGGGATTATTTGATCCAGTACAAATGATAATGAATAATCATAACTTTTGTTGTTCCATATAATATTAGATACATTTTTTGATTGGCATAAAACTGTTTCTATCCTCCCCCATGCCTCTTTTTGATATATCTCCCTTTGTAACATTGCAATATGATAGAAAAATTCTATGAAGCCGGAATAACCTATGTCTGGAAAGCCTAGTCCCCCTCTATCTGTATTAGAGCACATGGTGTTGATCTTAATTCTGGGATTTTTCCCCCTCCACGAAATTGGCAAAAGAAGATTGAATCATTTTCAACCAGGGTATGGGGATAATCAATGGTAACATCCTAATTAAATAAATCCACTTAGGGAGCACATAATGTCTCAAGGTATTAACTCTACCCCACCACAATATTTCTAACTGTCGCCATTCCTTTAAATCTTTCTTTGTTTTTTTCCAAAAGGTGCATAAAATTGGATTCCATAATTCTTTCTAACTTTTTATTTATTCTTATCCCTAAATAAACTAATTCTTCTGGTTGCGAAAAATTAAATTTATTTTGTAATTCAATTATTTTATCCGAAGATATATTCCTATACATTGCAATAGTTTTAGAAGGATTCAGTTTGTAGTTAGATAACTTACTATACTGTTCTATTTCTGTTATCACAAAAGGCAGAGATTTTTCAGGATCCACAACATATAAAAGAGTATCATCTGCATACAAAGAGATCTTTAAATCTCCCTTAGAAATTGGTAGACCCTTAATTGATGTATTTTGTCTAATTTTTGAAGCAAAAATTTCTACCGTGATTATGTACAAGATTGGCGACAGGGGACATCCTTGTCTAGTGCCATTTTCAAGACTAAACCAGTTTGAACATATATTTTGGCCAATAGACCTTGCCACTGGTTTCTTATATAGCGAACCTATCGCATCCAGCACCCATCCCTTAATATTAAAGGCCTCTAAAGCTTTGATCATGAATCCCCAGCTGACCCTGTCAAACGCCTTCTCTGCGTCTAATGACAGGATCAGCAGGGGACTACATGTCTTGTCTGACAGATCCATTGAATCCAATAACCTTCTGATACTATTGCCTGAATTTCTTCCAGGGACAAATCCGACCTGATCTGAATTGATAATTCCGGGCAAGACTATTTTTAATCTTTTTGCGATAATTGACGCAAAAAGCTTGACATCCACATTTATCAAAGAGATCGGTCTGTAGCTTTTTACGTCTGTTGCTATTTTGCCTACTTTCAGGATTGGAAGAATATTAGCTCTTAGCATTTCTTGTGGAAATGTTCCCTGTTTACAGCCTCATTGAATGATCTTGTTAATGGTTCAGCAATTATATCTTTCATTACCTTGAAGAACCTATTGCTAAAGCCATCAGGTCCAGGTTTTTTATAGTTAGCTAAGTTATTTATTGCATCTATTACTTCTTATTTGGAGATGATTTTGTTTAATAATTCTAGTTGATCTGGTGATGTTTTTGGTAACTCAAGGTCTTTTATATAATTATCTATGGATTCTTCTGTAGAACTGTCTGACAAGTTGTAAAGTGACTTATAAAATTGATTAAAGATCTCTCCTATCTCATTTGGGGCTCTATATGTATTGCCCTCACTTGAGAAAGGCTCTTTGGCCGAAACGCGTTGTGGTACATTTTATGGACAATATTACCTGTATTTGGATTTTAAATATATCTTTTTATTTTATATCAATAAAATCAATTTGTATCGGATACTGCATTCTGGACTAATTATACAGACCATATCCAGGGAGGATTCACCGACACCAATACAGGACGTCCTGTTTCAAAGGTTTCATCTCCGTTAAAGCTCTTAGTCTGAGTCAGCTTGTTAAAGTGACTCAGAAGCATGTGAGTTTAACCAGTTACATATGGTAATTTGCACATAGTCAAGACAATATTACCCTGTGGTTTTTTGTTTGTGTGCTTTGTCATTTTAGATATATGTCCAAGAAAGTACTGGTAAAATATTTAAAATTTGCATGCATTGAGTGCTCTCACCATTATTTTTATTTGCACTGTACTAATTTTGGTGTGTTAGAGTGATTCACACTAGGTGATAGTAGCACCACAATTTATACTTTGTTTTCCTAACTTTTATTTCTAATATTGTACTATAGTATTGTATATAAAGAAAGGATCCATTTATATAGCGCGCTCATAACTCAAATATTTGTATGGAACTTCCATTAACTAATCTAAGATGATACTGCATCAACTTAAATCTTATAGAAATTGAGCAAACATCTGGACCAGATTAAACAGACATGGTTTCACCCGAATCTTTCAATGTCTTAATTTTTATTATTTTTTTTATATAATATTTTGCATCGCCCGAATCTTTCAGAACTCTCAGAGACTTAAAAAATGTATACTATACCATGTTAAAAGGCATGGCAAACCTTAGACCGGTCAGTCTCCAAGAGCCTTATTAACATGGGTAGAAACCTTTGTCCATGATCTCTGATCCAGGCTATATACCACAATTTAAAAGAGTACATATAATGTGAGACATAGAAAACACCAAACATATGCAGTAGGTGTTATTTAAAGCATCTGTCGCAATAACAAAAAGGTTAGCTTACAGCACAAAATTAAGCATGTGTTGGACCGCTGAAAATGTAAATGTTGCTCTCTTATTTACTAACAAAAATCATATTTACAGTATGGATCCTTTGCAACAAACACACAAGGCAGGGAAGGTGTGCTGATTGGTGTTCTATACAATTAATCCCATATGGGGAATTAACTTTCAAATACTAATGAAGTGACTTTTTGTCTCAGTTATAAAAATACTGAACTCATCATGCAAGCAATGTAACAAGTTTACACTATCCCACTCTCATAAAAAGTGTAGTGGGTGTATGGTATTAAAGTAACAATCAAACCAGGCACACAGATCCCATGTGAAATAACTTACAATAAAACAGAGTAATACACTATACTTCTATGCAACAGAAAGAATAAAGCAAAAGATTTAAGTAGGTCTATCAGGTACAACCTGCGAGTCAGTTCTTTTCTAATATATATAAAATATAAACTCTTTTTTCTTTATATGCTAGCCCTGAAAATATACTCACTGAGAATCTTGTTAAAGCACATTTATAGTGTTTGTGTCTTTATTGCTAACAATGATTCTATATCAATTGGGTGATTGTCTATATTGGGGACACACTTTGGTAGGTTAGTAGTGTGTCCACCCTGAGTCAGCAGTATGGGAAATGTTAGGTCAGGTCCTGAGTGAGATATTAGTAGTGTGTCCACCCTGAGTCAGCAGTATGGGAAATGTTAGGTCAGGTCCTGAGTGATATATATCTATCTCACTCAGGACCTGACCTAACATTTCCCATACTGCTGACTCAGGGTGGACACACTACTAACTTATATATATATACTACTAACTTATATATATATATATATATATATATATATATATATATATATATATATATATATTATATACTATATACTAACTTATATATATACTACTAACTTAGATATATATATATATATATATATATATATCTATCTCACTCAGTACCTGACCTAACATTTCCCATACTGCTGACTCAGGGTGGACACACTACTAACTTACCAAAGTGTGTCCCCAATATAGACAATCACCCAATTGATATAGAATCATTGTTAGCAATAAAGACACAAACACTATAAATGTGCTTTAACAAGATTCTCAGTGAGTATATTTTCAGGGCTAGCATATAAAGAAAAAAGAGTTTAACTATTTCATATCCTTACAATCAGCACTAATAATTATAACCCTTATCTAAGCATAAAATACCTATGAACAAGAAAAGTTAACTACTTCATATTCTTACATGGTTATTTCCCATTCCTAGGACAAATCTTTCAAACACTTATTCACACTCACAACAACCACCAGACAACTAATGACAATTAGAGGGTGGACAAGGTGAACCTGAAACTCTGTTCACACTATCATAGTATATTCACTTATATACTAAATTCTCTGTCTATATCACTTTATAGACTTCACTTCTATCTGTCTAATTCTCTTATTAGACCTTATCTAGTTCACTTACTAGAAATACATATATCTCTGTCTAGTTCTCTTACCAGACTAAATTCACAGGATCTTATAGAGACTGAGTCATATAAAATACAAATTAAACTATAACCTTTCCAAAAATGATCTAGACTTACAAAACCATGGGGGTCATAGATTCAAGGCGTCTAAAAAGACACAGAGAATTACTACTTACCGCCAATGGTCAGCTAGATCCCTAGATCCCATTTTCTGACACCAAGCTGAAAGGCTAAACTGATGACTTGATCCCTTCTGGTCACGGTCCTCCAACCCTCGATTGTCACCTGAACTCAGGGAAGAATTATGGAAGCCGAATAACGAGACAGACACAAGATTGCTTTCCAAAAGTTTTCTGACAATGTATTCAAAATGCTCTGTACTTACACAATATTTTGTCACGAACATTGGTTACAGAAAGTTACACAAGATACATAAAAGAGGAAGTAGTTTCTGCTGTTCCGTTCAATAATCTATTCTTACAAAATATCACATATACATTGTGATTAAGGCATCCTGATACATAGAAACTGTTATAGCTTGTGATTTCCTTTCAGTTATGTTTTGTAAGCGGTTCTGCAAAAGAGCTTGCTACTACATTTATAAAATAATTAAACTTATACAATACTATAGGTCAGGATGTCCCTCCGTGAGACTGTTGACCGATTAGGTTGAGAGTGGACTAATCTGACTAACAGCTTATATGATCCCGCTCCATTCCAGCTCTGCCAAAGGCCCATGGAGGGACTTATGATATGCACGTCACACCCAAGATAGGGTATAATAGAGTGAGGCGTCTAGGTCCCAGTATTCCTGACTATCAAGGGATGTTATTTCCAAGAGTAGGCCTACGAGGTCTGAAGTCTTGGATGTCCTATGACGGATTACCCACCATCCACGTCTAGAGTCCCGTGATCTCCTAGTGTTCTCTACTATGTAGAGAAAATGTAAAGTCCCTTCGCTAGTGACCACTGACTCCGGAGAATAGATGTAGCGAACAAAGGGTGCGTAGCTTCAACCATCCGAAACAGGGACTGTCCAGGTTAAGAACCTCGGGTAGCCAGATCCGTAATTGGCACAGGTCCTGTGCCGTACTCCAGCAGGAGGTTGCGTCCCGACTTTGTGACATCTGTGTAGGATTTGACATTGAAGTAGGGGTAGCAACTGTACCAGAGACAGCCAGTTCTGAACAGCGTATACCCTGTCCAACAGGGCATCCAGGAAACGTGTAACTAAGGTGCGAAATCCCCCTAGTGGTATGGATCCAGCAGATTAATATAGGAGTTGTGATGGTGCAAAACCAATCAAAACCTGTAATACCTTGTCCGATCAGGTGGTACCTATATAAAGTATTCAAGTAGTAGCACCGTCGATGGATCGAATGGAGGGGTTCTTCAGTGTACCCAGTCGCTATGAAGCAGTGTCTCCTAGTGATGTAGTCATCGCCCTTGTTGCAAGAGCTGTAGCATCCGTGTCCAATAACTGGCATGTAGCACAGACCTCCATATTGCGATGAATGCAGGAGGAATGCCCCTCTACGAAGGCCTCGGTGCGCTGAACTGGCATAGGCTTTGTTACGATTGCCCCCGGTCTAGCAGAGGGGTTGATCGCTTAGTCCTGGTTCCCGCTGTAGAGAGTCGAACTGAGGTCTTTCGGTAATAAGCTGCAAGTGTAGAATATTCCCAAGCACGGTATAAGCATCAATATCCCGGATCCCTACAACATGAGTCGAGGCTGCAAGTTGAGGGTCAAAACGAACTGGCTTTACTGGCACACAACATGGCAATTTATGTGATTCTCAGGTCCAAGGCCAGCCCCCTGTGGACCTGATGGAATACAGGTACAGTACAGACAAGTAACCAATCACAATACGGTGTATCATTTGAATTAGTACTGTCACAGACCCATCTGTCTGGACTAAAAGTACTGTGTTCATCTGTTTTGCCGCTTGCATGAATTTCCCCATTCGTATGCTTTGTTTAAGCGAATGTCGTTTTTTGTCGAACGGAACTACCGAACGGACGGCCACCCAGAAGAGAAGTGTGCTGCTGGTTAACCTATTGATCCCAATTAGA
>OW240913.1:20430671-20530015 GCA_933207985.1 Pelobates cultripes | reverse complement strand
CTTTTCTAGAAATAACAAAAAAATAGGTGCATATACTTGACAAGTATAATAGCTTTTTTATTGTATGCAAATTTTACTCATTGTCTAATTGCGATGTTATCACACACCTGAAAAAATAAAGAATTAAAAAAAAAAAAAAATACACCTACCATTAAAATTATATCCTGATCATTTATTTGTCAGTGGACAAACGTTCAAAATCACCAGGGGATCATACTTTTTCCCTCACTGTATATCTCTGATTTACCCCTGGAAAAAGAAGACTACTCTTCTAAACTCTTACACAGCAGAGAATCGTTATAGCATGCGTTCTGGTGACTCACTTTGCCAAAATACATATGCCAACAATCTTTACCAAGACCTTCCCTACCCAATTCTATGCTTTTTCTGATAACAAGATGAAGGGCACATCTATTCTCATACATAGGGAAGTGGCCTTCACTCTACAAAGATAATATACCGATCCCCAAAGCAGATTCATTATCATTTTAGGCTTATTTAATGACATCCAATACAGTTGTCTCTGCATATTTTCCAAATGTAGACACAGAGTCCTTCCTCAGTACCGTAAGTAAGATTGATGAATTCCGACAGGGAGGACTTATCCTGTGTGGGGATTTCAACTTTATTCAATACGTGGCCATGTACACTACGGTCGCTCCCTTGAGGAACAGGAAGAGGTGGCTAGTGTTAACCTGTAAAAAACTAACAAAGTTACTTTCTCTTTATGGTTTCTAAGATGCCTAGAGAGTTCTCCACCAGTCGCAATGGGACTATACTCACAACACATATACTCACATAGATACTTTCTTTTTATACAATATGACATTAACTCAATTGACTGCATGCACCATGCAGGATATCACCTGGTCATATTACGGACCAGTACGTTTAGAATTTTTTAGACACGTTTCAGTTCCAAGGGAAGGGTTCCTGGTGTTTAAATAAATCGGTCCTGAAGGATGACACTATTATTAAAGATGTCATCAAAGCACTTTCCAACTACTTTACCATTAACACAGGCTCTACTTCGGACGCAGTTGTATGGGAGGCTCATCAAGCTACCATTCGAGGATTATTGATAAGACGCACAGCCCACATCAAAAAGATGCACCAATCATCCTTCCTAGCTTGTTACAAACAAATCACGAGTCTCCACACTTAACAAATTGAAACCTTCTCCCAAACTGGCGGCCTAATTGGATAAGTTCTTTAATACCCTTGCTAAACTGAACGCCACAAAGATAAACCATTTTCTCCATCGCCATCAGGCAAAATCTTACCACACAGATGGTCAGGCCAATAAAAACCGGACAGACTGAAATCTAAAGTGGCCTCCACACGCATAGCCCATATTTTACACACAAATGGGACCAAAAGGATTGGCCCTCAACAATCAGCAACATATTTACTGACTTTTACGCCCAACTTTATAACTTAAGTTACGATGCCAATACCCACATCTCTACACCTCAGGAGATTGGCAACTTTCTCCAATGAGTCATGCTGCCTACTCTCACCGCTGAACACTTACATTCCTTAACCCAACCCATATCTACATCAGATCGAACCTCTAACAAATGACAAAATGCAGAATGCTTTTCAAATGCCTATTAAAACCAATTTGCAGAGCTCCACTTGACCAGAGTCTACCAATCAGCCTTGCACAAAGGTTCACTTCCGGCTGAAATGTTGGTAGCAATGATAGTTACCATCCCTAAGCCGGACAAACCACCTAACATTTGTAAAAACTTCTGCCCAATCTCCCTTCTTAATACAGATGCAAAAATGTATACAAAAATCCTGGCCAGTAGAATGAACATGCTTTTGCCATATTTAATTAAGGATGACCAAACAGGTTTGTTAAGGTTAGAAAGGGCCATGACAATACCTACAAGCTCTCGCTGGTTTTGGAACACCTTCGGGGGTCTTTCTTGGGAAAAACTCTGAGCACCTATGGGTTTCCCTCAGTGGTTGTACAACAAATCTTTGTCCTTTGTGCTTCCTCTCTCCAAAATTTAGCATTACCAATGGTACCAGGCAGGGGTACCCCCTCTCCCCTTCGCTTTATGTATTGGCTTTGGAGAGATTACTACAATCCATTAGAGAAAACACACAAATCAAGGGAATCCAAATCCTTGATAGAGGAAAAAAAAAATTTATGCCTTCGCAGATGATATCCTTTTGTATATTGCCAAACCACAAACCTCTCTGTCAATACTTCTCGAGCTGATCAGTGAGTATTGATTGGTCTCCTACTACTCCTTAAACATGAGCAAAACGCAGGCTCTGAGTATTGTTCTTCCCTCATTCATTATATCACCTCTTAAACGCATATACCCCTTCGAATGGAGGTCAGATTCTATGAAATACTTTGGGTTGATTTTTACTAAAAAAATTATGCGCCACCAACTACATTCAGACCTGGAAAGCTTGCCAACAACTATTGAATAAATGGTCACTGTTTCTCTCATGGACGGAAAGGATTGAGGCTATCAAGATGTCCGTACTCCCTAAGGTACAATACCTGTTCCGCACACTCCTGATCAGGGCCGGACTGGGAAACAAATTCGGCCGGGCATTTTTAATTACAGCAGCCCACTGAAAAGGGGGCGGGGCCAGATAGGGTGTGTTTTGTCATCCCCAATGACAAGCACGCCCCATCTCAAAGTGATCATGTTGGTTCAATGCTCTTCCAGGGCATGAGAAAAGGGCCCTGTATTTGATCTGCACAGAGCAAGCAAATTTAATAACATGCTTGCATTGTGTTTGCTTGAAACTTGTCTCAGGGGTTTCCATAATTGGAATACTCACTGTATCCCATTTATGGAGACACTATGTGCTTGTTTAAATGGTATCTAGTGTGTTCATAGGGGATCCTGAGTGTGTATGTCAGAAATGTAGTGTGTGTGTAAGTGGTGCAGCGTCTGTGTGTAGGGCATCTAGTGTGTGTTTGAAGGACTCAGGAGTGTGTATAGGAGATCTAGTGAGTGTGTGTGTGAGTGGTGCAGTGTGTTTGGGGGGTGCTGTGTGTGTGAGGGGTGTAGTGTGCATTTGTGAGGAGTATAGTGTGTGTGGGGGGTGCAGTATGTGTGTGGGGGGGTGCAGTATGTGTGTGGGGGTGCAGTATGTGTGTGTGGGGTGCAGTATGTGTGAGTGAGGGTGCAGTATGTGTGTGTGAGGGCGCTGTGTGTGAGGGCGCTGTGTGTGAGGGCGCTATGTGTGAGGGCACTGTGCGAGGATTCTGTGTATTTGAGGGTGATGTGTGAGTGAGGGTGATGTGTGTTGGGGTGATGTGTGTGTGTTGGGGTGCTGTGTATGTGTTAGGGTGATGTGTGTGTGTGCTAGGTTGCTGTATGTGTTAGGGTGCTGTATGTGTTATGGTGCTGTGTCAATGTTAGGGTGCTGTGTGAGTGCTACGGTGCTGTGTGTGTGTTAGGGTAATGTGTCAATGTTAGGGTGCTGGTGTTAGGGTGCTGTATGTGTGTTAGGGTGCTGTGTGAGTGCTACGGTGCTGTGTGTGTGTGTTGTGTCAATGCTGTGTGTGTGCTGTGTTAGGGTGCTGTGTGTGTGTTAGGGTGATGTGTCAATGTTAAGGTGCTGGTGTTAGGGTGCTGTGTGAGTGTTAGGGTGCTGTGTGATGTTAGGGTGCTGTGTGAGTGCTAGGGTGCTGTGTGTGCAGGGTGCTGTGTGTGTGTTAGGGTGTGTGTCAATGGGTGCTGGTGTTAGGGTGCTGTGTGAGTGCTACGGTGCTGTGTGTGTTAGGGTGCTGTGTGAGTGCTACGGTGCTGTGTGTGTGTTAGGGCAATGTGTCAATGTTAGGGTGCTGTGTGTGTGCTACGGTGCTGTGTGTGTGTTAGGGTGATGTGTCAATGTTAGGGTGCTGGTGTTAGGGAGCTGTGTGTGTGTTGGGGTGCTGTGTGTGTGTTGGGGTGCTGGTGTTAGGGTGCTGTGTGAGTGCTATGGTGCTGTGTGTGTGTTAGGGTGCTGTGTCAATATTAGGGTGCTGGTGTTAGGGTGCTGTGTGAGTGTGTAGGGTGCTGTGTGTGTGTTGGGGTGCTGGTGTTAGGGTGCTGTGCTGTGTGTGTGTTAGGGTGCTGTGTGTGTGTTAGGGTGCTGTGTCAATGTTAGGGTGCTGTGTGTGTGTTAGGGTGCTGTGTCAATGTTAGGGTGCTGGTGTTAGGTTGTTGTGTGAGTGTTAGGATGCTGTGTGTGTGTTAGGGTGATGTGTCAATGTTAGGGTGCCGGTGTTAGGGTGCTGTGTGAGTGTTAAGGTGCTGTGTGTGTGTTAGGGTGCTGGTGTTAGGGTGCTGTGTGTGTGTTAGGGTGCTGTGTCAATGTTAGGGTGCTGTGTGTGTGTTAGGGTGCTGTGTCAATGTTAGGGTGCTGTGTGTGTGTTAGGGTGCTGTGTGTGTGTTAGGGTGCTGGGTGATGTGTGTGTTTGCAAGGATTGTGTATTGGGGGGAGGCAGGTAAATGGCAGTATTAATGTTTTATTAAAAAAATAAATACATTATATCCCCTCCTCTATTCTTACCTGTAGCCTGGAAGGGGGGGGTGTCGTGCTCCTGCCAGCCATCCCTGGTGGTCCTCGTGGTAAGTGAACTCTAGCCCTTTGGGGCTAGAGTTCACTCTCGCGAGACCCGGCCGGTTGTCATAGCAAGTTAGAACTCCGCCGGGTCCTCTCTCCAGGATGGCTCTATCCCCCCCTCCCTCCCCGCCGGCGGCCACGTTTGAGAGCATGTGGGCCGGTGAGGGAGATCTTTGATATCCCACCGGCCCTTCATGGAACACATCGGGGGCCGGCGCTCGGATAGCGCCGGCCCTGCATAGACCAGCAGGGGAGATCCTGGGACCTCCCCTGCCGGCCTCGGCCCATGGCCACCGTGGCCCACCGGGCATTTGCCCGGTGTGCCCGATGGCCAGTCCGGGCCTGCCTATATCTAATTGGAAGCCAATGCAGGGACTGACAGAGTGTGGAGGCGTGGGAGGTGCGAGCGAACAGGAAAATGAGCCTCGCCACCACATTCATTATATATTGCAGCAGTGCAATCTGGGAACATGTAAGACCACTGAGAAGGGTATTGCAGTAGTCAAGGCGAGAGAGAACAAGAGCATGGACCAGCACCTTAGCCGCATCTGGGGATAAATAGGGGCTGATGCCCGCTATGTTTTTGAGATGGAGGCGACAGGATTTGGCAATTGATTGGATATGAGGAGTGAAGGAGAGGTTGGAGTCAAAAAGAACACCCAGGCAGCAAGCCTGCGAGGTAGAGGTAATGGTAGCACTGTTAATTTGGAGGGAGGGAGACAGACATGGGAGTAGTAACACTTGAGGGAGGAAAGACCAGAAGTTCTGTTTTGGACAGGTTGAGTTTAAGGAAGTGAGCAGCCATTAAGTTGACATATCACTAAAGCTATTACTTGCTCTTTAACCACTTCAAAGGCTGTAGTGATTCTACTGTTTACAGTGATTTTTTTCAAAATATTAAAATATAAAAAAAAATCATCTATTAAAAAAATCTATATATCAGAAAATATAAAAATATATATTTTTGTTCATGTATTAATTAATTTCTATTGAGAAAACATGCATGGTACAGATATATATAGCAATGAAACCTGTTATCGATACATGCAGAGAAGTGACAATATCAGCATGCAACTAAAGGGTTAATCAGGAACAGGTGTAGTGACCACAGTTACAGTTGCATAACCAGAAATATCCAAAAGGATAGCGGGGCACGGAAGTTACAAGAGGGGTGACTGAAGGAGAGGGATGCATGGAGTCTTGTCTTAGTGGGGGACAGAGTCATCTTTGATACAGAAATTGACATAGAAATATTGAGGTATAAACCTCTATTTTAATATTCTTACAGTAACTGAAAGTGCAAGACTTCAGTAGGCATATAAACTGAATTAACAGGACTGGCTTCCAGTGAGGTGAGCAAAAAAATAAGTATTTGACTGAGTACACAGACAGCAGTAATTTGTATTTGTTGAAGAGGAATAGCACTATTTACTATGCATAATGGAGTGAATAATGGAATGTTGTGGAAGGCCAAGTAAAAAGGTAAAAGCCACAAATGTTTCTAATATTTAAAGAGTGCATAACTGCTGACAAGAATGAACCCATCTAAAACTGCAGAGAATATAGAATCATGCCATCAAAATAGGGCAGAAGATATCATAAACCATGAGATCATGGTTTCTTGAAAAAGTTAATTTGATTCCAAAATTTGGGGGATTGGTTCATTGACCTGGTATACTTCTCTCTATTTAATTTTTTGTTACTCATGTGCGCTTTATTTTATTTTTTTTAAAAATTTTTTATTTTTTTTATTAGGTTTTGCGGATAACTTTATCCGGTATACATAGGTTACATGAAATACAGAAATAATGGAACTTATCCAACTTGTAAAAGCAAATTACAGTACATGTAGTATAGTCATCTTACATAACATGGCTTAATTTATACAGATTATACATAACAATATGGGAATATTGATGTGTTGTTGAGAGTTTCCTACATTTTACTGGTCCCATTTCCTACTCTAATTTCGTTTACTGCTTGAAATCCGTTAGTGTGGCTAGCTCTTATTAACTCCCTTCTATGTTGAATTCCCTTTGTATTTCATCTTGTTCTCTGTTGGTGGGGGCCATTTCAATGTGTTGTACTCATTTTCTCCTTCCTTTTCTCATCCCTATTAAGATTGATTGCCTTCCTGCACTCATGGGCCCGGATATGTTTTTAGGAACGACACCCATGGTTCCCATGTGTCTAAGTATTGTTTTAATTTACCCATTGTGGACATTCTCAATTCTTCCATCTGGTGGAAGTTGTCTATTTTCATGAACCACTCCCTTCTAGAGGGTCTTTTGTGTGTCCTCCAAAGTCCCGCTATTACTGATATTACTGATTACTGCCATTCTGGGGTCAAGAAGGAATTTTTTTCCTAGCTTGTTGCAAAATTGAGCTTCAAACTGGGATTTTTTGCCTTCTTTTGGATCAACAGCAAAAAACAAATGTGAAGTAGGCTGAACTTGATGGACGCAAGTCTCTTTTCAGTTATGTAACTATGTAACTATGTAACTATGATTTTGCTGCTGTTAATACATAATATAGGAGTGAGTGTTTAAATTTGTTCAAAGATAAAGGTATGTTAAAAAACAGAAGCGTTTCAGGGGTAAATGGTAAGGGGACATTACTGAGTCGTTCTGCGATCCTCGCTACTTCCCTCCAGAAGCCCTCTATTCGCTGGCAGTTCCACCATATGTGCTGGTAGGTACCCTGTTCCATCTCGCACCTCCAACACAGTGGAGAGTTGGTGGCGTTAAATTTATGGGCGTTTATGGGGACATGATACCATTGTGTGAGAAATTTATAATTAATTTACTGCAACATAATGCTAGAGTGTGATTTCATCATTTTGGTGAAGATTGTGAGCCAGGTCTGCTCCTCTATCTGGGTCGAAAACCATGTCTGGTTCCTTCTCGTAAACCAGGGAAGTTGGTTGTTTACACTTTCTTGAATCATGCGGTAACATTTGGCTATGATTTTATTTGTTGGCGGGTGGGAGCATAGTTTCTCAAACTGTGTTTCTTCCCTGGGTTTCCAGTGGAGTAACCCTTCTTTATTTAAAAAATGTTTAAGTTGGTGGTCTTGGAAAATTTGTGTCATTGTTGCGTTGGTGGAACCTGTTAGGTTTTTCGGAGTTATAAGTAGTTTATCAGTGATTATGTCCCTTAATGTTATAACTTTGTCTGCTGACTGGGTATTACCAAAGCTTTGCAGTATGACACTATTGCCTATAGGGAGTAAGGGGTTGTGGGATATCGGGTAGTTTGGCGATGGAGATGGTGTAAACTCCGTGCGTACATGTGATGTCTTCCAGATTTTGAGTGTGGGGGATACTGTCGGTAAGTCCTGCGGTATCTTGCCTCCAGAGGTGGACAGAGTCCATGGGAGTGCGTGTAGCGGTGTTCATGTTTGTGATTGCTCTATGTCCACCCAGGCTTTTTTGGTTCCTCCTCTAGACCACACCAATATTCTCACCAGTATTGCCCTATGGTAGTTTTGGATGTTTGGGCATCCCAGTCCTCCCCTCTCCTTGGGCCTTGTCAGTAAATTAAAGGCTATACGTGGACTCTTCTTTGCCCAGATGAAGTATGTAAGTATTGACTGGATAGTATGGAAAAAAATGATTTGAATATGTATTGGGATTGTATTTAGGAGGTATAGAATGCGTGGGAGCACATTCATGGAGATATTTATCCGTCCCATCCATCGAAAATGCGGTCCATCCCATCTATCCAAATCTTTCTTTATGGCTGTTATCAGATCTGGAAAGTTTGCTTTGTAGAGCGTCTTGTGTGTGTTAGTAATTTGAACCCCTAGGTATTTAATGGATTGTTTTGCCCATTGGAAAGGATAGGTGTCTTTCAGTGTTCGTATTTGGTGAGTGGGCACATTTATATTTAATATCTCACATTTGTCTACATTGATTTTAAAATTAGATAACTTGCTGTATCTATTTAAGACCTCTGTCAGGTGGGGGAGACTGGTTAGGGGGTGTTCTAGGGTAAATAATAAGTCGTCGGCGAAGGCTGAGACTTTATATTCCTGTTTCTGGACCCGGATTCCCTGTGTGTTAGTTGGTTTACATACTTCCTGCAAGAGGTGTTCTAGGGTTAATATAAACAAAAATATGTGATAACGGGCATCCTTGATGGGTGTCGTTACTTATTTTGAAAGGCTTAGATAGTTGTCCGTTGACCTTCAGTCGTGCCGTTGGGTGGGAATATATTGCTTTGATCCACTGTAATCATCTGTCTCCAAAGCCCAATGTCTCTAATTAGTGATGCACCAAACGGTTCTCTGGCGAATAGTTCCCGTCGAACATAGCATGTTCGCGTTCGCCACGGCGGGCGAACATATGCGCGGTTCGATCCGCCCCCTATTCGTCATCATTGAGTAAACTTTGACCCTGTACCTCACAGTCAGCAGACACATTCCAGCCAATTAGCAGCACACCCTCCCTAGCAGACCCTCCCACCTACTGGAAGGCATCCATTTTACATTCATTCTCAAGCTGCATGCTTAGTGAGAGGAGGGAAAGTGTAGCTGCTGTTGATTAGATAGGGAAATGCATAGCTAGGTTAGGGTATACAGTGTCCACTACAGTCCTGAAGGACTCATCTGATCTCTGCTGTAAGGACAGCACCCCAAAAAGCCCTTTTTAGGGCTAGAACATCAGTCTGCTTTTATTTTTTTTCTGTGTTATGTAATTGCAGTTAGTTTTCTGCCAGCTTCTGTATCAGGCTCACAGTGGATACTGTGCCCAATGCCACCACTCACTCACTGGTGTCACAATAGCTTGCATTTAAAAACAAAAACTTTTTTCACTGTTATAGATTGAATAGCAGTTAGTTGTCTCAAAGCGGGTGTGTCAGCCCTACAGCGTGTACTCTGCCAGTTCACAGTGCCACTCAAATCTGGTGTCATAATAGCTTGCATTTAAAAACAAAAAACGTTTTTCACTGTTATAGATTGAATAGCAGTTAGTTGTCTCAAAGCGGGTGTGTCAGCCCTACAGCGTGTACTCTGCCAGTTCACAGTGCCACTCTTATCTGGTGTCACAATAGCATGCATTTAAAAACCCCAAAACTTTTTTCACTGTTATAGATTGAATAGCAGTTAGTTGTCTCAAAGCGGGTGTGTCAGGCTCACAGTGGATACTGTGGCAGTTCACATTGCCACTCATATCTGGTGTCATAATAGCTTGCATTTAAAAACAAAAAGCTTTTTTCACTGTTATAGATTGAATAGCAGTTAGTTGTCTCAAAGCGGGTGTGTCAGGCTCACAGTGGATACTGTGCCCAGTGCCAAAACTCACTCACTGGTGTCACAATAGCTTGCATTTAAAAACAAAAAACTCTTTTCACTGTTATAGATTGAATAGCAGTTAGTTGTCTCAAAGCGGGTGTGTCAGCCCTACAGCGTGTACTCTGCCAGTTCACAGTGCCACTCATATCTGGTGTCATAATAGCTTGCATTTAAAAACAAAAATCTTTTTTTCACTGTTATAGATTGAATAGCAGTTAGTTGTCTCAAAGCGGGTGTGTCATCCCTACAGCGTGTACTCTGCCAGTTCACAGTGCCACTCTTATCTGGTGTTACAATAGCGTGCATTTAAAAACCAAAAAACTTTTTTCACTGTTATAGATTGAATAGCAGTTAGTTGTCTCAAAACGGGTGTGTCAGCCCTACAGCGTGTACTCTGCCAGCTCACAGTGCCACTCTTATCTGGTGTCACAATAGCGTGCATTTAAAAACCCAAAAACTGTTTTCACTGTTATAGATTGAATAGCAGTTAGTTGTCTGCAAGCGTCTGTGTGCCAGGCTCGCAGCGTATACTGTGCCCACTTGCCCAGTGCCACCACTCACTCACTGGTGTCACAATAGATTGAATAGCAGTTAGTTGTCTTCAAGCGGGTATGTCAGCCCTACAGCGTGTACTCTGCCAACCTCTGCCAGTTCACAGTGCCACTCATATCTTGTGTCACAGTAGCTTGCACGCATAGTACCACTAATCGAAAAAAAAATGACAGGCAGAGGCATCACACCCATACACTGCGCATTGGGTAAACCTGCTGACGGGTGCCAAACATGGAATGCGTGGCTCTGCAGAGGAGTTGGTGACACCACCACTACTTGCAAGCAGGACTGCTGCCACCTCCTCTACTCCTCCTACTCCATCCTCTTCCATAACCTCCTCGGCTGAGTCCTCTTCTGCTGCTGTGTCTTGCTCCACATCAACGGATAGGGGACGTAACAGGGATTAAACTGATAAGAATAGTACTACTTAACACACCACTCCTATCTGGTGGCACATTAGATTGCACGCGCAGTGCCCCAAATTTGAAGTAGGAGGACCGACCAAGCATCTTTTTCCATCTCCCGGTTCCTAAAATCGATGCCATATACAGGGATTAAACTGATAGGAATAATACTACTTAACACACCTTATAATAACGCAGAGAGAGGCAACGCAGAGAGAGGAGTCTGAAGAAGAGGAGTCAGAGGAGGAAGGTGGCTTTGAGGAGGTGGAAGACCAAACACAGCAGGCGTCCCAGGGGGCTTGTTGTCACCTTTCGGGGACCCTTGGTGTTGTACGTGGCTGGGTGGAGGAAGAGACCAATGACATCAGTGAGGACAAGGAACGGGACATGGCTAGCTTGGTATCCAACCTTGTGCAAATGGGGAGTTTGCGGTTGTGCAAATGGACTGTTTGCGGTTGTTTGCGGTGCGTTAAACGGGGAGTTTAGTCTGTCACTGTGAAGCGGGCGTAACCCTTACACTACCTGATCGATACAAAGTCATACAATAGGTCCCCCCCTCATTATTTTTATGGCCCCCACCCACCGCTCACGGGTGGGGGCAGGCGGGAGGACAGTAGGTCCCCCCCCATTGAGATTTATGGCCCCCACCCACCGTGCAGGGGTAGGGGCTGGGGGGGAGGACAGTAGGTCTCCCCTTATCCTTATTTACTGAATATTCCCCTGTATAACAATGTTTGGCATTTAGTGAATATTCCCTATTCTGCTCTGTGTCAGTGTGTATCAGGGGCTCCTGAGGATAGGTGTCAATCCATATCTGCCAAGTGACCCTATGTAGGGGGAACATTCCCTATTCTGCTCTGTGTCAGTGTGTATCAGGGATCCTTAGGATAGGTGTCAATCCATATCTGCCAAGTGACCCTATGTAGGGGGAACATTCCCTATTCTGCTCTGTATCAGTGTGTATCAGGGATCCTGAGGATAGGTGTCAATCCATATCTGCCAAGTGACCCTATGTAGGGGGAACAGTCTCTATTCTGCTCTTTGTCAGTGTGTATCATGGATCCTGAGGACAGGTGTCAATCCATATCTGCCAAGTGACCCTATGTAGGGGGAACAGTCTCTATTCTGCTCTGTGTCAGTGTGTATCATGGTCTCTGAGGACAGGTGTCAATCCATATCTGCCAAGTGACCCTATGTAGGGGGAACAGTCTCTATTCTGCTCTGTGTCAGTGTGTATCAGGGGCTCTGAGGACAGGTGTCAATCCATATCTGCCAAGTGACCCTATGTAGGGGGACCAGTCTCTATTCTGCTCTGTGTCCGTGTGCATCAGGGGCTCTGAGGACAGGTGTCAATCCATATGTCAAGGTGTCAATATGTCATATGTCAGGTGTCAATCCATATCCATTGTGATTTAGGAATGTTAGGTGATTTATGCCCTTTATGGATTAAGACCAGACTCTGCATCAACTGTGTAATTTTCCATGGGAGTTTTGCCATGGATCCCCTCCGGCATGCCACAGTCCAGGTGTTAGTCCCCTTGAAACAACTTTTCCATCACTATTGTGGCCAGAAAGAGTCCCTGTGTGTTTTAAAATTCGCCTGCCCATTGAAGTCTATGGTGGTTCGCCCGGTTCGCCGGTTCGCGAACATTTGCGGAAGTCCGCGTTCGCCGTTCGCGAACCGAAAATTTCGTGTTCGCGACATCGCTACCTCTAATGTGTTTAAAAGAAAGATCCAGTCCACCCTGTCAAAGGCCTTTTCTGCATCTATTGCCAGGAGTAAGGTTGGAATTCGCGTTTGAGACGTGTGGTTAATCAGATTTATTATTTTGGAAGTGTTGTCTTTCGCTTCCCTGGTTAGGACAAAGCCTGCCTGATCAGGGTGGACCAGACCTTTTAGAAAGGGTTTAAGCCTGGATGCCAGCATACAGGGAGTGCAGAATTATTAGGCAAATTAGTATTTTGACCACATCATCCTCTTTATGCATGTTGTCTTACTCCAAGCTGTATAGGCTCGAAAGCCTACTACCAATTAAGCATATTAGGTGATGTGCATCTCTGTAATGAGAACGGGTGTGGTCTAATGGCATCAACACCCTATATCAGGTGTGCATAATTATTAGGCAACTTCCTTTCCTTTGGCAAAATGGGTCAAAAGAAGGACTTGACAGGCTCAGAAAGTCAAAAATAGTGAGATATCTTGCAGAGGGATGCAGCACTCTTAAAATTGCAAAGCTTCTGAAGCGTGATCATCGAACAATCAAGCGTTTCATTCAAAATAGTCAACAGGGTCGCAAGAAGTGTGTGGAAAAACCAAGGCACAAAATAACTGCCCATGAACTGAGAAAAGTCAAGCGTGCAGCTGCCACGATGCCACTTGCCACCAGTTTGGCCATATTTCAGAGCTGCAGCATCACTGGAGTGCCCAAAAGCACAAGGTGTGCAATACTCAGAGACATGGCCAAGGTAAAAAAGGCTGAAAGACGACCACCACTGAACAAGACACACAAGCTGAAACGTCAAGACTGGGCCAAGAAATATCTCAAGACTGATTTTTCTAAGGTTTTATGGACTGATGAAATGAGAGTGAGTCTTGATGGGCCAGATGGATGGGCCCGTGGCTGGATTGGTAAGGGCAGAGAGCTCCAGTCCGACTCAGACGCCAGCAAGGTGGAGGTGGAGTACTGGTTTGGGCTGGTATCATCAAAGATGAGCTTGTGGGGCCTTTTCAGGTTGAGGATGGAGTCAAGCTCAACTCCCAGTCCTACTACCAGTTCCTGGAAGACACCTTCTTCAAGCAGTGGTACAGGAAGAAGTCTGCATCCTTCAAGAAAAACATGATTTTCATGCAGGACAATGCTCCATCACACGCGTCCAAGTACTCTACAGCGTGGCTGGCAAGAAAGGGTATAAAAGAAGAAAATCTAATGACATAGCCTCCTTGTTCACCTGATCTGAACCCATTGAGAACCTGTGGTCCATCATCAAATGTGAGATTTACAAGGAGGGAAAACAGTACACCTCTCTGAACAGTGTCTGGGAGGCTGTGGTTGCTGCTGCACGCAATGTTGATGGTGAACAGATCAAAACACTGACAGAATCCATGGATGGCAGGCTTTTGAGTGTCCATGCAAAGAAAGGTGGCTATATTGGTCATTGATTTGTTTTTGTTTTGTTTTTGAATGTCAGAAATGTATATTTGTGAATGTTGAGATGTTATATTGGTTTCACTGGTAATAATAAATAATTGAAATGGGTATATATTTGTTTTTTGTTAAGTTGCCTAATAATTATGCCCAGTAATAGTCACCTGCACACACAGATATCCCCCTAACATAGCTAAAACTAAAAACAAACTAAAAACTACTTCCAAAATATTCAGCTTTGATATTAATGAGTTTTTTGGGTTCATTGAGAACATGGTTGTTGTTCAATAATAAAATTAATCCTCAAAAATACAACTTGCCTAATAATTCTGCACTCCCTGTATTGGTAAAGATCTTAACGTTGACGTTGATTAAGGATATTGGCCTATAACTGGCACAGTTTTCTAGGTATTTCCCTGGTTTGGGCAAGAGCATTATTGTCGCTTCTAGTGCTTCGATTGGTATGTGGTTGTGTGAGGGGATAGAGTTGATCGCCTCCAGTAGGTGTGTGTTGAGTTCTGTTTGGAAAGTCTTATAGTATGTAACTGAGAACCCGTCGGGGCCCGGGCTTTTATTATTTGGGGTCTGTTTTAATGCTAAACTAATTTCGTCAATGGTGAACGGCTCCTCTAGAGATCTCATTGCCGTTGGTGGAAGTGCTGAGTCAAACTTGTCTTCTAGGTACTTTTTTATATCCCCAGTGCTCATCCCTTGTCACGCTAGGATGTATAATGAGGTGTAATTTTGTCGGAAAGTTTCAGCTATGTCTTCTGTTGTTTGTGCTATGAACTTGTCTGGACGTCTGATTTGGGGGATATATGTTAGGGTTTGTTTCTGTTTTAGGGCCTGGGCAAGTAATTTACCACTCCCATTTCCTTGTGAGTAGTATAGTTGTTTTGTCCATAGGACGGCCTTTTTTGCTTTATCTTGTAGTAGTGAGTGTAATTCCGTCCTAAGGGCAAGTAAAGTGCAGTATACTGAGTTGGATATATCGTGTTTGTGGGATTTTTCTACCTGTACAATTTTATCTAGGAGTTCATTGATCCGTCTATTTTTTCTCTTTTGATTTGTGCTCCCCATTTTATTAGTTACCCCCTTACCACTGCTTTATGGGCTTCCCATTGTGTATAGGCTGTGGTGTCCATTGTTTTATTTTCTTTAAAGTATAGTTTAATTGTGTTTCTTATTGATTCTTGGACCTTTTGTGTTTGTAGGACAGATGGATTGAGTTTCCATAATCCCTTGGGACGTGGGAGCGAAGGTATGCTTAAAGTGAGATACAGGGAGTGCAGAATTATTAGGCAAGTTGTATTTTTGAGGATTAATTTTATTATTGAACAACAACCATGTTCTCAATTAACCCAAAAAACTCATTAATATCAAAGCTGAATATTTTTGGAAGTAGTTTTTAGTTTGTTTTTAGTTTTAGCTATGTTAGGGGGATATCTGTGTGCAGGTGACTATTACTGTGCATAATTATTAGGCAACTTAACAAAAAACAAATATATACCCATTTCAATTATTTATTATTACCAGTGAAACCAATATAACATCTCAACATTCACAAATATACATTTTTGACATTCAAAAACAAAACAAAAACAAATCAGTGACCAATATAGCCACCTTTCTTTGCAAGGACACTTAAAAGCCTGCCATCCATGGATTCTGTCAGTGTTTTGATCTGTTCACCATCAACATTGCGTGCAGCAGCAACCACAGCCTCCCAGACACTGTTCAGAGAGGTGTACTGTTTTCCCTCCTTGTAAATCTCACATTTGATGATGGACCACAGGTTCTCAATGGGGTTCAGATCAGGTGAACAAGGAGGCCATGCCATTAGATTTCCTTCTTTTATACCCTTTCTTGCCAGCCACGCTGTGGAGTACTTGGACGCGTGTGATGGAGCATTGTCCTGCATGAAAATCATGTTTTTCTTGAAGGATGCAGACTTCTTCCTGTACCACTGCTTGAAGAAGGTGTCTTCCAGGAACTGGTAGTAGGACTGGGAGTTGAGCTTGACTCCATCCTCAACCCGAAAAGGCCCCACAAGCTCATCTTGATGATACCAGCCCAAACCAGTACTCCACCTCCACCTTGCTGGCGTCTGAGTCGGACTGGAGCTCTCTGCCCTTTACCAATCCAGCCACGGGCCCATCCATCTGGCCCATCAAGACTCACTCATTTCATCAGTCCATAAAACCTTAAAAAAATCAGTCTTGAGATATTTCTTGGCCCAGTCTTGACGTTTCAGCTTGTGTGTCTTGTTCAGTGGTGGTCGTCTTTCAGCCTTTCTTACCTTGGCTATGTCTCTGAGTATTGCACACCTTGTGATTTTGGGCACTCCAGTGATGTTGCAGCTCTGAAATATGGCCAAACTGGTGGCAAGTGGCATCGTGGCAGCTGCACGCTTGACTTTTCTCAGTTCATGGGCAGTTATTTAGAAGCCCAGAGCTTGGTGTTAGGGATTAGTGTGTTTGTTTTGCTTGGGTTCCCAGGTCTCTATTAAGGAGTCGGTACTTAGCCCTGAGTTTACCCAGTCCTGTGTACTGGCTCAGAGGGTAGATATGGATTAGGCTCAAATTGAGATGGTAATTTAGTACCGCTCAGGACCTCTACTGGACCTACTAAATCTGTGGTAGGAGCGTGATCCTGCTTATAACAATTGCCTCAGAACTGTTTAAATCCGATCAATTCTGCGGAGGACGAGGGTTATGTTCCGCAAGAACTTTGCTGCGGATCGTGGTAGCTTTAATGCGAGTGAGTATACAGAACTCCCCTAGTGGCGGAAAAAGTTGCACTTATTTGATAAGGGTTGGTTATTAATTGGGCTGTCTTGTATCCCAGGAGTGTATAAGTTGAGGTCAGTGTAATGGGGTGGGATTGATTATATGCATCAGTGATTTAGAATGCAATAATATCATTACAGAATTATAAAAGAGAAAGTGCACTGTGCAAAGGTGAACTAAAAGAATATAGGTACGCTCTAACACCTAAACAAGTGGTAACCCCTACACCACTTCAAAACAAATATACATACATACAATGAACTCCTAAATATTTGTCTCAAATTTCTGTAAAATACAATATTACAGAAAATAGCACAATACAGTTTTACAAATAATGAATAGTAAAAGAAAGTATGGTGATGTCACTCACAAGCCTGGAGTCATACCCTCATATGACTCCGGTGGTATGTGCCTCTGGACTATTCAAGGATGTCCAAATTCCCTTTCCGTCATCCAATCAGTTGGTAGTCTCCCTTATACCGGCTTCAATGTTGATAAAAACGCCAAGTGCAGGGTATTGTGTCCAACAAATTATATATTTATTAATTAAAAATCAAATTAAAAGTGTCAAAAAATAAAAACACTTCCATAAAATATAACAAATGTCCAGGTTAACTTGTCCAATGGCTAAGTAGCCATTTATGTCGATTATTTGCAAATATGAGAAGTTACAACTTACTAAGATACAGCAGGAATTAGACACTGAAATAGAAGTGGTCCAAAAATTCAACACAGACCCTCTGTTTCAGAGTCTTGAAGTTAAACTTAAAAACCGCTTTAGTACTTCAGAGTATGAGTCTACTGATAACGAGGAACAAGACATTGTTGCCCCATCCAGCCAAACCTCCCAACCTCTAACTCCGAAAAGTATACTTCGTAAAGGGGTGGATTTTTTAGGCTTGAGGCAGGCCGAGGAACTCAAAGGCCCAAGTACCAGGCAGTCTCAAAGGAGCAGGGGCCAACGGAGGTACCAAAATTAGGCCCAGATCACTTGAAAGTTGTAAATATTTCTTCATTTACTTTATCAGAGACAGAGAACTTAGTCTTGCAGAAAGGTTTAACGTTTGTACCCATTCCTCCATTTAATAAATTTATTTGGACCAAAGATTTACATCTTTTCGCTCGTAAATTGGCTTTGTTTAAATACCATACTGCTAGGAAGGAACAGAAAGCACGAGACTTAGGATTGAATGTTAAAGATCTGGACTGTCTAGACACTCTAGTTGAATTACTACAATCTAATGAGGATGTAAAACCAAATGTGCCCTCAACGGATTTAAAACCTAAGAGCACATTTACACCTCATTTCAAGGATTCTAAGAATGTGGAGGTTTTTCTGGAAATGGTCTGCAGGGATATTGATAAAATAAACCCTAATGATCTGGACTTTAAGTCTAGTGGAAACCTAACGAATACTGAGGTAAAAACGCTCAAATCCCTGCGCACCAACATGAATATAATTATCAAACCCTCCGACAAGGTGGGCAATATAGTTATAATGGATCGCTCTCAATATATATCGGTCAATTGTCTTCTAAGTGACACTAAGACATATCAAGTCCTACAAAACGATCCTACTACTGAATATATTATTGAAGCGAAAAGTTTATTGTCACAAGCACTTGACAACAAATTCATCACAAAAGATGAATTTAAATTCATGTTCACAAGATATCCTATGACATCCACATTCTATAGCCTTCCAAAAATTCACAAGTCTTTAACTAGTCCTACTGGGCATCCAATAGTCTCTGGCACAGGCAATTTGACTCAAAATATGAGTATATATCTTGATAAGATAATGAGTCCATTTGTATTAAAACTTCCCTCGTATGTAAGGGATACAAAACAAATGTTACAACTTATGGAAAATACCATTGTACCTAGGGAGGCATTATTATGTAGCCTTGATGTGGAGTCTCTTTATAGCTCTATCCCACATACTTTGGGGATTGAGAACTTAAGACTAACTCTACAGATACAATCAAATTTCTCCTTGGAATACATAGATTTTGACTGTAAAGTCCTTACTCTTGTGCTCACTAAAAACATCTTTCTCTTCAATGGTACAATTTACCATCAGATAATGGGTACAGCGATGGGCACATCTTGTGCCCCTTCATACGCGAACCTATACTTGGGTACATGGGAAAAGAACCTTCAAACTGACGAATGCTTGTCTCAATTTTTGACCAAAATACATTGCTGGAAACGTTACATCGACAATGTATTCATCGTGTGGCTGGGTACAATAAATGATTTCAATGAATTTGTACGGCTGCTGAATGTGAACGTCTTGAATTTACGTTTCACCAGTGAAATTGGGGGTAAACATTTGAACTTTCTAGACATCACTCTGTCATTACAAGAGGACGGTAGAATCTCCACAACATTGTACTGTAAAGTAACAGCTACAAATAGCCTTCTAAACTGGGATAGTTATCATCCCTATCCCTCCAAAGCGGGTATCCCGATTGGGCAATATCTGTGTTTACGTAGAAACTGCTCAACCCTCGAAGATTTTAAGATAAAGGCCGCTAATTTGCGGAAATCTTTCAAGGATAAAGGGTACCCAAACAGAGTTCTTAAAAAGGCATACTCAAGGGCATTAAACTCAGACAGAGTGAATCTTCTTGAGGACAAAATTTTACCCTCTAGCCATCAGATTCGCTGTATTGGGACACATGATGCAGGTTGGCACACAATGCTGCAGATTCTCAGCAGATATTGGCCGATCCTGACATCAGATATCCATATCAAATCAGTCATCTCTCCTTTTCCTTCCGTTACGGCACATAGAGGGAAGAACTTTAAGGACCTTTTGGTACCTAGCTACTTTGGTCCATTTAATAAATCTTCTAAATCCTATTTACCTAAAGGCACTTATAGATGCAGTCACTGTAGTGCCTGTCAGTACATAGGTAAAGAAACAAAGATTTTTTTCGACAGTTTGAATCTTGACTCTCATTCTGTACAGTCTTTCTTCAATTGCCGTACAGAGGGAGTCATCTACCTTTTGACATGTTCTTGTGGCATGAAGTATGTCGGAAAAATATTCCGACCTTTTAAGTTCCGCATTAGAGAACATGTCAACTCAGTCAGAAGTAAACTGGAAACTCCCATCTCAAGGCACCTCAAGACTTGTCATGCAAATTCATCCAGTAGGATACGCTTTATGGGCATAGAACTCATAACCCAAACACAACGTAAAGGGGATTGGGATTGTAGGCTCAAACAAAGAGAATCCTACTGGATATATAAATTGAAAACATTGTCACCACAGGGATTGAATGAAGGTTTTTCATTCTCATCATTTTTGTAGACTGATAGGTATTTCCACCAACAGTTTCTATACAACCATCTGATCTACCTTATAATAATCATTTGCTGTCTGTAAATATGTAAATAAGTCAATAATAAAAATTCTCTTTTTCTCTTTCTCTTTTGCATTAGTCACATGGTTCCTAATAGGTTTCATACCTTATTATATTACATAGCTGCCTTAAATGGTGGTGAATTTCTTTTGAGATTAACCAGTAGTCACAGTCAATCCTGATTTGAAACGCTGTTTCATTATTTGTAAAGTATAAAGAATATATAACCCTCTGTAGTGTAAACCTAACTTAAGCCTTATACTTAATTGCCATTATTAATAAATATGAATCCCAGTGGAAGCATTATACAGCAGGGTGCTATATTTTAATGTCCTGGCAAATTTACGTGTATATGTCCAGGTATATAGAGGATATTTAATTAATTATTTTTACAACTTAATTCTTTTTGACTGTTATTATAATTTTTTGGGGGTCACCAAGTTACAAGAGCTGTATTATATGCCTTTAATGCTTTTATGCATCTGGAGGCATTTTATATATCAATATTTGGCATAATGACTGACTGTGTGATCTGTCAGCCAGTTTCATGCCAGAGGTGCAGTTAGAGGGAGGGGGGCTTAACTATATAGCCCCTTCCCTGTGCTACATTTTGATACTTCTCATTGATATCATATATATTGGCTAGTTAGGTTTATGTCAGTTTTGTTATCAGGAGGAGGGATGCTTGATTTTGCACCCTCCTCCTGTATTGATTGACTGATAGATCTTCCAATGGTTATCCCCATGTGAGCAGCAGGGTTTGGATAGGTGTGTTCTGATTATGCATAAGTCCCTCCCCCACCTCTCAGTGATTGACTTTGTTATTCTCCAATGAGACTCCAGCATAAGCAATGACAGGGTTGAGGAGGAGTGGTGACTCCATGTCAATCACCCACCCCTCCCACATGCTGGATCAGCTGGATGGACTTTTCTCTGATTGCTTAGGTATTTAACCGGTTTCAATAGGAACTGTATTTGCAATAGCTCCTGACGACGGCGTGTATGCACGCTGAAACGCGCGTCGAGCGCCTTATTTGACTTAACTTTTTTTTTTTTTCTCACATTAGGTAGCACTTAGGTAGTTAGTATGTTTGATTTAGTTAGTTAGTATAGTTAGCAATTCATTATTTGGCATTTAGAGTTTTTCTAGGCAGGCATTTTTTGGTCCTGGGGGCTCTCCTCTGGACTTAGGGCTTGTCCTTAGTGGGTCTGCCCCTGTCCTCCTTTGCTCTCTTTTCTCCTATGCATGTTTGTATAGGCTCCTGTTTGCTTGCCTTTATATTAGTGGGGTGATTTATGTATTACACATATTTTGTGTTGCCTTATTGTATTTTTGCAGCTTAGGTGTCCTTATTTTGGACATTTTATCTAGTATAAATGCTAGAGTCTCCCTTTTTTTTTGTTGGTTTTTTGTTTTTTTGTTTTTTTTTGTTTTTTTGTTAAAGGGACATTCCTTTGCTGCTATTAAATACAACAAGCAGTGGCTTATATAGGGTATATATGGGTATTTCTATTTATCCCCCTTCACCCTTTTATCCATTTATAAGTACAGCCCCCTCTTTTTCTCTACTTGCCACCTGGTAACTATACTATTTATTCTGTTAAGTTCAGCAGCTACTTCTGGGATCCCCTTGTTTCAAGGGTCTCCGTCATTCAACTATATTTATTTCTGGGTTACCCCCTATATTGTAGCTCTGAGGTAGGCTCTTTTTAAGACAGCTCTCACCAATTCACATTTTTTTTGTGATTATGGGGATCTGTCTTTTCATTCCTTTTTTCTTTAATATCTGCCATTCCTGGGTCTGCAGAGAGTTCTTGCCCGGCAGGGCTTTGCGATGGTGATGCACGTGGCGAAGATGGCGCCGTTTGGCTGTCGTCCAGGCCTGTTCCGAGCACTTTCACTGTGTCTCGGAAATATTTGTCCAGATCGCCGGATTTTTGGGTGGATCCTTGGTCGGGAGTATACAAGTGAGCGCTGGATTTCTTTTTATTGCCCATTTGTCTGATTTCGGTCTTGTTAACCCATTTTTTAGGTGTCGCCGTTTCTGTGCATCTGCTCACATTTGGTGTCAGGCAATGCCCCTTGTGTGTGCTTTATTATGTGTTATTGTATAGCCTATGTCACTGGATACAGGTATGTCCTTTTAGTATAATTTGAAATAAAGATATTGTTATTGCTTATTGTAACATCACCTTAGGGGTGCTCTGTAGGATAGCATTTTGGGCAGGGTAGTGTGCCTTCCTACAATTTCATATTTTTAATGTATTTCCTATCCCATGATTCAATGTTATGAATGCTTTGTATTTTAAGATTATTATAAATTGCCCTAAAATTTAAGTATACTGTGCTCCATAGTGTTAAGTGTAATGTGGTTTTTATTACATTGGAACCAATTGTCTAACAAGTGCTTATACTTAAAAGTGAAATTCTTATTACAATTGTATTCACATTTTTTTTCCTTTAAATATGGAAAGCAGCTACACACTAGTTTACTTCACAAAAGTAAAAGGTGATACCCACAGAAAGATTTTTTGTTAAACTACATTTTCTGCCCAATAACATAACATGCAGAACGTATAACACACACACACACCATCTCCCTCTTTCTCCCTCTTTTCATTTTAAAATCACATTAGTTACAAGACAATTACAGATCATATATTTAATTCTCACCTTGGTTCCTGGTTATTATTCTTGCAAACACTGTTTCATCATCTGAGGAAACAAATTACAGAGTCAGGATGAAATCACATGGAAAGTGACATTTTTATGACTTGTCTCCCGCTTTATGGCTTGAAAGCAATAAACAATATTGGATTATAGTTTTTTTTACCCAGTAAAGGAATACAGAACTTGATTTAACATTTTTGGGTTAGCTTTTCAAATGATTTAATACAGTTGGATAACATTTTTCAATACTTGTTAGACATGTAAAACTTGTTCTGTCCGAATGTAAATTGGAATGAATTTCAGCAATTCAGACATTCGGATTGTGGAAGTGCTGAACCGAACTGCTATAGTGCCGAGTTGCTTTGGATTTCTGAAACGTGGCAAAACAGGAGAGGGAGGGAAAATTAAGGGAATGAAAATTAAGGTTAGGGGTAGTGTTAGGATAGGGTTAGGGAATTTTCGAAGTCCCGAATTTCCAAATTGCCAAAGTCCCAGATTCTGGAAGTGCCGAACCGAAGGGCTGAATTGCCGAAGTCCCGAAGTGCCGACCCAAACCAAATTTTTTGCCCATGCCCAGCCCTAATAATTGTTATAGAATATTAAAATATCAAAAGAATATGTATATCTAGAAATATTTCAATATATGAAAATGTTAAAATATTGAAATATTTTGCAATATATTAAATTATTTTAAAAGTGTACTAAAAAATATTAAATCATTAAAAATATTATCCACAAATATTACATTAACGCCACAATCTAAGAAAATCATGTGAAATTCTAACTTAAGAACACATTATGCGTTGATTAATACATAGTTAATAACATGATGCTTACCATTCATTGTATTATTAATGATCTGTAAGAAACAAATATAATTTATTTATATGTATCCAGACAACGTAATATTCAGTCATGTCTAGTTCCACCAAAGCCATACTGATTCTTCACATAGATAGGTAGCAGTTTCTTATGGGCATAAAGAGTTCAGTTTCTTACAAGTATAAACATACCTGTGCAGGTAAAGCCAGGGAAATGGTCCAACCAGCTGCAAACAGCACTACTACCTTGATTAGCTCCATGCTAACTACATAAACAACTCTCTCTCTGCTATTTCTAGTTTAAACATTAGGTATTAAGGACAGACCTACAGATACCCAAGCTTAGCATCAAAACTCCCTGATGGAGTGACTCCCACTCCCATACATGCATTGTGATAAGAAATTACAACTCTAGCAATGCTATAGATGTTACATTTTACACAAAATAGAAATAGAGAAAAGGGTATTATAAAAGTAGGTCAGTGTACGTCTGCCACTCTAATCTAATACAGTCCAAATGTATTTAAAATAAAAAAAAAAATTGTTAAATGTTTATTTTAATGGTTTGTTCTTAGTTGAAGAAAACAATCAATACTTTCTGACAGTAATGTAGATATGCTGTTACATGACAGCTGATACTCTTTAGAATGCCTCACAATATTATCTAACTATTTGAAACAAATACAGCCTGTTTACTGACTTGATGGCTTAAACCTAAAAAGACACATTAATATGTATCCAGCACAGCATGAAATCACACTTTAATACATCTGCTAACATCCAAATAGAGAGGGAAAAAACAATGTGACAAGGTAGCAAACTTGTTGGAAATAGTATTTGCTACTAGGTACAAGCTTGTCTTATTAGAGGTTAAAAATAAGATCTTGAGATATAAGGATATAGTTTTCCTGAGATTACAACTCCTTCTGAATATAACCATCCACAATAGCCAAACTGGATAGATTGTTGACTTTTGAATTTCATTTTTTTGTATTGAATTCATATTGAATTGTTGACACTTTTGTCTCATGAGGACTCTAATCATTTATTTCCCCCCACCTCTTAAGCCTGCTGCCCCTTAGCACATTGTTGATATCTCATTTTATCCTCTAAGGAACGGCAGGTCTTTATTTACTCCATCTATATCTGATGTTTCCCCAGTAATATGGACTGACGCAACTGGAGCCGTAGGGTATGCTGCTATATTTGGTAACAAATGGTAACATCAGCCCTATTTGAAATTTCCCAATTGTAGTAGCAGCTCACGGATGGGGTTATGAGTGGAAAGGGAAAGCCGTATCTCACAATAAATGCTGGTCTCAGTCCCCTACTATTATGAATTTAGTAAGGAAGCTTACCTAGTTAGCAGTCAAGCTACAGTTCTTTTTACATTGCGTTTATGTACCGGGCATCCTGAATAACACAGCTGATGCTCTATCACGTTCTAATTTACAGGAATTTTTTAGACTTTATCCTACAGCAAACATTTACTAGGACATGTGCACCAGAGAAATTTTCTTTTCGAACGAATGATTTCGTACTAAATAAAAATGTAATTTGTCAATCCCGAATTTTGTCCGTAAAAAAAATCATTTTTCAGATGAAATTCGGTAGAAAATAATTTGTTTTTGTCCTTTAATTCCTACTCCCCCTGCATTAAAACCTATGGGGGGTTACTATGATCCCCATATTGATAAAGGGGAGGTTAAATCCTCCCGCATGCCCCTACTCGCAGCATGCTGCCAGTGGCTGCTCACTGTCATTTATAACTAAAAAATAATGGGGAGTCCGGCACAGGTTAAATCCTCCTGCATACCCCCTACTCGCGGCATGCTGGAAGTAGGGTCATGTCGCCTAAATAAATGTAAAACTACTAGTGGCTGTGCAGCTATTGCTACCCAGTTACTAGTGCAATAAAGGGCACCTGCCACAGGTAAAATTCTCCTGCATGCCTGTGCCAGGTCCCCCCGTGTAGTAGGGACATGCCAGTGGCTGCTTGCTTTCATTTAAAACTGGATATAAATAAATCCGTATTGTTTATAGAAGTAATAGAGAGTGTCAAATTACATAACATGGGAAAATTCCAAAGAACCTTCCCACACTTTGTAAAATGACTCATTCTAATTGGTTGGATTCCAAGCCAACCAATCAGAGAGCTGTGGCAGGTAAATGTAGAGACTTACCTCTCAGTCTCTTCACTCACCTTTCAGAGCACTCTGGTTGGTTGGCTTCGAATCAACCAATCAGAGTTCTCTAAGTCAAATTGCAGGGCATTGGAAGGCTTTATAAGCCTTTACATTGCTTGCAGAGCTCATTCTGTGTGGTGCCCTCACTGGATAAAGATGGATTATTTTTTCCGTAGGGATTTTTTTTCTTTCGGTATATTTTTTTTGCACCCAGGCTTTTTGTTATTTTATAAGTTCGACGGGACAATTATGGATTTTTATTTGGCCTTTTTTGGGGCTGACGAAAGAAAAGAAAAGAAAGAAGACATCCGGATCCGTTCTATGACCCCTAGGAGGGGGAGGACCTTGGGAGGGTACATTGTCTTTCTGTGATCCACCGCTTGCATGGGGAAAAGTATAAAGCTGAGTGTGGCCAAAAAAAGTTGTTGTTGTACCCCCAGGAATGTGTATTTTCTGGTTACTGGGTAGGAAATGTGTCTTTCTGTATTACAACTAACTCCCTTCTAGGAAAAGACATGGCTGAACAGGGACAACCAGTCAGGTTGCTAGCAGGCCCACTACAACTGGTGGCAAGTGGCAGGATCCCACATTCCATCCACGCGGAACCATCACTCTAGAGACAAACATTACACGACCTGGTGGAAGTCAGAGGGTTATCAGCTGGAAGTTGAAACAAGGTTGACCTAACTGCAGCCTTCATGAAAGACGACCATACACACAGAGAGGCAGCTGTGACACAGCCGGACACAGCTGGAGCCTGACATTCTATAAGAAGACACCCTCAGTGGAAACCACATACCGAATTCTCTCTGAGGTACAAGCATATGTCCTCACCCAGAACCCCCCACAACCAGATGAATGATGGACCAGAGAGAGGTCCGAAGAAGGTCCAGCCATCCTGGCCCCAAAGCCTAAATTTTCCTTTGCCACCTTCAAAGAGTTTAGGGAGGCAGATGAAGGCATTGAGGACTTCTTACAGGATTTCGAGTGCCAGTGTGTATTACAGGAAGTTGTTCCCGCACAATGGTCCACAATCTGGCCAGGACGCTAATGGGGAAGGCGGTGAGATGTCCCAGCAGACAAGATCTGGGAGTACAAGTTAATCAAGGAAAACCCTACTAGCCCAGTATGCGGTGACCCCAGAGGCGTATTGCAGAAAGTTCAGAGGGGCCAAGAAAGGCAAGAAGGACTCCCATGCTGAGTGGGCATGCCGCATCATCCGAGCCACCCAGAGCTGGATGGCCTCACAAAAAGCCAAGTCCCCCGAAGGGATTCTCTAGTTGTTAATGTTGAAACACTTTGAAACGAGGTGCAGGAATAGGTGAGAGACAAAGAACATGACCGAAGCAGCCAAACGGGCTGACGAGTATGTGGATACTCCCTCTCCCAGCTACCAACCCCCCCGTCTGACCTCTGCTACAAACCAACCCAACTACCGCAGCTCTCATTTGTGGCTTCCTGGTCCGGCCAACCCCCCAGCAATCATTTTCTGGGAAAGACCGGTGATGCTACCAGTGCAACCAGCCTTGGCCAAATCAAACCAACCTGACCCTAAAACCAAGGCAGACTGCAGTGAGTCACCCCCATAGCCCTTACTGTACCGTGAGCAGCAGCCCTCTGCTACCAAGATAACTCCACAGATTTCCAGAGCCCCAACGAAGAAGCCTGGACAATTCTGCATGAGGCGAACCCAGTCCAGGCCATCCATGATAACCGGGACTACCACAGCCAGCCAGTGTGGCTGAACGGGTTCAAGGTCCAGGGACTACGAGACACTGGAGCCACCCTAACTCTGTTGTGACCCCAGCTTATCCCAAAAGAAGAGAGGACACAAATATATGTAAAAATCATCCAAATTGGTCCAGTGGTTCAAAAGATAGAGCGTAGTGCTTTGTGACCAAAGGAAGCATGGCTTTTCTGCCCAAAACCAGTTCCACAGAGTGTTCTATCCTGGAGATAATTGGGTAGTAATCCAATTATCTCCAAGGACAGAGGCAAAACTCCATTGAACACATGGCAGCAAAAGACAATAAAACACATAAAAACATGTAACTGTGCAGCCATTGCACAAAACAGGTACATTCAACATATCCCCAGATAGCGCAGATCTGAGCGCACATTATTACTGAATGGCGCTCAGAGGGCACACATACCGTTCAATTGCCATGGAGCCAAAGTCTTTCCCATAGTCTTTCATTATACGAATGGGCTCCATGGCATAGCTATCTGGGGTATCACTGCTCAAACAGGGCCAGCACCGAATGACCCGGCTTTCGTGTCTCCGCAGGGGAAAATCAAGCGTTTTATCATGGGGCCATAGTCCAGAGGCAACAGACGAGCAACCAGGCTTCTCCAATGGAATGTGGCGAGATTGCTCTCGTCACATCTCTCCCCTTTTCCAAACAGACTAACAGGGTATCTGACCTCCTGCCGGTCAGTGCCCTTGTTAGTCCAGCAGCCCACCCACAACACACAATCCGCAATACAGCCCACCCACAATAAATGGTTACTACACCTGGGTAGAGAAGAAGCTTGTCCATGTCCAGGTGCCTCACCCAGGCTGTGAGGGTGACTGGTAGGCTGCTTTGGTAGGTTGCTGAGTGGGCAGAGACCAGCAGTACTCTGCCCTGGTGCCAGCACTACTGTGGAGGTAGCCTGGTTGAAGCCTGGTTGTTGGAGGGGGAGACTGACTGTCTCCCCTTTAGATGAACCGCTGGGCTGCCGGAAGGGGAGACCGACTAGCTCCCCTTTGGCTAAACAGCCTGTCGCTGGGGGCAGAACCGACCGTCCCTTACCCCTGTGCTGTACGTGCAGAGACCACGGTCCCATCTGCACGGTTGTGGGGCTTACTGTTTCCCCCTGGTACGTTAAGCTGCCGCTGGGGAGAGTGGGTAACATGCTCCTCTCCCATACATACTTCCAGCCGCAGGGGAGGGAGACCGACTGTCTCTGCTCCCAATACAGAGTCCTGCTGCTGGTGAAATGAGACTGGCTCTCTATTCCCTGTAGGACACTCTGCCGCTGGGGATCTGAGCTGACTGCCCAGCATCCCTGTAGCTCACTCTGCCACTGGGGAGGGAGGACACTGCTCTCCTCTCCCTGCAAGGTACACTGCCGCTGGGGGACAGGACCAACTGTTTCTGTCCCCTGTAACTCAGGCTGCCGCTGGGGAATGGAGACTGGGCTCCCAATTCCCTGCAATCCACTCCGCTGCTGGGTGACAGGACCAACTGTCTCAGCCTGCCGCTGGGGAACGGAGCTTGCGCTCCCAATTCCCTGCAATTCACTCTGCTGCTGGGGGACAGAAGCAACTATCTCTGTCCCCTGTAACTCAGCCTGCCGCTGGGGAATGGAGCTTGGGCTCCCAATTCCCTGCTGTATCTCCCACTGGGGAATGGAGACTTGGCTCCCAGTTCCTGACAGGACTGGTGGAGAGACCTCGGTCCCATCTCCACCAGTCACCTGGGGTTCTTCCCAGTAACACGCTGCAATATCTGCCCCACTGAATGGGTCTGGATCTGGGTCTCCACTTCCCTGCTGAGCCTTCTCACTGGAGTGGAAGAGATCTTGGTAGCCCTGCTCCAACTCCATCTCTCGGGTCACTAAGTGGACCAGGTCTTGCTCAATCTCATGAGTGTCGTTGTAACGGACCATTTTGCACACAAGGGGTAAAAACCGCTTAGGCGATCGTCCCCCTTTCCAGAGATGCAGGCACAGCTATTGTAGAACACCAAACTCAAGAACTGCCAATAAGGGAATGCTCCAAACTCCCAAACGGCATACAATATAGCACTCCAAACACACGAACTGGAACCATACGAATCACTGCTAGCAGACGGAAAAGCATCCAAGGAAAAGCATCCAAGCGGCTTACACTCCTAGCAATCAGTCTCTATCAGCATTCAGCAAATCCCCCCAAAGACAAGACAAGGCTACGTGTTGAGGGTCAAGCAGTGGTCTGTTTAATGAGGGCTACCTGCCCAGTATTTATGCAGGTCTCCCACCTAGTGGACACTCCCCTAGGGGACCAAATGGGAGACTGTGACAAAAGACAGACAAGTAGACAAATAGGACACACAGTCACATTATATTCCCACAATTCATCCTGGCTTCCTCCCCTCTGCCTTGGAGATAATAGAGAAGTAATTCAATTATCTCCCAAGACAAAGGCAAGTCGCCATTATGCACATGGGGATACTAAAACATGAATTACTATTAAAATACACAGTATGACACAAGTTACAATAAAACTATACATTTAACATGTCCCCAGATAGCTCAGGTCTGAGCGCACATTATTAAGCGAATGGCGTTCAGACCACACGAATACAGTGTAATCGCCATAGAGCCAAAGTCTTTACATAGTCATTTCTCATGCGAATGGGCTCCATGGGATTCCTATCTGGGGTATAACATAGTCAAGTAAAACTACTGAACACCGGGCCGTTCGTGCACTTTCACCGAACAAGAAGGGAGGTCGGCGGCTTCAGCAGTGTTCGCGCAAAATTGTGTCTGATTTTAGTTCCATGAATTAAGAGTCGAACACCGCTGTGCGTTCGCGTGTTTAAAATGGCCGCGACCTCGTGTTCGTGATACCAATGGCGGCCACCCAGCATTCGTCAATTAAGCTGCGGTTAACCGCAGCTTCAGGGAGGCTAATTGCCGGCACACTCCAGCTCCCAGGTGGACTAGTCATTTGCGCGGTTGTTCGGTAGATTGAATCTACCGAACACCAGGCAGAAAAGCATGAATAAGTTGTCATGATGTGCTCCAGCCTCGGAAGATTTTGATTATCTTCCCCTGCCCAAATTCCTGGAGGAGGGTGCTCAGGCAGGGTCCATAAACAAGGTCCACTTAGGGGACCGGCTAACTGAAGGAGAACGCCAACAGTCACAGAAAATGCTGTCGGCAAGGAAGGAGACATTTTCCAACCTGCCCGGGTATACTAGCCAGCCACCGGGTAGAGACTCCCAATCAACAGCCCCTGTGGCAAAACCCCTACAGGATACCAGAGGCTGTGCAGGGGAACATGCTGCAGGAGATCTAATGGATGCTCCGACTAGGGGTCCCAGAGTCCTTGGGCCTTCCCAGTTGTGGTGGTCCCGAAACTAGATGGGACTACCAGGTTCTGTGTGGACTACAGGAGGCTCAACGACAAAACGGTCTCAGATGCCTACCCCCTGCCTCGTATAGATGTGCTGCCAGATAGGATGGCTCGGGGCCGGTATCTCACCACTATAGACTTGTGCAAGGGGTACTGGCAGATTCCCCTGGTGGCAGATGCTGTCCCCAAGCCAACACCCGTCACCCCATTTGGCTTGTACCACTTTAAGGTGATGCTATTTGGATTGAAGAATGCCCCAGTCACTTTCCAGAGGATGTTGGATGGGCTGCTGGATGGCATCCTGCACATACCTGGATGACATCATCATATGCAGCGACACTTGGGAAGAGCACCTAGTACCTAGTACAGAGGCAGTAGCTAACTGTACCCGTCCCCGCGCTATGGTCCAGGTGACGGCCTTCCACAGGACTGCCTGTTACTACAGGATGTTTGTCTCCAACTACAGCACCATAGTTAAGTCCCTCACCGACTTGACCTGAAAAACCTTGCACTGACAGGTAGACTGGGCCCCAGAATGTGAGCAGGAGTTCCAAGCACTCAAGAACGCCTTGGTGAATGCCCCTTTCCTGGCTGCTCCTAATCCCAGAAAACATTTTTTTATTTACACAGATGCCTTCATGTTTGGGTTAGGAGTAGTACTCAGCCAGGTCGTCGACGATGACGGCAAACATCCCGTGGCATGCCTCAGCAGATAATCAAATAGTACTTGCACTCCCAAGTACCAGACGAGGCTCTGTTTAATGTGGCCTACATGCCCAGCTTTTATGCAGGTCTTCCACCAGGGAGACTCCCATAGGGGACCTAGTGGAAAACTGGGACAAGTTTCTGTAACAACCAATCAGACTACATACAGTTATAAACACTCCCACATGAGCATTACAATTCCCTCCTCTCTATCCTGGAGGTAATTGGGTTAAGTGCAAGAAGTAACTCAATTACCTTGCAGGATAGGTCATCAGCTTAATTTTACATGTACCATAAAAACACATAAAAATACATCATTCCAAAACTCCCGAACAGAATCCCCACATTCAACATATCCCCAGATAGCTTTGATCTGTGGGCACAATATTACCGAACAGCGCTCAGATCCTATACACACAGTTCAATCACCATGGAGCCAAAATCTTTCGTTATACGAATGTTCGCATCATAATGGAACCGAACAGCCCGGCATTCGTATGAACAGATGAACAGATGAAGGAAGGTCTATTAGTAATAGATTTTTTTGGGATGTTTTTCTTTTTTACTGATATGCATTTAGTGAATAGTCCCCCTTATTATTTTTTTGTTTGGTTTTATTTTATCAGTTGAGCAATATGTTTTACAATATCTATGATGTATATGTTATCTATTGAAGTGGATAGCTTTGAAAGTATATACCAGTCAGAGCTAATATTCATCAGTATTATTTGTTTCCAACAAGAGCGGGACAAGTTGTTTTCAACAGTTTATTATATATATATTTGATGCCTAGATATCACTTGTTTTGTCACTTAGTTGTTTTGTCACGTATTCACGTTTTCTAGATCACACACTGGCACTTGTACACTTTTTAGGTGTTTTTGGTCTATCAGGCATCTTTCCAATCGCCCTATGTATATTGATAGTACTTGGCATTCTTCCATCTCGATTATCCCTATCACAACATCGGTTTCACTCTTTTCCATTCACACAGGTTTCTCTTGCTTAGTTTACCTGTCTCTATAGCAACCATTGAATTTTCCGCCGTACGTAATGACGTTATGACGTCACGGGGCGGTCCTATCTCACTTCCGGGTATCGGTGTAGGGATTCACAACGAGATTGATTGGTAAGTTCACTGATACTTTGTGTATATATCTACATGATTTTGTGTGTTACAGTAACTTTGAAAAAGACCCGCAGAGGTCGAAACGTCGGTTTTAGGTTTTGCACCTTGAGTAAATAAAATTACATTTTTTTCACCAAGTCCTGCGAGTGCATCCTATACTTTCAATTTGGTTATATATGCAACGCAAAGTGGATGGCACCCAGGCAGGTATCCTACTATATGTTTAAGGTGAGTGCCAAGCTATTATTTATTTATTTATTTATATATATATATATATATATATATATATATATATATATATATATATATGTGTGTGTGTGTGTGTGTGTGTGTGTGTGTGTGTGTGTGTATATATATATATATATATATATATATATATATATATATAGAGAGAGAGAGAGAGAAAGAGAGAGAGAGATAAATTTACTCATACTTTTATTACTCATACCGTATTTTTCTTTTCCTGGTCATAGGCCATGGCAGCACAACAATGGGTAGCTCCTCCCCTATCCCTAGTTAGACAGGAAGTAATTAAAATAAAGGTACAAATACCCCCTCCTGCCTCCTCCTCCCTCAGTCTAGTTAACAGCAATATCCCTGGGTGGGATCTTTGTGTTGCCATGGCCTATGACCAGGAAAAGAAAATTACGGTAAGTATGAGTAAATTTATCTCTTTCCTGGCCGGGTAATACCCAAGCTAAAACCAAGGGAGGGAAAGAAAAACTCAGACACATTATTATATAATGCAAGTGTATTATCACAAACAACTATATGTGCTGAACAACAAGAATTGAAGTTAATCCTTTGAAGCAGAAAGAACTGATCTGCCAAATCCATCGTATTGACCAGCTTGTTAAGACACCTCTAGTGTCTTTAAGCCAAACCGCTGTTTAGTAGACCTTCCCCGGCTACAGTACAGTCTCCGTTCGCTTACTCTGTAACACACGAACCCAGCTGCAGGGGAAGCGGCAATCTCCCGATCGAGATCCGTGAACGGCTCCAAACTCCCGAATGGCAATACACGAACTGCTGGTAACCGTCGAACAGCAATATTCCCCAAGCGGCTTTCATTCCATCCAGCAGTCTCTAAATGTGAAGAAGAAATCGCCCCAATAACGAGACAGAAGCTCCGCATTGAGGGTCAAACAGAATATGGCTTTACTGTGGGCTACCTGCCCGTATTTATGCAGGTCTCCCACTTGGTGGACACTCCCCTAGGGGACCAAATGGGGGACTTAAATTACAGACAGATCTGGGGACATCCCAGACACACAGTCACAGATTTTACCCACAGTGCATTATGATTCCCTCCCCTCTGCCCTGGAGTTAATTACCAAGTAACTCAATTAACTCCAGGACAAAGCCAGTCGCCATCTTAGACATAAAATAATAAAAGACATAAAAATATATAACTACATAAAAACCGAACATTTCCCATTCGTATTACATGTCCCCAGATAGCCTGGATCTGAGTGCATATTATTAGCGAATAGCGCTCAGATCCCACACACATAGTTCAATCGCCATGGAGTCAAAGTTCTTACAGTCTTTCGGTATACGAATGACTCCATGGGAAGGCTATCTGGGTTAAGTCTTTTCGTATGCTCTCAATCTCCCGAACGGCCGGTGTTCGCATGCTTTCGTGGAGGCAGCCAGGCGTTCCGTTGTTTCAGCGGTGTTCGGCAGAAAAAGTGTCCGTTTTCAGTTCCATAGAAATAGAGCCAAACACCGCTGGGCGTTCGCTTGATTTAAAATGGCCGCTGCCTCGTGGTCGACATACGAACGACGACCACCCTGAATTCGGTTTAATTGAGAAGTGTCTGCGGTTAACCACAACGTTCTAATTGGGATCACTTCGTTAACCAGCAGCACACTCCTCACTTGGGTGGCCGTTCGTTCGGCAGGTTTGTTCGGGAAAAAGAGTCATTTGAATGGCTGGGCTATAGAAACCAGCCATTCATACGAACGGGGGACAAACAGACGAACGTAGTAAAAATCCAAGCAGACAGATGGTTCTGTCACACGGCTCCCTCCTTGTGGGACACTCCGGCAGACCCGGCTTGACCCTGTGGCGGGTCAACTTGGGGATGACCGGACTACGAGGTGAGGGAAACGTCTGTTTGTCATGACAACCCATCTGCATTCCCGTTCAGCTTACCGGGTCTGTAGCTGATGGTAAAATTGTAGGGCTGTAGGGCCAAGCTCCATCTCAGCAGTCTCCCATTGTCTCCTGAGACCCGGTTAAGCCAAACGAGTGGGTTGTGATCAGTGACAAGTGAAAATTCTTGTCCATACAAATAGGGGCTTAACTTTTTAAATGCCCAGACCACTCCTTCTCCACTGCCGCATAACTCACTTCTCTGGGTAACAACTTTCTGCTGAGATATGCGACAGGGTGCTCTCCTCCATCCTCCCCGACTTGGCTCAGCACAGCCCCCAGTCCATACATGGAAGCATCTGTATGGACGAGAAAGCGTTTGTTAGGGACTGGGGCTGCCAAGACAGGGGCATTCACAAGAGCCTGCTTCAGTGCCTGGAACGCAGCTTCACAAGCCGGAGACCACAGGACCTGCTTAGGCAAGTTTTTCTTGGTCAGGTCTGTCAGGGGCTTAGCAATAGCACTGTAGTCAGGGACAAAACGTCTATAGTACCCTGCCGTCCCCAAGAAGGCCAATACCTGGGTCTTAGTAGTAGGTGTGGGCCAGTTAGCCAATGCCTCTACCTTGGCTGGCTCTGGTCTCTGGCTCCCGCACCCCACTCTGTGACCCAGGTACTGTACTTCAGCCATACCTAGATGGCACTTTTCTGGCTTCAATGTCAGGCCAGCGGCCCGAATTTTATCCAGCACTACCCCTACATGTACCAGGTGTTCCTCCCAGGACCCACTGTAAATCGCAATGTCATCCAAGTATGCACAGGCAAATTCTTGGAAGCCATCTAGGAGTCTATCCACCATCCGTTGGAAGGTAGCCGGTGCATTTTTCATCCCAAAAGGCATGACCTTAAATTGGTACAGGCCAAATGGGGTGACAAATGCCGACTTGGGGATAGCATCCTCGGCCAGGGGGATCTGCCAGTAGCCCTTACACAGGTCTATGGTGGTCAGATATCGCCCCCTGGCAATACGATCCAGTAATTCGTCTACCCGGGGCATTGGGTGGGCGTCAGTGGTGGTCCGCTCGTTGAGTCGCCTGTAGTCCACACAGAACCGTGTGGTCCCATCTTTCTTGGGCACCAGGACTACAGACGAGGCCCAAGGGCTGTCGGAGTGCTCGATGACTCCAAGCTGGGTCATCACCTGTATCTCCTTCCGCATTCCTTCACGGACTGCTTCAGGGATACGATAGGGGGGCTGTCGTAATGGGGTCTGTCCAGGGGTCTCTACCTTATGCACAGCTAGGGTGGTATAGCCTGCTTCTCCCATAACAACTGCTGCGCCTGTACCCTTTCTGTGGGGTTCAACCGGTCCCCTAGCTGTACCAAGGTAGTAAAGTCAGTCTGGGAATCCCTTTCTAATAGATCGGGAAGGGGTAAATTCTCAGAATCATCTGCAGCTGGGGCACATACTGCTGCAATATTCTCAGGTCTCTCCTGGTACTCTTTCAGCATGTTCACATGAAAGGACCGCTGGATCCTCTCATCTGCACAGCTGGCTATCAAGTAAGTAGTGTCGCAGATCTGCGCCACTACCTGGTACGGGCCCTGCCAAGATGATTGCATCTTGTTGGCCTTCACAGGTTTGAGCACCAATACCTTTTGCCCAACCTGGAAGACCCGCTGTCGGGCACCCTGATCGTACCATCTCTTCTGTCTCCCCTGGGCCATCTGGAGATTCTCCCTTACCATCAGGGACAGTTTCTCCATGCGGTCCCGGAGTTCCAGAACATATGGCACAATGGGGGTCCCCTCTTGCTCCGTCTCCCCCTCCCAGTGGCCTCTATGAGATCTAGGGGTCCGCGGACCCTTCTCCCATACAGCAGCTCAAAGGGGGAGAACCCAGTAGATTCCTGGGGCACCTCTCTATAAGAAAATAATAGATGAGGCAGGAATCTCTCCCAGTCTCTGCAAGTGTCTGTAAAGGTCCTCAGCATCTGTTTGAGGGTACCGTTAAAGCGCTCGCAGAGACCGTTAGTCTGTGGGTGGTAGGGTGAGCTAAGTAACGGCTTAATGCCACACACCTTCCACAGCTGCTGGGTGAGCACAGCGGTGAATTGGGTTCCCTGGTCGGAGAGAATCTCCTTAGGGAACCCGACCCTAGTAAAAATTCTAACCAGGGCATCAGCAACCGTCTCTGCCTCTATGTTAGACAGCGCTACTGCCTCTGGATAGCGGGTGGCATAGTCCACCACGGTAAGAATATATTCTTACCTGATGGACTAGCCCTGGCCAGTGGACCCACGATGTCAATGGCTATGCGGGCAAAGGGCTCCCCTATAATAGGCATCGATAATAGCCTAGCCTTAGGGTGGTCCCCCCGCTTTCCTACCCGTTGACATGTGTCACACGTGCTGCAGTACATCCGCACAGCCTGGTTAAAGTTTGGCCAAAAGAAATTCTGCGAGATCCTATAGGCTGTGCGGCGGGACCCTAGATGTCCAGCTAACGGAACATCATGCCCTATCCGCAGAATCTCCTGCCGGTACTTTGCAGGTACCACTAACTGGCGATTCGGCGGAGATGCAACACTTTTCTGGGAAGGTTTAGGGATCCTATATAACCTGTCCCCCACCCACTCATACCGTTCCCCATCTATTCCTTCCTCTCCAGCATTTGCCCTGTCTTTGTACTTTTGGAGGGTCGGATCTGCCCGGGTTTCCCTCCCAAACTCCTCTGGGGAATCCCAGCTTAAGGGGACCTGATCTGGGGTACCAGTCGGGGAAGGAGATCTTACCTGGGTCTCATCAGCAGGTGGGCTGGTTCCGGCAACACGGGCCTGGGCACGGGTGGTCACGGTGTTCACATCTGCAGGGCCCATCGGAGCATATGCTGAAACCAAAGGGGCCAAATCGTTTCCCAGAAGAACATCTGCGGGCAAGTCGTTCATCACCCCCACATCCACATGTCTAGCGCCCACTCCCCAATCCAAATGTACCCGGGCAACAGGTAAGCGAAACACAGCACCCCCTGCTACCCTTACGGCCACAGTGTCCCCAGTGTGTTGATGCTCTGAGACCAAGTTCTTTTGGAGTAGTGTCATCGTGGCTCCTGTGTCTCGCAACCCATTTACCACTCTGCCATTCAGCTTCACAGTTTGCCGATGTTGCTGGCGATTATCCTGGTGAGCTGCTTGCACTGGGTCCGCCTCGTGTAGGATGCCCCAGCATTCCTCCTGCTCTATGCAGTGAGCAGCAGGCTGAGGTGGGCGCTGGTTCCCATTGACTGGTCTCCTCCAGGACTGAGCTTGGTTGGCACTGTTCAGTGGGCACTCAGGACGCTTGTGCCCCAACTGCTTGCACCCAAAGCACCGGATGGGTTGGGAATATTCACGGGCATTAAATCGTGCAGGCTGTACAAAATTGTTAGCTGGCGGTGCGGCTGGGTTACGGTGTACTGGGGGTTGGAGCGGGTATTACTGCTGGTCGATACTCCAGTCTGGCAGGGGCTTTGGCAGCTGTACCATCCAACTTGCGGGCATCTGTGTATTCATCTGCCAGACGAGCAGCCTCGGGTAGGGTAGAGGGTTTTCTATCTCTGACCCACTCCCGGACCCCAGCAGGTAATCTATCAAAGCAGTGTTCCAGCAGGAACACTTGTAATACCTCCTCCCCAGTTACCGCTTGGCATCCAGCCATCCAGTGGGCTGCGGTACGATGGACTCTGCAGGCCCACTCCACATAAGAGTCCCCAACCAGCTTGTTGGTTTCTCTAAACCTCCGCCTGTACGCCTCTGGGGTCACCGCATACCTGGCCAGCCCGGTAGCTGGTGATCTCCTCCTCAGGGATGGCCCGAAACGCCTCACTAGCCCGGCCAGATAATTTCCCTGAGAGGATGGTGACCAATTCATCTGCAGGTACCTGATGTAGAGCACACTGCCTCTCGAAGTCCGCTAGGAACCCATCAATCTCTCCCTCAGTCTCCACAAAATTTTTAAATGCAGCAAAAGGTACCTTCTTTCTAGCAAACACATTATTATTGTAAGGTACCTCTGCTGCTGCAGCTCCTCTTTCCCAGAGCGCCTGTTGTGCTGCTACTGCTGCCTGCACAGGCTCCATGATGTCAGCTGAGGGGTTGGGGCCAAAATGTGCCAGCCTTATTTGCACTGCCCGGTTAAATTGTATTTCCTCGGGTGTTAAATCCAAGGTACTGGGCACGTTGACTCTCTCCATTCCCGTTGCTGCATCCATCTCCAGTAGCAAAGCAATAATCTCCCGTTTCTTTAAATTGCTTGCTGACCTTCCTCGGCGTACCAATATGTCCTTAAGTGTAGCACGCCTTAATTCCTCGTACTGCATGTCTTGTAACTGACCTCCAATGCTGTAGGATTCATCCCGTCGCTTGCCACCAATTGTTAAGACACCTCTAGTGTCTTTAAGCCAAACCGCCGTTTAGTAGACCTTCCCTGGCTACAGTACAGTCTCCGTTCGCTTACTCTGTAACACACGAACCCAATTGCAGGGGAAGCTGCAATCTCCAGATCGAGATCCGTGAATGGCTCCAAACTCCCGAACGGCAATACACGAACTGCTGGTAACCGTCGAACAGCAATATTTCCCCAAGCGGCTTTCATTCCATCCACAAGTCTCTAAACGTGAAGAAGAAATCCCCCCCAATAACGAGACAGAAGCTCCGCATTGAGGGTCAAACAGAATCTGGCTTTACTGTGGGCTACCTGCCCGTATTTATGCAAGTCTCCCACTTGGTGGACACTCCCCTAGGGGACCAAATGGGGGACTTAAATTACAGACAGATCTGGGGACATCCCAGACACACAGTCACAGATTTTACCCACAGTGCATTATGATTCCCTCCCCTCTGCCCTGGAGTTAATTACCAAGTAACTCAATTAACTCCAGGACAAAGCCAGTCGCCATCTTAGACATAAAATAATAAAAGACATAAAAATATATAACTACATAAAAACCGAACATTTCCCATTCGTATTACATGTCCCCAGATAGCCTGGATCTGAGTGCATATTATTAGCGAATAGCGCTCAGATCCCACACACATAGTTCAATCGCCATGGAGTCAAAGTTCTTACAGTCTTTCGGTATACGAATGACTCCATGGGAAGGCTATCTGGGTTAAGTCTTTTCGTATGCTCTCAATCTCCCGAACGGCCGGTGTTCGCATGCTTTCGTGGAGGCAGCCAGGCGTTCCGTTGTTTCAGCGGTGTTCGGCAGAAAAAGTGTCCGTTTTCAGTTCCATAGAAATAGAGCCAAACACCGCTGGGCGTTCGCTTGATTTAAAATGGCCGCTGTCCTCGTGGTCGACATACGAACGACGACCACCCTGAATTCGGTTTAATTGAGAAGTGTCTGCGGTTAACCACAACGTTCTAATTGGGATCACTTCGTTAACCAGCAGCACACTCCTCACTTGGGTGGCCGTTCGTTCGGCAGGTTTGTTCGGGAAAAAGAGTCATTCGAATGGCTGGGCTATAGAAACCAGCCATTCATACGAATGGGGGACAAACAGACAAACGTAGTAAAAATCCAAGCAGACAGATGGTTCTGTCACACAGCTCTTACATCTAAACGATAATGTCTGATAAATGTATTAGAAGATGACCAAGTGGCTGCTTTGCAAATCAGTTCTGTAGAAACCTTTGCTGCAGCTGCCCAGGATGAAGAAAGGGAACGTGTAGAGTGAGCTTTCAAACCTTCAGGAATACTTACTTTAGATGCTCTATAAGATTGGATAATGGCCGAAACTATCCATCTGCTGAGAGTGGCTTTCGAAGCTTGAAGACCCTTCCTAGGGCCATTAGGAATAACAAAAAGCCTTTCAGAAATACGCCATTCTGAGGATCTTTGTATATATATCTTAAGTCACCTTACTAAGTCGATAGCATCACAATCAGCGTCTTCCCCGTTATTAGATTCTTCTGAACTTAATGCTGGAAGGACTATTTCTTCATTTATATGGAACTCCGAAGTTACCTTAGGGCAGAATTCTGGAACCGTTCTTAGGATGACTCTGTCCTTATGAAATATAGTAAATGGTTCTCGAGCCGAAAGAGCCTGAAGATCAGATACCCTTCTACAAGAGGCTAGGGCTACTAATAGAACTGTCTTGATCATGAGAAGATGACAGGAAATTGATGCCATTGGTTCAAAAGGATCTGATTTAAGAGCTTTCAGAACCAGAGGGAGATCCCATGGAGGAGTAATAGACTTAATGGGTGGCTTGATTTTTAGGACTGCAGTCGGAAATCTTGCTATGTCCGAGTCCAATGCCCATTTATGATTGGTTAAAGCAGAGAGGGCTGAAATATGTACCTTCAAAGTATTATAACTCAATCCCTTCTCTAGGCCGGATTGTAGAAAATCAAGAATGTCAGTAGTTGAAGGTTTCAAAATATCAAAAGGTCTTGAACTGGCCCATGAAGAAAATACATCCCAGATTCTGTAATAAGTGGATGAAGTGGACTTTTTCCTTTGATTTTAACAAATACAGTATATATATGAAAAAAGTATTTGTACATACATACATGTGGGCTGTCAATATGTAGAAATCCATCCAGGATAAAGTCTTCTCGCCACTTCCTGCTACCTCTTGGTCACTGCAGGGAATCAGAGTTATTTGGCATTTTTTTCTCTTGCTACCCCTAGGGTCACTGCAAGTAAAACCCCCGGTCACTAAGGGGGTATCTTCAGGGGGACACCTTTGCACAGGGCCGGATATTGAAGCTTCCCAAGGAAGAGAGGCTGAACTTCCTTGGGGGCAGAAGGTAAAAACCCTCAGGTAAGCCATAAAAGAAAAAGTGATTATAGTCCTGAAAATAGACTAATTTGGTCCTATAGGGATAGGACAGGAACAAAAAGACTGAGGGAGGAGGAGGTAGGAGGGGGTATTTGTACCTTTATTTTAATTAGTTCCTGTCTAACTAGGGATAGGGGATTTGCTACCCATTGTTGTGCTGCCATGGATATAGCCAGGAAATATATATATATAAAGTTGAGATTGTAGCCGTATTAGTCCAGTGAATGCATTCCTATATGTTTATTCTATCTATATACAAAGTACTATGTGTAGACCTATGCTTTCCCATACTCATATGCATGAATGCTTATATATTTACTGTGCATTTATATTTGTGTATATGAGTTCATGTGCATGTATGTACAGGGAGTGCAGAATTATTAGGCAAATGAGTATTTTGACCACATCATCCTCTTTATGCATGTTGTCTTACTCCAAGCTGTATAGGCTTGAAAGCCTACTACCAATTAAGCATATTAGGTGATGTGCATCTCTGTAATGAGAAGGGGTGTGGTCTAATGACATCAACACCCTATATCAGGTGTGCATAATTATTAGGCAACTTCCTTTCCTTTGGCAAAATGGGTCAAAAGAAGGACTTGACAGGCTCAGAAAAGTCAAAAATAGTGAGATATCTTGCAGAGGGATGCAGCACTCTTAAAATTGCAAAGCTTCTGAAGCGTGATCATCGAACAATCAAGCGTTTCATTCAAAATAGTCAACAGGGTCGCAAGAAGCGTGTGGAAAAACCAAGGCGCAAAATAACTGCCCATGAACTGAGAAAAGTCAAGCGTGCAGCTGCCACGATGCCACTTGCCACCAGATTGGCCATATTTCAGAGCTGCAACATCACTGGAGTGCCCAAAAGCACAAGGTGTGCAATACTCAGAGACATGGCCAAGGTAAGAAAGGCTGAAAGACGACCACCACTGAACAAGACACACAAGCTGAAACGTCAAGACTGGGCCAAGAAATATCTCAAGACTGATTTTTCTAAGGTTTTATGGACTGATGAAATGAGAGTGAGTCTTGATGGGCCAGATGGATGGGCCCGTGGCTGGATTGGTAAAGGGCAGAGAGCTCCAGTCCGACTCAGACGCCAGCAAGGTGGAGGTGGAGTACTGGTTTGGGCTGGTATCATCAAAGATGAGCTTGTGGGGCCTTTTCGGGTTGAGGATGGAGTCAAGCTCAACTCCCAGTCCTACTGCCAGTTCCTGGAAGACACCTTCTTCAAGCAGTGGTACAGGAAGAAGCCTGCATCCTTCAAGAAAAACATGATTTTCATGCAGGACAATGCTCCATCACACGCGTCCAAGTACTCCACAGCGTGGCTGGCAAGACAGGGTATAAAAGAAGAAAATCTAATGACATGGCCTCCTTGTTCACCTGATCTGAACCCCATTGAGAACCTGTGGTCCATCATCAAATGTGAGATTTACAAGGAGGGAAAACAGTACACCTCTCTGAACAGTGTCTGGGAGGCTGTGGTTGCTGCTGCACGCAATGTTGATGGTGAACAGATCAAAACACTGACAGAATCCATGGATGGCAGGATTTTGAGTGTCTTTGCAAAGAAAGGTGGCTATATTGGTCACTGATTTGTTTTTGTTTTGTTTTTGAATGTCAGAAATGTATATTTGTGAATGTTGAGATGTTATATTGGTTTCACTGGTAATAATAAATAATTGAAATGGGTATATATTTGTTTTTTGTTAAGTTGCCTAATAATTATGCACAGTAATAGTCACCTGCACACACAGATATCCCCTAACATAGCTAAAACTAAAAACAAACTAAAAACTACTTCCAAAAATATTCAGCTTTGATATTAATGAGTTTTTTGGGTTAATTGAGAACATGGTTGTTGTTCAATAATAAAATTAATCCTCAAAAATACAACTTGCCTAATAATTCTGCACTCCCTGTATATGTGTTTATGTATATGTACATATGTTTATGTGTTCACATATACATATTTATGTGTGTGTGCATATATAAAGTGTACCATCCTGTGCACTGTCTGCTTGTTTGTTTTTCTTTTCCCTCTCTCCCCCCTCACTCTGCTCTTCAACAAGATATTTATGACCCTCTGCTAAGATGGTGTCTATTTTCTAACAAACCTGTGTCTTATCTACACTCATGTTGCTTTAACACCTGTATCACAACTCAACTTTGAATTCTATGTGTCGTTTTGCTCAGAAATGCTTCAGACTTGAGAAAGGGAGGTTCTCCCGAAAGCTTGTCATTAAAAAATTCTGTTAGTCCAATAAAAAATGTATTACAAGATAAGAATTTTATCTGTTTTTTACATATATATATATATATATATATATATATATATATACACATATACACAGTGAGGGGAAAACGTTTTGATCCACTGATAAATTTGAACGTTTAGATATATATACACAACTGTCTATGTGATGAAGGTGCGTAAAAAACAAAAAGTATAACTGTGACAAAAGTAACCTCGTCACTGCTTCTTGGAGGAGCCTGCTGGCCGTCCTCTTACCTTGTGACTATGGCACTGTAATAGACCTGGCTAAAATGATTTAAAAGGCTCTGTTCATGTTAGGTATGTACTTTTGTACTCCAGACAGAGACACCGACCGCTGGCACCAATTCTCTGGAACTGTTTTGGGCATGGGTCCATGTGCACGGTGGGTCAAAAATAAGACTTCCAATAAATTTCTTAACCCCTGAACTGATCTGCGTGAATTTTGGATACGTTGGTCACCGAGATCAGGGCTATCAGGGGATGTAACATTTGTGGGGATATTATGTGTTTTGGGGTACTTTTGGGACTTTTTAGAAACGTGTGTGTTATGGTACCTTCAGTATGAAATGTACAAACCGCCGTTTAGTGAATGCTCCCCGTTCGCAATAATGTTGTCTGTAAGCGTATGCAATACAACCATGCGAACCGTCAGCCAGGGAACACTCCAAACTCCTGAACAGTATCCGTACGGCTCCTTCCCTTCACGAGCCACAAGCTCACGAACTGCCAATATCAGCCGAACGCCAATATCTTCCAAGTGGCAAATAATTCCAAATAGTCTCTAGTCGCCGGTGATAAAATCCCCCCAATAACGAGACCAAGCTCCGCATTGAGGGTAAAACACGAACTGAGTTTACTGTGGGCTACCTGCCCGTATTTATGCAGGTCTCCCACTTGGTGGACACTCCCCTAGGGGACCAAATGGGAGACTGGAATAACAGATGGACATATGGCATTTCAGGACATACAGTCACACAATATTCCCAGCATACATCACAGTTTCCTCCCCTCTGCCCGGGAGATAATTGAGAAGTAATTCAATTATCTCCCAGAGCAGAGGCAAATTGCCATTTTAAACACAAATCACAAAACACATAAAAATATATAACTTTATAACTGCCGAATGTTTCTCATTCGTGTAACACATCCCCAAATAGCCTGGATCTGAGTGCATATTTTGGCGAATAGCGCTCAGATCCCATACGCACAGTCACGAACGACGACCACCCTGTATTCGGTTTTAACTGAAAAGTGTCTGTGGTTAACCGCAACGTTCTAATTGGGATCAATAGGTTAACCAGCAGCACGCTTCTCTTCTGGGTGGCCGTCCGTTCAACAGTTTTGTTCGGTAAAAAAAGTACATTCACCTAAATCCAGGCATACGAATGGGGGAGTTTGTGAAACAAGCAAACAGACGAACACAGCAATTTTAGTTCATACGGATGGGTCTGTCAAAGTGTGTTTTTTGTATTTGGAGATAATTGAGTTTAGTATATTTATTATTTTGTGTTTCTTCCATTTGCGAATAATCGCACCAACTGTTGTCACCTTCTCACCAAGCTGCTTGGTGAAGGTCTTGTAGCCTATTCCAGCCTTGTCTAGGTCTACAATCTGGCCCCTGTAAACCTTTTTGGTCTTAACCACGAGGGAGAGTTTGGAATCTGATTGATTAATTGATTGCTTCTGTTGACTGGTGTCTTTTATACAGATAATGAGCTGAGATTAGGAGCACTCGCTTTAAGAGAGTGTTCCTAATCTCAGCTCGATACCTGTATAAAAGACACCTGGGAGCCAGAAATCTTGCTTGGGGATAAAATACTTATTTCACTCATTGACATGTAAATCAATTTATAACTTTTTCTGGATTTCTTTTTTTTGTTATTCTGTCTCTCACTGTTAAAATACACCTACCATTAAAATTATAGACTGATCATTTCTTTGTCAGTGGACAAACGTTCAAAATCAGCAGGGGATCAAATACTCTTTTCTCTCACTGTATATGTGTGTGTGTGTGTATATATATATTGTGGCGAAACCAACCTCGCCACTGTACACTGGAGAAGCCTGGTTGCTCGCCTGCTGCCTTTGGACTATGGCCCCATGTTAAAAGACATCTTTTTCCCTGCAGAAAAGACTTATTCATGCTTTTCTGCCGGGTGTTCGGTAGATTCAATCTACCGAACAACCGCACAAATGAATAGACCACCTGGGAGGAGGAGTGTGCCGGCAATTAACTTCCCTGAAGCTGCGGTTAACCGCAGCTTAATTGACGAATGCTGGGTGGCCGCCATTCGTATCGCGAACACGAGGTCGCAGCCATTTTAAACATGCTAATGCACAGCAGTGTTCGACGCTTAATTCATGGAACTGAAATCGGACACAGTTTTGCGCGAACACCGCTGAAGCTGCCGACCTCCCTTCTTGTTCAGTGAAAGTGAACGAACGGCGCGGTGTTCGGTAGTTTTGTTTGAGTGTGTTGTACCCCAGATAGGAATCCCATGGAGCCCATTCGCATGAAACTGACTGTGTAAAGACTTTGGCTCCATGGCAATTAAACTGTATTCGTGTGGTCTGAGCACCCTTTCGCTTAATAATGTGCGCTCAGTCATGAGCTATCTTTTACCCTTTGTGTCCCAGTCTCCCATTTGGTCCCCCAAGGGAGTGTCCACCAGGTGGGAGACCTGCATAAAAGCCGGGCAGTTAGCCCCAGTAAATCAGTTCCTGCTTAACCCTCAAAGTGAAGTGTTGTCTCATTATTGGGGGAGGATTTATTGTATGCTGTTCCAGTTTGATTGCCAGGAGTGTAAGCTGATTGTATGCTTTTTCCTGTTCTGCTGTTTCCAGTATTCGTGAGTTTCCTGCTCACGAGTTGGAGAATTCGTGTAGTTTGCAGTTCAGGAAATTGGTGCTTGCAGTAGCTGTCTGTGCATCTGAAAGGGGAATATCGCCTAAACGGTTTTTAACCTCAGGATCCTGAGGAAGACTTGAACGTGTCGAAACGTTGGTCAAGCAATCTGTAAACCTTCTATGGATTAGAGACTGTTAGTATTTTCAAAAAGACAGAAGAGTGCATCTTTTTTTCAATATATATATATATATATATATATATATATATATATATATATATATGGTACATACTCATTGTATCAGGCTTATGCAATGTATCATCATACACAGCAAATAAACCACCATTATGTTTGCTTAAGTCAGGTATGTTTCAAAGAAAAAAAATAACATTTTGTAAGCTTTGAAGTAGCTGATTAGTGAGTAAGTAAGCAGTGTACTGGATCTTGTATGATATAAATATTACCATCTTATAATTTTACCTTAGTTGAGTAAAAAAAAAAACACCTCCCTCAAAGCTCATGGGGCACCGCCGCTTCTTGCCGAGCCGCAAATTTTGTGTATGCATTTTTTTACACCAATTGTTTGTTCTTGCTGTGTTAGCCCACTCTCACTGACACATTCAGCCTTTCACTTACTAGGATGGCATTTATGGTTCAGTCCAAACTTAATTGTTTTTTTTATATATATATATATACATTTTATTCATTATCAAAAGACGTATTACAAGCTTTGCAAATAGTACACATGACATAATACAGCACTTGAAGTCAGTAGTACATAACGAGGTGAGTAACACCGAGATTCTAAATTCTTGAGCCTGTATATAGCAGTCCGGTATAGTGACGCTGGAGTGGTCACACACTGGAAATTCAAAATAAACATTGAAAATTTATATATAGCTTTGCAATTCATGCCTGAACCCCTAGTAAGACATTTTTGGTATTTATAACATTGAATCTGTGGTGTTTGGTGTCTAAATACCCATTACCGTTTACAAAGATATCCTGACCTAAGAAACATGTGTTTGCCTCGCTGATATACTAGTTGGGGCATTTTGACTTCGTCTGAGTCAACAATTCCTCCACACTAAGTTTATTCCAATGGAATCTGGTCTAGTTATGGGAAATTTTGGATGGTCGAGGGGGAGTTATAGTGTATTATTTTTAATGTACCTGCACCAAGAGCCCCACGTGGAGGTGCATTGATGGTATTCTTTAAATATGGAGTAACAGGTTTCCTCTAAGTTTCTAGTGGTTCCTACTTTCTGGATCTGGATCTGGATCTGGATCTTATTGATGGGAGGTTTGTTTTTTTCCAGAACATTGGGATCAGTTGGTTTGCTGCTGTAATTAGGTGTAGGAATAAAGACACCTTCACTTTTGGTAGGGTACTTGGGAGAAGAAGGAATATGAAGGTTTTTGGTGTGAGGGTGTTTGAACCTCTGGGTCCGTTTGGGTTATCCCAGCGATACAGAGCCAGTACTTTCATATCTCTGTGCATGTCCACCAGATGTCTGCTGAGTTGCCGTTCAGTTAGTGGCATCTCCAGCAATTGTTGGATGAGTGAGTGAACAAGGAGAGGAGTTGTGGGGGTGTAGTGGCCCCTAACAATTCTTTGTAGTTACTCTCTTGGGCCACTATGTTTCGGGTGGAGCTGTGTATGAAATAGCTACTTTACAATATCCCAACTGAGGAAGCCTCTAGATGAGGCGAAACGCATTTTGCACCTTAGATAAGGACCAACTTTCAAGATTGACATCCTATATTTGGATACTACAGGCAGGAACAAAAAGGAAGTGGGTCCCTCTAGTACCCACAGAGCTCCATTCTTGAGCCTGTGTATTGGCTCTGTGTTTGTAAGTGCTTCATCTTTTATACATATTGCATTACCGATTGTATATTGGCTATATTGCACTATTTCTTTTTATCTATGTTCATATTTTACAGAATATTCCCACCTGGATAATTCTATTGCCACTATCACTGGAAGATTTATTGTGTATATATATATACTCCACCTTACACCGTATGGAGTTGTGTATGAGCTTGAATATTTGACGCCATTGGTCGGGTCTTAAGGAAACGTTCATTTCTTTTTCCCAGTTCATAGTAAAGACCGGGAGGTGTTTGGGTTGGGTGGATAAGAGCAGGGTGTACATTAGGGTGATAAATTACCTTTTATGGGAGTCCATGACACAATTATGCTGGAAGGCTGTGTGTGCGCGTGGTTTCCCCTGTGCCAAAGGTCCTGTCCTTAAGAAGTGCAGTAGTTGGTTGTATTGGAATATCTGACCAAATACAAAGTATACAGATACACCCAATAGTGGATAAAGCACACACATATAGATGCTTTGCTGAGTTGTCAGATACAAGTGAAGCGGTTGATGATGACGATGCGTCCGTGGATGTCACATGGGTGCCCGCTAGAAGAGAAGAAGAACAGGGGGAAAGTTCAGATGGGGAGACAGAGAGGAGGAGGAGGAGACGAGTTGGAAGCAGAGGGAGGTCATTGCAAGGAGCTAGTGGCACAGTCAGACAGCATGCATCGGCACCCGGGGTCAGCCAGACAGCACGCCAATCAAAGCATGCTGTTGCCACCACCAGAATGCTGTCATTGCAGAGCTCAGCAGTGTGGGAAGTCCAACACCCACCTAGGTACAACTGCTTTGCGTAGGCACATGATCGCACATCACAAACACCTATGGGAAAAACACATGAGTACAAGCAGCACACAAACTCAAAGCCGCCATCCTCCTCCTGGTCCAGCATCTTCAGCCACGTTAACCACTGCTGTCCTCCTTGCCCCCTCTCAACCATCCAACCTCCGTCTCTCGCCTTGAGCAGTTCCTGCTCATCTGCCCAGTCAGGTGTCTGTCAAGGACATGTTTGAGCGTAAGAAGCCAGTGTCACAAAGTCACCCCCTTGCCCGGCGTCTGACAGCTGACTTGACTGAACTCTTAGCCCGCCAGCTTTTACCATACAAGCTGGTGGAGTCTGAGGCATTCAAAAAATTTGTAGCTATTGGGACACCGCAGTGAAAGGTACCTGGCCGAAATTTCTTTGCACAAAAGGCAATCCCCAACCTGTACTTGATTGTGCAAAAGGAAGTAGTCTGATGGTAGCTATTGTGGAAGGTACTTTCTTTGGGCAATCCCCAACCTGTACTCGTGTGCAAAAGGAAGTAATGGCATGTCTGCACAGTGTTGGGGCAAGGGTCCATCTGACCACTGATACCTGGTCTGCAAAGCATGGTCAGGGCAGGAATGCGTGGCTCTGCAGAGGAGTTGGTGACACCGCCACGACTTGCAGGCAGGCCTGCTGCCACCTCCTTTACTCCTCCTACTCCATCCTCTTCCATAACCTCCTCGGCTGAGTCCTCTTCTGCTGCTGCATCTTGCTCCACATCAACGGCACCCCCCCAGCTCCCCATGTACTATTCCACACCCCGGATACGGCAGTGTCACGCCGTCTTGGGGTTGACTTGCCTGAAAGCAGAGAATCACACCGGACCAGCACTCCTGTCCGCCGTGAACGCACAGGTGGATCAGTGGCTGACTCTGCACCAACTGGAGATCGGCAAAGTGGTTTGTGACAACGGAAGAAATTTGTTGGCGGCATTGCATTTGGGCAAGTTGACACATGTGCCGTGCATGGCACATGTGTGTAATCTGATCATACAACGCTTTGTGCATAAGTACCCAGGCTTACAGAACGTCCTGAAGCAGGCCAGGGAGGTGTGTGTCCATTTCAGGCGTTCCTACAGGGCCATGGCGCACTTTTCAGATATCCAGCGGCGAACAAACATGCCAGTGAGGCGCTTGATTCGCGACAGCCCGACACGTTGGAATTCAACACTCCTAATGTTCGACCGCCTGCTTCAACAAGAAAAAGCCGTTATCGAGTATTTGTATGACCGGGGTGTTAGGACAGCCTCTGCGGAGCTGGGAATTTTTTTGCCACGTTACTGGACGCTCATGCGCAATGCTTGTAGGCTCATGCGTCCTTTTGAGGAGGTGACAAACCTAGTCAGTTGTACCGAAGGCACCATCAGCGACATCATACCATTTGTTTTTTTCCTGGAGTGTGCCCTGTGAAGAGTGCTGGATCAGTCCGTTGATAAGCGTGAAGAGGAAGAGTTGTGGTCACCATCAGAAACAGCCTTATCAGCATCGCTTGCTGGACCTGCGGCAACGCTGGAAGAGGATTGTGAGTAAGAGGTGTCAGAGGAGGAATGTGGCTTTGAGGAGGAGGAGGAAAACCAACCACAACAGGCATTCCAGGGTGCTCGTTGTCACCTATCTGGTACCCGTGGTGTTGTACGTGGCTGGGGGGAAGAACATACCTTCAGTAAGATCACTGAGGATGAGGAACAGGACATGAGTAGCTCGGCATCCAACCTTGTGCAAATGGGGTCTTTCATGCTGTCGTGCCTGTTGAGGGCACGCTTCTAGACCCCCGGTATAAGCAGAAAGTGTCTGAAATGTTACCGAATTACGGCAAGTCGGAAAGGATGCAGCAGTTCCAATATCAATTAAAGAGTATGCTTTACACAGCAAATAAGGGTGATGTCACAGCACAATGGGAATCTAACAGGGGAAGAGGTGAAAGTAATCCTCCTCCTCCCACGACCACACCGGCAAGGACAGGACGCTTTAAAGACGTGTTGTTGATGGAGGACATGCGGACCTTTTTAAGTCCTACGCATCGCCACAGCCCTTCGGGATCCACCCTCAGAGAGCGACTCGACCAACAGGTAGCAGACTACCTCGCCTTAACTGCAGATATCGACACTCTGAGGAGCGATGAACACCTTGACTACTGGTTATGCAGGCTTGACCTGTGGCCTAAGCTATCCCAATATGCGATAGAACTTCTGACCTGCCCCGCTTCAAGTGTCCTATTAAAAAGGACCTTCAGTGCAGCAAGTGGTATTGTCACTGAGAAGAGAAGTCGCCTAGGTCAAAAAAGTCTAGATTACCTCACCTTTATTAAGATGAATGAGGGATGGATCCTGAAGGGACTGACATTCAACTAAAAAAGGCCTGATGAAGGGGACGTAACAGGGTGTCGCGGCTGCCGGCCCGCCGTGTGATATTTAAATCCCTTGCTCACCCCAGTACCTTGCCCTGTCGTGGTTTCCTGTTCCTGGTTTCCTGAGAGTGCTTTATCATTGTGAATCTGATTTCCTGGTATCCTGATCTTGGCTTTTCCCTGGTTATTCTGAATTCTGGTTTCCCTGACTTGGCTTGTGTAAACGGTATTGTGTATTTTCTAGCTCCCTTGACCTCGGCTTTTCCTTTGGCCATTCTCTGTCTCTAGAGTATTAGTCCAGCCATTCTAAGGTCTGGTTTATGCTCTGTACTTTTATTTTCCTTTTCTTGCCTATGTATATGTTTACATAGTTTCTGCGTGCTGGACCACACTAGTAGTCATGACATTGGGATTAAACTGATAAGAATAGTACTACTTAACACACCACTCCTATCTGGTGGCACATTAGATTGCACGCGGAGTGCCCCAAATTTGAAGAAGGAGGACCGACCATGCATCTTTTTCCATCTCCCGGTTCCTAAAATCGATGCCATATACACGCCCCCTGATAGGGGACGTAACAGGGATTAAACTGATAGGAATAGTACTACTTAACACACCTTATAATAACACAGAGAGAGGCAACGCAGAGAGAGGAGTCTGAAGAAGAGGAGTCAGAGGAGGAAGGTGGCTTTGAGGAGGTGGAAGACCAAACACAGCAAGGGTCCCAGGGGGCTTGTTGTCACCTTTTGGGGACCCTTGGTGTTGTACGTGGCTGGGTGGAGGAAGAGACCTGCAATGACATCAGTGAGGACAAGGAACGAGACATGGCTAGCTTGGTACCCAACCTTGTGCAAATGGGGAGTTTGCGGTTGTGCAAATGGACTGTTTGTGGTTGTTTGCGGTGCGTTAAACGGGGAGTTTGGTCTGTCACTGTGAAGCGGGCGTAACCCTTACACTACCTGATCGATACAACATCATACCTGATGTTTTAAAGCACGTTATTCCAAACAATTTAGGAATGTTAGGTGATTTATGCCCTTTATGGATTAAAACCAGACTCTGCATCAACTATGTAATTTTCCATGGGAGTTTTGCCATGGATCCCCCTCCGGCATGCCACAGTCCAGGTGTTAGACCCCTTGAAACAACTTTTCCATCACTATTGTGGCCAGAAAGAGTCCCTGTGGGTTTTAAAATTCGCCTGCCTATTGAAGTCTATGGCGGTTCGCCCGTTCGCGAACATTTGCGCAACCAAAGATTTTATGTTCGCGACATCACTAGTCCTCAACACTGTCTGTATAGTCTTGTCTTGGTTAAGGATGTAATTACCCCTAACAGGTGTTAGAGATGGTTAACTCACAAAGTAACCAGGAGGAATGTACAGCTCTGACTATAGTCAAACATCATAAAGGACAAGGAGCTACTCAGGCAATAAAGAAATTACTTAAGAAAGCTGGCATACCCTCAGAGGGCACCCTTTAGCCCCAGGACATACTTGAAAACAAGAGAAATCTCAATGTATCTTTCCTAGTAAAATATTTTATAAATAAATAAATATGAAAGGAATTTATGGCAAATTATAAAGGATGGTCAGAAGATAATGATTTAGTAGAAGTTGCTTAGAAATGGCCTGATGCTGCAGTTGGATTAACAAAATGTGGTTGTAGAGAAACTACCAGGAAAGGAATACCATATTACCAATGTTTTGGACCCTTAGGGTCCTTCAACAAAAATGATCCCTGGTAACGTCCGAGCAGCCCAATGGGAAGATATGTCCCTGACAGCAGTAAGAGAGAATGTGCAAATAGTGGAGGGTACAAAGGTGGACCCTGACAAGCCCTTAAGCTTTCCTTATTTCATGGTGAAAAATAATCTGCTGTATCGAGTAGAGAAAAAAGGGGAAGAGGAGGCAGAACAGTTGTTAGTTCCCCAATCTCACGAAACCCTGTTTTAAAGCTAGCCCATAGCCATGTGTTAGATGGGCACCTTGGTTTTGAAAAAATGAGGGAACGAATTTTGACCCGATTCTATTGGACAGGGGTATTTTCGGCAATAGAGAGGTTTTGTAAATCCTGCCCAGAATGCCAACTGAAAGCTCCACATAAGGGCTTTCGTAGTCTGTTGGTACCCCTTCCCATCATAGAGGTTCCATTCGAAAGAATAGCAATGGGCCTGATAGGGCCGTTGCCTAGGTCCGCTAGAGGACTTCAGTACATTTTAGTTGTTGATTATGCAACACGGTATCCAGAGGCAGTACCTCTACGGAATGCCACCTCTAAAAATGTTGCAAGGAAATTACTGATGATGTTTAGCAGGATGGGTATACCAAAGGAAATTCTCACAGATCAAGGAACCCCTTTTATGTCAAAAATCATGCGTGATTTGTGCAAATTGCTCAGAATCAAGCAACTGAAAACCTCAGTATACCATCCGCAAACTGATGGATTAGTGGAGAGGTTTAATAGAACTCTAAAGGCTATGCTGCGGAAGGTGATAGACAAGGACGGAAAAAAATGGGATTATCTCATACCCTACCTAATGTTTTCTATTAGAGAAGTCCCGCAAGCTTCCACAGGGTTTTCACCTTTCGAGTTGATGTATGGTAGGCATCCAAGAGGCATACTGGATGTTGCCAAGGAAACAAGGAGCAAATTGAGAAAGCTGCAAATTGAGGTAACACGTTAATTATTGGAGATTTTAATTATCCAGACATAAATTGGGAAAGAGGGACTAGTATTTCAGCAAGGGGCATCAGGTTTTTGAATATGTTAAATGACACCTTTATGTCACAACTGGTACAAGCACCAACTAGACAGGATGCTTGTCTGGATCTTGTCATAACAAACAATGTTGATCTTTTAACCAACATTCAAGTAGGGGAACATTTGGGTAATAGTGATCACAATATGGTAAATTTTGAAAAACTCAAAAAAGCAAAAGCAAGTGGGGTATACTAAAACATTTAATTTAAAAAAAGCCAACTTCAATAAGATTAGGGAAGCTCTACAACATATCGACTGGCATAAACTCCTTAGTGATAAAAACACTGAGGATAAATGGAAACTAGTCAAACAAATATTAGAAAGGTACATTTCTCAGTATGTACCATTGGGTAATAAATATAAAAGAAACACATTAAAACCAATGTGGCTTAGTAGAGAAGTAAAACAAGAGATTAAAAATAATAAAAGGGCATTTAAAGCATTTAAATCAGACAAATCAAAGGCATCCTATTTAAGATATAAGGCAGCCAATAACTCTTGCAAAAAGGCAATTAAAGTGGCTAAACTAGAAAATGAGAAATTGATAGCTAAAGAATGCAAAACCAACACCAAAATTTTTTTCAAGTACATCAATTCTAAAAAACAAAAAATGAAAGTGGAGGTACACTTGAAACAGAGTTGGGTTTATTAGCTAATGAAATACAAAAAATTATACTGCACTCAAAAAATTAGAATAGAATTCATTACTTAATTTAATTAAATCATTGAATAGATCATTATCTCAAATGGATATAATTAATTAATAAATATATGCTTTAAAGTCAAATAATTGATAATATATACACACACTTAAATCAAACAATATGGTTTAGTAGAACCAATGCATTGTGAGTCCACTACCATAACTTCATGTAACTAAAAAAAACTTTGACCACAAATTGATGAGTCATCAAGAAGTATTACTATATATGATAGTCCAAAAGATACCATCTAAAAAATGAAGGAAAAAATAGAAAAAAGGAAAAAAAATTAAAATAGAGAAAAACAAAAAATCGTAAAAAAAATGAAAAAAGGGAAAAATAAGGGAAAAAATAGGTATATACAGTCCCAGTGTGTACACACTACAATATATGGGTGGATATCACCGCTTTCTATAGGAGGATAAGTCCTGTTTCCAAGTTATCCCTGTTTCTTTGCTGTATGATAGTGAATCCTTATAGTTGTAGTACATCTCTTATTCTTTCTCCCAGATGTAGAAGTCCCACACTTATTCTGGAGGTACCAGATGTCTTATTCTTCTTCTTGTCTGGTGGTCAAGGGTCTAATGCTCGGGCTGCGTGCTCGGGATCTCCTCAAATCCCTTCAATGGCCCTGTTAGAGAAAATATAGTGAAGGCCCATACTTATGTACAGTTCGGCGCGCCCTCTTGATTAGGGAGGTCGCACCCAAATGGCGTCATGACGCTCGCGTCTGCTGGTCGCGTCTGTATGATGTAATGGCGCATACGTCGGATTACTATGCCAGACGTGTGTGCCGTCCCAATTTGAGAACATTCATATCACTGCGCATGTGTGTGCGTTCCAATGCACTTGCGCAATATGTACCAATACAAATATGTAGTCTTTTAGCCTTAAGCAGTATGTATGGGATAAAAAATTCCCTCATGTTTGTTTGCATGGGGGAAAAAAACTTCTATGTACAAAAACAGAAAATACTTATATACATATTTACATGAAGTGTTCATATCAATTAATTGAATAAAATTAGAATATAGCGCTTATGAAAATGAATTGTCGCTTTTTAGCAGTCTCAGAGGAATATATGGCAAATCAGTAAATAAATGCCTAAAAAGAGAATAATCAAATATAGTGTAGATGGTATGTCACAGGGTAATATTTAGTGTAGAAATATATCAATAAACTCACAAACGGGGAGCTATAGACTCAGCTCTAGTTTGCATCACTTTTGGATCTGTTTAGGCGATCCTCCCCTTTTTTTGAATGTTGTAAATCTTGTCCTAAGGAGAGGGTCAAAGCAGAAACAATTGCGCAGTACTATTTTGGGTTATCTTATTAAGTAATAAAGATTCCCAAATGGGTACTTACAAGCCCGGAGTCAAATTATATGACTCAGTTTTCGCGTATTGTGCAGTATGGGACTGCACTCCCATCCATAAAAGGCCGGTGGAATAGATGAATCCAGGGATCAGGATCAAGAAATAAAAACTAAATTTATTATTATAAAACAAAGGGCATCAATATGCCTAAAATCAAATTATAAAACAAAGGGCATCAGTATGCCTGAAACCAGAACGCGTTTCGTCACTACACTGTGGCTTTTTCAACTGGATACATTGATACAATGTTGCCTGTTCCCTAGATACTGTTTAAGTACTACCTTATTTGGAGGTTAAAAGTTTGTGCCATATATTATGAACATACCACGGTCCATGAAGACAATATTGCCATTTTATAATTATGTCAATTAAGCTATAAATTATATTCCTTAACAGAGAATTTGTTTCGAGTAATGTTCTTTTTGCTCCATATTATGAATTCCAACAATCAATATTCAGATAAATCTGTAAATATAAATCTTAATCTTAGTTTTTCTTTTATTAGCATACGAATATCCCTCATTAAATAAGGATGATCAGTATCCTTTTATTGTTAAAGTATCTACTGGATTATTGTAGTCAAGCATTAACATATCAATTACTTCACTACCTCATTAAATAAGGATGACCAGTATCCCTTTATTAGTAAAGAGTTCTATCATAGCAATTAATTGATATGAACACTTCATGTAAATATGTATATAAGTATTTTCTGTTTTTGTACATAGAAGTTTTTTTCCCCCATTGCAAACAAACATGAGGGATTTTTTTATCCCATACATACTGCTTAAGGCTAAAAGACTACATATTTGTATTGGTACATATTGTGCAAGTGCATTGGAATGCACACACTTGCGCAGTGATATGAACGTTCTCAAATTGGGACGGCACACACGTCTGGCATAGTAATCCGACGTGTGCGCCATGACATCATACAACCGCGACCGGCAGACGCGAGCACCATGACGCCATTTGGGCGCAACCCGCGTAATCAAGCGGGCGCGCCGAACTGTACATAAGTATGGGCCTTCACTATATTTTCTCTAACAGGGAAGGGATTTGAGGAGATCCCGAGCTCGCAGCCCGTCTATTAGACCCTTGACCACCAGACAAGAAGAAGAATAAGACATCTGGTACCTCCAGAATAAGTGTGGGACTTCTACATCTTGGATGAAGAATAAGAGATGTACTACAACTATAAGGATTCACCATCATACAGCAAAGAAACAGGGATAACTTGGAAACAGGACTTATCCTCCTATAGAAAGCGGTGATATCCACCCATATATTGTAGTGTGTACACACTGGGACTGTATATACCTATTTTTTCCCTTATTTTTTCCCTTTTTTCATTTTTTCACGATTTTTTGTTTTTCTCTATTTTTAATTTTTTCCTTTTTTCTATTTTTTCCTTCATTTTTTGGGATGGTATCTTTTGGACTATCATATATAGTAATACTTCTTGATGACTCATCAATTTGTGGTCAAAGGTTTTTTTAGTTACATGAAGTTATGGTAGTGGACTCACAATACATTGTTTCTACTAAACCATATTGTTTGATTTAAGTGTGTGTATATATTATCAATTCTTTGACTTTAAAGCATATATTTACTAATGAATTATATCTATTTGAGATAATGATCTATTCAATGATTTAATTAAATTATGTAATGAATTATATTCTAATTTTTTGAGTGCAGTATCATTTTTTGTATTTTGTATATTTTTGAGGTATTAAGTGGGCCACCTCGATACTTTGCACCAACACGGATGAAAGAGTGCCGGTACATAGTATATTTTTTGTATTAGCTAATGAAGAGCAGGAAAAAGCAGAAATTTGAAATAACTATTTTTCTTCAGTATATGTTAATGAGGATCCTATGGCAAGAGATATGCAAATGAATGCTGCAAAAAACTTGCAAATAACTTGTGATTGGATAACTCGAGACAAGGTGCTACAGCTATTAAAGAAAATTAATGTAAATAAAGCTCCAGGGCCTGACGGTATTCACCCACGAGTTCTTAAGGAGCTAAGTGGGGAAATAAGTGAACCTCTGTATTTAATTTTTCAAGATTCTTTTGTTTCAGGTGTTGTACCGGAGGATTGGAGGAAGGCAGATGCTGTTCCTATATTTAAAAAGGGTTCAAAATCCTTTCCTGGAAATTATAGACCTGTGAGCTTAACTTCTGTAACTGGGAAAATATTTGAAGGGCTATTAAGGGACAATATTCAGGAATTTATTGGGAAGAACTTTGTTATTAGCAATAATCAGGATGGTTTTGTGAAACATAGGTCATGTCAAACTAACCTAATTGCATTCTACGAAGAAGTAAGTAGAATTATAGATCAGGGTGTTGCAGTGGATGTGATCTACTTGGATTTTGCCAAGGCATTTGATACGGTTCCTCACAATAGGTTAGTCTTCAAAGTAAAAGAAATTGGTCTAGATGAATATTCTTGTTCTTGGGTAGAACATTGGCTTAAGGATAATATACATAGTACAACGAGTTGTAATTAATGGTAAATTTTCAGGCGGGACAAAAGTGGTAAGTGGTGTCCCTCAGGGTTCTGTTTTGGGACCACTTCTATTTAACATATTTATAAATGATCTTGAAATAGGCATTGAAAGCCATGTATCAGTGTTTGCAGATGACACAAAACTTTGTAAAGTAATAAAATGTGAGCAGGATATTGCTTTGCTGCAGAGAGATTTGGATAGATTGGGGGACTGGGCACTAAAATGGCAGATTAAATTTAACATAGAGAAATGCAAAGTTATGCACTTCGGGGTTAAGAATGCACAAGCAACTTACACACTAAATGGTAGTGAATTAGGGATAACCACACACGAGAAGGATTTGGGAATTGTTATAGACAACAAATTAGGCAGCAATATGCAATGTCAATCTGCAGTTGCTAAGGCCAGTAAGATTTTGTCATGTATAAATAGGGGCATAAATTCTCGGGATGAAAATATAATTTTGCTTCTTTATAAATTGCTGGTGAGACCACACCTTGAATATGCTGTGCAATTTTGGGCGCCTGTTCTAAAGAAGGATATCATGGCACTGGAGAGGGTCCAGAGACGAGCTACAAAATTGATAAAAGGAATGGAGCATTTTAGTTAAGAAGAAAGGTTAAAAAAATTAAATCTGTTTAGTTTGGAAAAACGGCGCCTGAGAGGGGATGTGATAACTTTATACAAATAAACTTGGGACCAGTACAAACCATCTGGAAATCTATTCATAAACAGGGCTATACATAGGACACAAGGTCACACATTTAGGCTGGAAGAAAGGAGATTTCATCTAAGGCAAAGAAAAGATTTTTTTACAGTAAGAACAATAAACATAGAAACATAGAAACATAGAATGTGATGGCAGATCAGAACCATTCGGTCAATCTAGTCTGCCCAATTTTCTAAATACTTTCATTAGTCCCTAGCATTATCTTATAGTTAGGATAGCCTTATGCCTATCCCACGCATGCTTAAACTCCTTTACTATGTTAACCTCTACCACTTCAGCTGGAAGGCTATTCCATGCATCCACTACCCTCTCAGTAAAGTAATACTTCCTGATATTATTTTTAAACCTTTGTCCCTCTAATTTAAGACTATGTCCTCATGTTGTGGTAGTTTTTCTTCTTTTAAATATAGTCTCCTCCTTTACTGTGTTGATTCCCTTTATATATTTAAATGTTTCTATCATATCCCCCCTGTCTCGTCTCTCCTCCAAGCTATACATGTTAAGATCCTTTAACCTTTCCTGGTAAGTTTTATCCCGCAATCCATGAACCAGTTTAGTAGCCCTTCTCTGAACCCTCTCTAAGGTATCAATATCCTTCTGAAGATACGGTCTCCAGTACTGTGTACAATACTCCAAGTGAGGTCTCACCAGTGTTCTGTACAATGGCATGAGCACTTCCCTCTTTCTACAGCTAATACCTCTCCCTATACAACCAAGCATTTTGCTAGCAATTCCTGCTGCTCTATTACATTGTCTGCCTACCTTTAAGTCATCAGAAATAATCACCCCTAAATCCCTTTCCTCAATTGTTGAGGTTAGGACTCTATCAAATATTCTGTACTCTGCCCTTGGGTTTTTATGTCCAAGATGCATTATCTTGCACTTATCCACATTAAATGTCAGTTGCCACAATTCTGACCATTTTTCTAGTTTACCTAAATAATTTGCCATTTGGCTTATCCCTCCTGGAACATTAACCCTGTTACATATTTTAGTATAATCAGCAAAAAGACATACCTTACCATCAAGACCTTCTGCAATATCACTAATAAAAATATTAAAGAGAATGGGTCCAAGTACAGATCCCTGAGGTACCCCACTGGTGACAAGGCCAAGCTTCGAATATATTCCATTAACTACAACCCTCTGTTACCTGTCACTCAGCCACTACCTTACCCATTCAACAATATTGGAATCCAAACTTAAACATTGCAGTTTATTGATAAGCCTTCTATGTGCAACAGTGTCAAAGCCTTACTGAAATCTAGGTAAGCAATGTCTACTGCAACACCCTGATCTATAATTTTAGTTACCCAATCAAAAAAATCAATAAGATTAGTTTGGCATGATCTCCCTGAAGTAAACCCATGTTGTCTCTGATCTTGAAATCCATGTGTTTTTAGATGTTCAACAATCCTATCCTTTAACATGGTTTCCATCACTTTCACTACTACTGAAGTAAGGCTTACTGGCCTATAGTTGCCCAACTCCTCCCTATTACATTTCTTGTAAATGGGCACAACATTCGCTAACTTCCAATCTTCTGGGACTACTCCTGTTAACAATGATTGGTTAAATAAATCTGTTAATGGTTTTGCTAGTACACCACTAAGCTCTTTTAATAGCTTTGGGTATGTTCCACCAGGTCCCATTGACTTATTTGTCTTTACTTTTGACAGTTGAAATAGAACCTCTTCCTCTGTAAACTCACATGTATTAAATGACTCATTTATTCTTTTTCTCAACTGAGGTTCTTTTCCTTCATTTTCATCTGTAAATAGAGAACAAAAATATTCATTGAGGCAGTCAGCTAGACCTTTATCATTTTTTACATACCTTCCTTATTTTGTTTTTAATCTAACTAATCCTTGTTTTACTTTTCTTTTCTCATTTATGTATCTAAAAATGTTTTGTCCCCCTTTTTTACTGACTGTGTTATTTTCTCTTCTGTGTGTGATTTGGAAGTTCTTATAACTTGCTTAGCCTCTTTCTGCCTAATCTTATAGATCATTTTGTCTTCCTCGCTTTGTTTTTTTTTATAATTCCTAAATGCTAACTTTTTGTTTTTAACTATTTTGACCACATCTGTGGAGTACCACGGTGGTTTCTTGAATTTTTTGCTTTTACTGACAAGCCTTCAATAGTGCAACTTTTAAATAATCCCATTTCTCTTGGACTCCATTTAAATTGCTCCAGTCTGATAATGACTCCTCCACACATATTCTAATTTTAGAAAAGTCTGTTTTTCTAAAGTCTAAAACTTTTGTTTTTGTGTGGTGTGACTCAGTCACTGTTCTTATTTTAAACCACACTGACTGATGATCACTGGATCCTAAACTTTCACCTACAGTAATATCTGATACCAAATCTCCATTTGTTAACACTAAATCTAGTATGGCCTCTTTACGAGTTGTCTCTTCAACAACTTGTTTTAGAGACAATCCCAGTAGTGAGTTTAGAATATGTGTGCTCCTGGCACAAGTAGCTAATATTTTCCAATTTACATCAGGAAGATTAAAGTCACCCATGATGATAACTTCTCCCTTCATTGTCATTTTAGCTATTTCCTCAACTTGTAGATTATCTAACTCTTCGATTTGTCCTGGGGGCCTATAAATCACACCTACACGAGTTACTGTGTGATTAACAAATTCTAACGTAACCCGAACGGACTCTAGGTTTGTCTCACTAACTTTTATTAGGCTATATGTTATGCTATCTTTCACATACAGGGCCACCCCTCCCCCTTTCTTGCCTTCCCTATCTTTTCTATATGAAGAGATTGATGGTAAAACAAGAACTGGCTTTACTGTGGGCTACCTGCCCGTATTTATGCAGGTTTCCCACTTGGTGGACACTCCCCTAGGGGACCAAATGGGAGACTGTGACAATAGACAGACATATGGCAGTTCAGGACCCACAGACACAAAATATTCCCAGCATGCAGTAGTAATTCCTCCACTCTGCCCTGGAGATAATTGAGAAGTAAGTCAATTATCTCCAGGACAGAGGCAAATCGCCATTTTAAATTCAACACAGAAAACACATAAAAATATATAACTTTACATTTGTCGAATGCTACCCATTCGTATCACATATCCCCAGATAGCCTGGATCTGAGTGCATATTATTGGCGAATAGCGCTCAGATCCCATACTCATAGTTCAATCGCCATGGAGTCAAAGTCTATTATAGTTCTTCGGTATGCGATTGACTCCATGGTAAGTCCATTCATGCATTTAAGCCTCCCGAACGGCCAGTGTTCATCCACTTCTGTCGATTGAGAAGGGAGGTCAGCGGCTTCAGCGGTGTTCGGCTGAAAAAGTGTCCGTTTTCAATTCCATGAAATCAATGCCGAACACCGCTGGTCTTTCGCATGGTTTAAAATGGCCTCCGCCTCGTGGTCGACATACGAACGATGACCACCCTGTATTCGGTTTTAATTGAGAAGTGTCTGTGGTTAACCACAACGTTCTAATTGGGATCAATAGGTTAACCAGCAGCACACTTCTCTTCTCGGTGGCCGTCCGTTCGGCAGTTTTGTTCGGCGGAAAAGTCAATTCACGGAACAGGGGCATACGAACAGGTAATTTCGTGAAAAAGGCAAAACAGCAATCTTAGTCTATACATATGGATCTGTCACAATGTTTACATTACCCACCAGCAATCACAAGGCCCCTGGGGGCCTGATTTGCCAGGGGAGGGCTGCCTGGGATGTCAGGCAGTCATCCTGAAGAGGGTCGCAGAGGGGGTAAGTCCACCGAAGCTCCTGGAGGTTTTATGCCGATGCAACGCATAGAACGCCGTAAAGGCTTTAAGGCGTTAATTATAACTGGTGGTATTATATTATTAATTAGGGATAACATAGAGGAAGAAATAGTTAAGACCATATTAACTATGTACTACCAAACTTCAAGTTTGTTTTTCCATTTGACACAATCACTAAAGAGATTCAAATGTGCCCCCTCTCCTCTCACCAAAAAATAATAATTTGTACAGGGAATAAACAATAACATACTTGAAATATGTTGCTTACCCGCTATTCTTTCTAATATCATATACAGTATGTATTTTCCAGATAAGATTGCTGAGCTGTCTCCCTGTCCTTCACACATATCGCATTCCACAGTTCTAAAAGATATCAAGTAGACAACATGTTTGCTTCAGCAACTGATATATTGTTTCATCTGCAGAATTTCTTTTTTTTATATTTTAGACATATTATTTTCCTTCCAAACTTGTTTTTTTAAATCTTGAGACTTATTTTCCCATACTATACTGTATGCAGCTGTATGAATTGTTTACTGCCCAACCTTTTTGGGCCATATAATAGTAAAAAGAGGTGAAATAAATATTGGATACTGTTGAAGTTGAACTCTCTATGTAAAAACATGTCCCGTCTCCAATATTTACTCATCTTTTTTATCTTTATCACTTTTTTCCTAATGTGTTAAATGTGTTAAAAAGAACAAATCTTAAGTTGTTATGCTATACCATGAGAAGTCTGGAATGTTTGGATCAAGGGACAAGGGTCTTCATATGTGTCCTTATATGGATAGAGTTTTGCTTAAAAGTTCCGATGTCAAAATGTCCTATTAGAGATTTTTTTGCCTGAAGCTGAAGCAAGCAAGGTGAATTATTAGTGTAAGACTGACCATGAAGTGACAGGTGGGCTTACATCTAATGGCCATTGGAGTGGAACTAAAATCCTCCATATATTTAAGTTTGCATAGGGAATTGGAATAGTGCGCAAGTAACCTTTTTTCTTGGATTCTTTTTTGTTTGAAATCTGATATGTACTATTGTCATTGCTGCCACCCAGGAGTAATGGAAGTCTGAGCGCAGGACTTATTATTGTGTAATTATCATTATAGTTATGCCTATAAAAAAAATAGACAAAAGAGCATGTATATTGCCACTACTTCAAATATTTGGTTGCTCCCCTGACTTGATGGACAAAAACGATTACTCTCCATCGAAGGTCTCTCTCTCTGTAATATCAGTTAAGCTGTACCATCTTATATGTTTTTACCTATGTATTTCTGTTTGCATTGTAAGTAGTTTACAATTATATTTTATCATATCAGACATCCAATAGCATATTAATTTCTTTGGGTGACTTAGAAGTACATTACGGCGAGTCATCATTATATATATATATATATATATAATTGATTTTCTAACCCCTCCTGGGTGGTATGTTTATTCCTCATTCTCAGGTCCTCTACCAGATGCCTGGGAGTTTGAGGGTTCTGCACAGTATCTTGTTCCTTGAATTGCACTCTTCTGGACAGAGATCTCAGATGTCCCAGCTGGAATCTGTTGAAGCCACTCCCCCAACTTGGGAGTTACAGTCTTGAGTGCTCTTATCACAACTGAGACTACTACTGCCTTCACTTTCCACATCCTTTCTAGTTCTTCTTTCAGTCCTTGGTAGTTCTCCACCTTCTCATGTTCCTTCTTCCTGATGTTATATTCACTGGGTATTGCCACATTCACCACGACTGCAGTCTTCCGTTCCCTGCCAACCATCACAATGTCGGGTTGGTTGGCAAGCACTGGCTTGTCTGTCTGGATCTTGAAGACCCACAGGATTTTAGCCCTGTCATTCTTAACTACCCTTTGTGGTATCTGTAACGGATCACCTGGCACCCCGACTGGGTACCTCTGTTAAAGGATGCTCCTAGCGCTTCCTGAGGACTTCAAGCACTGCAGCAGACACCACAACCACCGAACCGGAGAAGCATATGAATGCTCTCAAGCATGTGAATGTTGTATACAGCCGAATAGGAAAAACCATGCGAATAGGTTTACACTCCTAGCAGTCAAACTAGAACAGCATACAATAAATCCTCCCCCAATAATAAGACGACACTTCACTTTGAGGGTTAAGCAGGAACTGTTTTCTTGCCACCAAAGGGCCTTCTTTTATGCAGGTTTAACACATACAGGACCACCCACAGGGGTTTACAGAACAACCAATAAACACGTAGTATACAGTACAAGCACTCCCATACTTCTCCTCCCCTCTGCTTGGGAGATACTTGAGTTTCTTACTGTATCTACTCAATTATCTCCTAGCTGAAAAATCATACTTTTTATACATTTTTATAACTCCCTGATTTTACATCACATACGCATAAAACTTATATTTCTGTGATCAGGATAACTTGTAAAAATCACATGAATCCGTCCAGGGGTTAAAAAGTTAGGTTGAGGTCCCTTTATTATCAATTGCAAGCATGGCTTTTCCTTCCCAAACCAGTTCCCACTGGTCTGGCAGTGTCCCTGGGACAACTCCCTGCTGGAGAACAATGGAGCTGGGGGAGGGGAAGAGCCTCACCTTCCCAGGGATTCAAAGGGGAAGAAAAAGTGTCCAAAAAGTTTCCATGTGTCCATACACTGTTTTTAAAAGGGCCAGCACTGTACAATAAAAGTACATAAGCCCAAATCAGTTTTTAAAGGGCAATACATCCCAGGGGCCATAGTCACATGGCAGGAGGCTGGCAATCCGTCTTCTCCAATGCCCAGTGGCGAGGTCGGTTTCGCCACATTTCTCCCCTTTCCCAAAAAGACTAACAAGGTATCTGACCTCCTGTCGGTCAGTGCCTTGGTTAGTCCAGCAACCCACCCATAAAACATAATCAACAGAGTGGCCCACCCACAAGAATTGGTTACTGCACCTGGGGTAGTGGGTAGCTTGTCCATGTCCAGGGGCTCCACCACGGCTCTGGGGATACTAGCCTTCCGCATCGGTGGTTTGATGAGTGGGCAGAGACCAGTGGTACTCTGCCCTGGTGCCAGTGCTACCAAGGGAGTAGCCTGGTTGGAGCCCAGCTGAGGAGAAGTGTTAGTAGGCTAATCCCGCTGGACCTGGTGTTGCTGCTGGAGGGGCAGACAGGCTGCCTCCCCTTTGGATATACAGCCCTGCCACTGGGGGACAGGACCGTCCGTCCCCACCTCCCGTGGTTTGGGCACAGAGACCACGGTCCCATCTGCACCGGTGTGGGGCTTATCATCTCCCCTTGGTGGGCTAGGCTGCCGCTGGGGAGGGGGAACAAGACTCTTCCCTCCCGGTAGAATTCTCTGCCGCTGGGGAGCAGGACCGACTGTCCGTACTCCCTGAAGCTTTGGCGCAGAGACCACAGTCCCATCTGCGCTCGTGGGGGGCTTAGTGTCTCCCCTTGGTGGGCTTTGCTGCCACTGGGGAGAGGGTGTAACAAGCTCCTCTCCCTGACTCTCTCTTTGCTGGTGGAGAGGGGGACTGACTGTCTGCCCTTTCAATATACTGTCCCGCTGCTGAGAAGCGAGACCGACTGTCTCTGCTCCCTGCAGGACACACTGCCACAGGGGAGGAAGGACGGCACCTTTGGCTCCCTGTGACTCACTGGACTGCTGGGGAGAGGGACCAACTGTCTCCTCTCCTAAGGACACACTCTGCCGCTGGGGAGGAAGGACAATACCTTCGTCTCCCTGGAACTCACACTGCCGCTGGGGAGAAAGGACGACACCTTCGGCTCCCTGGAACTCACACTGCCGCTGGGGAGGAAGGACGACACCTTTGGCTCCCTGGAACTCACACTGCCGCTGGGGAGGACGGACGGCACCTTCGGCTCCCTGGAACTCACACTGCTGCTGGGGAGGAACGAAGGCACCTTCGGCTCTCTGTCGCTGGAGATCTGGGATGGCTGCCCAGTATCCCTGTAGGGCCGGTAGAGAGACCTCAATCCCATCTCTACCTGCCATCTGGAGGTCATCCCAGGACCAGTCAATGAGGTCTAGTTCTGCTTGTCGTGTAGGTTGGGGCTGCACGAAGCTGAGCAGGTGTTGGTAGTCCTGCTCCAGCTCCCACTCCCTTGTTACCAGGTGGGTCATGTCTTTGCTCACCTCACATTCGTCAGCCCAGACATACATGCCCATCCGGTAGTCGTAGCTGTCCCAAAACCTAGACCCCTCCATGCTGCCAAGATCAATGTCGTCCTCCAACGCATCCCATAATAAACCCGGGCCATCATAATCATCCCCCTCCGGTAAGTCGTGCTCGGCCGTCCAGGGGGTAAGTCGAACAGTATACCACCAGAGGGCCTGGTATACGTTGTCTAGCCAGATCTCTCGCCATACCAGGGTCTCTAGTCTTGTCACCCACTCATCCAGGGGCTGCTCTCCCAATAGATACATCTGCATCGCCACACGCTTCTGTAGCCATTGCTCATCACTGGGGAGACTCTCACCTCGCCGCCACTGGACATCTTCCAGGGCATCATACCAGAGTTCCTTTCTGTCTGCATCCCTGTAGTCCGCGGCCGCCTCCTTCTCCTCATCATGGAATGCTGTACGAAAACTAGCCGATTCCATCCTGCTGTAGCCAGGGGCGCTGTACGGATACTAGTCTTGCCCTCAATTTGTAACTCCAAACATTACTAGTGTCTCTGAGCTGCTTCTCCTTGCACTAGGACGCCATCCCACCGCTGCCACCAATGTAACGGATCACCTGGCACCCCGACTGGGTACCTACGTTGAAGGATGCTCCTAGCGCTTCCTGAGGACTCCAAGCACTGCAGCAGACGCCACAACCACCGAACCGGAGAAGCATATGAATGCTCTCAAGCATGTGAATGTTGTATACAGCCGAATAGGAAAAACCATGCGAATAGGTTTACACTCCTAGCAGTCAAACTGGAACAGCATACAATAAATCCTAAGTGAAAAAAACAGGTTTATAGAGAGCGCAAAAAAAGAATATGTATATCAATAAAATAGTGGATTTTCTAAGCAGGTGCTTCAAATTATGATTATCCACAAGAAAAAGTTAATACAAAGCTGCCGGATACACTAAAAACCTTCCCAAGTTTTAAAACATCATGTGTGACATAAATTGAAATAAAAACAGTATCAGCGCTTAGTTAATATACCCCTATTTTTTGTATATGGGTCAACAACAAAAATATATTAAATAAATTAAATAAAGAGTCCCAGTTTCAATCTTCATGGGGTGTTTTCAAATGTCCGCAGGGATTTGATAGTTGTAACAGTGATTGGTGTAAAAAGACTTTGTCTTTATATGTATCCAACCTTAAATCAAAAAGATACTGACATAGTGTGATACAGTTACAATACTTTATTTCCCATACGGTAATCCCCCCATAAGAGGAACTCTTACAATTAAAAGTGGTGAAACTTATTTCTAAGGTTCACAATAAAAACGTAGAAATGCAGAATATTGGCTGATGAATATAAAGTTACCGCTCCGTGGATGTTATTTCCAGACCGGTCCTGTGCACTCAGATCGATCCTCACTGAGAAGCCAACTAGCCAATCTTACTGCAATCTCTCCAAATTCAAAAATCCCGCCAGAAACACGATCTACGCGTTTCGCTCATTCAAATGAGCTTTCTCAAGATACAGTGCTCTGGGGGATTGTGATTACATATATATCTCTCTAGCAATTAAATAATTAAAAAACAAGAAATTAATCTGGTACATTAATATCTTCCATTTAACTATGTGTTCTCTGATCCTCACTATATTTTCAGACTCATAGCAGTGTATCATTATTTCGTTTTGATTGATACAAATATACACAGTTTCTAAACATCGTGAATGGTTAATCCTAACACACAATCAGAATCAACATATTCCTCTATAATTAGTGGAACAATTAAGTTCCAGTGTTTCATGCATTAAAAATGAAAAATAAAGCATTTTATATTTCATCCTTTTTTTTCTCAATTAAGACATAGTAAAAACGCTGGTGTTCTAAACAAAATTCCAAATATAGTAAATAATAAAACACTCCTATAAATATACATAATTGCAGCATGAATTATAAAACTTAAATTAACTTATAAACATCATGAGTAATTAGTTCTATTAGACAAATTAAACTCAAATGCATTCTCTATAGTTTATGTAACAGTTAGGTTCCCATCTTTTATACAGTTTGGAAAAATGATGAACAATTCATATTTCTCTACTTTTTCATCTATTCAAACGTGAGAAATATCAGTCATAAATTAGTCTACCTTAAATGAATAAGTAGTTAAATATATCAGGCTCTTTACATCAGCCGATCCTTTGTATCTAACAGAGCAATTAAGCTCGATCTTTGGTGCAGTGAAAAAAAGATGATCTATTTTATCTACAGTTCCTATTTCACATTACCTCTTGTTTCCAAATGCTTTTAACAGCCATAGGAGATAACAGTTAAGATAATGCAGTAGTAAAAGAGAAATGTTTAAATCCCTTAAAGGCACAGACTTTCTTTCTATTCAAGCCCTATTTATCAGCCCGTGTATTCTAAACTTTTTCACCAGGGATATCATACAAATTCCAGAATCTAATGAGAATAAATAACCAAATGTCAATAAAAGCTTTTAGAATAAAAAGAAAACTTATAAAAATATATATAATATATATATTATGAATCCTGTTAAAAAATCTCATTTCCATTCTCTATATCAGGTCATAAAATATGTGCTATTTCAAATTCAGCATTAAGCCCAAATGGAGTTAGGGTTTTTAAAGTATAAATCCAATAAGTTTCTCTATATATTAAACTTTTCACTAAATCCCCTCCCCTCCAAGGGACTTTAATTTTCTGGATTCCACAATAAGATAGGGATGCTGGGTTGCTGTTGTGGTATATCTTAAAATGTTCTGACAATGAATGTTTTTCAAATTTTCTGTTAATATTATACACGTGTTCTCCCAATCTTGTCTTAAGCATTCGTTTAGTTTGTCCCACATACTGTAAACCACAAGTGCAACTCAATAAATAAATGATTTGTTTGGAATTGCAAGTTATGCATTCCTTTATTTTATATTTTTTCTTGGTAGTTGTAGATGAATATTCTAGGGTGACCCCAAAAGGTGGACCTACTAATTTACATATTCTACAGGACCCACATTTAAAAAAACCTATATGAGAATTTAAAAAATGTTTCTCAGGAGACGGTCTTATGTGGCTATGTACTAATTTATCCTTTAACGTCGGTGCTCCCCTAAATATAATTTTAGGTTTTGGAGGTAGTATTGATGCCAATATTTGGTCTTGTTTCAACAAGTCCCAATTTTTGAGTACTGCCCTCTTGATATAGTTGGTCTGGGCATTAAAATTAAAGATGAGGGGACAAAAAAACTTTTCCTTATTCTCGTCCATCTTTTTCTCTCTCAGTGCTAAAATCTCCGTTCTAGTAATTTTGGAGACTTTCTCTGATGCCCTATCAAGTAAATCTGAGTCATACTTTTTGTCTAAAAATTGTCTTTTAACTTTTAATATTTGGTCCCTACACACTTCTTCCTCTGTACAATTCTTTTTGATTCTTAGAAATTGGCTGTAGGGAACATTTTGTAGCCAAGAAGGGAAATGACAGCAATAAATCCTCCCCCAATAATGAGACGACACTTCACTTTTAGGGTTAAACAGGAACTGTTTTCTTGGCACCAAAGGGCCTTCTTTTATGCAGGTTTAACACATACAGGACCGCCTACAGGGGTTTACAGAACAACTAAAAAACACGTAGTATACAGTACAAGCACTCCCATACTTCTCCTCCCCTCTGCTTGGGAGATAATTGAGTTTCTTACTGTATCTACTCAATTATCTCCAAGCTGAAAAATCATACTTTTTATACATTTTTATAACTCCCTGATTTTACATCACATACGCATAAAACTTATATTTCTGTGATCAGCAGACTTGGGGAGCAACATATGTAAAAATCACATGAATCCGTCCAGGGGTTAAAAAGTTAGGTTGAGGTCCCTTTATTATCAATTGCAAGCATGACTTTTCCTTCCCAAACCAGTTCCCACTGGTCTGGCAGTGTCCCTGGGACAACTCCCTGCTGGAGAACAATGGAGCTGGGGGAGGGGAAGAACCTCACCTTCCCAGGGATTCAAAAGGGAAGAAAAAGTGTCCAAAAAGTTTCCATGTGTCCATACACTGTTTTTAAAAGGGCCAGCACTGTACAATAAAAGTACATAAGCCCAAATCAGTTTTTAAAGGGCAATACATCCCACGGGCCATAGTCACATGGCAGGAGGCTGACAATCAGTCTTCTCCAATGCCCAGTGGTGAGGTCGGTTTCGTCACAGTATCTTCCATCTGGACTTAGGCTTCGTGCCTCAATGCTGTCTTTCAGTCCTGCCTTTTCCAACCACTGGTTGGATTTTGTCATGTAAACCACATCCACTATCTGCCAGTGGTAGACTCCATAGAGAAGTTTGTCTTGCCAAGGAACCTCCTCTTTTTCTGCATCCTATATCTGTTAAAGTCTCAGGCATTCCCTTAGCAGTTCATCTTTGGGAGCCATCTTTGTGTACTTGTAGATGCCCTGTGTTTCATCAGGCCCCCACCTACTTCCTTCCAGCAGGTGTACAGTCTCTGGGTGCTGAATTTCGGGTGGACTCCTCCATTCATAATGAATAGTTTCCTGGTCTTGACATCCACTGTGGCCAGTTCTTCTCTTGGCCAGGTTATTATTCCTGTTGGTGGCAGAGACAGTGGATAAAGTATTATGTATACAAATATTCCACATAATACACATAAGATCATAATGATTGATATCAAGTGCCCAAGTAAAATAGGTATCAGTTAGATGAATAGGGAATACAATATGAATTGAAAAGGAGAGATGGGTATGACTGATAGGGCACATGTGTTGATTACTTAGATCTTATTCTTACCATTGAGCTGGGACTTCAGGACCTGTCTGACTCTTTGGAGTTACTTGGATATTGCTATCCTCCTTGCCTCTTCCTCATGGTTGCCACGCATTTGTGGTACCTCCAGGTAGCTGTTTTCTACATCTGTTATTTGGCCTTCTGGAACTTCAATTCCTTCTGTCCTGATCATTTTCCCTCTTTTTGCTATCATCCACCTGCACTTCTTTAGTCACTATATATATTTAAATAAAGAACTCCAATCACCCTTAACATATAAATATTTATTACACATCTACAACTACCTTCCTTTTAATTTGTTTGCATAATTTCATAAATCAAACAAAGGAGTTCCTCTAGGCTCTCCCCTGCTCTTCCTTTGCCCCAGGTTTATATATATCAGATACACACACTGACTTACAGACAGATACACACACTGACAGAAATGCAAATACACAGATACAAACACTGACACACATACATATACAGACATAGAGACACAATCACTGACACACATGCAGATTCACAGACACCAGATAGTAACACTGGCATACATACATATACAGACAGACAAAATCACATAAAAAACACATAAGCACTTGCACAGAAACACATGCAGATGCAAAGACACACAGATATAAATACTGATACACATTCATATACACAGATATAAACACTGACACATATACAGATATACACACTGACACACATACAGATGCACAGACACACATATATAAGCAATGACTCATACACACACATATACATACATTGACACACATGCAGAGACACAGATGTATACACTGACACACACAAATACAGACATACAGATAAACATACTGACACACATGCATATACAGACACTGACATGCATGTAAATACACAGACACACATTTATAAACAATGACACACATACAGTTGCACAGATACACTGATACACACACTGAGGCACATGCAGATTCACAGATACAAACACACATACAGATACTGACACATGGATACATGCACTGACATACATACCAATGTACAGATACCCAGACACAATCACTGACTCGAATGCATATACACACACACAGATACAAACACTACATACATACAGATATATACACCCATACAGATACACAAAAACACACATACAGGTCACAATTTTAGCCACCCTTCAGATTACTACCTTTTGGGAGAAGGAGGGTGGCTTCTGCTGGCAGGACTATTAAGTTAAGGGCTTTCTCCTCTCCTTGTCCAACCCTCTCGCACGACTCAGATTGTGCAGCCGTCAGGAAGTGACCAATTTTCACTTCCTCTCAGTATTTGCTGCAGAAAAGAAGGGGCCCAGTTTTTCTGTTATATCACCGAAGTGCACGATCAGGCCACTAAAGACAAATGTCCATCTGGAGGCCTTCAGTGGGCCCCTCACCTTGGCCACACAATGGGCCCCTCAACCTATGGTTATTAACCTATGCAATGCAACTGCATCGGCAGAACATTCATTACTAAAACTTTTCCATGTACACGGATTGTACCCCTGGGGGTATACGTGCCATTGACTGTGAACTCCTGCTCTAGATATAAAATACAAATGGCATAAGTTGCTTCTGAATTAGACGTAACAAGAGGTTGAATTAGATTTAACATCCAAGGTTTTAATTTAATACTGTCCAATGAGAGTAAACCTCTGAAAATATGGGGCCAGAGTATGACCTGCAACAAATTTTAGAATTTCTTCACTCAAAATACATTGAAATATACGATCATTTTATACTGTATTTTATAAACAATGATGCACGTACTGTTTGCTGACTTTAACTAGCCAGGCAACTTCCATAGGTTGCTGATACAGTTTCAACAGACCTACTGACTGAATTAATGAATGCATTTCCCCCAAAATTGTAACCTCTTATATGTATCATTGCAACCCAGACTTAAAGGAACACTATAGGGTCAGGACCACAAACATGTATTCCTGAGTACAAAATACAAAGAAAGGTGTAGCGCTATATACATTCGGTTTGGCTGAGCCTGACCAGAGAATATTTGTCTCAATGAAAATAGTCAAAATACCATGCAGAATATACCTATAAAAGAGAACAAACTCCAATAGTGTAACACTGTAGATACTAATAATAATATTTATCAAGGTCAACAGTACAATCACATCCTCCTGAGCTTAACACCAAGCTCAGGGATAAGCGTTAGTAGGTCCATACAAGCGACCTTCCCCTTCTTCTAGCCGGGTGATCTTATATGATAGCGAAAAATCAAAATAGGATCAGCGCTAATGATACCAAAGATAAAAGTATGTATAATAGTGTAAATGCAGCACACCTAACAGGGGAAATACCCTCCTATCCCCAACAATAAATTAGAACATAAAATACAAAGAAAAGGGGGTGCGCCTTTAATATAGTATGTATCTAAAAGAATACACACAATAATATATGATGAAAGAAGATAAAAAATAAATAAAAACTAAAAGTCCAGGGTAATAGTCCACAACAAATGGAGAAGATTTCTAATAAAGCAGTGATGGTTCTTCCCAAATGGAGGCTTGTGTTCTCAAATATGTGGAGAGAAATGGAGAGGAGATCCAATAGTGCAGTATGTCAATATATATATATATTGGTATATATATGGAATAATTGAATATACTCACAATTTCCAGAGCTTAAATCCAGCTCTGGTATGAAGTGCGTGAAGTGGAATGATCCCGACTCAAGGATATATGGAGTAATGGTTCACCAGGAGTTCCAACTAAATAAAAAACATATAATCGATGTATCTAAAATATGTGACCAGGTTTGCCTTCCAGTCATGCTCCCCAAGAATGGCCGTAGATTCCCACTCAGCCATAAAAAGGTTAGCATAACTGGGTGCAAACCTGGTCCCCATAGCGATCCTTGTTTTTGTAAATAAAAAGAGTCTAAAAGCCAGAAATAGTTATTTTTTAAAATAATATTGATACCGTGAATTATAAAATCATTCTGTTTATCTGGAATTTTTTTCTCTGCACTTAAGATTTTCTCAACTGCAAAGCAACCTTTATCTTGGGGAATGATCGTATACAGTGATTGTACATCACATGTAACTAAAAGATATGTGTCTTTCCAAATAAAATTATTTAAAAAGCGAAGTAAAGTCATTGAGTCTATCAGGTACGATTTCATACACTTTACAGAAGGTTGTAAAAGAATATCCAAATATTCAGATAAGTTAGATAATATTGCATTAATCCCAGATACAATCGGTCTACCGAGAGGTTTTCTATCATTTTTATGGATTTTTGGTAAGAAATAAATGACTGGGATTTTAGGGTGAGAGACATTTAAAAATTCATACTCTTGTTTATTTAAAATATTTTGGTCTCTGCCACTATTTAAAAAAAGAGGTTAAAATCTGTTGAATACTAGGGGTTGGATCCTGTGGTAGTTTTTGATAGACATTAAAATCATTAAGTTGTCTCATAGCTTCTCCTTCATAAAGATCTTTAGACAATATTACAATACCCCCACCTTTATCAGCTGGCTTTATGACAATACTTTCATCTTTTTGTAATTGTAAAAGTGCCTTGCGTTCTAGTTGTGAGAGATTGTCTTGGTTATATTTATCCTTTCTGATTTTTTCAAAATCTTTTATAACCAATTTTTTGAAAACCTCTATAGGACCTGTTTTAAAGTTTGATGGAAAAAAGACAGAATTCTTTTTTAAGGAAGTGGGTATCTGTATCTTGGTTTTTACTAGCAAAAAATCTTTTTAATGTTGCCTTCCTTACGAATTTATTAATATCTATAAATGCTTTGAATGGTTTGTAGGGATTCATAGGGGCGAACTTCAGTCCTTTGCTAAGGACTGATATTTGTGTGGCTGTTAAAACTTTTTGTGAGAGATTAAAAATGCCTAGTTCTTTTTCATTGATGGGAGTTATTGTCGATCTAGCCTTTCTCTTTTGTGTTCTTCTCCTACTTCTCCTTCCTCTAAACTTAAATTCCTTTTTCTCGTTTTTATAGGATGCGGGGTTTGTGCATAGGTGCTGTTTTGGGTGCATAACTCTAAAATATAATTGTCATTATCTGTTTCAGAGTCCATAGATAACAATTGGTACCTATTTTCATGTGTGTGACTTACAGGTGACTTAGTGCTTACAAAGTGTCTGTGTGCATTTCTAGGGAGTTAAGCTTTTGGTCTGGTTTCCATATCAGTTTTATATATATAACAGGGGAATATGGTGGGTTTTCATGGTGTTTATGGTGATTGGGGGATGTGGGGAAAGAGTTACGATATTTATGTGTGGAATAGGAGTGTCTCGACTGAGATTGGTGATTATTATAAGATCGAGTAGTGTGTGATTTGTACTGGTTATAGTTTCGTGATGGTATAAGGGGGTATGGTCTCTCTTTCCTTGATGGGTAATTGGAATGTGATTTAGGTATGTGACTATTCTGGTATGTATTAAAAAGTTGATAAGTGTTGTCCTTAGGGTTGTTTTTCTTATTATTTAGATGAAAGCAGCGGACTTAATTATTAGAGTAGTCATATTTATCTCTAATATATTTTTTTACTTTAATATGTTTTGTGTCCATCTCAACTTTCTCTATTTTGTTTTGAATGAGAATGGAATTGTGTTTGAAAGTTTGTGTTTCTGTAAAAGATGACATTTTATCTTTCAAGTTATTTATTTCAACGTCAAGGATTGATAGTTTTTTTTGTTTTTTTGATGATGAGTGTCTCCATGAGGCCAAATGTACATATTTCTAATTTATTGTACCAATCCCTCATGAAGTCCTCGTCATCTCTGTCTGAGGTAGGTTCTTTGAAGAGTCTAAGTCCGCTAGGGGTTATCCTTTCTTCTAAGTACTTTTTGAGTGTGGCTAATTCCCATTTAAGTTTAATCTCCATAGTGAGTGCTTTTTCTAATTTTAGAAAGAGTTCTTTTTGATTATAGCTTTCTGTTCTTGTGTAAATTGGAGAATTTTCTTCTGTATTAAAAACATGATTAATGTCGATAACATAGTTATTTCTAAAATCAAATATTGACATGATGTAAAGTGGTCTTAAGTAGCTGCTATCACCAGAAGGGTAAACAATAGAGAGCGAAAAATCAAAATAGGATCAGCGCTAATGATACCACAGATAAAAGTATGTATAATAGTGTAAAGGCAGCACACCTAACAGGGGAAATACCCTCCTATCCCCAACAATAAATAAGAACATAAAATACAAAGAAAAGGGGATGCGCCTTTAATATAGTATGTATCTAAAAGAATAAACACAATAATATATGATAAAAGAAGATAAAAAATAAATAAAAACTAAAAGTCCAGGGTAATAGTCTACAACAAACGGAGAAAATTTCTTATAAAGCAGTGATGGTTCTTCCCAAATGGAGACTTGTGTTCTCAAATATGTGGAGAGAAATGGAGAGGAGATCCAGTAGTGCAGTATGTCAGTATATATAGGTATATATGGAATAATTGAATATACTCACAATTTCCAGAGCTTAAATCCAGCTCTGGTATGAAGTGCGTGAAGTGGAATGATCCCCACTCAAGCATATATGGAGTAATGGTTCACCAGGAGTTCAAACCGAAAATTAAAAAAGGATAAAAATATATAGTGCTCACTGAATAATTGGAATGTGGATAAAAGAAAGTAAAAAATTTACTCACAATGTACTGTGCAGACTTCACTGCTCAAATATTAGCGTATGGGTGGTATAATCCCCACCTTTGGATTCTTTGCCGTTCCTTAAGATGGTATAGAAGGTGTAGATCCAAATGGTCAGGTTTAGACAAGAAATAAAATAAAATAAAAATAGGAATGTGGCTCCACGAATATATATTTTGAGGCCAAAATTCCTTTATTACAATTGTATAAAATAAATACAATAAAATTCTAGACGCGTTTCGCCACAATTGGCTTCTTCAAGTAGAATATATTAAAAAGACATAAACCTGACATACAGTTCCTTATATAGAGTACATTGTTTGAATTGGAAATTGGATATTCCCGCCAAAATGACGTCATAACAAACTTGATTTTTTGACACATATTAACCCCTTAAGGACTGGACTGTTTTTGCGATGTTGTACATTTGCGACCAGGCATATTTTTTACATACCATTATTTATATAATCTCATATTTTTTAATTTAAAAAAATAAAAAAAATATGATGAAAAATTAAAAAAATACATGTTTTTTGACTTTTACTTGAAAAATCTTTTACTCATCTACAAAAGCGAATGAAAAAAACTGCTAAATAGATTAAAAATGTTGTCCTGAGTTTAAAAATAACCAGTGTTTATGTGCTTTTTTGCTTTTTTTTGCATGTTATAGGGCTATAGGTACAAGTAGGATATTGCGGTTTCAAAACATACATTTTTTAAATTTATCAATAGTGACATTGTAACACTATTATCTGTCATAAATCTCTGAATAACACCCCACATGTACATATTTTCTTTAAAGTAGACAACCCAGGGTGTTCAATATGGGGTATGTCCAGTCTTTTTTAGTAGCCACTTAGTCGAAAACACTGGCCAAAGTAAGCATTCATATTTCTTTGTGTGTGAAAAAAGTAAAAAAACTAAATTGAACGCTAATTTTGGCCATTGTTTGTGACTAAGTGATTACTAAAAATGACTGGACATACCCCATTTGCAATACCTTGGGTTGTCTTCTTTTGCAAATGGTATGCCATCAATGGGGGGTAATTCTCATTCCTGGGCTACCATACGCTCTCAAAGGCAACGTAACCAGCTACTTAAGACCACTTTACATCATGTCTATATTTGATTTTAGAAATAACTATGTTATCGACATTAATCATGTTTTTAATACAGAAGAAAATTCTCCAATTTACACAAGAACAGAAAGCTATAATCAAAAAGAACTCTTTCTAAAATTAGAAAAAGCACTCACTATGGAGATTAAACTTAAATGGGAATTAGCCACACTCAAAAAGTACTTAGAAGAAAGGATAACCCCTAGAGGACTTAGACTCTTCAAAGAACCTACCTCAGACAGAGATGACGAGGACTTCATGAGGGATTGGTACAATAAATTAGACATATGTACATTTGGCCTCATGGAGACACTCATCATCAAAAAAACAAAAAAACTATCAATCCTTGACGTTGAAATAAATAACTTGAAAGATGAAATGTCATCTTTTACAGAAACACAAACTTTCAAACAAAATTCCATTCTCATTCAAAACAAAATAGAGAAAGTTGAGATGGACACAAAACATATTAAAGTAAAAAAATATATTAGAGATAAATATGACTACTCTAATAATCAAGTCCGCTGCTTTAAATAATAAGAAAAACAACCCTAAGGACAACACTTATCAACTTTTTAATAAATACCAGAATAGTCACATACCTAAATCACATTCCAATTACCCATCAAGGAAAGAGAGACCATACCCCCTTATACCATCACAAAACTATAACCAGTACAAATCACACACTACTCAATCTTAATAATCACCAATCTCAGTCGAGACACTCCTATTCCACACATAAATATCGTAAATCTTTCCCCACATCCCCCAATCACCATAAACACCATGAAAACCCACCATATTCCCCTGTTATATATATAAAACTGATAGGGAAACCAGACCAAAAGCTCAACGCCCTAGATATGCACACAGACACTTTGTGAGCACTAAGTCACCTGTAAGTCACACACATGAAAATAGGTACCAATTGTTATCTATGTACTCTGAAACAGATAATGACAATTATTTTTTAGAGTTATGCACCCAAAAAAGCACCTATGCACAAACCCCGCATCCTATAAAAATGAGAAAAAGGAATTTAAGTTTAGAGGAAGGAGAAGTGGGAGAAGAACACAAAAGAGAAAGGCTAGATCGACAATGACTCCCATCAATGAAAAAGAACTAGGCATTTTTAATCTCTCACAAAAAGTTTTAACAGCCACACAAATATCAGTCCTTAGTAAAGGACTGAAGTTCGCCCCTACGAATCCCTACAAACCATTCAAAGCATTTATAGATATTAATAAATTCGTAAGGAAGGCAACATTAAAAAGATTTTTTGCTAGTAAAAACCAAGATACAGATACCCACTTCCTTAAAAAAGAATTCTGTCTTTTTTCCATCAAACTTTAAAACAGGTCCTATAGAGGTTTTCAAAAAATTGGTTATAAAAGATTTTGAAAAAATCAGAAAGGATAAATATAACCAAGACAATCTCTCACAACTAGAACGCCAGGCACTTTTACAATTACAAAAAGATGAAAGTATTGTCATAAAGCCAGCTGATAAAGGTGGGGGTATTGTAATATTGTCTAAAGATCTTTATGAAGGAGAAGCTATGAGACAACTTAATGATTTTAATGTCTATCAAAAACTACCACAGGATCCAACCCCTAGTATTCAACAGATTTTAACCTCTTTTTTTAAATAGTGGCAGAGACCAAAATATTTTAAATAAACAAGAGTATGAATTTTTAAATGTCTCTCACCCTAAAATCCCAGTCATTTATTTCTTACCAAAAAATCCATAAAAATGATAGAAATCGGTAGACCGATTGTATCTGGGATTAATGCAATATTATCTAACTTATCTGCATATTTGGATATTCTTTTACAACCTTCTGTAAAGTGTATGAAATCGTACCTGAAAGACTCAATGACTTTACTTTGCTTTTTAAATAATTTTATTTGGAAAGACACATATCTTTTAGTTACATGTGATTTACAATCACTGTATATGATCATTCCCCATGATAAAGGTTGCTTTGCAGTTGAGAAAATCTTACGGGCAGAGAAAAAAATTCCAGATAAACAGATTGATTTTATAATTCAAGGTATCAATATTATTTTAAAAAATAACTATTTCTGGTTTTTAGACTCTTTTTATTTACAAAAACAAGAGACTGCTATGGGGACCAGATTTGCACCCAGTTATGCTAACCTTTTTATGGCTGAGTGGGAATCTACGGCCATTCTTGGGAAGCATGACTGGAAGGCAAACCTGGTCACATATTTTAGATATATCAATGATATGTTTTTTTATTTGGGAAGGCTCCGAAAGCTCCCTAAATTTCAACACATGAGTATAGTCCATCTTCTATTCATTTCCTAGATCTAGAAATCTTCATTCAAAACAATGAGGTACACACTAAAACTTTTTTTTTTTTTTTTAAAGTGAGCACAAATAATGTTATTGATATATCAAGTTGCCATTATAAACCATGGCTACATGGAATACCCAAGAGCCAGTTCCTCCGTCTTCGGAGGAATTGTTCTCTTACTCAAGACTTCGAAACTCAATCCCAAATGTTACTAAATACATTTTCACAAAAAATTACCCTGTAAACAATTTAAGTAAAACTATAAAAAATGTTAGGGAAAGAGATAGAATGGACCTTTTAGATTATAAAGATAACAAAGTCTCTAGAAATGCCTCATCATTGCCAATTATTTTCGACTTCAATAACAAAAATAATGTTATGAAGAAGATTATTAACAAACATTGGCATATATTGAAACAGGATGAGATACTAGCTAGCATTATCCCCGATAAACCACATGTTATATTCAGAGGGGCTCCCAGCTTTAAATCCATCCTTACAAAAAATTGTAAGGATTGCTCCTCCCCATTTCCGATGAAACCGAAAGGCTTTTTTAGATGCAATAAATGCATAGTTTGTAAACACACTGATGACACTGTTAAATCATAAACTATTTCTTTCAAATCATCTATTTCACAAAAAACATACCCTATAAAAGATTTTATTCATTGTAACACTAAGAATGTCATTTATTTATTAGAATGCCCATGTGGACTTCAATACGTGGGCATGACAACCAGAGAATTAAAAATCAGATTGGCTGAGCATTGCCGGAATATTCGAAAGGGGTACGAAAATCATTCAGTATCAAAACATTTTTTAATACATGGTAAGAATATTAAACTTTTAAAATGTATAGATATAGATACCTGCAATATTCCCTGGAGAGGTGGAGAAATTAGAAAGATTTTAGGCAGCAAAGAGATGAAATGGGTATTTAATTTAAAAACCCTTACCCAACAAGGTCTTAATATAGACTTTGATCTCTTTAATGTCCAATAATATTTTTTATTACAATTTATTTTTTATTACAAGTAAATAGTATTACCATTATTATTTCTCCTTTTCAAACCTTTTAATTGTTCCCATATTATTTTTATATATCTATTATTATATATTATATATATTTTTACATTGTTTTTATTCTGTATTTTACATCCTTCTTTTAAGTATATTCTTATTATAATCCTTTTTATTATTATCCATTTCTATTCATACCCATCTCTCCTTTTCAATTCATATTGTATTCCCTATTCATCTAACTGATACCTATTTTACTTGGGCATTTGATATCAATCATTATGATCTTATGTGTATTATGTGGCTTATTTGTATACATAATATTTTATCCACTGTCTCTGTCACTGAGTACCCTTATTTTTATTTCTATTTTTATTTATTTTATTCTGGTTTATGCCTACTTGTATTCTATGTGTGTGGCATGTCTATCTACAGCTGTGGGCATGCTGTCTGCTCGTTAGTTTGAGTGGACGGCATGCTCACACTGCTTTCGTCGGTTGCGATCACCAAAGGGCTCCTCCCCTCTGATGACGCGACGGTCTCACTATTCCGCCCAGCCGGCATATTCCTCATACACATGCGTTCCAGTACAATGGAACACATGCGTTCCATTTGAAGTCACGTGACGCGGAAGCAATTTACCCGCGCGTCACGTGACTTTCATTTTAAATTGTTTTATTACATTTCTACATCTCATTTTTCACATTTTATAAACATAAGCAATCTTTTTAAGCATATATATCATGTTTTGACTATTGTTATATTATTTTAATATGTGTCCAAAAATCAAGTTTGTTATGACGTAATTTTGGCGGGAATATTCAATTTCCAATTCAAACAATGTACCCTATATAAGGAACTGTATGTCAGGTTTATGCCCTTTTATTATATTCTACTTGAAGAAGCCGATTGTGGTGAAACGCGTCTAGAATTTTATTGTATTTATTTTATACCATTGTAATAAAGGAATTTTGGCCGCAAAATATATATTCGTGGAGCCACATTTCTATTTTTATTTTATGTTATTACTTGTCTAAACCTGACCATTTGGATCTACACCTTCTATACCATCTTAAGGAACACCAAAGAATCCCTAGGTGGGGATTATACCACCCATACGCTAATATTTGAGCAGTGAAGTATGCTCAGTACATTGTGAGTACATTTTTTACTTTATTTTATCCACATTCCAATTATTCAGTGAGCACTATATATTTTTATCCTTTTTTAATTTTTGGTTTGAACTCCTGGTGAACCATTACTCCATATATCCTTGAGTGGGGATCATTCCACTTCACACACTTCATACCAGAGCTGGATTTAAGCTCTGGAAATTGTGAGTATATTCAATTATTCCATATATATACCTATATATATATATATATATATTGACATACTGCACTATTGGATCTCCTCTCCATTTCTCTCCACATATTTGAGAACACAAGCCTCCATTTGGGAAGAATCATCACTGCTTTATAAGAAATCTTCTCCGTTTGTTTTGGACTATTACCCTGGACTTTTAGTTTTTATTTATTTTTTATCTTCTTTTATCATATATTATTGTGTGTATTATTTTAGATACATACTATATTAAAGGCGCGCCCCCTTTCCGTTGTGCTTGTATGATAGCCTATCGGACTTAAATAAAACAAATATATGGTGCAGTATGTACGCCAAGAATCCTTCATATTCTAGTGCATAATATACTCACAAAGATGGAGCCTCTATATCAGCTCTGTCTCAGCATGTTGTATAAACAAGGGTTATACTCCTCTATGCAGGAACCGACAGCCCACAATAATGGTAATCAAAACTTTATTATAAAAAAAGGTACTATACCCCTTGTGGGGTTAACAGAATACAAATAAATATATAGCAAAAATTACTTAATAATAATGGGCATAAAAATGTTATACACTCCTTCACAGTGCAGTTGTAGATCAATAAAATGGGATAACCTACTTGAAATGGAGTCTATCCCTGCAACTATAGGCCTCCCTGGGGGATTTTCAACATTCTTGTGGATCGTAGGATGAAAATAAAAAACTGGTGTTTTAGGGTATGGAATGTTAATATAATCAAAATCTATTTAAAATCTCTAATTCAAAACCTTTTGTTAAAAAACCTCAAAACTTTTCCTCTATAATAATGCTAGGGTTAGTCGTTAATTTCTTGTACGTAGTGACATGCGTTAGAATACGTAGTGACATAACTACTATTCCTCCCCCTTTATCCACTGGTTTTATCACCAAATTTTCATTATTTTTCAATTCCCTTAACGCCTTCCTTTCCTTTAATGTTAAATTATCATTAAATTTATCCTTTACTTTTATTTTTCTATATTCGTTCAAGACCATGGTCTCAAATGTAATCATACTTTCTGAAATCATTTGTTCAGGGAAGAAGCTAGATTTCTTTCTAAGATCTGTATGTTTAAATTCATTTTCCAAATGTAATTGTCTTTCTATAGGGTTCTTAAGAAAAAAAAAAAATTAAACATAAGTTTCTTTTAAACTTATTTAAATCCACATAAAAGTCAAAATGTTTTTTTTTAACCCCTGATTGTTAATTCTTTTTTTTAACCCTCAGGGGTTAAATTTATTTAATTAATTAATTAAAATATTTTAAAATGATATATTTAGCTAGCTGGGGTGGGTGGAAGTTAGTGGGGAATTGGGGGATTTGGCGTTAGGCTAACTAGGGCTTAACGTTAAAAAAAGTTTTAAAATAAACTTTAAAAAGTAAAAAATTAAGCTTAAAAAAGTTTTAATAACGTTTAAGTAAAAAATAAAAAACACCCCCCTTTACGTAGTCCAAATAAAAAGTAACCCCTTCCCTGCCAGTCGATCACTGCCTACAGCGATCAAATACAGATCACAGTATTATACTGTGATCTATTTTTTTTTTTTAACCCCTGAGGATTAACTTTTATTTATTTTTTTAACCCTCAGGGGTTCAATTTATTTAATTAATTTAAATTTTTTATGACTATATATTTTGCTAGCTGGGGTGGGTGGGAGTTATGGGAAAATGGGGAGTTTACTGTTAGTGCTGCTTACTGCTAGTTAGGGGTTAACGGTAAAATAAAAGCTTAGAAAAATGTTAAATCTGTAAAAAACTTTTAAGAAAGTTTAGTAAAGTTTAAAAAAAATTAATAAGCAAAACAAAAGTTTAAAAACTAGTTTTTAAAAGTAAAAAAGTTTAAAAAAGTAAAAAAAATACATTTACAAACGCTCATTACCACTACACCTGGAGCAAACTAGAGAAAAAATTATCCCACGCCAAGGTTCAAAATATGCCTTTTGAATTACCCAAGGGTGTATTCTTTAATAAATAGTATGTGTTTGTGGGGAAGTTTCAATAACTAACCATCTAAACTACTCCAAATTGGAACATGGACACAGCGTAAAACATCAACGTTAGAAAAAAACTGAATGGCTGCGTCTCAAATGCACCCCTTCAACATCCACATATACCTGGCAAAGGTACATACGGGGGTATTGCTGTACTCAGCCGACATAGCTGAGCAACATATGAAGTATTATACAGTCATAGCACACATAAGGTTTGCAAAATATACTGCGCAAACTCACTTTGTGTGTCAAAAAGGCTGAAAAAACGCTTATTACCACTACACTTGGTACAAGCTAGCGGAAAAATGATCCCATGCTAAGCTTCAAAATATGCCTTTTGAAATACCCTGGGATGTCTTCTTTAAGAAATGGTATGGCTTTATGGGGTATTTGGATTATATAGCCTGGTAAAATACTCTAAAATGGGACATAGGCACAGCATAAAAATTCAAAGTTTGAAAAAAAAATGGAATGGCTGTGTCCCAAATGTGCCCCTCCGATGTCCACACATACCTGGCAAAGGTACATACGGGGTATTGCTGTACTCAGCCGACATAGCTGAGCAACATATGAAGTATTATACAGTTATAGCACACATAAGGTTTGCAAAATATACTGTGCAAACTCACTTTGTATGTCAAAAGGCAGAAAAAACGCTTATTACCACTACATCTGGTACAAGCTAGCGGAAAAATGATCCCATGCTAAGGTTCAAAATATACCTTTTGAAACACCCTGGGGTGTCTAATTTAAGAAATGGTAAGCCTTTGTGGGGTAGTTTGAATTTAAAACCTGCGAAGATGCTTGGAAATTGCACATAGGCCCAGCGTCAAAATTGAAAGTTCGGTAAAAATGGATATGGCTTGGTCTCCTATATGGCACTGTAGCTTCACGAAATAGTGCCAAAGACATTCATTGGGGGTGTCTTTTTACTCAGAAGACTTAGCTGAGCATAATGTGGGAGGTTTGAACTTAGTGGCACATATGAAATATACAAAACGCCCAGCAAAAACGTAATCCATATGTAAAAAATGCACAAAATTATTTTTTACCACATACTTTGGCATATATTGGTGAAAAAATGGGGGCATGTTAAGGCACAACATGCACCTTATGAGATACCCTGGAGTGTCTACTTTTACAAATGGTATGCCTTTGTGGGCTTTTTTGAACAGTCAAACTGTTATAATACCCCAAATGGAAGCTAAGGCTCATTAAATCCATCTATCAAAATTCTACTGTGAATACTGAAAAGGACAGGTATCGTGGCACTGTAACTTCACAAAATAGTGCCAAAGACATACAATGGGGGTGTAATTTTACTCAGCAGATGTAACTGAACACAAAATAAAACTTTGTACAGGAATAGCACACACCAACTTTACAAAATATACGTGAGAATTTCTTTGTTATAAGTTTGCGTGCCAAAAACAAAAAAACCCCACAATTTTACTCCAATATTTAGCAGAGGTTGGCGGTGAAATGGCTATGTAGAAAGTGTCAAAACAACCATAGGTAAATAGCCTGTGATGTCTACTTTATATATATATATACTTTTGTGTGGCAATTTTGTTTTCTTTTATGGCTATTAAGCTGACAAGACAAACATACCAAATTCTAAGATTGCTCCACATTAATAGTCTATTTTACTCCTTGTGCTTTGTGACCTGTAACTACCAAAAAAAAACTTAAAATCCCAGACACATTATATATTCTGTAAATTGGAACAACTAAATTAATTTATTTTTAATTACTTTTCTTAACCTGCACTAATGATGCACACATTATTATTGCAAAAACTGTAAAAAAAACCCACAAAATTTTCATTTTTTTTTACATTTTTCTGTATTTTTTTTATAATAAATAAGCATTTATATATATATATATGTGTGTGTGTTACATCAAATTAAAGCCCTTTCTGTCCTTTAAAAAACAATGTATAATATGTGTTGGTGCAACAAATTAGTAAAATGCAAATTGCAGTTCAACGCAAACAGCAAAAAATGAAAAAAATGCTGTTGTCATTAAGTGAAAGACAAGCTTTTGAAGCTCTGTCCTTAAGGGGTTTGTGACGAGACCAGTCTTGCTTGATTTTCCCCTGCAAAGACAAGAAAGCCGGGTCATTTGGTGCTTGCCCTGTTTGAGCGGTGATACCCTAGATAACTATGCCATGGAGCCCATTCGTATAATGAAAGACTATGGGAAAGACTTTGGCTCCATGGCAATTGAACTGTGTGGGTGTGCTCTGAGCGCCATTCAGTAATAATGTGCGCTCAGATCTGAGCTATCTGGGGATATGTTGAATGTACCTGTTTTGTGCAATGGCTGCACAGTTATATGTTTTATGTGCTTTATTGTCTTTTGCTGCCATGTGTTCAGTGGAGTTTTGCCTCTGTCCTTGGAGATAATTGGATTACTTCACAATTATCTCCAGGATAGAAGACTCTGTGGAACTGGTTTTGGGCAGAAAAGCCATGCTTCCTTTGGTCACAAAGGACTACGATCTATCTTTTGAACCACTGGACCAATTTGGATGATTTTGACATATGTTTGTATTTGGAGTATGCTGATTCTGAAAATGTAATGTATGTATGTTTTATGTGAATGTGATGCATACTTTTCAAGTTATGAATAATGTGGAAACAATTTATTTCTCTGCTTGTTATAATTACATTACCCATTGTGTAAGGTAATTGTATTACAGGCAGAGGGGAGGATTTTGTGTGGGAGTGTCTGAGTGTATTGTATGTGTTTATTGGTTGTGTTCCAAAACCCTGTGGGTGGTACTAATGTGTAAGAATGTGTACATAAGCACAATAAATCCACAGCTCTGACTGTTCACTGCTTGACCCTCAACATGGAGCTTTGTCTCGTTCTTGGGGGGATTTACTGTATGCTGTTCCAGTTTGACTGCTAGGAGTGTAAACCTATTCATATGGTTTTTCCTATTCGGCTGTTTACAGCATTCGTATGGTTTCCTGTTCGGCGGATTGGTGTTCTGCAGTAGCTGTGCCTGTGCATCTGAAAAGGGGAATATCGCCTAAATGGTTTTAACCCCTGGTGTGCAAAACGGTCCGTAACAGGGTTAAATTCATTTTAGCACTTATATTTTGTGCCCCCTATCTTTATTTTAGCTGTTTGACTTTATTAGTTTAAATGGACACTATAGGCACCCAGATCACTTTAGTTAATTTAAGTGGTCTGGGTGTAGTTTCCCATGTTTCATATCATCATATATGTGCTCATCTCTGGTAATGGAACGTAAGAGTTATCTGGTGTCGATAATCTTCACTCGTATGGTAAGTCCCCGAGCTGAACAAATCAATGAAGAAAGTAAGAGGATTGAGGGTGGACTGGAGGTGGGTGTTACTGGAGGTGGGTGTAATAAGACCACAGGGGGGAGCAGAGGCTGAGGTAAGTGGTTTCCTTTAAATTATGCAGCACCACATCATACATAAACACAAACTCGAATCCCCATTAGATACACAATTTACAGAGATAATTCTTTCTTCTATAAGCAAAACCTGCATGAGATAACTTTAATACAAATTATTAAGACAATTGTTACTTTGAATTTTAAGATAAATTATTGTTGTAACTCACTTGGAATGCACTTGCCAGGGTAGGAGAAAATACATTTTAGAAATAGACATATTATTTACACCCTTTAGGATGGAGTCAATAGTACACGTTCTGATCAAAACAAAATGTAAACAATAACTGGAATTTGCCCTATATGTCTGTTTAACCTTAATTCACCTCTTTCATATTGTGTGCACCCACACTTATTATATATAATATTATTCAGGAGAAACATGGCTCCAATTTCTTATGAACTATTCATATATAAAACATAATTTATTATGAATAAAATAAAAAAACTGAGAAATTAAGATTTAAAAAAAAAAATTGTAGTTCCACCTGACATTTTAGCTGTAAATGTCACAATACTGTTAGCTTTTACTGCAACAAAATGCACATATTTGTATTCAGCAAAGTCTCACGAGTACAACAGTACCCCCCTTTAACAGGGTTTATGGTGTTTTGGAAAGTTACAGGGTCAAATATAGTACATTACATTTTTCTTTTTTTTTTTTTACATTTTTTTACATTACCCCCATGATGGCATACCATTTGCAAAAGTAACAGCCCAAAGTATTGCAAGTGGGGTATGTTCAGTCTTTTTTAGTAGCCACTTAGTCACAAACACTGGCCAAAGTTAGCATTCTTATTTGTTTTTGTGTTGAAAAAGCAAAAAACAAATCTTTGGCCAGTGTTTGTGACTAAGTGGCTACTAAAAAAGACTGGACATACCCCACTTGTTCCCTACTTTTGCAAATGGTATGCCATCATGGGGATAATTCTCATTCCTATGCTACCATAGAGTCACAAAGGCAACATTACCAAACTGGCAAATTTCAATGTGAAAAAACCTGTACTTGGGAGTTTTCACTGAACACAAACATTAATGTTTCAAAACACTAAAACGTATTACAACAATAATATCATCAGTTAAAGTGCTGTTCATGTGTGAAAAATTTACTAAAAATATGTCATCTTTGTAATGTAATTATATACATTTATATATATATATACACAAGTATAGTGGCACTCACCCTTTCAATGAATCAATAAAAGACTGCCTTGGTGCAATCCCACGCTGGATATGTAAAGCAAAAAGGAAAGAGATGCACTCTCAGGTCTTTGTAGAAAAAAAACCTCAATATTATTTAATAACAGGTAACATACATCTGATCGACGTTTCGACCTCTTCAGGTATTCCTTGAGGAAGACCTGAAGAGGTCAAAACGTCGATCAGATGTATGTTACCTGTTATTAAATAATATTGAGGTTTTTTTCTACAAAGACCTGAGAGTGCATCTCTTTCCTTTTTGCTATATATATATATATATATAGTGAGAGAAAATGTGGTCTGGTAGTTGATGGCATATACATTAGGCCTGATTTACTGAACAGCAACCTGAGGTTTGAGAGTTAAATGTCCCAGGGAGAGATGTTAGGTTTGCAAGATGCATTACTGGTACTCTGCAAACTATGGTATGGGTCCCTAGGACAGAGCACTTGGAGAGAAGGGTGGGCCAGTGCTCCAATAGCACCAGCTGCTAAGTAACAGTCGGTGCAGATCTTTTATTTTGCTTAGTTGTTTTATTACCAGAGGAATAACAGGAACAAACCGCAGAAGCCACACATAGAGATATGGACACAGGTATTCAGGAAGTAAGAGGCCTTTATTCACGTACCGATCGGGTCTCAGATGAACTTCTGTTCCAAAAATATCTCAGAGCAGAAAGCATGGTGCAGAGGCCTTTTGTTGGCAGCATACCCTCTCCCATACAGTATAACCCCTCCTATATTCCTTAGACCAATCAGCACACAGGATATTCGGGATCACCTTATATGGGCAGACCACGTGGCTTGTTAAAGACAAAGGAATTTACTATCCACTTCCACACATGCTCAGTCTGCTGATGACTCATCCAACTGTTTGTAGTCAGATACTAATTAGCAAATGTCACGTGGAGATTTCGGCCTACTAAATTTTGACCATGCTGGAATCCCATCACAGTTTCACTTATGTCTAATTGCACCTCACCTGTATCTGATCAATTAGCTAGCAGGCTTTTAAAAAGAAGGGATCAGCATGCTGCAGAGTGAGGAGGAAAAGCCAGAGGAATGGTGTCTTGCAGTTATACTTTTTGTAAACTGGCAAGTGGGAAAGCCACACAATTCCAGATAGGGATTTGCTGTGTGTAGTAAGTGCTCAAGCAAGAGCAAGGGATTTTGTTTTGTTTATTTTTAATTTTTGAAACACCTATATATATATTTTATCGAATAAAGCTGAATAACTGAGCTGGATGTGTCCTGGACTTTCATTACCCTAGAAGGCTGTGGTTACAAGATCTGTGACAAAATATATATATATATAGAATGTCATTCTAAGTGTACTTTGTTATATATATATAAACAAAATACAGTTAGAATGAAATTACATGTATATATAATTTATTTTCATTTAAAAAATATTTAATAATTTTTTATTTAATTTATTTATTTATTATTGTAATTATATGTGTATATATATGTATAATTACAATAATAAATAAATATATATATATATATATATATATATATATATAGTACAGGTATAATGGCACTCACCCTTGCTGGTGACACAGTAGTTAGCTCAATGCCCTGGTGCTATCCCATGCTGAACTTATATATAATATATATATAGAAAGGATGCACTCTCTGGTCTTCCAAAGTTAGAAAAGTATTTATTCCATCAAACGGCATATAATAATGTGATCGATGTTTCGACCCATTCAGGTCTACCAATTGTGACAATGACCCTCCTCCCCTTACTCGAAACCTGGAAGTGTCTGCCGGTCATCACGTGATTTGCGTGATGATGTAACCATGCTGGGTGTGCGTGATGACGAAAGTGTGGTTACATAGCTTTCGTCCAAAATATACCGTGTGGAGAGACACTTAATGTAACCACCACTATAGTTAAGGGTGCTACTCCAAAGCAGTACTCCCTCAAATACCAATATAATAATAACTCAAAAAAACAAGGAATGCACACCAACTGATACACTAGTATCTATCTATACATATATATTTATTGCAATACAAGTGTAGAAAATACATACAATATTTAATATAATAGTGACCACATAGGATAAACAACTAAACAGGTATATTTACCAAATTCCACAAGCCTATCTGGGCAGAAACACGAGTCAAAAACAATCCCCCAACGTTTCGGCTCCTCCTGGTAGCCTTTATCAAGGGCATAACATTATCCAGGACCCCCTTTATATACCCACATATACAAACACAAATAACTTACAGCTGATGGCCATCAGCAATACCACGGAGGTCCGGGACCGAAAGTGACATCATCACTTCAAGTTACAGCCCTGTGTACATAATTCTAACATATATACCATATATTTACAGTGTTAAACATAATTACATTTTCCCATATTTATGCAGACTTACTTTTATCATATAGTATATACATCACTAGATGTCCTTATTAACATAAATGCCACGCGCATGCGCACTTGTAACTACCAACGATCGCCATATTGTCTATTGGCAAATGCTATAACCTCTCCCCAAACTAATAATCATTATATTCCACTATAAACCCAGTAAACAAACCAGGTTAGAGAACAACTCATAAGCAGAAATGAGGTAATAATCACCTTCCCGCGGACGGCTAATTATCTTCAATAGCTCCTCCCCTACGGAAGCCTCCATGATGCAACACTAGAAGAATCGCGGCTAAAAGAGTCCACGCCGCTCGCGCATGCGCATAGCACTAAAATATATGTAAATTGCTCCCCTACGGAAGCCTCTATAATCCAAATATAACGAAATATTGCGGCAAAAAAGCTGCGCCGCTCGCGCATGCGCCCAATATCCAAAATGTAAGTCTCACTAAATAAAACACAACCCCACTCATAAAGAGATACACACCAATATATACATGGTACCCATAATGTAAGCAAATGTGAGTACACAAGAGGTCCTATAGTATAGCAAGACAATATTAATACCGAGTATTGAAAAAAACCACCACCATAAAAACAAACACTAAAAAGTGTAAAATATTATACAAAACAGGTGTTTATTTCATTCATTCATGCATCCAAAAACTTATTGGGCAATCAAAGATGAAAAATAGAATACATATATCATCCAAAAGTAGAATTCATATATCATCCAAAATCAGACAAATGTATCTATACTCAAACCCCCTATATCCAATAATAATCTAATCGATTATACAACTTTTAACATCACTTACAATGACTATACAACACTCCCCCTTGAATGACAAAAAATATTCTTTAAACAACAAATACAAGTCATTCCCAATCTTGGTATAAAAAAAATAATTCATTAAATCGAATTGGTGCCGTCCAGTCACAGGTCCAGTAGGCAAGCCCAAATCACGACCAACTCCATCCACGTCATTGAATATACTTGAAACTACCCGATACCACCAATAATGCAATAATGACTTGCACTCCATTCATTATCCAATATATGTTGTCCATCCAGCCATATTAAATATCCAAGTGGATAACACTAAACGATCTAAATGAAACAAACACCAATTAAAACAACATCAACGATATAATCATCAGACAGGCAGGGTGGATTAACCAGCCTCTCTAAAAGAGGCTATAACAAAGGAGAAAGATCACGTTCTTCATTAAGACCCTTAGGAAATAAAACCTGCAATTCAGTTGAGTTGGTCGTGATTTGGGCTTGACTACTGGACCTGTGACTGGACGGCGCCAATTCGATTTAATGAATTTTTTGCATACCAAGATTGGGAATGACTTGTATTTGTTGTTTAAATAATATTTTTTGTCATTTAAGGGGGAGTGTTGTATAGTCATTGTAAGTGATGTTAGAAGTTGTACAATCGATTAGATTATTATTGGATATAGGGGGTTTGAGTATAGATACATTTGTCTGAGTTTGGATGATATATGAATTCTACTTTTGGATGATATATGTATTCTATTTTTCATCTTTGATTGCCAAATAAGTTTTTGCATGCATGAATGAATGAAATAAACACCTGTTCTGTATAGTATTTTACACTTTTTGGTGTTTGGTGGTTTTTTTCACTACTCAGTATTAATATTGTCTTGTGTACTCACATTTGCTTACATTATGGGTACCATGTATATATTGGTGTGTATCTCTTTATGAATGGGGTTGTGTTTTATTTAGTGAGACTTACATTTTGGATATTGGTCGCATGCGCGAGCGGCGTGGCTTTTTTGCCGCAATATTTTGTTATATTTGGATTATAGAGGCTTCCGTAGGGGAGCAATTTACATATATTTTAGTGCTACGCGAATGCGCAAGCTGCGTGGACTCTTTTAGCCGCGATTCTTCTAGTGTTGCATCATGGAGGCTTCCGTAGGGGAGGAGCTATTGAAGATAATTAGCCATCCGCAGGACGTTTCTGCTTATGAGTTGTTCTCTAACCTCGTTTGTTTACTGGGTTTATAGTGGAATATAATGATTATTAGTTTGGGGAGAGGTTATAACATTTGCCAATAGACATTATGGCGATCGTTGGTAGTTACAAGTGCGCATGCGCGTGGCATTTATGTTAATAAGGACATCTAGTGATGTATATACTATATGATAAAAGTAATTCTGCATAAATATGGGAAAATGTAATTATGTTTAACACTGTAAATATATGGTATACATGTTAGAATTATGTACACAGGGCTGTAACTTGAAGTGATGATGTCACTTCCGGTCCCGGACCTCCGTGGTATTGCTGATGGCCATCAGCTGTAAGTTATTTGTGTTTGTATATGTGGGTATATAAAGGGGGTCCTGGATAATGTTATGATATACCCTTGATAAAGGCTACCAGGAGGAGCCGAAACGTTGGGGGATTGTTTTTGACTCGTGTTTCTGCCCAGATAGGCTTGTGGAATTTGGTAAATATACCTGTTTAGTTGTTTAGCCTATGTGGTCACTATTATATTAAATATTGTATGTATTTTCTACACTTGTATTGCAATAAATATATATGTATAGATAGATACTAGTGTATCAGTTGGTGTGCATTCCTTGTTTTTTGAGTACATAGCTTTCGTCATCACGCTTTCGTCATCACGCACACGCCCAACGTGGTTATGTCATCACGTAAATCATGTGACGACCGGCAGACACTTCTGGGTTTTTTAGTAAGGGGAGGAGGGTCATTATCACAATTGGTGAGTACACTTTATTTTTCCTATATAAAGTTTGTCTTTATATGTTGATCTTGAGGAAGACCTGAATGGGTCGAAATGTCGATCACATTATTACATTCCGTTTGATGGAATAAATACTTTTCTAACTTTGGAAGACAAGAGAGTGCATCCTTTCTCTGTGTGTGTGTGTGTGTATAATCTTTATTCTAAGTGTATTTTAATACTAATATATGTGCTTAAATTAATATTAAAATACACTGCATATGATGTTACACATATATATATATATATATATATATGGTGTGTGTGTGTTTGTGTGTGTGTATATATATATATATATATATATATATATATATACAAATATATATATATATATATATATACATACATACATACATAAAGACAGGGGTGCACTCACAGGTCTTAGAAAAAGTGACAACTAATTTATTAGAATGAAAAAAATCTTCATTACATCTCTGAAAAAAAAAATCGACGTTTCGACCCCTAAGGGTCTTTCTCAAGATCACAGCACACATACCACGGTGATATATTATATCCATCACTTATTTATAGGGATAGTTGGGTTCACCTTGTAGCCTACATACTAATCTATACATGGGTTGTATATACTTAATTTGTCTTCTTTTTATATTTATTTGTCTCCTTTTCTCTATATATATGTATAATCATTTCCTCCATCTAGACACTTATGTGTCTGCTTTCGTATTGATCCCGATCTCGGGATGCTGGTTCTCACTTTTTACAGCGTCATTCGGTCACCTAGTAACCACGTTCTTCTTCCGCGATACGTCACCACTAAACACTGGAGTGCTGAGAGCTGACAGAGACACTAGGTTGGTGAAACCAATATTGTTTTGTTATAGTTTAACCCCTGAAAGATGCGGAATCTGAAGTTAGTAAGTGCTCAGACAAACTAGGTTTTTGTTTATAGGGATTTGTGTTACATTATTGTTTTTTTTTATTTGCTGCTGTCTCTGTGGTGAAGCTCAACAATAAAGTGCCTGTAATTAAGTTACTTTTAAAGACTGTGCATGTTTGTACCCAAAAGGACTGTGCTAACTGCAGACAAGGATCACACTATGTACTACCAAACTTCAGGTTTGTTTTTACATGACTAAAAATACTAGGTTTCCATTTGAAGCAATCACTAAAGAGATTCAAATGTGTCCCCCTGTCCCCTTTAAAAACAATAACATAGAAACATAAGTAACATACTTGAAATATGTTGCTCACCAGCTATTCTTTCTAATATCAGATACAGTATATATTTTCCAGATAAAATTGATGAGCTGTCACCCTGTCCTTCGCACATATCGCATTCCACAGTTCTAAAAGATATCAAGTAGACTACATGTTTGCTTCAGCAACTGATATATTGTTTCATCTGCAGTTTTTTTTATGATATTTCAGACATATTATTTTCCTTCCAAACTTGTTTTTTTAAATCTTGAGACTTATTTTCCCATACTATACTATATGCAGCTGTATGAATTGTTTACTGCCCAACCTTTTTGGGCCATATAATAGTAAAAAGAGGTGAAATAAATATTGGATACTGTTTTTAAATCGGAAGTTGAACTCTCTATCTAAAAACATGTCCCGTCTCCAATTTTTACTCATCTGTTTTATCTTTATCACTTTTTTCCCTTTTAATTTGTATACTGTATAATATTAGTTATTCTATGTTTCTATTCATATTCATATTAGGTATGGATGCCTAATGTGTTAAAAAGAAAAAATCTTAAGTTGTTATGCTATACCATGAGAAGTCTGGAATGTTTGGATCAAGGGACAAGGGTCTTCATATGTGTCCTTATATGGAGAGAGTTTTACTTAAAAGTTCTGATGTCAAAATGTCCTATTAGAGATTTTTTTTTGCCTGAAGCTGAAGCAAGTAAGGTGAATTATTAGTGTATAACTGACCTCGACATGACAGGTGGGCTTATATCTAATGGCCATTGGAGTGGAACTAAAAACCTCCATTTATTTAAGTTTGCATAGGGAATTGGAATAGTGCGCAAGCAACCTTTTTTCTTGGATTTTTTTTTTGTTTTAAATCTGATATGTACTATTGTCATTGCTGCCATCCAGGAGTAATGGAAGTCTGAGCACAGGACTTATTATTGTGTAATTATCATTATAGTTATGCCTATAAAAAAAAGTAGACAAAAGAGCATGTAATATTGCCATTACTTCAAATATTTGGTTGCTTTCCTGACTTGATGGACAAAAACGATTACTCTCCATCGAAGATCTCTCTCTCTGTAATGTCAGTTAAGCTGTACCATCTTATATGTTTTTACCTATGTATTTATGTTTGCATTGTAAGTAATTTACAATTATATTTTATCATATCAGACATCCAATAGCATATTAATGTCTTTGGGTGACTTAGAAGTACATTACGGCGAGTCATCAATATATATATATATATATATATATATATATATATATAAAAATTGATTTTCTAACCCCTCCTGGGTGGTATGTTTATTCCTCATTCTCAGGTCCTCTACCAGATGCCTGGGAGTTTGAGGGTTCTGCACAGTATCTTGTTCCTTGAATTGCACTCTTCTGGACAGAGATCTCAGATGTTCCAGCTGGAATCTGTTGAAGCCACTCCCCCAACTTGGGAGTCACAGTCTTGAGTGCTCTTATCACAACTGAGACTACTACTGCCTTCACTTTCCACATCCTTTCTAGTTCTTCTTTCAGTCCTTGGTAGTTCTCCACCTTCTCATGCTCCTTCTTCCAGATGTTATAGTCACTGGGTATTGCCACATTCACCACGACTGCAGTCTTCAGTTCCTTGCCAACCATCACGATGTCGGGTTGGTTGGCAAGCACTTGCTTGTCTGTCTGGATCGTGACAACCCACAGGATCTTAGCCCTGTCATTCTTAACTACTGTAACGGCACCCTCAGCATCAAATAGTCAAAACCGCCATTTAGTTAATCCTCCCATCTCGCAATAATGCAAACTTCATTTGTACGGACTCCAGTCGTATGAACTGCAAGCAGGGGAATGCGCCAACCTCCCGAACGGGGCCTGTACGAGTACTCCAACTCCCGAACGGTAAACCCACGAATCGCTGCTAATAGCCGAATTAATATATCCTCCAAGCAGCTTACACTTCCATCAATCAGTTGCTATTCGTGTGTAGTAAATCCCCCCCAATAACGAGACCAAGCTCTGCATTGAGGGTAAAACAAGAACTGGCTTTACTGTGGACTACTCGCCTGTATTTATGCAGGTCTCCGACTTGGTGGACACTCCGCTAGGGACTGTAATGGCAGACAGACATATAGCATGTTACACAGGCACATAATATTCCCAGCATGCATCATGGTTTCCTCCCCTCTGCCCTGGAGATAATTGAGAAGTAATTCAATTATCTCCCAGGACAGAGGCAAATCGCCATTTTAGATGAAACATAAAAATACATAATTATACAACTACCGAACATATTCCATTC